>CM040127.1:175085553-175685553 GCA_022559845.1 Amorphophallus konjac | reverse complement strand
ATGAAGAGAAAATTGTTGGAAAATCAAGAGTGTTCTTGAGCCCCTCCTCTCTCCCTCTGGTTTCTCTCCTCCAACCTCTAATTCTAGAGTGATTTCTATCTTATATCCCCTCCCCTCTATCTCCGGTGATCATCTGTGCCGCCGCCGCCGCCGTTCGTGCCGCCTTCGAGCCGCCGCGAAACCGTCTTCGGTATTCTGTCCTGCTGGACAGAGGTGCCTTCCCGAAATTCCTGCTACCAGCCACGGCCTCTTCATGGTCTAAACTTTTTATGGTGTATTCCTATATTCCACCCCATCATGCACAAAACAATTCAGGTCCAAAATCCCTCGTTTAGTATTTTTCCATTTTCGTGCATCTTTCATTCCCAGATCTGTTTTGTCTCTGTCTACAGTGACAGCAGCCCTGTGTTTCTCACCTCCAGCCCCCTTTTTGATTTTTCCGAACCGTCCCAATTTTACTGAGAGTTCTTTCCATCATCCCCTACATTCATAATTTTTCTTGATTTTTGATCCGCCCTCTATCCATTTTTCAAAATTCGTGTTCTATCTCAGCTACAGTGCTTTCAGCCCATTTCCAGATCCGACCCACTGTTAGTGTAAAACTCCTATAAACTCGTAGCCATATCCAAACTTGTCCAAACTAGTTTTTCCGTTTTCCTAGCTCAATTTCCCACAACTTTCATGAAGAAGTCGAAGTCTGAATCCAATAATTTCATAGCAGTCAAAGGCAGTTCTAAGAGAATAGCCCTGCAGATCTGAGTGTTCGGCTACTGTACAATAGGAAGTTGTAAATTCATTAAAGCCCAGATCCGTGCAGATACAGGCCAGATCTTTAGGCCTAGATTGAAGGATTTGAAGTTAGCTTTCCAACGGCGCCAGTCTCGTGTCGATCCGACATCAGGGCTGATTGCAGCACCCGTTCTTGCTGGGACGCGCGCTGAAAACTAGAAGCTGCAGATCCGTGGCCAGTTATTCCGATCGGTGCCGAACGGAGCCGCCCGACGTCCGGCCGGTGAACCAGCGTGCCACCAACCCGGGGAGCGCTTCCCTAAGTGTCCCCACTATAGCGGTGCCGTCGGGTCCCACACGGGCCCTCCGGACAGCACGTGGGCCCCACCGTCACAAGTTCGGGTGCTGCCGAATCAACGCGAAAAGCCGCCCGTAAACCCGAATTCGGTCCTCCCGGGCCCCATTGTGTAGCCCTTTACCTCCCTGCATGGAGTGGGCGATATTTCATTGCTGTCATCATTGTGTAATATTTATCCCGGGAGTACGGGTTTCGGCCGGGTCCGTCTTCCCCACGCCGAGCGCGTGGAGGTATCGTTCTCGCTCCCTACACTCATCATTTGCTTATTTTCATATATACTTGTTTTTGCCACTGCTAGAGAGCATGTTCTAGGATCGTAGCTCACTTTATTTTCATATCACCGCTGCTACGAGAGAGAGTGTGACCGTCCCGTGACCCGATCCGGGCACAAGTGAGAGCCGACCACCCTAGCTCATTACCGGTTTCTCAACCGCGCACATCCGACGCTTCCCTCGTTAAGGGACAATCACGAGCTTGTCGTGTCCGTGGTCTCATCCCGCATCACTTCATGACTGATCAGATCACTTTCCTCGGGTTCATTATGTCTAGAGATGGAGTCTCCGCTGATCTGGAGAAGATTATGGCCATCAGGGAGTGGCCCGAGCCCCGCACCCTCCACGATGTCCAGAGCTTCCATGGCTTAGCGACGTTATATCGCCGCTTCATTCGTGGCTTCAGTTCTATCACTGCCCTGATCATTGATTGCATTAAGAAGGGGGCATTCGTATGGACTAAGGCTGCAGCCACGGCCTTTTAGGACATTAAGGAGCGCATGACCCAGGCACCTGTTCTTGCTTTACCTGATTTTTCTAAGGTGTTTAAGGTCACATGTGATGCTTCTGGAGTGGGCATTGGTGGCGTGTTGAGTCAGGAGTCCCACCCCATAGTATTCTTTAGCGAGAAGCTTAATGATGCCAAACTGCGATATTCCACATATGACAAAGAATTCTATGCAGTTGTCCAGGCATTGCAGTATTAGAGGCACTATTTGTTGCATCATGAATTTGTTCTCTTTTCTGATCATGAGGCCTTACGATTCCTCCATACCCAAAAGAAGCTGAACGCTTGCCACAGTCGTTGGGTGGAGTATCTCTAGAAGTACACCTTTGTGCTCAAGCACAAGGCAAGGGCGGAGAACAAGGTTGCCGATGCGCTAAGTCGGTGGATGATGATGTTGACCACCATGAGTGTTGAGGTGGTAGGGTTAGAGAGGCTGAAAGATGCTTATGTGGATTATCCAGATTTCGGTCTGATCTATGCAGCCCTTCATGTCGGTCCCTCACGTGAATATAGCGAGTTTATGCTACAGGAGGGTCACGTATTCCGGGGTGACAAGTTGTGCATCCCACGGACTTCTGTTCGTGACTTTCTTACGTCGAAGATGCAAGCGGGATGTCTTGCTGGCCACTTTGGCCGGAACAAGACCATAGAGTCGGTTGAGCATAGGTTCTATTGACCTAGCATGAAGAGAGATGTCGCTCGCATCGTGGCCCAATCCCGCACATGCGCCATGGCCAAACAAAGGAAGTAGAACACCGGCATCTATACTCCCCTCCCTGTCCTGGATAGTCCATGGCAGGACATCAACATGGACTTTGTGTTGGGATTACCCCGCACCCTCCGACGGCATGACTCTATCTTTGTGGTGGTAGATAGGTTCTAAAAGATGACATTATTTATTCCTTGCTCCAAAACCTCGGATGCCTCTAGAGTTGCCAGTCTATTCTTCTCCCACGGTGTCTCTAGGTTCGGACTTCCCCGCACTATAGTGTCTGATAGGGATGTGCGCTTTACTAGCTATTTTTGGAAAACCTTATGGCACATGATGGGCACCCAACTGAAATTCTCCACTGCATACCACCCCCAGACCGATGGTCAGATTGAGGTTGTCAATAGGAGTTTGGGGGATCTTCTTAGGTGTCTTGTCCGAGATCGAGTCAGGGATTGGGATTTGGTCTTACCCTTAGCAGAGTTTGCATATAACGATTCGGTCAATAGGTCTACAGGTATGAACCCCTTCGAGATTGTCACTGGCCGTAGACCTAAGAAGCCCATAGACCTAGTCCCATCTCCCATCCAGTGCTGTGTGCCCAAGTCAGTCGAGTCTTTTGCTAGTCATATTAGACAGTTGCATGAGCATATTCGTCATCACATTGAGTCTAGCAACACACGATACATAGAATTAGCTGACACCCATAGGCACCACCGTGAGTTTCAGGAGGGTGATTCTATCATGATCAGGGTCAGACCTGAACGGTTTCCCTCGCGAGCCGTGAAGAAGTTGCATGCTCGCGATGCCGGTCCCTTTCGGGTAGTGAGGCGAGTCGGATCGAATGCATATGTTGTGGACTTGCCAGAGGATTACGGGATCATCTCGACTTTCAACGTCCCGGATCTCGTCGCTTATAGGGACCCAGCGGTGATACCCAGTGAGCCCTTTGAGCCGTCTCCACCCATTGTGAGTGACACCACCCTAGAGTGTCCACCTCCAGCCTTGTTACCTCAGTAGCGAGAGCAGATAGAATGTATACTAGACGAGCAGGTGACGACTACTCGAGGCGGAGTGTATCAGCGCTATTTGGTGCATTGGAGGGGACGGCCCGCGTCCGACGACACTTGGATCACCCGGGACTAGCTACAGAGGATAGATCCAGATCTGTTGGATCGATACCAGAGTGACCCGGACCCTTACTCGATGGGGTCGAGCTTCTCCCACCCGGGGAGAATTGGTGAGGACACCAGAGCACGAGTACTGCTCGACTCAGCAAGCCGTCGGTACCGGACCCACAGCATGACACGGTCGACACCGACCTCTCTGTGGCTGGGGGACAGTCTGGAGTCGCCACCAGAGCACTGATACTTCAATACGTATTTTTATACATATTGGTATTTTATACGTATTTGGCCATATTTGGTGTGTATTTAGCATGTATTTGGATTATATTTGGCTTGTATTATCTTAGGTTTTTATATTGGGTCAATGGTAGAATAAATTACCATGTATTTGTATTTTTATTTATTTTGGTCTAAGGGAGGCAAATTATGGTCCAAGGGGATTAATTAATGGAAGCCCCTTATATTGACTTAAGGGGAGGGGCGCCCCCTCTTTTGTCCTTTATGGGGGGATTTATTTATGTTGGTTTAATCTCCCTTCCCCATTATACCCCCTTGACCAAGGGTATTCCAAGTCTTTTTGTTAGGTCTAGGGTTTGAATACTTATAGTCTCTTGTGTATTTTGGTGGAACTTAATGAAAAATTTATGAGAAATATGCTTGATGCGCACCCCCCCTCTCCCCTTGGTGTTCTTGGTGTTCTTCCTCCTCCCACCTCCAATCTCTTCTAGATCTGAGTTCCAATCTTCTATCTCCCTCAAATTTCTTCTTCTTCTCTTATTCCCCTATCTAATGAGATCGTTCATCGCCGCCGCCGTTCGTGCCGCCGTTGAGCCACCACAAGTCGGTCTTCATCCTACTGTCCCAAACTCGGAGTTGCAGGACAGCAGCTCGGTGAAAGGGCTGGTACGGGAGATCCGACCGTTGGATCATTGCGAAACTTTAAGCGTAGGTTCCCCCCATCAGAGGACATTACTTATTTAATGTTTAGGTCGATCAGAGCCCGTTTGCCCCCTTTTCCAGCCACCTGTTCATCTTTCCCAAAGTCTGCCTGTGTGCAGGTCTGCTGGATAGATTGTGGCATCCAATTTTTCTCACCCATCAAATGTTGTCCAAATTTCACAAAACAGCTAGGTGCATCTCCGTAACCCTCCCCTCTACCCACCATAAAACTCCCAGATCCTAATTCGGTCATTTGATCCTCGGTCAAAGCCCTTGATCAGGGAGGTTAGGTTATGTCTAGCGTATTCTGTACTTCAGGATAGTGTACTCAGTCCACTTGCAGTCATTTTAATTTCACATCCAAATGTTGGATGAGTTTGAGCTTCCAGTATGTCATAATATTTTGAGTCTCCTTTCCAACGGTGCCCTCTGTGCCCCGATCCGACGTCGGAGTTGAGCGTACCATCCGATCTCGCCGGAGCGCGCAGATCTGGACAGAAACACAGCTGCGGGATAGCCTTGGGAGATAATTCCCAAGAAATCGCCCGCCTCCACTCCGGTGACTGCCGCTCCCAGGGATCGACCCGGGACACTCCAGGAGCGCCCCCGCCAGTTGCTGCAGCCAGGAGCCGCCCCGGACACCGTCATACCAGTAGTGGGTCCCACGTACCATCCTACGGGCCCGAGTGAACGGAGCTGAACCGGTCGACCGCGTCCGCCCGAGCACCACTTACTGCTGCCCGCTAACCCGAGATTGGTGCTCCCGGACCCCACGTGTCACCTGTTACCTCCCTGCATGGAGTGCGCTGTAGAATCACTTTTGTAATTAATAATTATTGATGTACTGGGAGTTCCGGATCTCGGCCGGGAAGTCTTCCCCACGCCCCGAGCGTGGAGGTACACTCGTCACCCTCCCCTTTGTCGTTTGCTTAGCTAGTATGCATTCTAGATGCCGCTGCATGTGAGTAGGATATTTTATTAGCTTGTTATATATTTAATCACCGCTGTGAGTTGAGAGTGCGAGACCCTTCCCGTGACTCGTTCCGAGCACGAGAGTGAGCCGACCACCCGAGTCTCGAAGCCGGTTTCCCAACCGTGCAAGATCATCATGTTTCCCTCGCCGGGACGACTGTGAGTAGTGCTTCTTGTTTGGGGCATGATCGCCTCTTCTGGAGCTCGTTCGGTGCCGCGTCATAGTGTTGTTGCTGGTCGCATCCTCTTACTAATCGAATTGTCTGATAGAGTCCATGGTCGCAACCCGTCCGCGTCGAGTCTCGTAGTCGTCCCGCATCAGTATGTGTGCTAGGTATCAATCTAGGCCTACTGAATTGCATCTAGCTGCTATGAAAAGGATTTTTAGATACATATATTCTACACACACTCTAGGTTTATGGTTTCCTGCATCACATACATTAGATCTGGTTGCGTATACGAATGCAGACTATGCTGGGTGTAAGATAGATAGGAAGAGCACTAGTGGTCAATGTCAATTCCTAGGTGGGTGTTTAGTTTCTTGGGCTTCCAAGAAACAACATTATGTGGCCCTCTCCACTGCAGAAGCTGAGTATATAGCTGCAGGGAGCTGTAGTACACAAGTGATCTGGATTAAACACAAATTTTAGGACTACCAAGTAGAACTGGGCTGCACACCCATATAATGTGATAATACTAGTGCCATAAATCTTGCAAAAAATCTTGTTTTACATTCTCGCACTAAACATATTGAAATCAGACATCATTTTATCAGAGATGAGGTGTCTAAAAACTGTTTTGAATTGATTCATGTAGACACTGCCCATCAGATAGCTAACATCTTTACTAAGCCTCTGGACAATGACAAATTCACAACCTTAAGGAGAGAACTGGGAATCTTCAAAAACCCCTAAATTCTAGAACGTTGGAATAAAATGCTTCCATGCAGTCCTCATTTAAATGAATTTTCATCTTATGTTTGTCATATTTTTCTTTTTGGCATGCATAACATGTTGGTATATTAAATGATAAGCTGGGTGAAGGTCAGATTTCTTCTGACTAGAAACCCACATCATGTGTGAGGAGGTCCTCTGACCTACGTTCTCCACCTTGTACCACGGGCTCATTTCCATATAGATTAGGTTCAAGTCAATAAACTTTCATGTCTGCATTTCCATACTTTTTGCATCTCACATGTATGCTCATATAATTCATTTTGTGAGGGGGAGGTATTTTTAGTATGTTTTCTATAGAAGACACTTGCATATGTTAAGCTGATAGGTTAGAGTCCATCAGTCAGTATAGGTGTAAGGGGGAGCTTCATGTCTGTCGTTTTTGAGGTCTTAGGTGACTGATTCAAAGGATTTTTGAGAGATTTTGTTACTGCACCAAGCTCATTGAGAACCTAATTAAGGCAGTCTTTTTCACAAAATCTGGTAGCTCTCAACTCTCTTAAACTTCCAAATTTGATTAACTGAAATTTAGCTAAAAAGCCTCTCTCTAATAATCCGGCAAAGACCTAGATAAAGAATCTGAGATTGTCTCCCTACATCATTAATGAACATGGATCACTGTTGACACTATTATGTCATGAAATCTCCTAAATGTTTGAAACTTAAATTTCTGAAAGCAAACTCTATGTGGATCAGTACATCTGGTATTGTCTTCAAACATCATATAACAAATAACATCAATTTGTTCAAGGGAATTTCAACAGTTCAGAGCAATGTTCTGGTTTCTGAGAAACTAGATACTTCATCAAAGAAATTAATCATATTCTATGTCATGAAGTGCCAAAATATCTCTGTTTAAAAAGTTTCAGAAAATTTAAAGAATTTATGGTAGAGCAATGGCATTAAAGTGTTGAGTAGCTGGGGATTCAGGCCTCTGATCAAGGTGTCTCCTCATGTCAAAAGGCACTTATATTGCTAACTCTGTTCTCTAAAGAGAAGTAATACAGTTCTCACATTGAGAATATGGGAATTCTGGCCTCTGATCAAGGTGTCTTCTCACATATCAATGTGTGATTTACCAAGATTACTCAATGTACTGCTCAACAAAGAAAAATCTTTCACCCCTCCAAAAATCTTTGTAGAATGTTTGTACTCAATACCTCTGGACCATCCACTTGTAGATAAGCCTCCATTTACTTGATTAGTAAAGCATTTGTCTGAAGCACTCATGAGTCTGTGCATTGGAGTTTGTGCACTTGAATCATTGGAATATGTGTCTGCATGAAGTCTTTGCATGCTGCTATCGAGTCTAAGCACAAGGTCTGAGCACATTTCAGCCGGCACAGTAGAAAGTCGGTGCACCCTTCGCAAGTGTAGAACAAATGCACATAAAGGTCAAAGATAGTTACTGTTCACAGACTAAAGGTCGGTGCTAGTTTGTCTTTCTACCACACACTAGGTCTATGCAGATTCTGTCTTGACCATACACAAGGTCGGTGCAGGATCTATTTTGCATATACCAGGGTCTGTGCATGTTTTCCTCTTTCTAGCAAGTCAGTGCACATTACGCAGATAAACATAAAACGTCTGTGCACATTATGTTGCATAGCGAATAAGGTCTGTGCATGTTTTTTCACACAAGGACCAAGGTCCATGCACATTATGTTGCATAGCAGATGAGGTCTATGCATGTTTTTTACACAAGGACCAAGGTCCGTGCACATTACGTTGCATAGCGCATGAAGTCTGTGTAAGTTTTCCCTGCATTACACAAGGTCTGTGCACATGTGTAGTAAAGGTCCGTGCACGATTCTACAAGATCAGTGCAGTTATTTGATGTCTGTGCATTTTTTGGTGTCTAAGGTCCGTGCAGTTCTTTTGCTTCAAGCATAAAGTCTGTACACATGACCTTCCAAGGTCGGTGCACATTTACCCCTTTCATGACAAGGTCTGTGCATGTTTTTTCATGCAGCGTCATCAGAGTCAGTGCACATTTATCTTGTGCATAGTGGAATTCAGTGTACACTGACTTTGTGCTATATCAAGTCTGAGCACACTAGCACTAGATCTGAGCATATGCATTGTAAGTCTGAGCATAAGTGCATAGAAATATATATATTAAGTCCAAGCACATCCTCTGGAATGTTGAAGCAAGTCTGTGCATGTTCTCACAACAGTATAAGCAAGTTTGTGCATGTTTTCTGGCAGTAGCATGATCAAGTTTGTGCATGTTTGCACATTACACCATAAAATCTGTGCACTTCACTGTTTAGAGTCTGTGCACATTTCTATCTTCGAAAAGCAAAGTCAGTGCATTCTTTGTTCAATTGCTTATCAAGTCTGTGCAGCCTTTGCCTCGTACATACGAGGTCCGTGCACATCTGCTTCTAACGTCGAAGTTAGTCCTTATCTTTGTACATTAAGGTCAGTGCTATTATCAAATGGCTAACACTTACGAATCCCTTTGCTAGGTGAGTTATATAGTTCATTATCTACTGAGCAAATTGCACGTGTTAGTTAAAGTACCAGGTCGATGGCTCATGATCCAAGGCTAGGACCTGAACTGTTGAACCTGCCACGTGGATTGCTATAGTACCATGATTCTGACACTTGGAATCAAAAGGATCAGATCTGGGTGAAAGTATTGGGCGGGAATCGTGGTACCCACGCGCCCATCATCTGCCTATAAAAAGGGATCGAAGGATGGGAGAGAAAGCGCTGAAGATAGAAAAAGAGAGAGCATCTGAAGCCTGAGCTAGTACTGAACCTTCCCCATTCGAGAAGAGAGCCTGTCCAGAAATGGAAAAGTCTGAGTGACCGCCAGGATTAGAGTCAGAAGGCTTGCTTCTACGGAAGCTACATTATCATTGTTTCTGAGCGATTGTTTTTTGATTGTTTATCATCTTCAAATTTTTTGTTTTGCATTTCTCAATTCCTATCTATTACCCTCCAAGTTCAGTTGGAGGAAGGGAGACTATCTCCGGTTGCGAGTAGTGGTGTGCTACTCGTGGTTTCCCTCCATCGTGTTTGGAGGAAGAGAGGATTGATCCTCTGGTTAGTGAGTTGCTGGGAGCAATTCACAGGGTTCCCTCTACAGTGTGCAAAGGAAGGGAGGTTGGACCTCCAGTGTTTCTTTCTGTCATAGGAAGATCGAGGAGATTGTTTCTCGGGGCAAGCTGTAAGACAGCGTCTGTTGCAGACTAAGTCTGCTTTGGTTTCTAGCTTCTGCTAGTGGAAGCCTCACTCGGTTGAGAGTGGGAGGTGGACGTAGATCTCGGGTCTGAGATCGAACCACCTAAAAAACCCCATGCGTTGTGATTTGCTTTGGTGTGGTTTGTGTATCTGTCTATCATACTGCTTTCAGCACGCCAACTGTTTGATCCTTGCTCATCGTAGCTCTCGTTTTTCCTTAAGCATCTGTCTATCTGTCTGCTAAGTGGCTAGAATAGAGGAGCTTTAGTACTGCGTTTCTGATCTACATAAGTCATCTTCGAATTATTTTTTGAATTGGGGGTCATCTATTCAACCCCCCCTTCTTGCTCACCCTTTGTGTGAACTATCAATCCTCCACCTCCTACCCTCTCTCTTCGCATTAATGCTCTATCGCACTTGCTGACTTAAGCATCGGAGGGTTTTCCCCAGGGACTCCTCCCTGGGCACCTCTGATCTGTTTCCTGTCTTGCAGTTCATACAAACGTGGTGACCATGACAAAAGATTCTTCCTGGATCTCACGGCGCAGGATCAGCGCGAGATTACGTCTCTTCATGAGTTATTGAAAAAGGCTTTCATTAGGCCGAGTACTTCCCCATAGGGAGCACCTGTGCTATTTGTCAAGAAGAAGGACGGATCAATGAGACTTTGCATCGACTATCGACAGTTGAACCACCTTACAATCAAGAACAAGTACCCACTGCCGAGGATTGATGAGCTGTTCGATCAAATATCTTGAGCTAAATACTTCTCCAAGATTGATCTCCATCTGGTTACCACCAACTGAGGATCAAAGAAGAGGACATTCATAAAACGGCATTTCGGAGCAGGTATGGGTATTACGAATTTACTATTATGCCTTTTTGGACTAACAAATGTCCCTGCAGCCTTTATGCAGTTAATGAATAGTATCGTTAGGCCACATCTGGATAAATTCATTGTGGTCTTTATTGATGATATCTTAATTTATTCAAAGTCTGAAGAGGATCATGAAGAACATTTGAGGACAGCGTTGTAGATATTAAAGGAGAATCAACTCTATGCCAAATTTAGCAAGTGCGAACTTTGGCTAGAAGAAGTATCCTTCTTGGGCCATATAGTCTCGAAGAACGGAATTTCTGTGGACCCATCAAAGGTCGAGGCTGTGATGAATTGGGAACGGCCAACGAATGCAACGAAGATCCGAAGTTTCTTGGGGCTAGCTGGTTACTACAGGTGTTTCATCAAGGACTTCTCCAAAATTGTTGTTCCTCTCACTAGGTTGACTCGCAAGGAAGTGCCTTATGAGTGGAATGAAGACTGTGAGAAGAGTTTCCAAGCCTTGAAGGATCTCTTAACTACTACTCCAGTCTTATCCTTACCAATTGAAGGAGAGAAGTACGAGATATATATCGATGCTTCTGGTATTGGCCTCGGGTCTGTCTTGATGCAACAAGGAAGAGTCATTGCATACTCTTCTCGGCAATTGAAGAAACATGAAGAGAACTACCCGGTGCACGACTTAGAGCTAGCCACGGTAGTGTTTGCCTTAAAGATCTGGAGACATTATCTCTACGGAGAACAATTCACAATGTACTCCGATTACAAAAGCCTCAAGTATCTATTTTCCCAGAAGGAACTGAACATGAGGCAAAGGCATTGGCTTGAATACCTCAAGGATTTTGACTTCACAATCCAATACCATCCTGGTAAGGGTAACTCCGTAGTTGACGCCCTCAGTCGAAAGCCGAGAGCAATACTAGCCAACTGTATGATTCAAGAATGGAAGTTACTGGAGACATTCTCAAAACTCAATGTAAGCACGGATAACCAGAACGGGTATGTTACTCTATCATTTGATACCTGAAATTAAGAAGCTACAAGAAGAAGATCCTACACTAATAGAGATAAAGGACAAGCTGGACGAGAGACTCGATTTCAAGCTGGCACCCGATGGTAGATTGCTATTCCATGAACAGACATGTGTACCAGACTATCCTGAGTTGAAAAAGAAGATACTAGAGGAAGCTCATTGATCAAGGTACACGATCCACCCTGGAGCCATTAAGATGTACCAAGACTTGAAAAGGCCCTTGTGGTGGCCTAATATGAAAAGGGAGGTAGCAAACTTCGTATCTCACTGCCTGACATGCTAACAAGTGAAGGCGAAACATCAGAAACCTGCCAGAAACTGCACTCGCTAGATATTCCCAAGTGGAAGTAGGAATACATCGGCATGGACTTCATCATGGGCTTGCCTAAGTCTAGGGGCGGACATGATGGAATTTGGATAATCATCGACCGTCTAACTAAATCGACTCATTTCTTGCTTATCAAAAGCCAATGGTCAGTTGATATCCTTGCTGCCATATATACCAAGGAGATCGTTAGATTACATGGAGTTCCTCTGTCAATCATGTCTGACCGAGACCCGCGCTTCATGTCCCATTTTTGGAAGGATCTACAACACTCCCTAGGGACGAAGCTCAACTTCAGCACTGCTTTCCATCCCCAGACAGATGGTCAGACTGAGAGGACAAACCAAGTTGTTGAAGATATGCTAAGGGCATGTGTCATCGATTTCGGTGAAAGTTGGCATGACCACTTGCCCCTGGCCGAATTTGTTTATAACAATAACTATCAGGCCAGTATCCAAATGGCACCTTTCGAGGCACTTTATGGCAGGAGTTGCCGATCTCCAATATGTTGGGATGAAGTCGGTGAGAGACAGCTTCTAGGCCCAGATATGGTAAGAGATACAATGGACAAGGTGCAACTCATCCGAGAAAGACTCAAGATAGCACAGTCCAGACAGAAGTCGTATGCTGACACTAGAAGAAGAGAATTGGAGTTCCAAGTCGGAGACCACGTCTTCCTCAAGGTCTCTCCTGGATGAGGTATTCGGAGATTCGATGTTAAGGGCAAGCTTACACCAAGGTTTATTGGTCCATTTGAAGTGTTGGCAAGAGTGGGCGAGGTGGCTTATCGCGTTGCTTTGCCTTCACGACTATTAGAAGTGCACGATGTATTCCACATATGTATACTAAAGAAGTATGTGCATGATCATTTCCACGTCATTGACCACAATGACTTAGCGATACAAAAGGACCTTACCTACGAGCAAAAGCCGATGAAGAATCTCGACCGAGAAGTCCGAGTTTTGAGGAACAAGACTATCCTTATGGTGAAAGTACAGTGGAACAACTGCTTAGAACAAGAAGCCACGTGGGAAACCGAAGATTCTATGCGAAAGAGATTTCCAGAATTATTCTAGATTGTAAGTACTCTACACCCTTTATGTAGCACCCCGGATAAAAATAATAGAGAAATCAAACTTTTTCCTAAAATAAGTAACTCTATATGAAGGCCAAATAAAAATAAATATCATAGCCATATACTTGATAAGGGCCACTATATTTATATACATGTATTTAAGAGGCCGAACATCACTTAAAGACCAACAGACCAACCCATAGATAACATGTCTAGGAGCTTTTCCATTTTTTCACAGAAAAGGGAATGGGCGCCCCTTTCCTGGGCGCCAATTGCCTTTGACTGGGTCAACCCAGTTAATGGGCACCCCAACACAAGGGCGCCAATTTGTTTTGATTGGGTCAACCCAGTTAATGGGCACCCCTCCACAAGGGCGCCAATTACCTTTGATAGGTCAAACCACTGTAATGGGCGCCCCTTTAAAGAGCGCCAATTCCCTTGATGAGCGCCCCCTTGCACGGGCGCAGTTTAATGGGCGCCCCTATCTTGGGCGCCAATTCCCAACAGGGTAGAACTCTATTCTTCTAGCTATCCTTCTAGAAGTGTTTGAAACACAAACAGCAATCCTTCGCTGGCAAAGGACCCTTAGCATTTTCTTTCCCTATAATTATTCTTCACAATCGAACAGGTAGTAGATTACTGCCGACATCCTGCTGTCATTCTCGTCTCCACCTGTAGAAGAGAAGAATCTCCCTTCTTTTCTTCCTCTCACGAACGTGAAGAAGACGTGAAGGGCATCTTCTTCCTAACGTGAAGGGCATCTTCTTCCTGTTGCTAAAGCTCATTTTCCTACGTTCTCCTTCCTGTTGGTGAAGCTCTGCTGAAGAGAACGTGAAGGGCTTGGCTTTCTTATTCTTTCTTATATTACTTGTAGCACGGTTATCACTCCAAAAAGATAGGTGTTCTCAAGATTTGGCCAAACTCGTAGTTAATATAGGGTTACATGTATGAATAACACTAGCCTAGCTTCCATCTTCCACATTGTATAGCCCTTGATACACCAGTTTTCATGAAACTGTTGCATATGTAAATGGCGCCCAGCCTACTGCCATTATTTAATGGGCGCCCAGATCTTGGGCGCCATTTCTTGAATGGGTGCCCAGAGGGCAGGCGCCTATTAATAGGTGACAGCATGCACAGGCGCCGATTCTTTTTTCATATTTAATAATCACTCATGCTTAGAAAATTTATATCTATGAAATGAAACCATAATATTCTTGCATGAGCACGATTATGAGATCTTGATATTTTTCTCTGTCTATCCATGTCATTATTTCCTGATTCTGTGAACATCAGAAATTGTGAATAGTGTTTTGTATCTAATTGTTGTGCCCCTTGTGCTTTGATGAATGTGGTGTTTTAATGATAGCAACACGAATGAGTCACCATTTTGTTATGCTAATAGCTTGACATTGAATCATAACAATCTGTATGCATATAACTGATATATTCTGTGGAGAATGCATGAGAGTGCATAAAGTGTTTTATGCTTGTATTAAGATCGGTGCATTGCAACCTCTGTATGTTCTATGCATTTCGCAAGTCATGCAGCGTCAACGCAGTAAGTGTGTCTCATGCATCATGCGTCGACGCCCCCAGACTTCAAAGTCTGTACAGCCTTTCATATGAAAGTCCATACATCGCCCTTGGAGTCCAAAGTCTATACATCATGTTCATTTATTTTGAAGTCTGTACATCATGTTCATTCAAGTTCACTTCATGTCTGTCAGCCGTGTGTATTGGTTTCCATGTCTATACAGCCTCATGTGTGTTCTATGCATCTCACAAGTCTAAACACTCAGCATAGTCTATACATTGTGTTGTGTTTGTGTTTCGTTGAGAACACAAGTCTATACAAGTCATGCATTGTTGCTGAAGTCTATACATCGTCCGTCTCATGCATTGTCTCAGGCGAAGTTTGCACATTGCATTGATGCTTTGGTCGCATGAGTTGAAGTCCATACATTGGACTATCTCTTCCAGCGTCTCACGCTACCCAAGTCCGTACAGCGTCTGTCTTCATGCATTAGCCAAAGTCTATTCATTGGAGCGTCTTGCTCAGCGTCTCATGGCATGAAGTCTGTACACTCGATTTGCCATTGATTCGGTCAAGTGTGTACATTCCTTCACTGTAGCTTTCACGTATCCAAGTCTACACACTTATTCCTTGTGCTGCCTCATGCATAAAGTCTATACACTGGGTTTGATGCCATGTCTATACATCGACTGGCAGTCTTCAGCTAAGTGTATTCCTTGCTTCATAACATGAAGTATATACATTGCATGATCTTTTAATCAAGTCCATACACTGAGCAAGTACATGCATTGTCAGCCTGTTGAGCTTCAAGTCTACACATTGGGTTGTCAGGCTTCAACTCTATACACTCGTTGTTAGAGTCCTGAACTTTACCAAGTCTATACACTGGGCCTTGGTTTACCAAGTCTGTACACTCGCTGCACTGCATCAAGTCCATACAATGGCAACTCTGCTTAAGTATATACATTCGTCTGAACTAAGTTCATTTTCCTCTATCTGTCTACAGATGATTCAATCCATCAAGACTTGGCACGTGATCCAAGAGGTTGAAATGCTGACACGTGGAAACAGCAGTTCAAACCATCAAGAAAGAAGCTCTTGGATTATTCTGGTACGTCAACGTAGTGAGCAAGTAGCGTAGACGCAGCGGTTCAAGAATCCCTTAGCAGCAGTTACAAAGGGAGAGCCAATGGGTTACTGGATTACTCTAGTGCGTCAACGCACTCATAAAGCAGCGTCGACGCAACAGTTAAGAAGGCTAGGCTGTTTGTTCACTGGAACGTATCCATGCGTCAACGCCATTCCTAGACAGCGTCAACGCAGCCATTGAGCCTGATAGGCATCTAGCTCGGAGACAGCTCAGAAGGGGTAACGCAGGATGTTCATAGCGTCTACGCAGCATGCAAACCAGCTGAACTCTTAGTTGCTAGAACACCACTGCGTCAATGCTATGGGCTAGCAGCGTCCACGCAGCACGACTGTCTACCGAAGAACGTGATCACTGGATTACTGATGCGTCAACGCAGCAGGCTGATAGCGTCAACGCAGCACGTCCATCTGTTGAAGACTTGATCACTGGATCACAGATGCGTCAACCCCTTTAAGCAAGTGGGTTAACGCCACCTGACTCTAGTTGCTGAGCGTGCTAATAAAGGGCACGTGATCCGAGGTGGCAGGCTCGTGAACTAGGATGCTGCCACGTGGTCCGAATTTTAAGGGCGAGAGCTGTGGAAGCCACACGCGCCCTGGCTGCTGCTGCTGCTGCTGCTAGTATATAATGAAGCCTTCATCTTCAGATGGAGGCTAATCGTTATCGAAGTCAGGGAGCAGAAGCTGAGAGAAGAATAAGAGAAAAAAGAACAACTTAGGGCTAGATATGTTTCCCCCTCCTACTCAAAACACCAAAGCCTAAGGAACACTTCAACTCCTTCACCCCCTCCTGGCCAACCCAAGACCCTAGTCCCCCATTCCCCACCACTTCCCACCTATCCTATCCCGAACACCACATCTACACCCTACCTACAAGTCCTCACCACAACCATAGCTCCACAAACCCAATTGGGCCCCATGACCACCCCTCCACCTAGGCCCATGACGACCACCACCCCCCAACCCAAATTCCCCCACCAAACCCATATGCCACAAGCCTCCTTGAACCCCACCATTATCCCTCCATCACCCCCAAAGAAAGATGCACCTCCCAAGGCCAACCAACCTAAACCCCCTCACCCAACCCACCTCCCGCTCCCTACACCAATCTTTCCCCAACTTAGGCCTCCTCTACTTCCCCTTCCTATCCCAACCCAAGTCCATGCTTGTTCACCACCCCGGGTGTGTCATACGCTAGCTATCACCAAACCACCCACCATAAATCCCCCTACTCCATTAGCAATAGAAGTTACAACCCACACACCCACCCAAGTGGAGAAGGATGCCCATCCAAATCCACCTCCCAACATAGAGGAAATCCAAAGGCCAAACAACTCACACACCTCTAGCCTAGCTCCTCTAGAGACACCCAACCTCACCATAGATAAGTCCATACTCCAATGGCTCAACAAAGGTCTCACCATTCCTAGTTCACAACCATGCCACCTACCCATGGGATATCAATCCCAAATCATTCCCATTCAGCCACATGTCACTTATCAAACTTCCTATTGTGTGGAAGATTTGGGAGACTTAGTGAACTACCTACATTGGCAAATTCACTTGACCAATATGCTAGCCATGAGACCGTCCGAAACTAACACCATTAGCCTAGCATATCCCAGCATTGGCTCCATCACTTCCATCTACACTAATGGCCAAGTTACTAGTGAGATCATCCTCCTTCTTCCCATGGAGGAAGAACCTATCCTAGTCCACTCCCCAACCATTGAGATCCCAAGTGCTTTGATCGGCCAACCCATTAGCAACCTTGGCCCACTTATTGAGGAGAATGACTCACCATTCGAGGATCTTGAGGACATGGAGTACCCCTATCTAGGTGACCCTTACCATGATCCCTTCGACCCTTTCCTATGGGAACCTAGATCTCCATGTGCCCCACTTACCTTATTCCCCACCCACCTTACCCTACCCTTACCACCCATGTTGAATCAAACCCCTCCCTTCCTAGACTCGGGTTACACCATGGGAACCTTGACCTTCGGCAACATACACCTTGGGATTGATGAGTTGCCCCACTCCATGATTTTCCCCTTCTTAGATCCATTTGATCCATACGAGTGGAAGCTCAAGGGCCACCCCATACCCATGCACATAGAAGTCATCTCTAGGATAGGAGTGCATAAGTCTTGGCACCACACACCACTTGGCATGATTAGAAAGACGGGTCCATTCATTCACATCACCCACATGTCAAGTAGGAAGCATGAGTGGTCCCTATTTGGGTGTAACGGTCCTGCCCAATTCACCATTGGTCTTATGTATGCTAGGAGCCTACATGGGTGTCCGGGTCCCCCAACATTCATCACACTCACTTGTAAGAGGGACACCTATGGATGCCCCGGTCCTCCCAAATCCTTTAAAATCTTCATAACATCAATGCATGATAGGTCTATATGTGGTTGTCCTGGACCACCTTTTCATACCATACATTGTCAACTCACATTGCATCATAGTGCATGGCATATGCATTCAAGCAAGTATCAAGCAACAAGCGGTGGGATTCACAAGAAGCGAGCACAAACTCCTAAGCACCACTTTGAATTCCAAGTTGATAACTTGGCGATGATGGCTTTTGAGTGGCTCTACTTTAGGGTCACCTCCAAATTGAGGGCACGAGGACTTGGACCTTGCCAAGTTCCGAGTGGCTTTGGCAACCCGGCCTATGGGTTGAACTTTCAAAAGGGTTTTGGGATTCTCCCCATTTCTCATGTGGCGGATCCAGCACCCTCTTAGGGCACCGCGGTGGATCCTAGTGAGTGCCTCGAGTTTACGCCTACCCTTGTGAGAGACACCCTCGGAGTGCCACCACAAATAGCCTGAGAGCCCGACGTGAGCACACAGCGGCAATACTAGGCAAGCAAGATCCCATCGCCAGCATGAGGGTATGACCGAGCCACTTTATCGAGCTGAAGCGCCGTTCCCCGACTATGGTCGCGGGTTGAGTATGGAGATCATGGATCGCCCAGAGCCGCAGTTCGATATACTACTTCCCTGGTGGACCCATACTCGACGGGGTCGAGTTTTCCCCACCCCGGGGGTATGATGAGGGCATCCCTTGCCCCTCCACATTTTCTCCGGACTCGGATTGTTCGTCGGCAAGCGCCATTATGTTCCTCAAGTGTTTGTGAGTCGAGTCATGTATTTTTCTTATTTTTATTTGAGTCTTAATCATGTAATTTTCCCTTTATTTGAGTCATGTACCTAGGTTAGTAGGTTATCTACCAATGTCCTAAGTCATTGTGTTGTTTAGATAGGCTATTGGGCCCATCTCATTGGGCTAGGCCCATGGACACCCCCCTTCCCTTTGGTTATTAGTCATTGTGTCTTTTGTTAGGGTCCTTTGTGAAAAAGTCATGTGCCTATAAATAGGCCACCCCACTCCTCATATGTAACAACTTATGCATGAATATTGAATTCCAGATATACTCCAAATCCCTCTAGCCTTCTCTCTCAATATCTCTCTCTCTCATTATCTCTCTCTCTCTCTCTCTCTCTCTCTCCCTCCACCCCAATTTTTAGAATTTTCTCCCTCCTCCCCATTTACCTCTCATTAACTCCCCTCCCCTCATTCAATCACCTTCCCAACCACCCCATCTCCCACCTACCCCATTTAAACCTCTCCCCTTCCTCATAACCCTCTTTATTCCACCCCCTAGTCCCAAGAGAGCTCCACCCAATCTCCACTCCACCTTCCAACCCCCAACTACCCATTTCCCTTCTCCAAACCTCACTCCACCTTCCCAAGACACCTCTTCCCATCCCCAAGACCACCATTGATCACTCCCCATCAAAGAAAATTCAAACTCACATTCCCTCCACCCACTTGTGCCTCCCTCACAGCCCAAATTCGTAGCTCCTCTCTCACCCTCTGAAAACACCCCACTCCAGACCCCATTCTCCCTCTCCCACACCTTAGAACACCCCCTCCTAGGCCCCCTCACAACTAGGGGTCACTCCCACACCAATTCACCCCCATTTCCACTTCCATTTACCCCATTTCTCCCACCACCTTCCACCTACAGTTCGCAGGTTGCAGGTGGCAGAAGTCCAGCGACTTGCAGAAGATGTCACATCATCATCCTGAGGCTTCTGAAGGCGCTTCATACATTGTTGGAATCGTCTTTGAGTCCTCTTTCCAACAGAGGTGGTCCCGCATCCATCCGAGCTCGGAGCTGTGCGGTGGAGCAGATCTTGTGCGACTGTGCAATCTGCCCCAGGCTGAAGACCAGAGAGCATTTGGAAGTTTCACCACGACCAACCTAGCCAGAATCAGAGCTCGGTTTCTTCATCAAAATTCTTCTTCTCTGAATCCTCTTTCATCCCCAGAAAGTGGAGCTCCATTTGGCATTCGAATCTGGGAGATATCATTTTTCTCCCCCGAAGTATATGTTCTGTCCTCCCACAGTCCGCAGTGACCCTTCACCGGTGATCTGAGGCTACCGGCCAACCTTGGCATCGGTTGGCTTCCCCGTTAACGTTTCTGCGTAGAAGACTCGACAGCCGAACCAACGGCTTTGACGGCGCTCGATTTGGAGTTCGGGAGCGGTCGTGGCATTGCTGTCAATCTGCTGCTGGGAAACTGTTCCTGTCCGAACCAGAGACAGAGCTCCTGTTCAACTATTGACCTCGGCCAGCTCGTGAGGGATCTGAGCGCCAATTTTGGAGGGCTGAAACTATTACCAGTTAGATGTCATCTCCAAGAAGAAGGACCACATTCAGCCACCGAAGTTTCCAGTTACCATTTTCTTCGTCGGGGTGTGTCATCTGCCCCCTGTGGGTCCAGGTTTGTCCTGTCCCTGCTCATCTGGCTTCCTCATTCTTCTCCGACCTCCGATTGGGGCCCCGTCAATTCCTGCTCGAAGCTACTCTGACTACGATCACGTCTCCACCAGGCTCGTCTCATTTGGAGTTTAGGAGCATCCGTGGTGCCTTCTGCAACCTGCTGTACCAGTTCTGCACCAGCCAGAGGAAGAAGCTACTGATCTGTTCCAGTCGCTGGCCCGACCAGCCCTGAGTTCCAGAGCTCTTGCCAAAATTCAGACATCATCCTCAACTTGTTCGTAAGCTTTTGGCGCAAGTCTCATCAGATTCTGAGCTCGGTAGAATTATTGGCAGCATCGACATCGACCCTCTGTCCAGAAATACAGAAGCTAGGCAGAATCGGCGAAGCTCGGGAAGTCGGTTATCTTTGCATATCTCCCCATCCCGCTTGGCCGGCTGAAGGCCCCTCCCTGCGTGGAGGTAGTTTTGGATGTATTAAGCATAATCCCCACCCCAATATCCCCCCTCCTTGCATGGGGTGTAGTTCATGTAATTATTAAGTCGCAGGTTTGAAGCTTCAATCGACGCGGCGTGCGGGTACATACACTCGCCTCCCCGCTCGCCCCCTTCTCCGGCCGGAGTCGGCGTCTTCACGCCGGATAGGTGAGCCTCGGTCCCTCTCTTACTGGTCTAATCACTTGCTTAGCTTAGTATTGCTATAGTTACTCCGTCGGCGGTAAGAGAGTGTTTGATTTTACATTGCAACCAAATTGAGTGACCACCGCGGGCGAGTTGAGAGTGAATCCACTTAACCCACACCCTTGGTGTGTTGGCCACCCATGATTTGGGCATCCTAGGCCCATTTTGGGTTCTCCCCAAGCTTGCCAACCCTTGGAGCCTCATGGTCCCACCTCGGACCCTCTCCAACATCGCCTAAGTTGCCTTCGGGCCCTAGTGTGTGCCATACGGGTGAGCTCGCTAGTGTGAGTCCGCTGCTCAAACTTGAATGCTTGCAAAATAGGTCCAAGGTCGGTTTCACATCAAGTGGTATCAGAGCAAGTTCACAACTTGTCTCTATCAAGTTTGTCCTAGGGCATGTCTATGCATTTAGAGTCTTCAAATGCATCACTCTTGTCCCCTAGTATGGCCACCTCATATCGACCTTACCAATCGGCCCACTCCATAAGTCCAAGCCACCAAGAGATGCCTACCACTAACACCCATAACTTCTCTGGCCATGTCAACTACTTCATGAAAGTCTTGACCAATGCCAATGAGCGGCTTGATAACATATCGGGCCGACTCAACCAACTTGGAGAAAATAGGCCCGCCCCAAGGACGGACGATAGGATAGTCCCTTTCCCACTTCCCACCTTTGATGGAACCTCTCCTAGAGAATATTTAGATTGGGAAGCTACAATGGACCAATACTTCACTTGGTATCATATGTCCGAGGATGAAAAGGCATTGGTTGCCAAAATGCAACTTACCAAACGGGCAGAAACTTATTGGATGCAAATTGTCGGGCTAAGAATGCTTAGAAGGGAACCTTCCATCACCACTTGGGGGGACATGAAAGAACAACTTAGGGCTAGATATGTTTCCCCCTCCTACTCAAAACACCAAAGCCTAAGGAACACTTCAACTCCTTCACCCCCTCTTGGCCAACCCAAGACCCTAGTCCCCCATTCCCCACCACTTCCCACCTATCCTATCCCGAACACCACATCTACACCCTACCTACAAGTCCTCACCACAACCATAGCTCCACAAACCCAATTGGGCCCCATGACCACCCCTCCACCTAGGCCCATGACGACCACCACCCCCCAACCCAAATTCGCCCACCAAACCCATATCCCACAAGCCTCCTTGAACCCCACCATTATCCCTCCATCACCCACAAAGAAAGATGCACCTCCCAAGGCCAACCAACCTAAACCCCCTCACCCAACCCACCTCCCGCTCCCTACACCAATCTTTCCCCAACCTAGGCCTCCTCTACTTCCCCTTCCTATCCCAACCCAAGTCCATGCTTGTTCACCACCCCGGGTGTGTCATACGCTAGCTATCACCAAACCACCCACCATAAATCCCCCTACTCCATTAGCAATAGAAGTTACAACCCACACACCCACCCAAGTGGAGAAGGATGCCCATCTAAATCCACCTCCCAACATAGAGGAAATCCAAAGGCCAAACAACTCACACACCTCTAGCCTAGCTCCTCTAGAGACACCCAACCTCACCATAGATAAGTCCATACTCCAATGGCTCAACAAAGGTCTCACCATTCCTAGTTCACAACCATGCCACCTACCCATGGGATATCAATCCCAAATCATTCCCATTCAGCCACATGTCACTTATCAAACTTCCTATTGTGTGGAAGATTTGGGAGACTTAGTGAACTACCTACATTGGCAAATTCACTTGACCAATATGCTAGCCATGAGACCGTCCGAAACTAACACCATTAGCCTAGCATATCCCACCATTGGCTCCATCACTTCCATCTACACTAATGGCCAAGTTACTAGTGAGATCATCCTCCTTCTTCCCATGGAGGAAGAACCTATCCTAGTCTACTCCCAAACCATTGAGATCCCAAGTGCTTTGATCGGCCAACCCATTAGCAACCTTGGCCCACTTATTGAGGAGAATGACTCACCATTCGAGGATCTTGAGGACATGGAGTACCCCTATCTAGGTGACCCTTACCATGATCCCTTCGACCCTTTCCTATGGGAACCTAGATCTCCATGTGACCCACTTACCTTATTCCCCACCCACCTTACCCTACCCTTACCACCCATGTTGAATCAAACCCCTCCCTTCCTAGACTCGGGTTACACCATGGGAACCTTGACCTTCGGCAACATACACCTTGGGATTGATGAGTTGCCCCACTCCATGATTTTCCCCTTCTTAGATCCATTTGATCCATACGAGTGGAAGCTCAAGGGCCACCCTATACCCATGCACATAGAAGTCATCTCTAGGATAGGAGTGCATAAGTCTTGGCACCACACACCACTTGGCATGATTAGAAAGACGGGTCCATTCATTCACATCACCCACATGTCAAGTAGGAAGCATGAGTGGTCCCTATTTGGGTGTAATGGTCCTGCCCAATTCACCATTGGTCTTATGTATGCTAGGAGCCTACATGGGTGTCCGGGTCCCCCAACATTCATCACACTCACTTGTAAGAGGGACACCTATGGATGCCCTGGTCCTCCCAAATCCTTCAAAATCTTCATAACATCAATGCATGATAGGTCTATATGTGATTGTCCTAGACCACCTTTTCATACCATACATTGTCAACTCACATTGCATCATAGTGCATGGCATATGCATTCAAGCAAGTATCAAGCAACAAGCGGTGGGATTCACAAGAAGCGAGCAC
Organism: Amorphophallus konjac; assembly: GCA_022559845.1. Classification (NCBI taxonomy): domain Eukaryota; kingdom Viridiplantae; phylum Streptophyta; class Magnoliopsida; order Alismatales; family Araceae; genus Amorphophallus; species Amorphophallus konjac. Next base: position 175,661,640 of record CM040127.1, on the reverse strand, counting down.
AAACTCCTAAGCACCACTTTGAATTCCAAGTTGATAACTTGGCGATGATGGCTTTTGAGTGGCTCTACTTTAGGGTCACCTCCAAATTGAGGGCACGAGGACTTGGACCTTGCCAAGTTCCGAGTGGCTTTGGCAACCCGGCTTATGGGTTGAACTTTCAAAAGGGTTTTGTGATTCTCCCCATTTCTCATGTGGCGGATCCAGCACCCTCTTAGGGCACCGTGGTGGATCCTAGTGAGTGCCTCGAGCTTACGCCTACCCTTGTGAGAGACACCCTCGGAGTGCCACCACAAATAGCCTGAGAGCCCGACGTGAGCGCACAGCGGCAATACTAGGCAAGCAAGATCCCATCGCCAGCATGAGGGTATGACCGAGCCACTTTGTCGAGCTGAAGCGCCGTTCCCCGACTATGGTCGCGGGTTGAGTATGGAGATCGTGGATCGCCCAGAGCCGCAGTTCGATATACTACTTCCCTGGTGGACCCATACTCGACGGGGTCGAGTTTTCCCACCCCGGGGGTATGATGAGGGCATCCCTTGCCCCTCCACATTTTCTCCGGACTCGGATTGTTCGTCGGCAAGCGCCATTATGTTCCTCAAGTGTTTGTGAGTCGAGTCATGTATTTTTCTTTGAGTCTTAATCATGTAATTTTCCCTTTATTTGAGTCATGTACCTAGGTTAGTAGGTTATCTACCAATGTCCTAAGTCATTGTGTTGTTTAGATAGGCTATTGGGCCCATCTCATTGGGCTAGGCCCATGGACACCCCCCTTCCCTTCGGTTATTAGTCATTGTGTCTTTTGTTAGGGTCCTTTGTGAAAAAGTCATGTGCCTATAAATAGGCCACCCCACTCCTCATATGTAACAACTTATGCATGAATATTGAATTCCAGATATACTCCAAATCCCTCTAGCCTTCTCTCTCAATATCTCTCTCTCTCATTCTCTCTCTCTCTCTCTCTCTCCCTCCACCCCAATTTTTGGAATTTTCTCTCTCCTCCCCATTTACCTCTCATTAACTCCCCTCCCCTCATTCAATCACCTTCCCAACCACCCCATCTCCCACCTACCCCATTTAAACCTCTCCCCTTCCCCATAACCCTCTTTATTCCACCCCCTAGTCCCAAGAGAGCTCCACCCAATCCCCACTCCACCTTCCAACCCCCAACTACCCATTTCCCTTCCCCAAACCTCACTCCACCTTCCAAGACACCTCTTCCCATCCCCAAGACCACCATTGATCACTCCCCATCAAAGAAAATTCAAACTCACATTCCCTCCACCCACTTGTGCCTCCCTCACAGCCCAAATTCGTAGCTCCTCTCTCACCCTCTGAAAACACCCCATTCCAGACCCCATTCTCCCTCTCCCACACCTTAGAACACCCCCTCCTAGGCCCCCTCACAACTAGGGGTCACTCCCACACCTATTCACCCCCATTTCCACTTCCATTTACCCCATTTCTCCCACCACCTTCCACCTACAGTTCGCAGGTTGCAGGTGGCAGAAGTCCAGCGACTTGCAGAAGGTGTCACATCGTCATCCTGAGGCTTCTGAAGGCACTTCATACATCGTTGGAATCGTCTTTGAGTCCTCTTTCCAACAGAGGTGGTCCCGCATCCATCCGAGCTCGGAGCTGTGCGGTGGAGCAGATCTTGTGCGACTGTGCAATCTGCCCAGGCTGAAGACCAGAGAGCATTTGGAAGTTTCACCACGACCAACCTAGCAAGAATCAGAGCTCGGCTTCTTCATCAAAATTCTTCTTCTATGAATCCTCTTTCATCCCCAGAAAGCAGAGCTCCATTTGGCGTTCGAATCTGGGAGATATTATTTTTCTCCCCCGAAGTATACGTTCTGTCCTCCCACAGTCTGCAGTGACCCTTCACCGGTGATCTGAGGCTACCGGCCAACCTTGGCATCGGTTGGATTCCCCGTTAACTTTTCTGCTTAGAAAACGCGACATCCGAACCAATGGCTTTGATGGTGCTCGATTTGGAGTTCGGGAGCGGTCGTGGCATTGCTGTCAATCTGCTGCTGGGAAACTGTTCCTGTCCGAACCAGAGACAGAGCTCCTATTCAACTATTGACCTCGGCCAGCTCGTGAGGGATCTGAGCGTCAATTTTGGAGAGCTGAAACTATTACCAGTTAGCTGTCATCTCCAAGAAGAAGGACCTCATTCGGCCTCCGAAGCTTCCAGTTACCATTTTCTTCGTCGGGGTGTGTCGTCTGCCCCCTGTGGGTCCAAGTTTGACCTGCCCCTGCTCATCCGGCTACCTCGTTCTTCTTTGACCTCCGATTGGGGCCCCGTCGATTCCTGCTCGAAGCTACTCCGACAAAGATCACGTCACCACCAGGCTCGTCTCATTTGGAGTTCAGGAGCTTCCGTGGTGCCTCTGTAACCTGCTGTACCAGTTCTGCACCAGCCAGAGGAAGAAGCTGCTGACCTGTTACAGTCACTGGCCCGACCAGCCCTGAGTTCCAGAGCTCCTGCCAAATTTCAGACATCATCCTCAACCTGTTCGCAAGATTTTGGCGTAAGTCTCATCAGATTCTGAGCTCGGTTGAATTATTGGTAGCATCAACACCGCCCCACTGTCCGGCGAACCTGCAGATTGGCAGAACCGGCGGGATTCGACAAGTCGGGTTCATTCGCTTAATTCCCCCACCCCGCTTGGCCGGCTGAAGGCCCCTCCCTGCGTGGAGTTAGTTTTGAATGTAATAAGCCTAATCCCCACCCCAAGATCACCCCTCCTGCGTGAGGCGTAGTGTTGTACATCTTTGTATTTTCAGGTCAAGCGACACCGCCGTGGCGATCGGGTGTATACCCTCGCCTCCCCGCTCGCCCCCGTCTCCGGCCGGAGTCAACGTCTTCACGCTGGCTAGGTGAGGTCCTGAACATCCCTCATTGCTGTATTGGACTTGCTTAGCTTAGTATTGCTATAGTTACTCCGTCGGCGGTAAGAGAGTGTCCGATTTTACATTGCCACCAAATTGAGTGACCACCGCGGGCGAGTTGAGAGTGAATCCACTTAACCCACACCCTTGGTGTGTTGGCCGCCCATGATTTGGGCATCCTAGGCCCATTTTGGGTTCTCCCCAAGCTTGCCAACCCTTGGAGCCTCATGGTCCCACCTCGGACCCTCTCCAACATCGCCTAAGTTGCCTTCGGGCCCTAGTGTGTGCCATACGGGTGAGCTCGCTAGTGTGAGTCCGCTGCTTAAACTTGAATGCTTGCAAAATAGGTCCAAGGTCAGTTTTACATCAGTTTGAATACTTATAGTCTCTTGTGTATTTTGGTGGAACTTAATAAAAAATTTATGAGAAATATGCTTGATGCGCACCCCCCCTCTCCCCTTGGTGTTCTTGGTGTTCTTCCTCCTCCCACCTCCAATCTCTTCTAGATCTGAGTTCCAATCTTCTATCTCCCTCAAATTCTTCTTCTTCTCTTATTCCCCTATCTAATGAGATCGTTCATCACCGCCGCCGTTCGTGCCGCCGTTGAGCCACCACAAGTCGGTCTTCATCCTACTGTCCCAAACTCGGAGTTGCAGGACAGCAGCTCGGTGAAAGGGTGGTACGGGAGATCCGACCGTTGGATCGTTGCGAAACTTTAAGGGTAGGTTCCCCCCATCAGAGGACATTACTTGTTTAATGTTTAGGTCGTTCAGAGCCCGTTTGCCCCCTTTTCCAGCCACCTGTTCATCTTTCCCAAAGTCTGCCTGTGTGCAGGTCTGCTGGATAGATTGTGGCATCCAATTTTTCTCACCCATCAAATGTTGTCCAAATTTCACAAAACAGCTAGGTGCATCTCCGTAACCCTCCCCTCTACCCACCATAAAACTCCCAGATCCTAATTCGGTCATTTGATCCTCGGTCAAAGCCCTTGATCAGGGAGGTTACGTTATGTCTAGCCTATTCTGTACTTCGGGATAGTGTACTCAGTCCACTTGCAGTCATTTTAATTTCACATCCAAATGTTGGATGAGTTTGAGCTTCCAGTATGTCATAATATTTTGAGTCTCCTTTCCAACGGTGCCCTCTGTGCCCCGATCCGACGTCGGAGTTGAGCGTACCATCCGATCTCGCCGGAGCGCGCAGATCTGGACAGAAACACAGCTGCGGGATAGCCTTGGGAGATAATTCCCAAGAAATCGCCCGCCTCCACTCCGGTGACTGCCGCTCCCGGGGATCGACCCGGGACACTCCAGGAGCGCCCCCGCCAGTTGCTGCAGCCAGGAGCCGCCCCGAACACCGTCATACCAGCAGTGGGTCCCACGTACCATCCTGCGGGCCCGAGTGAACGGAGCTGAACCGGTCGACCGCGTCCGCCCGAGCACCACTTACTGCTGCCCGCTAACCCGAGATTGGTGCTCCCGGACCCCACGTGTCACCTGTTACCTCCCTGCGTGGAGTGCGCTGTAGAATCACTTTTGTAATTAATAATTATTGATGTACTGGGAGTTCCGGATCTCGGCCGGGAAGTCTTCCCCACGCCCCGAGCGTGGAGGTACACTCGTCACCCTCCCCTTTGTCGTTTGCTTAGCTAGTATGCATTCTAGATGCCGCTGCATGTGAGTAGGATATTTTATTAGCTTGTTATATATTTAATCACCGCTGTGAGTTGAGAGTGCGAGACCCTTCCCGTGACTCGTTCCGAGCACGAGAGTGAGCCGACCACCCGAGTCTCGAAGCCGGTTTCCCAACCGTGCAAGATCATCATGTTTCCCTCGCCGGGACGACTGTGAGTAGTGCTTCTTGTTTGGGGCATGATCGCCTCTTCTGGAGCTCGTTCGGTGCCGCGTCATAGTGTTGTTGCTGGTCGCATCCTCTTACTAATCGAATTGTCTGATAGAGTCCATGGTCGCAACCCGTCCGCGTCGAGTCTCGTAGTCGTCCCGCATCAGTATGTGTGCTAGGTATCAATCTAGGCCTACTGAATTGCATCTAGCTGCTGTGAAAAGGATTTTTAGATACATATATTCTACACACACTCTAGGTTTATGCTTTCCTGCATCACATACATTAGATCTGGTTGCGTATTCGAATGCAGACTATGCTGGGTGTAAGATAGATAAGAAGAGCACTAGTGGTCAATGTCAATTCCTAGGTGGGTGTTTAGTTTCTTGGGCTTCCAAGAAACAACATTATGTGGCCCTCTCCACTACAGAAGCTGAGTATATAGCTGCAGGGAGCTGTAGTACACAAGTGATCTGGATTAAACACAAATTTCAGGACTACCAAGTAGAACTGGGCTGCACACCCATATAATGTGATAATACTAGTGCCATAAATCTTGCAAAAAATCTTGTTTTACATTCTCGCACCAAACATATTGAAATCAGACATCATTTTATCAGAGATGAGGTGTCTAAAAACTATTTTGAATTGATTCATGTAGACACTGCCCATCAGATAGCTAACATCTTTACTAAGCCTCTGGACAATGACAAATTCACAACCTTAAGGAGAGAACTGGGAATCTTCAAAAACCCCTAAATTCTAGAATGTTGGAATAAAATGCTTCCATGCAGTCCTCATTTAAATGAATTTTCATCTTATGTTTGTCATATTTTTCTTTTTGGCATGCATAAGATGTTGGTATATTAAATGATAAGCTGGGTGAAGGTCAGATTTCTTCTGACTAGAAACCCACATCATGTGTGAGGAGGTCCTCTGACCTACGTTCTCCACCTTGTACCACGGGCTCATTTCCATATAGATTAGGTTCAAGTCAATAAACTTTCATGTCTGCATTTCCATACTTTTTGCATCTCACATGTATGCTCATATAATTCATTTTGTGAGGGGGAGGTATTTTCAGTATGTTTTCTATAGAAGACACTTGCATATGTTAAGCTGATAGGTTAGAGTCCATCAGTCAGTATAGGTGTAAGGGGGAGCTTCATGTCTGTCATTTTTGAGGTCTTAGGTGACTGATTCAAAGGATTTTTGAGAGATTTTGTTACTGCACCAAGCTCATTGAGAACCTAAGGCAGTCTTTTTCACAAAATCTGGTAGCTCTCAACTCTCTTAAACTTCCAAATTTGATTAACTGAAATTTAGCTAAAAAGCCTCTCTCTAATAATCCGGCAAAGACCTAGATAAAGAATCTGAGATTGTCTCCCTACATCATTAATGAACATGGATCACTGTTGACACTATTATGTCATGAAATCTCCTAAATGTTTGAAACTTAAATTTCTGAAAGCAAACTCTATGTGGATCAGTACATCTGGTATTGTCTTCAAACATCATATAACAAATAACATCAATTTGTTCAAGGGAATTTCAACAGTTCAGAGCAATGTTCTGGATTCTGAGAAACTAGATACTTCATCAAAGAAATTAATCATATTCTATGTCATGAAGTGCCAAAATATCTCTGTTTAAAAAGTTTCAGAAAAATTAAAGAATTTATGGTAGAGCAATGGCATTAAAGTGTTGAGTAGCTGGGGATTCAGGCCTCTGATCAAGGTGTCTCCTCATGTCAAAAGGCACTTATATTGCTAACTCTGTTCTCTAAAGAGAAGTAATACAGTTCTCACATTGAGAATATGGGAATTCTGGCCTCTGATCAAGGTGTCTTCTCACATATCAATGTGTGATTTACCAAGATTACTCAATGTACTGCTCAACAAAGAAAAATCTTTCACCCCTCCAAAAATCTTTGTAGAATGTTTGTACTCAATACCTCTGGACCATCCACTTGTAGATAAGCCTCCATTTACTTGATTAGTAAAGCATTTAGACAGCTTTCTCTTGTCATACCTGTTTCACATTGGTCCTCATTCTTACTTCTGTACGATGACAATCTTCACTCTTATTTTGTGCATTCCTGCTTATTAGCTATGAGGTATTGCAGCTCTCTTCAGTTACCTTACTTGGATCTTTAAGAGTTGCTTCTGAGAGGTCTTTCTACTCAGTGATTTAATTGTCTCTGGTTTCTCAAGCTTCGTAGTACCTTGATTCTCCCTACATTCCTTTTGATGATGTCAAGGGGGGAGAAGATGTATAAGATGTCTGAGGGTTAAGGGGGAGAATGGCTTAAGCTTATGAGAATAACTTTGAGAATGTCCTTGAGCATGGAGTATTTTTCTGGTTGAAAGTCATAGTGCCAGGGGGAGTTAGTGTGTCTTGAGTAAAGTCTGAGCCTGTGTGTCAGGGGGAGTCAGTGTGTGACACTGCTTGCATGGTTCATTGATTGCATGTTTGACTATTTGCATGTTTAAACACCCTCATTCTCTAAAGAAAACATTAAATTTGTTTGGCTCATGGTGTTGCCATCATCAAAAAGGGGGAGACTGTTGTGTCCCTGTGGTTTTGATGATGACAAACACCATAAGTCAAATGTCAGACATCATAAAAAGTCAAACACCTTAAATCAAATAGAATTTGTCTGAAGCACTCATGAGTCTGTGCATTGGAGTTTGTGCACTTGAATCATTGGAATATGTGTCTGCATGAAGTCTTTGCATGCTGCTATCGAGTCTAAGCACAAGGTCTGAGCACATTTCAGCCGGCACAGTAGAAAGTCGGTGCACCCTTCGCAAGTGTAGAACAAATGCACATAAAGGTCAAAGATAGTTACTGTTCACAGACTAAAGGTCGGTGCTAGTTTGTCTTTCTACCACACACTAGGTCTATGCAGATTCTGTCTTGACCATACACAAGGTCGGTGCAGGATCTATTTTGCATAAACCAGGGTCTGTGCATGTTTTCCTCTTTCTAGCAAGTCAGTGCACATTACGCAGATAAACATAAAACGTCTGTGCACATTATGTTGCATAGCGAATAAGGTCTGTGCATGTTTTTTCACACAAGGACCAAGGTCCATGCACATTATGTTGCATAGCAGATGAGGTCTATGCATGTTTTTTACACAAGGACCAAGGTCCGTGCACATTACGTTGCATAGCGCATGAAGTCTGTGTAAGTTTTCCCTGCATTACACAAGGTCTGTGCACATGTGTAGTAAAGGTCCGTGCACGATTCTACAAGATCAGTGCAGTTATTTGATGTCTGTGCATTTTTTGGTGTCTAAGGTCGGTGCAGTTCTTTTGCTTCAAGCATAAAGTCTGTACACATGACCTTCCAAGGTCGGTGCACATTTACCCCTTTCATGACAAGGTTTGTGCATGTTTTTTCATGCAGCGTCATCAGAGTCAATGCACATTTATCTTGTGCAGAGTGGAATTCAGTGTACACTGACTTTGTGCTATATCAAGTCTGAGCACACTAGCACTAGATCTGAGCATATGCATTGTAAGTATGAGCATAAGTGCATAGAAATATATATATCAAGTCCAAGCACATCCTCTGGAATGTTGAAGCAAGTCTGTGCATGTTCTCACAACAGTATAAGCAAGTTTGTGCATGTTTTCTGGCAGTAGCATGATCAAGTTTGTGCATGTTTGCACATTACACCATAAAATCTGTGCACTTCACTGTTTAGAGTCTGTGCACATTTCTATCTTCGAAAAGCAAAGTCAGTGCATTCTTTGTTCAATTGCTTATCAAGTCTGTGCAGCCTTTGCCTCGTACATACGAGGTCCGTGCACATCTGCTTCTAACGTCGAAGTTAGTCCTTGTCTTTGTACATTAAGGTCAGTGCTATTATCAAATGGCTAACACTTACGAATCCCTTAGCTAGGTGAGTTATATAGTTCATTATCTACTGAGCAAATTGCACGTGTTAGTTAAAGTACCAGGTCGATGGCTTGTGATCCATGGTTAGGACCTGAACTGTTGAACCTGCCACGTGGATTGCTATAGTACCATGATTCTGACACGTGGAATCAAAAGGATCAGATCTGGGTGAAAGTATTGGGCGGGAATCGTGGTACCCACGCGCCCATCATCTGCCTATAAAAAGGGATCGAAGGATGGGAGAGAAAGTGCTGAAGATAGAAAAAGAGAGAGCATCTGAAGCCTGAGCTAGTACTGAACCTTCCCCATTCGAGAAGAGAGCCTGTCCAGAAATGGAAAAGTCTGAGTGACCGCCAGGATTAGAGTCAGAAGGCTTGCTTCTACGGAAGCTACATTATCATTGTTTCTGAGCGATTGTTTTCTGATTGTTTATCATCTTCAAATTTTTTGTTTTGCATTTCTCAATTCCTATCTATTACCCTCCAAGTTCAGTTGGAGGAAGGGAGACTATCTCCGGTTGCGAGTAGTGGTGTGCTACTCGTGGTTTCCCTCCATCGTGTTTGGAGGAAGAGAGGATTGATCCTTTGGTTAGTGAGTTGCTGGGAGCAATTCACAGGGTTCCCTCTGCAGTGTGCAAAGGAAGGGAGGTTGGACCTCCAGTGTTTCTTTCTGTCATTGGAAGATCGAGGAGATTGTTTCTCGGGGCAAGCTGTAAGACAGCGTCTGTTGCAGACTAAGTCTGCTTTGGTTTCTAGCTTCTGCTAGTGGAAGCCTCACTCGGTTGAGAGTGGGAGGTGGACGTAGATATCGGGTCTGAGATCGAACCACCTAAAAAACCCCATGCATTGTGATTTGCTTTGGTGTGGTTTGTGTATCTGTCTATCATACTGCTTTCAGCACGCCAACTGTTTGATCCTTGCTCATCGTAGCTCTCGTTTTTCCTTAAGCATCTGTCTATCTGTCTGCTAAGTGGCTAGAATAGAGGAGCTTTAGTACTACGTTTCTGATCTACATAAGTCATCTTCGAATTATTTTTTGAATTGGGGGTCATCTATTCAACCCCCCCTTCTTGCTCACCCTTTGTGTGAACTATCAATCCTCCTCCTCCTACCCTCTCTCTTCGCATTAATGCTCTATCGCACTTGCTGACTTAAGCATCGGAGGGTTTTCCCCAGGGACTCCTCCCTGGGCACCTCTGATCTGTTTCCTGTCTTGCAGTTCATACAAACGTGGTGACCATGACAAAAGATTCTTCCTGGATCTCACGGCTCAGGATCAGTGCGAGATTACGTCTCTTCATGAGTTATTGAAAAAGGCTTTCATTAGGCCGAGTACTTCCCCATAGGGAGCACCCGTGCTATTTGTCAAGAAGAAGGACGGATCAATGAGACTTTGCATCGACTATCGACAGTTGAACCACCTTACAATCAAGAACAAGTACCCACTGCCGAGGATTGATGAGCTGCTCGATCAAATATCTTGAGCTAAATACTTCTCCAAGATTGATCTCCATCTGGTTACCACCAACTGAGGATCAAAGAAGAGGACATTCATAAAACGGCATTTCGGAGCAGGTATGGGTATTACGAATTTACTATTATGCCTTTTTGGACTAACAAATGTCCCTGCAGCCTTTATGCAGTTAATGAATAGTATCGTTAGGCCACATCTGGATAAATTCATTGTGGTCTTTATTGATGATATCTTAATTTATTCAAAGTCTGAAGAGGATCATGAAGAACATTTGAGGACAGCGTTGTAGATATTAAAGGAGAATCAACTCTATGCCAAATTTAGCAAGTGCGAATTTTGGCTAGAAGAAGTATCCTTCTTGGGCCATATAGTCTCGAAGAACGGAATTTCTGTGGACCCATCAAAGGTCGAGGCTGTGATGAATTGGGAACGGCCAACGAATGCAACGAAGATCCGAAGTTTCTTGGGGCTAGCTGGTTACTACCGGTGTTTCATCAAGGACTTCTCCAAAATTGTTGTTCCTCTCACTAGGTTGACTCGCAAGGAAGTGCCTTATGAGTGGAATGAAGACTGTGAGAAGAGTTTCCAAGCCTTGAAGGATCTCTTAACTACTACTCCAGTCTTATCCTTACCAATTGAAGGAGAGAAGTACGAGATATATACCGATGCTTCTGGTATTGGCCTCGGGTGTATCTTGATGCAACAAGGAAGAGTCATTGCATACTCTTCTCGGCAATTGAAGAAACATGAAGAGAACTACCCGATGCACGACTTAGAGCTAGCCACGGTAATGTTTGCCTTAAAGATCTGGAGACATTATCTCTACGGAGAACAATTCACAATGTACTCCGATCACAAAAGCCTCAAGTATCTATTTTCCCAGAAGGAACTGAACATGAGGCAAAGGCATTGGCTTGAATACCTCAAGGATTTCGACTTCACAATCCAATACCATCCTGGTAAGGGTAACTCCGTAGTTGACGCCCTCAGTCGAAAGCCGAGAGCAATACTAGCCAACTGTATGATTCAAGAATGGAAGTTACTGGAGAAATTCTCAAAACTCAATGTAAGCACGGATAACCAGAACGGGTATGTTACTCTATCCCATATGAGTCTACATCCGGATTTGATACCTGAAATTAAGAAGCTACAAGAAGAAGATCCTACACTAATAGAGATAAAGGACAAGCTGGACGAGAGACTCGATTTCAAGCTGGCACCCGATGGTAGATTGCTATTCCATGAACAGACATGTGTACCAGACTATCCTGAGTTGAAAAAGAAGATACTAGAGGAAGCTCATTGATCAAGGTACACGATCCACCCTGGAGCCATTAAGATGTACCAAGACTTGAAAAGGCCCTTGTGGTGGCCTAATATGAAAAGGGAGGTAGCAAACTTCGTATCTCACTGCCTGACATGCTAACAAGTGAAGGCGAAACATCAGAAACCTGCCAGGAAACTGCACCCGCTAGATATTCCCAAGTGGAAGTAGGAATACATCGGCATGGACTTCATCATGGGCTTGCCTAAGTCTAGGGGCGGACATGATGGAATTTGGATAATCATCGACCATCTAACTAAATCGACTCATTTCTTACTTATCAAAAGCCAATGGTCAGTTGATATCCTTGCTGCCATATATACCAAGGAGATCGTTAGATTACATGGAGTTCCTCTGTCAATCATGTCTGACCGAGACCCGCGCTTCATGTCCCATTTTTGGAAGGGTCTACAACACTCCCTGGGGACGAAGCTCAACTTCAGCACTGCTTTCCATCCCCAGACAGATGGTCAGACCGAGAGGACAAACCAAGTTGTTGAAGATATGCTAAGGGCATGTGTCATTGATTTCGGTGAAAGTTGGCATGACCACTTGCCCCTGGCCGAATTTGTTTATAACAATAACTATCAGGCCAGTATCCAAATGGCACCTTTCGAGGCACTTTATGGTAGGAGTTGCCGATCTCCAATATGTTGGGATGAAGTCGGTGAGAGACAGCTTCTAGGCCCAGATATGGTAAGAGATACAATGGACAAGGTGCAACTCATCCGAGAAAAACTCAAGATAGCACAGTCCAGACAGAAGTCGTATGCTGACACTAGAAGAAGAGAATTGGAGTTCCAAGTCGGAGACCACGTCTTCCTCAAGGTCTCTCCTGGATGAGGTATTCGGAGATTCGATGTTAAGGGTAATCTTACACCAAGGTTTATTGGTCCATTTGAAGTGTTGGTAAGAGTGGGCGAGGTGGCTTATCGCGTTGCTTTGCCTCCACGACTATTAGAAGTGCACGATGTATTCCACATATGTATACTAAAGAAGTATGTGCATGATCATTTCCACGTCATTGACCACAATGACTTAGCGATACAAAAGGACCTTACCTACGAGCAAAAGCCGATGAAGAATCTCGACCGAGAAGTCCAAGTTTTGAGGAACAAGACTATCCTTATGGTGAAAGTACAGTGGAACAACTGCTTAGAACAAGAAGCCACGTGGGAAACTGAAGATTCTATGCGAAAGAGATTTGCAGAATTATTCTAGATTGTAAGTACTCTTCACCCTTTATGTAGCACCCCGGATAAAAATAATAGAGAAATCAAACTTTTTCCTAAAATAAGTAACTCTATATGAAGGCCAAATAAAAATAAATATCATAGCCATATACTTGATAAGGGCCACTATATTTATATACATGTATTTAAGAGGCCGAACATCACTTAAAGACCAACAGACCAACCCATAGATAACATGTCTAGGAGCTTTTCCATTTTTTCACAGAAAAGGGAATGGGCGCCCCTTTCCTGGGCGCCAATTGCCTTTGACTGGGTCAACCCAGTTAATGGGCACCCCAACACAAGGGCGCCAATTTATTTTGACTGGGTCAACCCAGTTAATGGGCACCCCTCCACAAGGGTGCCAATTACCTTTGATAGGTCAAACCACTGTAATGGGCGCCCCTTTAAAGAGCGCCAATTCCCTTGATAAGCGCCCCCTTGCACGGGCGCAGTTGAATGGGCGCCCCTATCTTGGGCGCCAATTCCCAACAGGGTAGAACTCTATTCTTCTAGCTATCCTTCTAGAAGTGTTTGAAACACAAACAGCAATCCTTCGCTGGCAAAGGACCCTTAGCATTTTCTTTCCCTATAATTATTCTTCACAATCGAACAAGTAGTAGATTACTGCCGACATCCTGCTGTCATTCTCGTCTCCACCTGTAGAAGAGAAGAATCTCCCTTCTTTTCTTCCTCTCACGAACGTGAAGAAGACGTGAAGGGCATCTTCTTCCTAACGTGAAGGGCATCTTCTTCCTGTTGCTAAAGCTCATTTTCCTACGTTCTCCTTCCTGTTGGTGAAGCTCTGCTGAAGAGAACGTGAAGGGCTTGGCTTTCTTATTCTTTCTTATATTACTTGTAGCACAGTTATCACTCCAAAAAGATAGGTGTTCTCAAGATTTGGCCAAACTCGTAGTTAATATAGGGTTACATGTATGAATAGCACTAGCCTAGCTTCCATCTTCCACATTGTATAGCCCTTGATACACCAGTTTTCATGAAACTGTTGCATATGTAAATGGCGCCCAGCCTACTGCCATTATTTAATGGGCGCCCAGATCTTGGGCGCCATTTCTTGAATGGGCGCCCAGAGGGCAGGCGCCTATTAATAGGTGACATCATGCACAGGCGCCAATTCTTTTTTCATATTTAATAATCACTCATGCTTAGAAAATTTATATCTATGAAATGAAACCATAATATTCTTGCATGAGCACGATTATGAGATCTTGATATTTTTCTCTGTCTATCCTTGTCATTATTTCCTGATTCTGTGAACATCAGAAATTGTGAATAGTGTTTTGTATCTAATTGTTTTGACCCTTGTGCTGTGATGAATGTGGTGTTTTAATGATAGCAACACGAATGAGTCACCATTTTGTTATGCTAATAGCTTGACATTGAATCATTGAATCATAACAATCTGTATGCATATAACTGATATATTCTGTGGAGAATGCATGAGAGTGGATAAAGTGTTTTGTGCTTGTATTAAGATCGGTGCATTGCAACCTCTGTATGTTCTATGCATTTCGTAAGTCATGCAGCGTCAACGCAGCAAGTGTGTCTCATGCATCATGCGTCGACGCCCCCAGACTTCAAAGTCTGTACAGCCTTTCATATGAAAGTCCATACATCGCCCTTGGAGTCCAAAGTCTATACATCATGTTCATTTATTTTGAAGTCTGTACATCATGTTCATTCAAGTTCACTTCATGTCTGTCAGCCGTGTGTATTGGTTTCCATGTCTATATAGCCTCATGTGTGTTTTATGCATCTCACAAGTCTAGACACTCAGCATAGTCTATACATTGTGTTGTGTTTGTGTTTCGTTGAGAACACAAGTCTATACAAGTCATGCATTGTTGCTGAAGTCTATACATCCTCCGTCTCATGCATTGTCTCAGGCGAAGTTTGCATATTGCATTGATGCTTTGGTCGCATGAGTTGAAGTCCATACATTGGACTGTCTCTTCCAGTGTCTCACGCTACCCAAGTCCGTACAACGTCTGTCTTCATGCATTAGCCAAAGTCTATTCATTGGAGCGTCTTGCTCAGCGTCTCATGGCATGAAGTCTGTACACTCGATTTGCCATTGATTCGGTCAAGTGTGTACATTCCTTCACTGTAGCTTTCACGTATCCAAGTCTACACACTTATTCCTTGTGCTGCCTCACGCATAAAGTCTATACACTGGGTTTGATGCCATGTCTATACATCGACTGGTAGTCTTCAGCTAAGTGTATTCCTTGCTTCATAACATGAAGTATATACATTGCATGATCTTTTAATCAAGTCCATACACTGAGAAAGTACATGCATTGTCAGCCTGTCGAGCTTCAAGTCTACACATTGGGTTGTCAGGCTTCAACTCTATACACTCGTTGTTAGAGTCCTGAACTTTACCAAGTCTATACACTGGACCTTGGTTTACCAAGTCTGTACACTCGCTGCACTGCATCAAGTCCATACAATGGCAACTCTGCTTAAGTATATACATTCGTCTGAACTAAGTACATTTTCCTCTATCTGTCTGCAGATGATTCAAGCCATCAAGACTTGGCACGTGATCCAAGAGGCTGAAATGCTGACACGTGGAAACTGCAGTTCAAACCATCAAGAAAGAAGCTCCTGGATTATTCTGGTACGTCAACGCAGTGAGCAAGTAGCGTAGACGCAGCGGTTCAAGAATCCCTTAGCAGCAGTTACAAAGGGAGAGCCAATGGGTTACTGGATTACTCTAGTGCGTCAACGCACTCATCAAGCATCGTCGACGCAACAGTTAAGAAGGCTAGGCTGTTTGTTCACTGGAACGTATCCATGCGTCAACGCCATTGCTAGACAGCGTCAACGCAGCCATTGAGCCTGATAGGCATCTAGCTCGGAGACAGCTCAGAAGGGTTAACGCAGGATGATCATAGCGTCTACGCAGCATGCAAACCAGCTGAACTCTTAGTTGCTAGAGCACCACTGCGTCAATGCTATGGGCTAGCAGCGTCCACGCAGCACGACTGTCTACCGAAGAACGTGATCACTGGATTATTGATGCGTCAACGCAGTAGGCTGATAGCGTCAACGCAGCACGTCCATCTGTTGAAGACTTGATCACTGGATCACAGATGCGTCAACCCCTTTAAGCAAGTGGGTTAACGCCACCTGACTCTAGTTGCTGAGCGTGCTAATAAAGGGCACGTGATCCGAGGTGGCAGGCTCGTGAACTAGGATGCTGCCATGTGGTCCAAATTTTGAGGGCGAGAGCTGTGGAAGCCACACGCGCCCTGGCTGCTGCTGCTGCTGGTATATAATGAAGCCTTCATCTTCAAATGGAGGCTAATCGTTATCGAAGCTAGGGAGCAGAAGCTGAGAGAAGAATAAGAGAAAAAAGAACAACTTAGGGCTAGATATGTTTCCCCCTCCTACTCAAAACACCAAAGCCTAAGGAACACTTCAACTCCTTCACCCCCTCCTGGCCAACCCAAGACCCTAGTCCCCCATTCCCCACCACTTCCCACCTATCCTATCCCGAACACCACATCTACACCCTACCTACAAGTCCTCACCACAACCATAGCTCCACAAACCCAATTGGGCCCCATGACCACCCCTCCACCTAGGCCCATGACAACCACCACCCCCCAACCCAAATTCCCCCACCAAACCCATATCCCACAAGCCTCCTTGAACCCCACCATTATCCCTCCATCACCCCCAAAGAAAGATGCACCTCCCAAGGCCAACCAACCTAAACCCCCTCACCCAACCCACCTCCCGCTCCCTACACCAATCTTTCCCCAACCTAGGCCTCCTCTACTTCCCCTTCCTATCCCAACCCAAGTCCATGCTTGTTCACCACCCCGGGTGTGTCATACGCTAGCTATCACCAAACCACCCACCATAAATCTCCCTACTCCATTAGCAATAGAAGTTACAACCCACACACCCACCCAAGTGGAGAAGGATGCCCATCCAAATCCACCTCCCAACATAGAGGAAATCCAAAGGCCAAACAACTCACACACCTCTAGCCTAGCTCCTCTAGAGACACCCAACCTCACCATAGATAAGTCCATACTCCAATGGCTCAACAAAGGTCTCACCATTCCTAGTTCACAACCATGCCACCTACCCATGGGATATCAATCCCAAATCATTCCCATTCAGCCACATGTCACTTATCAAACTTCCTATTGTGTGGAAGATTTGGGAGACTTAGTGAACTACCTACATTGGCAAATTCACTTGACCAATATGCTACCCATGAGACCGTCCGAAACTAACACCATTAGCCTAGCATATCCCACCATTGGCTCCATCACTTCCATCTACACTAATGGCCAAGTTACTAGTGAGATCATCCTCCTTCTTCCCATGGAGGAAGAACCTATCCTAGTCTACTCCCCAACCATTGAGATCCCAAGTGCTTTGATCGGCCAACCCATTAGCAACCTTGGCCCACTTATTGAGGAGAATGACTCACCATTCGAGGATCTTGAGGTCATGGAGTACCCCTATCTAGGTGACCCTTACCATGATCCCTTCGACCCTTTCCTATGGGAACCTAGATCTCCATATGACCCACTTACCTTATTCCCCACCCACCTTACCCTACCCTTACCACCCATGTTGAATCAAACTCCTCCCTTCCTAGACTCGGGTTACACCATGGGAACCTTGACCTTCGGCAACATACACCTTGGGATTGATGAGTTGCCCCGCTCCATGATTTTCCCCTTCTTAGATCCATTTGATCCATACGAGTGGAAGCTCAAGGGCCACCCCATACCCATGCACATAGAAGTCATCTCTAGGATAGGAGTGCATAAGTCTTGGCACCACACACCACTTGGCATGATTAGAAAGACGGGTCCATTCATTCACATCACCCACATGTCAAGTACGAAGCATGAGTGGTCCCTATTTGGGTGTAACGGTCCTGCCCAATTCACCATTGGTCTTATGTATGCTAGGAGCCTACATGGGTGTCCGGGTCCCCCAACATTCATCACACTCACTTGTAAGAGGGACACCTATGGATGCCCCGGTCCTCCCAAATCCTTCAAAATCTTCATAACATCAATGCATGATAGGTCTATATGTGGTTGTCCTAGACCACCTTTTCATACCATACATTGTCAACTCACATTGCATCATAGTGCATGGCATATGCATTCAAGCAAGTATCAAGCAACAAGCGGTGGGATTCACAAGAAGCGAGCACAAACTCCTAAGCACCACTTTGAATTCCAAGTTGATAACTTGGCGATGATGGCTTTTGAGTGGCTCTACTTTAGGGTCACCTCCAAATTGAGGGCACGAGGACTTGGACCTTGCCAAGTTCCGAGTGGCTTTGGCAACCAGGCTTATGGGTTGAACTTTCAAAAGGGTTTTGGGATTCTCCCCATTTCTCATGTGGCGGATCCAGCACCCTCTTAGGGCACCGCGGTGGATCCTAGTGAGTGCCTCGAGCTTACGCCTACCCTTGTGAGAGACACCCTAGGAGTGCCACCACAAATAGCCTGAGAGCCCGACGTGAGCACACAGTGGCAATACTAGGCAAGCAAGATCCCATCGCCAGCATGAGGGTATGACCGAGCCACTTTGTCGAGCTGAAGCGCCGTTCCCCGACTATGGTCGCGGGTTGAGTATGGAGATCGTGGATCGCCCAGAGCCGCAGTTCGATATACTACTTCCCTGGTGGACCCATACTCGACGGGGTCGAGTTTTTCCCACCCCGGGGGTATGATGAGGGCATCCCTTGCCCCTCCACATTTTCTCCGGACTCGGATTGTTCGTCGGCAAGCGCCATTATGTTCCTCAAGTGTTTGTGAGTCGAGTCATGTATTTTTCTTATTTTTATTTGAGTCTTAATCATGTAATTTTCCCTTTATTTGAGTCATGTACCTAGGTTAGTAGGTTATCTACCAATGTCCTAAGTCATTGTGTTGTTTAGATAGGCTATTGGGCCCATCTCATTGGGCTAGGCCCATGGACACCCCCCTTTCCTTCGGTTATTAGTCATTGTGTCTTTTGTTAGGGTCCTTTGTGAAAAAGTCATGTGCCTATAAATAGGCCACCCCACTCCTCATATGTAACAACTTATGCATGAATATTGAATTCCAGATATACTCCAAATCCCTCTAGCCTTCTCTCTCAATATCTCTCTCTCTCATTATCTCTCTCTCTCTCTCTCTCTCTCTCTCCCTCCACCCCAATTTTCAGAATTTTCTCCCCCCTCCCCATTTACCTCTCATTAACTCTCCTCCCCTCATTCAATCACCTTCCCAACCACCCCATCTCCCACCTACCCCATTTAAACCTCTCCCCTTCCCCATAACCCTCTTTATTCCACCCCCTAGTCCCAAGAGAGCTCCACCCAATCCCCACTCCACCTTCCAACCCCCAACTCCCCATTTCCCTTCTCCAAACCTCACTCCACCTTCCCAAGACACCTCTTCCCATCCCTAAGACCACCATTGATCACTCCCCATCAAAGAAAATTCAAACTCACATTCCCTCCACCCACTTGTGCCTCCCTCACAGCCCAAATTCGTAGCTCCTCTCTCACCCTCTAAAAACACCCCATTCCAGACCCCATTCTCCCTCTCCCACACCTTAGAACACCCCCTCCTAGGCCCCCTCACAACTAGGGGTCACTCCCACACCAATTCACCCCCATTTCCACTTCCATTTACCCTATTTCTCCCACCACCTTCCACCTACAGTTCGCAGGTTGCAGGTGGCAGAAGTCCAGCGACTTGAAGAAGGTGTCACATCATCATCCTGAGGCTTCTGGATGCGCTTCATACATCGTTGGAATCATCTTTGAGTCCTCTTTCCAACAGAGGTGGTCCCGCATCCATCCGAGCTCGGAGCTGTGCGGTGGAGCAGATCTTGTGCGACTGTGCAATCTGCCCCAGGCTGAAGACCAGAGAGCATTTGGAAGTTTCACCACGACCAACCTAGCAAGAATCAGAGCTCGGTTTCTTCATCAAAATTCTTCTTCTCTGAATCCTCTTTCATCCCGAGAAAGCGGAGCTCCATTTGGCGTTCGAATCTGGGAGATATCATTTTTCTCCCCCGAAGTATACGTTCTGTCCTCCCACAGTCGGCAGCGACCCTTCACCGGTGATCTGAGGCTACCGGCCAACCTTGGCATCGGTTGGCTTCCCCGTTAACTTTTCTACGTAGAAGACTCGACATCCGAACCAACGGCTTTGACAGCGCTCGATTTGGAGTTCGGGAGCGGTCGTGGCATTGCTGTCAATCTGCTGCTAGGAAACTGTTCTTGTCCGAACCAGAGACAGAGCTCCTGTTCAACTGTTGACCTCGGCCAGCTCGTGAGGGATCTGAGCGCCAATTTTGGAGGGCTGAAACTATTACCAGTTAGCTGTCACCTCCAAGAAGAAGGATCTCATTCGGCCTCCGAAGCTTCCAGTTACCATTTTCTTCGTCGGGGTGCGTCGTCTGCCCCCTGTGGGTCCAGGTTTGACCTGCCCCTGCTCATCCGGCTACCTCGTTCTTCTCCGACCTCCGATTGGGGCCCCGTCAATTCCTACTCGAAGCTACTCCGACGAAGATCACGTCACCACCAGGCTTGTCTCATTTGGAGTTCAGGAGCGTCCGTGGTGCCTTCTGCAACCTGCTGTACCAGTTATGCACCAGCCAGAGGAAGAAGCTGCTGACCTGTTCCAGACGCTGGCCCTACCAGCGCTGAGTTCCAGAGCTCCTACCAAAATTCAGACATCATCCTCAGCCTGTTCGCAAGCTTTTGGCGCAAGTCTCATCAGATTCTGAGCTCGGTGGAATTATTGGCAGCATCGACATCGACCCTCTGTCCAGAAATACAGAAGCTAGGCAGAATCGGCGAAGCTCGAGAAGTCGGTTATCTTTGCATATCTCCCCACCCCGCTTGGCCGGCTGAAGGCCCCTCCCTGCGTGGAGGTAGTTTTGGATGTATTAAGCATAATCCCCACCCCAATATCCCCCCCTTTGCATGGGGTGTAGTTCATGTAATTATTAAGTCGCAGGTTTGAAGCTTCAATCGACGCGGCGTGCGGGTACATACCCTCGCCTCCCCGCTCGCCCCCGTCTCCGGCCGGAGTCGGCGTCTTCACGCCGGCTAGGTGAGCCTCGGTCCCTCTCTTACTGGTCTAATTACTTGCTTAGCTTAGTATTGCTATAGTTACTCCGTCGGCGGTAAGAGAGTGTCCGATTTTACATTGCCACCAAATTGAGTGACCACCACGGGCGAGTTGAGAGTGAATCCACTTAACCCACACCCTTGGTGTGTTGGCCGCCCATGATTTGGGCATCCTAGGCCCATTTTGGGTTCTCCCCAAGCTTGCCAACCCTTGGAGCCTCATGGTCCCACCTCGGACCCTCTCCAACATCGCCTAAGTTACCTTCGGGCCCTAGTGTGTGCCATACGGGTGAGCTCGCTAGTGTGAGTCCGCTGCTAAAACTTGAATGCTTCTAAAATAGGACCAAGGTCGGTTTTACATCAAGTGGTATCAGAGCAAGTTCACAACTTGTCTCTATCAAGTTGGTGCTAGGGCATGTCTATGCATTTAGAGTCTTCAAATGCATCACTCTTGTCCCCTAGTATGGCCACCTCATATCGACCTTACCAATCGGCCCACTCCATAAGTCCAAGCCACCAAGAGATGCCTACCACTAACACCCATAACTTCTCTGGCCATGTCAACTACTTCATGAAAGCCTTGACCTATGCCAATCAGCGGCTTGATAACATATCGGGCCGACTCAACCAACTTGGAGAAAATAGGCCCGCCCCAAGGACGGACGATAGGATGGTCCCTTTCTCACTTCCCACCTTTGATGGAACCTCTCCTAGAGAATATTTAGATTGGGAAGCTACAATGGACCAATACTTCACTTGGTATCATATGTCCGAGGATGAAAAGGCATTGGTTGCCAAAATGCAACTTACCAAACGGGCAGAAACTTATTGGATGCAAATTGTCGGGCTAAGAATGCTTAGAAGGGAACCTTCCATCACCACTTGGGGGGACATGAAAGAACAACTTAGGGCTAGATATGTTTCCCCCTCCTACTCAAAACACCAAAGCCTAAGGAACACTTCAACTCCTTCACCCCCTCCTGGCCAACCCAAGACCCTAGTCCCCCATTCCCCACCACTTCCCACCTATCCTATCCCGAACACCACATCTACACCCTACCTACAAGTCCTCACCACAACCATAGCTCCACAAACCCAATTAGGCCCCATGACCACCCCTCCACCTAGGCCCATGACGACCACCACCCCCCAACCCAAATTCCCCCACCAAACCCATATCCCACAAGCCTCCTTGAACCCCACCATTATCCCTCCATCACCCCCAAAGAAAGATGCACCTCCCAAGGCCAACCAACCTAAACCCCCTCACCCAACCCACCTCCCGCTCCCTACACCAATCTTTCCCCAACCTAGGCCTCCTCTACTTCCCCTTCCTATCCCAACCCAAGTCCATGCTTGTTCACCACCCCGGGTGTGTCATACGCTAGCTATCACCAAACCACCCACCATAAATCCCCCTACTCCATTAGCAATAGAAGTTACAACCCACACACCCACCCAAGTGGAGAAGGATGCCCATCCAAATCCACCTCCCAACATAGAGGAAATCCAAAGGCCAAACAACTCACACACCTCTAGCCTAGCTCCTCTAGAGACACCCAACCTCACCATAGATAAGTCCATACTCCAATGGCTCAAGAAAGGTCTCACCATTCCTAGTTCACAACCATGCCACCTACCCATGGGATATCAATCCCAAATCATTCCCATTCAGCCACATGTCACTTATCAAACTTTCTATTGTGTGGATGATTTGGGAGACTTAGTGAACTACCTACATTGGCAAATTCACTTGACCAATATGCTAGCCATGAGACCGTCCGAAACTAACACCATTAGCCTAGCATATCCCACCATTGGCTCCATCACTTCTATCTACACTAATGGCCAAGTTACTAGTGAGATCATCCTCCTTCTTCCCATGGAGGAAGAACCTATCCTAGTCTACTCCCCAACCATTGAGATCCCAAGTGCTTTGATCGGCCAACCCATTAGCAACCTTGGCCCACTTATTGAGGAGAATGACTCACCATTCGAGAATCTTGAGGACATGGAGTACCCCTATCTAGGTGACCCTTACCATGATCCCTTCGACCCTTTCCTATGGGAACCTAGATCTCCATGTGACCAACTTACCTTATTCCCCACCCACCTTACCCTACCCTTACCACCCATGTTGAATCAAACCCCTCCCTTCCTAGACTCGGGTTACACCATGGGAACCTTGACCTTCGGCAACATACACCTTGGGATTGATGAGTTGCCCCACTCCATGATTTTCCCCTTCTTAGATCCATTTGATCCATACGAGTGGAAGCTCAAGGGCCACCCCATACCCATGCACATAGAAGTCATCTCTAGGATAGGAGTGCATAAGTCTTTGCACCACACACCACTTGGCATGATTAGAAAGACGGGTCCATTCATTCACATCACCCACATGTCAAGTACGAAGCATGAGTGGTCCCTATTTGGGTGTAACGGTCCTGCCCAATTCACCATTGGTCTTATGTATGCTAGGAGCCTACATGGGTGTCCGGGTCCCCCAACATTCATCACACTCACTTGTAAGAGGGACACCTATGGATGCCCCAGTCCTCCCAAATCCTTCAAAATCTTCATAACATCAATGCATGATAGGTCTATATGTGGTTGTCCTGGACCACCTTTTCATACCATACATTGTCAACTCACATTGCATCATAGTGCATGGCATATGCATTCAAACAAGTATCAAGCAACAAGCGGTGGGATTCACAAGAAGCGAGCACAAACTCCTAAGCACCACTTTGAATTCCAAGTTGATAACTTGGCGATGATGGCTTTTGAGTGGCTCTACTTTAGGGTCACCTCCAAATTGAGGGCACGAGGACTTGGACCTTGCCAAGTTCCGAGTGGCTTTGGCAACCCGACTTATGGGTTGAACTTTCAAAAGGGTTTTGGGATTCTCCCCATTTCTCATGTGGCAGATCCAGCACCCTCTTAGGGCACCGCGGTGGATCCTAGTGAGTGCCTCGAGCTTACGCCTACCCTTGTGAGAGACACCCTCGGAGTGCCACCACAAATAACCTGAGAGCCCGACGTGAGCACACAACGGCAATACTAGGCAAGCAAGATCCCATCGCCAGCATGAGGGTATAACCGAGCCACTTTGTCGAGCTGAAGCGCCGTTCCCCGACTATGGTCGCGGGTTGAGTATGGAGATCGTGGATTGCCCAGAGCCGCAGTTCGATATACTACTCCCCTGGTGGACCCATACTCAACGGGGTCGAGTTTTTCCCACCCCGGGGGTATGATGAGGGCATCCCTTGCCCCTCCACATTTTCTCCGGACTCGGATTGTTCGTCGGCAAGCGCCATTATGTTCCTCAAGTGTTTGTGAGTCGAGTGATGTATTTTTCTTATTTTATTTGAGTCTTAATCATGTAATTTTCCTTTTATTTGAGTCATGTACCTAGGTTAGTAGGTTATCTACCAATGTCCTAAGTCATTGTGTTGTTTAGATAGGCTATTGGGCCCATCTCATTGGGCTAGGCCCATGGACACCCCCCTTCCCTTCGGTTATTAGTCATTGTGTCTTTTGTTAGGGTCCTTTGTGAAAAAGTCATGTGTCTATAAATAGGCCACCCCACTCCTCATATGTAACAACTTATGCATGAATATTGAATTCCAGATATACTCCAAATCCCTCTAGCCTTCTCTCTCAATATCTCTCTCTCTCATTATCTCTCTCTCTCTCTCTCTCTCCCTCCACCCCAATTTTCAGAATTTTCTCCCTCCTCCCCATTTACCTCTCATTAACTCCCCTCCCCTCATTCAATCACCTTCCCAACCACCCCATCTCCCACCTACCCCATTTAAACCTCTCCCCTTCCCCATAACCCTCTTTATTCCACCCCCTAGTCCCAAGAGAGCTCCACCCAATCCCCACTCCACCTTCCAACCCCCAACTACCCATTTCCCTTCCCCAAACCTCACTCCACCGTCCCAAGACACCTCTTCTCATCCGGCTACCTCGTTCTTCTTCGACCTCTGATTGGGCCCCCGTCAATTCCTGCTCGAAGCTACTCCGACGACGATCACGTCACCACCAGGCTCGTCTCATTTGGAGTTCAGGAGCGTCCGTGGTGCCTTCTGTAACCTGCTGTACCAGTTCTGCACCAGCCAGAGGAAGAAGCTGCTGACCTGTTCCAGTCGCTGGCCCGACCAGCCTTGAGTTCCAGAGCTCCTGCCAAAATTCAGACATCATCCTCAACCTGTTCGCAAGCTTTTGGCGCAAGTCTCATCAGATTCTGAGCTCGGTGGAATTATTGGCAGCATCGACATCGACCCTCTGTCCAGAAATACATCGACCCTCGGTGATAAGCTAGGTGAAGGTCAGATTTAAATGAATTTTCATCTTATGTTTGTCATATTTTTCTTTTTGGCATGCATAACATGTTGGTATATTAAATGATAAGCTGGGTGAAGGTCAGATTTCTTCTAACTAGAAACCCACATCATGTGTGAGGAGGTCCTCTGACCTACGTTCTCCACCTTGTACCACGGGCTCATTTCCATATAGATTAGGTTCAAGTCAATAAACTTTCATGTCTGCATTTCCATACTTTTTGCATCTCACATGTATGCTCATATAATTCATTTTGTGAGGGGGAGGTATTTTCAGTATGTTTTCTATAGAAGACACTTGCATATGTTAAGCTGATAGGTTAGAGTCCATCAGTCAGTATAGGTGTAAGGGGGAGCTTCATGTCTGTCATTTTTGAGGTCTTAGGTGACTGATTCAAAGGATTTTTGAGAGATTTTGTTACTGTACCAAGCTCATTGAGAACCTAAGGCAGTCTTTTTCACAAAATCTGGTAGCTCTCAACTCTCTTAAACTTCCAAATTTGATTAACTGAAATTTAGCTAAAAAGCCTCTCTCTAATAATCCGGCAAAGACCTAGATAAAGAATCTGAGATTGTCTCCCTACATCATTAATGAACATGGATCACTGTTGACACTATTATGTCATGAAATCTCCTAAATGTTTGAAACTTAAATTTCTGAAAGCAAACTCTATGTGGATCAGTACATCTGGTATTGTCTTCAAACATCATATAACAAATAACATCAATTTGTTCAAGGGAATTTCAACAGTTCAGAGCAATGTTCTGGATTCTGAGAAACTAGAAACTTCATCAAAGAAATTAATCATATTCTATGTCATGAAGTGCCAAAATATCTCTGTTTAAAAAGTTTCAAAAAATTAAAGAATTTATGGTAGAGCAATGGCATTAAAGTGTTGAGTAGCTGGGGATTCAGGCCTCTGATCAAGGTGTCTCCTCATGTCAAAAGGCACTTATATTGCTAACTCTGTTCTCTAAAGAGAAGTAATACAGTTCTCACATTGAGAATATGGGAATTCTAGCCTCTGATCAAGGTGTCTTCTCACATATCAATGTGTGATTTACCAAGATTACTCAATGTACTGCTCAACAAAGAAAAATCTTTCACCCCTCCAAAAATCTTTGTAGAATGTTTGTACTCAATACCTCTGGACCATCCACTTGTAGATGAGCCTCCATTTACTTGATTAGTAAAGCATTTAGACAGCTTTCTCTTGTCATACCTGTTTCACATTGGTCCTCATTCTTACTTCTGTACGATGACAATCTTCACTCTTATTTTGTGCATTCCTGCTTATTAGCTATGAGGTATTGCAGCTCTCTTCAGTTACCTTACTTGGATCTTTAAGAGTTGCTTCTGAGAGGTCTTTCTACTCAGTGATTTAATTGTCTCTGGTTTCTCAAGCTTCGTAGTACCTTGATTCTCCCTACATTCCTTTTGATGATGTCAAGGGGGGAGAAGATGTATAAGATGTCTGAGGGTTAAGGGGGAGAATGGCTTAAGCTTATGAGAATAACTTTGAGAATGTCCTTGAGCATGGAGTATTTTTCTGGTTGAAAGTCATAGTGCCAGGGGGAGTTAGTGTGTCTTGAGTAAAGTCTGAGCCTGTGTGTCAGGGGGAGTCAGTGTGTGACACTGCTTGCATGGTTCATTGATTGCATGTTTGACTATTTGCATGTTTAAACACCCTCATTCTCTAAAGAAAACATTAAATTTGTTTGGCTCATGGTGTTGCCATCATCAAAAAGGGGGAGACTGTTGTGTCCCTGTGGTTTTGATGATGACAAACACCATAAGTCAAATGTCAGACATCATAAAAAGTCAAACACCTTAAATCAAATAGAATTTGTCTGAAGCACTCATGAGTCTGTGCATTGGAGTTTGTGCACTTGAATCATTGGAATCTGTGTCTGCATGAAGTCTTTGCATGCTGCTATCGAGTCTAAGCACAAGGTCTGAGCACATTTCAGCCAGCACAGTAGAAAGTCGGTGCACCCTTCGCAAGTGTAGAACAAATGCACATAAAGGTCAAAGATAGTTACTGTTCACAGACTAAAGGTCGGTGCTAGTTTGTCTTTCTACCACACACTAGGTCTATGCAGATTCTGTCTTGACCATACACAAGGTCGGTGCAGGATCTATTTTGCATATACCAGGGTCAGTGCATGTTTTCCTCTTTCTAGCAAGTCAGTGCACATTACGCAGATAAACATAAAACGTCTGTGCACATTATGTTGCATAGCAAATAAGGTCTGTGCATGTTTTTTCACACAAGGACCAAGGTCCATGCACATTATGTTGCATAGCAGATGAGGTCTATGCATGTTTTTTACACAAGGACCAAGGTCCGTGCACATTACGTTGCATAGCGCATGAAGTCTGTGTAAGTTTTCCCTGCATTACACAAGGTCTATGCACATGTGTAGTAAAGGTCCGTGCACGATTCTACAAGATCAGTGCAGTTATTTGATGTCTGTGCATTTTTTGGTGTCTAAGGTCGGTGCAGTTCTTTTGCTTCAAGCATAAAGTCTGTACACATGACCTTCCAAGGTCGGTGCACATTTACCCCTTTCATGACAAGGTTTGTGCATGTTTTTTCATGCAGCGTCATCAGAGTCAGTGCACATTTATCTTGTGCAGAGTGGAATTCAGTGTACACTGACTTTGTGCTATATCAAGTCTGAGCACACTAGCACTAGATCTGAGCATATGCATTGTAAGTATGAGCATAAGTGCATAGAAATATATATATCAAGTCCAAGCACATCATCTGGAATGTTGAAGCAAGTCTGTGCATGTTCTCAAAACAGTATAAGCAAGTTTGTGCATGTTTTCTGGCAGTAGCATGATCAAGTTTGTGCATGTTTGCACATTACACCATAAAATCTGTGCACTTCACTGTTTAGAGTCTGTGCACATTTCTATCTTCGAAAAGCAAAGTCAGTGCATTCTTTGTTCAATTGCTTATCAAGTCTATGCAGCCTTTGCCTCGTACATACGAGGTCCGTGCACATCTGCTTCTAACGTCGAAGTTAGTCCTTGTCTTTGTACATTAAGGTCAGTGCTATTATCAAATGGCTAACACTTACGAATCCCTTAGCTAGGTGAGTTATATAGTTCATTATCTACTGAGCAAATTGCACGTGTTAGTTAAAGTACCAGGTCGATGGCTCATGATCCATGGCTAGGACCTGAACTGTTGAACCTGCCACGTGGATTGCTATAGTACCATGATTCTGACACGTGGAATCAAAAGGATCAGATCTGGGTGAAAGTATTGGGCGGGAATCGTGGTACCCACGCGCCCATCATCTGCCTATAAAAAGGGATCGAAGGATGGGAGAGAAAGCGCTGAAGATAGAAAAAGAGAGAGCATCTAAAGCCTGAGCTAGTACTGAACCTTCCCCATTCGAGAAGAGAGCCTGTCCAGAAATGGAAAAGTCTGAGTGACCGCCAGGATTAGAGTCAGAAGGCTTGCTTCTACGGAAGCTACATTATCATTGTTTCTGAGCGATTGTTTTCTGATTGTTTATCATCTTCAAATTTTTTGTTTTGCATTTCTCAATTCCTATCTATTACCCTCCAAGTTCAGTTGGAGGAAGGGAGACTATCTCCGGTTGCAAGTAGTGGTGTGCTACTCGTGGTTTCCCTCCATCGTGTTTGGAGGAAGAGAGGATTGATCCTCTGGTTAGTGAGTTGCTGGGAGCAATTCACAGGGTTCCCTCTGCAGTGTGCAAAGGAAGGGAGGTTGGACCTCCAGTGTTTCTTTCTGTCATAGGAAGATCGAGGAGATTGTTTCTCGGGGGCAAGCTGTAAGACAGCGTCTGTTGCAGACTAAGTCTGCTTTGGTTTCTAGCTTCTGCTAGTGGAAGCCTCACTCGGTTGAGAGTGGGAGGTGGACGTAGATCTCGGGTCTGAGATCGAACCACCTAAAAAACCCCATGCGTTGTGATTTGCTTTGGTGTGGTTTGTGTATCTGTATATCATACTGCTTTCAGCACGCCAACTGTTTGATCCTTGCTCATCGTAGCTCTCGTTTTTCCTTAAGCATCTGTCTATCTGTCTGCTAAGTGGCTAGAATAGAGGAGCTTTAGTACTACGTTTCTGATCTACATAAGTCATCTTCGAATTATTTTTTGAATTGGGGGTCATCTATTCAACCCCCCCTTCTTGCTCACCCTTTGTGTGAACTATCAATCCTCCTCCTCCTACCCTCTCTCTTCGCATTAATGCTCTATCGCACTTGCTGACTTAAGCATCGGAGGGTTTTCCCCAGGGACTCCTCCCTGGGCACCTCTGATCTGTTTCCTGTCTTGCAGTTCATACAAACATGGTGACCATGACAAATGATTCTTCTTGGATCTCACGGCTCAAGATCAGCGCGAGATTACGTCTCTTCATGAGTTATTGAAAAAGGCTTTCATTAGGCCGAGTACTTCCCCATAGGGAGCACCCGTGCTATTTGTCAAGAAGAAGGACGGATCAATGAGACTTTGCATCGACTATCGGCAGTTGAACCACCTTACAATCAAGAACAAGTACCCACTGCCGAGGATTGATGAGCTGTTTGATCAAATATCTTGAGCTAAATACTTCTCCAAGATTGATCTCCATCTGGTTACCACCAACTGAGGATCAAAGAAGAGGGCATTCATAAAACGGCATTTCGGAGCAGGTATGGGTATTACGAATTTACTATTATGCCTTTTTGGACTAACAAATGTCCCTGCAGCCTTTATGCAGTTAATGAATAGTATTGTTAGGCCACATCTAGATAAATTCATTGTGGTCTTTATTGATGATATCTTAATTTATTCAAAGTCTGAAGAGGATCATGAAGAACATTTGAGGACAGCGTTGTAGATATTAAAGGAGAATCAACTCTATGCCAAATTTAGCAAGTGCGAATTTTGGCTAGAAGAAGTATCCTTCTTGGGCCATATAGTCTCGAAGAACGGAATTTCTGTAGACCCATCAAAGGTCGAGGCTGTGATGAATTGGGAACGGCCAACGAATGCAACGAAGATCCGAAGTTTCTTGGGGCTAGCTGGTTACTACCGGTGTTTCATCAAGGACTTCTCCAAAATTGTTGTTCCTCTCACTAGGTTGACTCGCAAGGAAGTGCCTTATGAGTGGAATGAAGACTGTGAGAAGAGTTTCCAAGCCTTGAAGGATCTCTTAACTACTACTCCAGTCTTATCCTTACCAATTGAAGGAGAGAAGTACGAGATATATACCGATGCTTCTGGTATTGGCCTCGGGTGTGTCTTGATGCAACAAGGAAGAGTCATTACATACTCTTCTCGGCAATTGAAGAAACATGAAGAGAACTACCCGGTGCACGACTTAGAGCTAGCCACGGTAGTGTTTGCCTTAAAGATCTGGAGACATTATCTCTACGGAGAACAATTCACAATGTACTCCGATCACAAAAGCCTCAAGTATCTATTTTCCCAGAAGGAACTGAACATGAGGCAAAGGCATTGGCTTGAATACCTCAAGGATTTCGACTTCACAATCCAATACCATCCTGGTAAGGGTAACTCCGTAGTTGACGCCCTCAGTCGAAAGCCGAGAGCAATACTAGCCAACTGTATGATTCAAGAATGGAAGTTCCTGGAGAAATTCTCAAAACTCAATGTAAGCACGGATAACCAGAACGGGTATGTTACTCTATCCCATATGAGTCTACATCCAGATTTGATACCTGAAATTAAGAAGCTACAAGAAGAAGATCCTACACTAATAGAGATAAAGGACAAGCTGGACGAGAGACTCGATTTCAAGCTGGCACCCGATGGTAGATTGCTATTCCATGAACAGACATGTGTACCAGACTATCCTGAGTTGAAAAAGAAGATACTAGAGGAAGCTCATTGATCAAGGTACACGATCCACCCTGGAGCCATTAAGATGTACCAAGACTTGAAAAGGCCCTTGTGGTGGCCTAATATGAAAAGGGAGGTAGCAAACTTCGTATCTCACTGCCTGACATGCTAACAAGTGAAGGCGAAACATCAGAAACCTGCCAGGAAACTGCACTCGCTAGATATTCTCAAGTGGAAGTAGGAATACATCGGCATGGACTTCATCATGGGCTTGCCTAAGTCTAGGGGCGGACATGATAGAATTTGGATAATCATCGACCGTCTAACTAAATCGACTCATTTCTTGCTTATCAAAAGCCAATGGTCAGTTGATATCCTTACTGCCATATATACCAAGGAGATCGTTAGATTACATGGAGTTCCTCTGTCAATCATGTCTGACCGAGACCCGCGCTTCATGTCCCATTTTTGGAAGGGTCTACAACACTCCCTGGGGACGAAGCTCAACTTCAGCACTGCTTTCCATCCCCAGACAGATGGTCAGACCGAGAGGACAAACCAAGTTGTTGAAGATATGCTAAGGGCATGTGTCATCGATTTCGGTGAAAGTTGGCATGACCACTTGCCCCTGGCCGAATTTGTTTATAACAATAACTATCAGGCCAGTATCCAAATGGCACCATTCGAGGCACTTTATGGCAGGAGTTGCCGATCTCGAATATGTTGGGATGAAGTCGGTGAGAGACAGCTTCTAGGCCCAGATATGGTAAGAGATACAACGGATAAGGTGCAACTCATCCGAGAAAGACTCAAGATAGCACAGTCCAGACAGAAGTCGTATGCTGACACTAGAAGAAGAGAATTGGAGTTCCAAGTCGGAGACCACGTCTTCCTCAAGGTCTCTCCTGGATGAGGTATTCGGAGATTCGATGTTAAGGGTAAGCTTACACCAAGGTTTATTGGTCCATTTGAAGTGTTGGTAAGAGTGGGCGAGGTGGCTTATCGCGTTGCTTTGCCTCCACGACTATTAGAAGTGCACGATGTATTCCACATATGTATACTAAAGAAGTATGTGCATGATCATTTCCACGTCATTGACCACAATGACTTAGCGATACAAAAGGACCTTACCTACGAGCAAAAGCCGATGAAGAATCTCGACCGAGAAGTCCGAGTTTTGAGGAACAAGACTATCCTTATGGTGAAAGTACAGTGGAACAACTGCTTAGAACAAGAAGCCACGTGGGAAACCGAAGATTCTATGCGAAAGAGATTTCCAGAATTATTCTAGATTGTAAGTACTCTACACCCTTTATGTAGCACCCCGGATAAAAATAATAGAGAAATCAAACTTTTTCCTAAAATAAGTAACTCTATATGAAGGCCAAATAAAAATAAATATCATAGCCATATACTTGATAAGGGCCACTATATTTATATACATGTATTTAAGAGGCCGAACATCACTTAAAGACCAACAGACCAACCCATAGATAACATGTCTAGGAGCTTTTCCATTTTTTCACAGAAAAGGGAATGGGCGCCCCTTTCCTGGGCGCCAATTGCCTTTGACTGGGTCAACCCAGTTAATGGGCACCCCTCCACAAGGGCGCCAATTACCTTTGATAGATCAAACCAATGTAATGGGCGCCCCTTTAAAGAGCGCCAATTCCCTTGATGAGCGCCCCCTTGCACGGGCGCAGTTGAATGGGCGCCCCTATCTTGGGCGCCAATTCCCAACAGGGTAGAACTCTATTCTTCTAGCTATCCTTCTAGAAGTGTTTGAAACACAAACAGCAATCCTTCGCTGGCAAAGGACCCTTAGCATTTTCTTTCCCTATAATTATTCTTCACAATCGAACAAGTAGTAGATTACTGCCGACATCCTGCTGTCATTCTCGTCTCCACCTGTAGAAGAGAAGAATCTCCCTTCTTTTCTTCCTCTCACGAACGTGAAGAAGACGTGAAGGGCATCTTCTTCCTAACGTGAAGGGCATCTTCTTCCTGTTGCTAAAGCTCATTTTCCTACGTTCTCCTTCCTGTTGGTGAAGCTCTGCTGAAGAGAACGTGAAGGGCTTGGCTTTCTTATTCTTTCTTATATTACTTGTAGCACGGTTATCACTCCAAAAAGATAGGTGTTCTCAAGATTTGGCCAAACTCGTATTTAATATAGGGTTACATGTATGAATAGCACTAGCCTAGCTTCCATCTTCCACATTGTATAGCCCTTGAAACACCAGTTTTCATGAAACTGTTGCATATGTAAATGGCGCCCAGCCTACTGCCATTATTTAATGGGCGCCCAGATCTTGGGCGCCATTTCTTGAATGGGCGCCCAGAGGGCAGGCGCCTATTAATAGGTGACAGCATGCACAGGCGCCAATTCTTTTTTCATATTTAATAATCACTCATGCTTAGAAAATTTATATCTATGAAATGAAACCATAATATTCTTGCATGAGCACGATTATGAGATCTTGATATTTTTCTCTGTCTATCCCTGTCATTATTTCCTGATTCTGTGAACATCAGAAATTGTGAATAGTGTTTTGTATCTAATTGTTGTGCCCCTTGTGCTTTGATGAATGTGGTGTTTTAATGATAGCAACACGAATGAGTCACCATTTTGTTATGCTAATAGCTTGACATTGAATCATTGAATCATAACAATCTGTATGCATATAACTGATATATTCTGTGGAGAATGCATGAGAGTGCATAAAGTGTTTTGTGCTTGTATTAAGATCGGTGCATTGCAACCTCTGTATGTTCTATGCATTTCGCAAGTCATGCAGCGTCAACGCAGCAAGTGTGTCTCATGCATCATGCGTCGACGCCCCCAGACTTCAAAGTCTGTACAGCCTTTCATATGAAAGTCCATACATCGCCCTTTGAGTCCAAAGTCTATACATCATGTTCATTTATTTTGAAGTCTGTACATCATGTTCATTCAAGTTCACTTCATGTCTGTCAGCCGTGTGTATTGGTTTCCATGTCTATACAGCCTCATGTGTGTTCTATGCATCTCACAAGTCTAGACACTCAGCATAGTCTATACATTATGTTGTGTTTGTGTTTCGTTGAGAACACAAGTCTATACAAGTCATGCATTGTTGCTGAAGTCTATACATCGTCCGTCCCATGCATTGTCTCAGGCGAAGTTTGCACATTGCATTGATGCTTTGGTCGCATGAGTTGAAGTCCATACATTGGACTGTCTCTTCCAGCGTCTCACGCTACCCAAGTCCGTACAACGTCTGTCTTCATGCATTAGCCATAGTCTATTCATTGGAGCGTCTTGCTCAGCGTCTCATGGCATGAAGTCTGTACACTCGATTTGCCATTGATTCGGTCAAGTGTGTACATTCCTTCACTGTAGCTTTCTCGTATGCAAGTCTACACACTTATTCCTTGTGCTGCCTCACGCATAAAGTCTATACACTGGGTTTGATGCCATGTCTATACATCGACTGGCAGTCTTCAGCTAAGTGTATTCCTTGCTTCATAACATGAAGTATATACATTGCATGATCTTTTAATCAAGTCCATACACTGAGCAAGTACATGCATTGTCAGCCTGTCGAGCTTCAAGTCTACACATTGGGTTGTCAGGCTTCAACTCTATACACTCGTTGTTAGAGTCCTGAACTTTACCAAGTCTATACACTGGACCTTGGTTTACCAAGTCTGTACACTCGCTGCACTGCATCAAGTCCATACAATGGCAACTCTGCTTAAGTATATACATTCGTCTGAACTAAGTTCATTTTCCTCTATCTGTCTGCAGATGATTCAAGCCATCAAGACTTGGCACGTGATCCAAGAGGCTGAAATGCTGACACGTGGAAACAGCAGTTCAAACCATCAAGAAAGAAGCTCATGGATTATTCTGGTACGTCAACGCAGTGAGCAAGTAGCGTAGACGCAGCGGTTCAAGAATCCCTTAGCAGCAGTTACAAAGGGAGAGCCAATGGGTTACTGGATTACTCTAGTGCGTCAACGCACTCATCAAGCAGCGTCGATGCAACAGTTAAGAAGGCTAGGCTATTTGTTCACTGGAACGTATCCATGAGTCAACGCCATTGCTAGACAGCGTCAACGCAGCCATTGAGCCTGATAGGCATCTAGCTCGGAGACAGCTCAGAAGGGTTAACGCAGGATGATCATAGCGTCTACGCAGCATGCAAACCAGCTGAACTCTTAGTTGCTAGAACACCACTGCGTCAATGCTATGGGGTAGCAGCGTCCACGCAGCACGACTGTCTACCGAAGAACGTGATCACTGGATTACTGATGCGTCAACGCAGCAGGCTGATATCGTCAACGCAGCACGTCCATCTGTTGAAGACTTGATCACTGGATCACAGATGCGTCAACCCTTTTAAGCAAGTGGGTTAACGCCACCTGACTCTAGTTGCTGAGCGTGCTAATAAAGGGCACGTGATCCGAGGTGACAGGCTCGTGAACTAGGATGCTGCCACGTGGTCCGAATTTTGAGGGCGAGAGCTGTGGAAGCCACACGCGCCCTGGCTGCTGCTGCTGCTGGTATATAATGAAGCCTTCATCTTCAGATGGAGGCTAATCGTTATCGAAGCCAGGGAGCAGAAGCTGAGAGAAGAATAAGAGAAAAAAGGAGAGAGAGCTTCCACGATCCAGCAGAAGAAAAGAAGAGAAGAGTAGAGAGTGAAAGAAGTGTGAAGAAGAAGAAGGAGAAAGAGATAGAGAGCTCGAGCAGAGTGTGAAGAAGAAGAAGAGAGAGAGTGAAGAAAGAGAGTGAGATCGAGGGAGATCTGTCTTTGATGGACCGTGGATCAAATCCAGGCCATCCAGCTCTTTAAGAGCCACATTGTGCTTTACGTTTACAGCTTTCCGATTGCTGTTATCTTGTCTTTTGTTTTCTATTTTACATTTTCTTTCAAGCTGTTAGCCAGCGGTTTGCAGAGGAGGACTCCTCTGGACAGCAAGCTGTGTTGCTCAGCGGGCAGTGGAGGTTTCCACTGGACGGGTAAGCTGTAATCCCCAGCGGTTGGAGTGGTGGATTCCACTGGACGGCAAGCTGTGAGGCCCAGCGGTTGTAGGCAAGCTGTGATGCCCAGTTGTTCAAGCTGTGAGTGAGCGGAATCCACACTCGGGTTGAGTGTGGGGTGGATGTAGGTCTGCAGGACCGAACCACCTAAAAACCCCTCTTGCATTGTGGTTTGATTGCTTATGGTTTGCTTCCGCTAGATGAATGCATAGAGGCGCTCCAGGTGTTTGGCTTCTGGTTGAGCAGAAGAGTTAATTAGTCTTCTTAGAGTGCTTTAATTTGTCAAGAGAGCGAAATTCTAGTTGAACTATATTTTGTTTCAATCTGTCTTGTTAGCACTCTAGTGATCTTAATGAGTGTTTGTTCAGTTCCGCATCTGCCCATTAGCATTTAAGCTTGTCTAGTTTGTGAACTAGTAATTCTAGTGAGCATCATATTTTAATTGGGCGAAAGATTTTTAAAGGGCTATATTCATTCACCCCCCCTCTGAATACTGCACCGAACCCAACACTAATAACATACATGCCTGATGCGTAGCATCAGCCAAAAGAATGGGCGCCCCTGTCAAGGGCGCCCTTTTATAAATTGAAGCCTCTGTGAGGGGGCGCCAATTAGTTTTAGACCAAAAAAATTGGAATATTAAGAAATGGGCGCCCCTGTCAGAAGGCGCCATTTAGTAAAATAATGGCACCATGCTGGGCGCCAATTCATCAAATAATGGCACCCTGTAGGGTGCCATTTAGACAAATAATGGCACCTATCTGGGCGCCAATTTGTCTTCAGAGCTGTTTGTTTTTGGACCTATCTTGTTAACTGAATGGGTGCCCCTCAGTGAGGATGCCAATTCTGAAAATAATGGCACCCAGAAGGGCGTCAATTCAGTGTTTTGTGGCAACCCGGGAGGCACCAATTCCATCCAGATTCCTGACTGGTCTCGTGGTTAGTGCCGATATAATTATAGTTCATTTCCTGCATAATAATCTGACCTTGAACTCCATTCATGAAATCTACCTTATGTTCCTACGATCGTTAAACCTTTGGAATTCCATATTGGCTATAAACTAGAGTAGATGTCGAAAGAAACACATGACTCAATGCTGGCGTTAATGGGGCCCGATCTGGTCCTGGGAGGAGCACCCGAAAGTACTTGTGCCCATGGGAGCTATATTGATCACGGTGATAGCATTGCACTGAAGTACTTGCATTCTTGATATGAGGCATTCCACTCACTCTCTCATGACACTACTTGCGTGCTTGACTTGACTTGCGTGGCGCGGAATGGGCAAAGTACTTGCTTGACTGAAATAGCCAATTCTAGAAACACGTACCTAATATTACTCGCTTGAACTTGGTTCTTACTTTCCTGGAAAATTGTGTAAACACTTGATAGTACTTGAAAACATGCAATATTCTTTCTATAAAGTTCTTGATATCTTGCTTGTCAACACTTGATAGTACTTGAAATCATGCGATATTCTTCTATACAGTTCTTGATTTCTTGCTTGTCCATCATACATAGCTATACATGCATTGCACGTAACATGTAAATTACTTAAAGACTGCTCGAACTTGAGATATAATTCCTACTAAGCGATTCGCTCATCCAGTCCATTCTAACATTTTTTAGGTAACTCGGATAGTGACAACCACACGAATGGGAATGAGACCGAGTGAAGAGTGCTAGAGCCACCAAATATAACTGTCATCTAGTCACATCTTTTGATTTCTTGAGTCCTTACCTTTGTACTTCCAGTTATGTTAGTTGGTTGAAACTTGTTAATGCTTGTAACCTTATGGTTTAATTTGGGTCATTATCATTATGGTTAATTGGATAATTGTCATCTTGGAATATTGATATTGTCTTAAAATTTTAAACTCTTAGTTATTATTTGTCTAGTCTTTTGCGCACTCTGTCTTTTGTTGAAAATCTTATTGCTCTGATTGACATGCGATCTATATAAACTCGCCACGCTATCGGGTCCCTTCCGCGCTCGGGGCGTGACACTTTATGTCTCTATGTATGCAGGTGAATTTGGGGACCAAATTCTTTTAAGTGGAGGCGGGTGTAGCACCCCGGATAAATTAAGGAATGAAATTTCCTAAGATAAAGTAAAACGTAATAAAAATCTCTCAAGGCCTCAGCCAACTCATATGGGCCAACAAGGAATTAGATTAAGGCCTCTTATTAAAAACCCATACACATAAAGAAATGCATAACTTATATTTACCATAAATACAAGGAGGCCATAGGAAAATAAAACACATATAGCCCATATACGTTAAGCAAGGCTTTAAAACCCTTACCCATGAAAAAACCACCATGTAAAGGCTCACGTACACAAAATGAATGGGCCCAAACTAGGAGGGTCATGACTTAGGGGCTCAACCTATGCACGTCTAAAAGGGGCTCAACTGCATAACCATAGTTAAATGGGCCATCATAATATTGGCCATTACCCAAACTAACCCATGTTCGATGGCCAACGAACATGCATGAGGTGCATGGTTTAAGGTTTCACAAATGTAAATAGGGCAAGCGACTGGGTTTTTGGCAGGGGTTGGAGTAACATATTGCAAGGCTTTAAACCTTGCTCTCAATGGCACTCGATTTCCTTTAGGGTTTCCATCCCCTATAAATATTCTCCCCCGTCGAACGGGTAGTGGTTACTGCCGTTGTGATCGAAGGGAACCCTGCTGCTCGTAAAGGAGACTTCCTCCGGCTCACGTGAAGCTTTCTCTGCTGGTATTCCTGCTGCAGTGCTGTGAAGAGGTTGTGCCTCTCCCTCTTCATCCTTGCTTCCTCCTATACGTGAAGAAGGAAAGGGCTCCTACATCCTTCGTCATCCCCTGGTTACTGTTGCAGGTGGCTACGACAGTAATCTCTTCCTTCTGCTTCCCTCTGTTTCCTTAGGCTTCTGATCATTGTTATTCACCCAAAAAGGTAGGTGTTCTCAAGATTAGGCCCAACTCGTAGTTAATATAGGGTAACATGCATGTAACACCTGAGAATTTTTTAAGAATTGTTTGGACTAAAAATATAATTATATTAATTATTTAAGCATTTAATGGGCTATTAAAAGCATTATGGTGAATTAAATCTAATTAATTAGGCTTTACACTAATCCAAGAGGATTATGCCCATATAATAAACCCAATAGGCCCAAAAAGGTTATTTTAGACCTTAGCCCATGTTCTAGAAGCTAGGAATGGGTATGATCACAGAATTTAAGGATAATTACTCCTTGGAATATAAATAAAAGGATAATATTGGGGGATAATAACAAAAGAGTTTGAAGTATTTCAAATTCGGCACCCACAGCATAAAACGGCCTATCGCAAGATCGCTAACGGAAGAAAACGGTCGCCAAAGGACCGCTAACGACCTACAGATTTCGTGAGAGAGGGAAAACATGAAAAGGTTGGATTTTTCGTGTCCAAGTCATCTCAGATCGACCCTATCAGCTAATTAGATAAGTCTAGAAGGATTTTAGATCGAATTGAAAGTCTAATTGGGACTCTAAGTTCATTCTAACCCTCAAACCCTAGCTAAAACCTATAAATAGATCCCAGATTTGGCCTGTGCGACCCTTACTTTTGACATGCGTGGAACTCAGGTAAGGAGGATGAATTAGTGGTAAGTTTCTTCTAGGAATTTGATTATTTTAGTTAGAACTAACTACTCTCTAATTTTCGTGCTAGGAGATCAAGCCTACAAGAAGTTAGAGTCTTCTAAAGTTGCTGATCCTACCTTAAGAACTCAAGAATTAGTGCATCCGACCCAAGAAGATCAAGGAAATCGGAGCCCTAAACAAGGTATTTAGCAAAAAGTGTCTTTAGAACTTTATGTTCCCCTTCATATCTTCTATCTACCCTCAAAATTTCACATCCATAGGTCAAGGGAATCAGGAGATAGAGGGACGTGAAGTTGCTGGTTTAGCACAAGAAAGTGCAGGAACTAGGGCTTGATTCCAATTAGAAATTCAAAGTCTAAGAGTATTATTAAAGGTATGTTATCTCGTGAAAGGGTCAAACTTTATGTCAGGAATAAAAGTCCTCTTGTTTCATTCGTTTTCATGCATTATATCTTGAGAATTTCATATTTTTACTAGGACTATGCATCTAGTTTAGTCTTCAGGCATAATACTTAGCCTAATGAAGAAAAAAATGGAAATTCTTGTTGTTCATACAAACCTATGCATATAGTTGGCCTATATACGACCTATCATGATTATGGAAGTTTATACATGTTGATTTCAATGCATGATGTATCTTAGATTAGTATTTTATATTGTTTTCATTGAACTCGATTTTACATAGGAAGAAACGGTCTTTCTCTCGACCGCTAGGGAAGTCTAACGGTCGTACGATAGACCGCTAGCCAGAGATTAACGGTCTTGTATTTGATCGCTTTATGTTTCTGATTTTGTAATATTGGTAACCTGAACCATATTGCAGAATTAACCATAATTAATATATATTAAGCCTAGTTAACTAAGTTTTAAGCCTTATTTAAGTACTGGTTTTATATACTTAGTTGATTACATTGTTTATCATAATGGATTTCATGTTTTTACGTACATTTGGTATTATTTTAACTTATATTAATTTGTGTCCAAATTCATATATTTTGTAATAAATACATGTTTCAAATGATAGATGATTCATGATCACTGTTTTAACATGGTTTTACATGATTCTCTTTCTCATCTAAGTGTCATTTTCATAAGTACATGTACATATTCTGGTATGTTGTCATTAGTTACACTTTGCACATTAAGAACACAATCTTGGACTTGATAACCTCTCCTTTGGATATTCCTTCCAATGGACTAGGAAATCTTGTTTCAAGGCCTCCGTAATTCTCCGCGAGCCTAGGATTCACACTAGGACGCCGAGTTGGTTGTACCATTAAAGTCCAATTGTCTAGAAGGCACTTATACCGATGTTTTATATTCTGAATTATTAGAGGCCTTCTGGTTGACCGCCAAAGACTACTAGTGGCCTTACATTTGACCGCTAACGGATCCTAAACGGTTCTCTGCTAGGCCGCTAAAGACTCCAGATGTCCTATTTTCAAAACATCGAACTATCTTCATTAACGGTCATGTACTTGACCGCTAGGGACAAGAGACGATTCAGTAAATGACCGCTAGCGTCCAGAGTTTGATTAACCCGGGGTTTGGACTCAAGGGTTGATTTTCCTATGTTCCTAGATGGTCCAATTGATTATCTCGAACCTGTAACATTATTCCAAAGATATCTAAGTAATTTTGAGAGTTAAAGAATGTACCATTATGCTGCCGATTTATTTTCATGGCATAACCTAGTTATTAAATACATTTATTGAAATCTCTTATTCTCAATAGAAGCATTCTTATTCTTGGTTACCTTATCATGAAACTATAGTTGAAATTGTACGTTCTTAGCGATATTATTGTTATAAACGTGGAAGTAGCTTGATTTATACTTGAAGATGCAGTTCGAGCACTGATTGTGTTCAAGGGCTCTATGCTAGTCCCCTCGGCTGGTTGTCGGAAACATACTATATAAACCATGGGATTTGATGCTACTGGCGTTCTATTGCGCTGGGAGTACTTTCTTTATAAATAAGTGAAAAGCCACGGAACATGGATGAATATCCACATGAATTCATGAAGTACTTGTAACTAACTGAAGAACACATTCTTGCTTGTTACATAACTTTCTAGTGCATAGCCTCCATGGTTATGAAAAGTACATTCTTGTTACATTCTTGTTCAATAATTACAATCTTGCTTGATCATACTTACTCAATCATATTCTCAAGCTATCTTGTTACTTTGGCTTTATTCGCATGATTTATCGTATTGCATGATTTATCTTATTCTTTAGAGCTAAAACATTAATTACTTTAATATTGCTAATCATGTTGATACGAAGATACCTACTGGGCGAGTGTGCTCATTATCCTACTTTCCAATCTTTTCAAGAAATTCTAGTGAATCGGATTCCGATTACTCCAGTGATGGATCCGAGAGCGATTGAAGGATACGTCACTCGAGAGAAGCCATAGTTATCAAAAGTCTAGTCGAGTCATGATGTAATCTTTATTTTTCTTGAGTCTAGAAGGAGAGTTAAAAGATCTTATTGTACTTTGGGAATTATTTTATGAAGAAATAAAATTGAAGGTTTTTAGTGAATTATATTGTGTAATTATTTTGTGTGATTGTTCTTGCGCTCTGATTAGATTGCTTGCTCGAGACGTACTAGCCGACTGTTCACGTTTCCCCGAATATCTTCCGCTGTACATAAATCTCGGGGCATGACAATGCATGAGTAGCACTAGTATAAATCCATCTTCTGCATTATATAGCATGTTACACTGGTTTTACGAAGATCTCATGCATGTTTGTAAATGGCGCCCAACAGACTGCCATCAATCAATGGGCGACCAGTCCCTGGGTGCCCATTCTTGAATGGGCGACCAGAGTACAGGCGTCCATTAATGGGTGACTTCGTGCACAGGCGCCAATTCCTTTTCTGTATTTAATAATCACTCATGTTTAGAAAAAATATATCTATGAAATCTAACTCTAATATTCTTTCATGAGCGTGTTCTTGGAATCCTGATATCTTTCTCTGTCTATCCATGTCTTTATTTCCTGATTATGTGAACTCCAAAAATTATGAATAGTATTTTATGTCTAATAACGTACCTGCTGTAGACACCCAATTTTAGCCGATAAATTTAGCATTTTCTTTGTTCTCCTAGTCGATGCCCCAATTGATCCTTAATTGGTTGATTGTCTGGGATTTCTTCCCCTTTCTTGGCCCAATGCTTCAATTCCATACCTTGGATCTCGTCTCGAGTCTGGCATTCCCGTGCTATTTGTTCTTATCGCTTTCTTGTTCATAGCACGTTGTGGATCTAATTAAAATTATCCTTTGATCAGTTGTTATTTCTTGACATTTGATCATTATGACATCAATTTTGGGTGTTACTCTCCTTCAACATTTGATTAAATGACTGCCCAATGGGTTTTTCTCCGTTTTTATACCATTTAATGGGCCTTTACTTGTTGCG
This sequence comes from Amorphophallus konjac, assembly GCA_022559845.1. Classification (NCBI taxonomy): domain Eukaryota; kingdom Viridiplantae; phylum Streptophyta; class Magnoliopsida; order Alismatales; family Araceae; genus Amorphophallus; species Amorphophallus konjac. Next base: position 175,618,558 of record CM040127.1, on the reverse strand, counting down.
CTATATCTCCATAGCGCGTTCTTCATTATCGCGCTATGGAAGTATAGCGCCTTATCAGACAGAGTCCCTCTCCAGGCCGGACTCCCTTATTTCGATTCGGAGGCCTTATTGGGTAAGTTGCTGACTGTGTTCCTTATCCAGGAAGGTTTCTAAACCTATCAGGAGTCTTTCCCCCTCATTAATCGGCAATATTACCTCGATTTGAGCCGCCGAGTCATCGGATTGAATCAAACTCCGACCTAGGGTTTGTGTTCGATCTTCTTCCTATAAATTCATCCCTTTGGCCGTCGTTTGAGGGGGATGCAACTCGAGTTATTGACGAGGAGGAGGAAATACTCCGTGTACAATCGATAAATCCTCGCTCCTCGCACGTTCAAGGGAGTATTTAGGCTTTTCCTTGTGTTTTTCCTCTTTCATCTTTCTTTTCCCCTCCGGATTTTTAATCTTTTCATAGCATTGCATCCTGATTTCAAAACACTCCTTTTACAAAATACATGCATACACACACACCACACCTGTCTTTTGCCCATTCATAGGGGTTTAAAAACCACCAAACCCCCAGGTAATCGAGCCCCCTTTTACATGCTTTTGATTAAGGATAAGGGCAGATTATACTCAAATCTCGATCTAATGGGCTTTATATTTGTTGTTTATGATTGTCCACAGGCACTGGAAGATTGATACGTGGAGCCCTTGCACCTTGGCCGGCCTTGGAGCAAGGAAGGAACGAATCCAAATAAACCCCGCTACCTGTCTGATATCGCGCTATACTAAGTTAGCGCGACCTGAAGAAGGCGCTGGGACGATATAGCGCGTTCATCTTCAGGCCCCCGGCTCCCCTTTATGGATTTCTGAGGTATGTAACATGCCCCGTCCTAATCTCTTATTGTTTGGCATGTTTCTAGCTTCAGTGGCGATCACGGATCTTGATTATTGCATATGAGTTCCCCCTTTTTGTATCATTAATTGAGTGCTATATCCTCATCTTGTTTTAAAACAAAATCGCCATCTTTTATCAATTTGGGGGTTAATCATAAATTGCACATCTACAAATTGGCGATCACGGTGGGACCCTTTGTGCTACCACGTGCATTCTTCTTGTTGCCTGCTTATCAGTATATCAGTGTGTGTGTTTATTGGATTTTGAGCCCTTCCCACTGTCGAGTATCGCGCTATGTGTCCATAGCGCCTTCTGTAGATCGCGCTGTGGACATATAGCGCGATAATCACCAGAGGATATATTCACCTACATCCTCTGCCGGGGTTCTGATTGCCATCTTCTCTGGTTGCATCATTGTATACTTCCTGTTGTATATTCACTCCTTTCATCTATTTTCCTTTTATTGTGCAAGTTTAGATTTTTCTTCCATAGCGTTGCATTCATCCTTGCATTTGGTTTGAGAGACCTCCTCTCTCTACATTAGGATTCCACACACCCCCTTGGTGAAGGAAGGACCCTCCATTGAGCATTCCGTCTCTTTGGATTGGAAGTTCCTAAACCAAGCCTCCATAAGTCCCCGCACCCGTGGATTCCCTCACGGACGCCGGGCAGGTTGTACCCTTTCGAAGTCCCGAATTAGTTGGCCTATACGTGGTGAGAGAGTGTTCCTAGTTGGCACTGGAGTTAAATCTCATTTTGAAACTAGGTTCCTCCCCTTGTGTGAATCATATCAATTTGCATAAAATCATTAATTCACCAAGGTTCAAACATCAAAAATCAAGGTAACCATCACAACTTGTGTGTTTCTTTGCAAATTGTTTCTACATTAAACTGCTTGAATGGCTTACTTTGATAGACAAAATAACATGTTCAATTCAATTAATGTTCATGAGGATGCACAATCTAGCACATCTTATAATCCTCAATTTCAACATGTTCATCAAAATTCTCACCATTCTTTCAAAGGGCCACGTCCTCATTCTTATGGTCATGCCCGACCCACGGGCAATGTCCATTCCCATGGTCCACCTACTCAATTTCAGGCCACTATTCCCTCGGGACCGTCTCCTCCCAATGACGAGAAGGTCTCTCGAATCATCCATGCATTAGATCATCTTACCCCTCAACAGATCCAAGCCCTTAAGGCTGCCGTTGAGGGTACATCTCATGCATCTCCCCCTCTTTCCAATTCTATATGGGTGGCCCATCACCCACCTCCTTCCAATTCTATTCGGGTGACCCATCACCCATCTCCCTCCAATTCTACACGGGTGGCCCATCATCCATCTCCTTCTTCTATTCCTATTCGGGTAGCCCATTACCCATCTCCTCCTATTCACACTCCTCCTCGGGTGGTCCGACACCCGCCTCCTTCTATTCCTCCTCCCTCACGGCCCCAAGGCCCATTTACTCCTTGCAACCCGGCCCGTTCGGGTTCTTTTACGGGTCATCCCGTCAACTCCCCTCCACGGCCTTTTTATGCGGCCCCTCCTCCTTCAAGGCCCTGCCAACCCTCGGTTGTTCAAGTCACACCCCTCCAGCAAACTCTCCTTGATAAGATTATTTCGATGGAGGAACAAATAAAGAGGGTCACGGCTCCTCCTACTCCAGTCAATCCTCTCCATGCCGCTTTGGATGAGATTACAAAGATGGAGAGAGAATGGAAGGATAGGATGGACGACTACGGCGTTGATATTCCAAGCGAGCAAGAACCGGCAATTGAAGAATACGAGCCGGTATATGATGATGAAGCTCCGCAGGCACCCCTTTTGAGTTTCCTTAATTTCCCGCTCCCCCCACTATCATTTGATGAACCCCCTGCTCAGGACGAAGCCACCGTCCCCGATCCAACCCCCATTTATGAGACTAACTGGTGTTACGATGATGGGTCGATACTTCAATCACCCACACCGGCACATTTTGAGTCCCCCTTTTCCATTAACCCTCCACCAACTACACCTACACCCACTATACCATCAACCTTCACACCATTAGCCACCGCTGAGCCTTCCATTATAAAACCTCCACCTATTAAGTCATTAACCTCCACATCGGCCTACGCCAAGCCTACCACTGAACCTCCTCCAATTGACCTGCCATTACCACCGCCTCAACCCACATTGCCTATTCCTCCACCATATAGCCTTACGCCTTTACCCATGGTTAGTCCTGAGCAGGATCCACCACTTTTCGCACCCGAGCCAATCCCGACTGCTTCCGAGCAAGGGGAGAAACTCGACGTGTTTGAACCTCCGCCCCTATTCACCCATTTGCCAACACCTTCCATTATAACTCCACCATCCACGGAGCCTTCCGCCTTCGCCTCACCTCCCTTTGTTACTCGGAAGGGGCGTGCTTCTGCAGCTACTTACGCCAAGGATAAGCAAGAGCCGGGCAAGAAGACTTTGGCCACGACTGTGCCATTCAAGATGCAAGAATTCATTTACCGGATGCCAATCCGGGTTATTGTGCCAAGCATGGTCGAAGAAGCCAAGTCATCGCCGTTGCTCAATAGATGCCAAGCGTTGACGCCATTTGAAGGCCGGGCAGGGCACCCTTTGTTCAAACCTTCGAATTCCGAATTCATTTACAAGGGGCGAATGCCCATTTTATTCAACATTCCGTATTCATCACCATCAATGGGCATGGTGATGCTTCATGTTCCAACTCTACGACTCCCTCACCTTATTGATCTTCGCTTTCCAAGGGGGTTGTCATTTATTGAAGCTTCCTTTATTGGGCCGATTGGTCGTACATGTTCACTGTCGTGGAGGGGCAATTGTCTTAAGGGGCCGTCCCCTATATCTTCCACTCTTGTTCATTCAACTTCATCCATATCCATTTCAATCACTTTTCCTTCATGGGCCACTCCCAGGGGAAAGAGGAGGACCTCTCCTTCTCACCCTTCACCTTCTTCTTGTTTTCCGTCTTCTGTCATGCATTCATTCTATTCACTGCATTCATTACATCCATCATTTTACATACATTTGCACCTCCTGCTTCCCGGGTTTCCAAACCCGTATCTTCCCCGCCTTCCGGTACCTCCGGATATTCCGCATTTCCCATCTTATTCATATTCATCTTTTTGTCCACTCTCCTTGGGGCATCGCGTCCCCTTTCCTGCTATCTCCCTGGAACCTCCAGGAATTTTATCCCTCCTCTTTGGGCGTCTCGCCCTTTCTGATTCTATTCCTCCGGAACCTCCGGACTTTTCCCTCGGGCATCGCGCCCCTTTCCATTTGCTTCCTCCGGAACCTCCGGACTTTCCCCTCGGGCATCGCGCCCCTTTCCACTTTCTTCCGGAACCTCCGGACTTTCCCCTCGGGCATCGCGCCCCTTTCCATCTTAATCCTCCGAATCCTCCGGATTCTATTTCCCTCTTCTTTGGGCATCGCATCCCTTCTTTCAATATTCCTCCGGAGCCTCCGGATTCCTCCTATCATGATTCTCCTCCTCTGCCTCCGGACCCTTCGGATCCACCTCTTTCCATCTACCAATTTCTTCTTCTGATTCCTCCTAATTCTGGGTCTGACCCAACTTCTTCCACATCCACTGCTTTGGGCATTTGCCCTTTCTCCCATTGTTTTAGAGGCTTTAGTCCTCACTCCACCTCCTAATTTTCCGCTTCTTTTGTAAACTATTCCTTGTAATCAGGGTCTCCGCGCCTTAATAAGGGAGTTCTAGCCCTTATCTCTTTTCCTTTTCCCCTTATTCGTCTGAGTCTGGTTTGAGCACCACTCATTCTTGTTAAGCCACTTTCAATCCTTTGCTTCCAATCCTATGGACTGCCAAAGAGGACTATCCCACGATGATCAACATCGCCTCGCAGCAGCTGCTTCTACAAAGGTTGCAAGGTAACATATTGGCGTAAGTACGCATTTTAATGATATCATTTTCTCATTACTTCACGCATGATTTTCAAAATCAAGTGCTTCTTAACGAGATTAAGAGTGGTGTTTTAAACCTTTATCTTAAGCTTTTGTTTAATTGAAATCATTCTCAAAAGAGTCTTTAGGCTTGCTTTTGCAGCACCTTTGGTAATAAGAACCCCGCGCTGGGAATTCAACATTCTCTCCCCGCTTGTTAAGAGCAACCCTTAGCTGAGCATTCCACACACTTCACGGCGTCCTTAGCTGGCTCCTTTGATAAAAACACCGTTGCTATCTTGGCCATGCCATGAGTATATCTGGAAGTCTTTTTCTCTTCTTTATTCGGCCACATGCAGGGGCAAGAGGTTGACGGATAAGATGACCAACCTTGGTAAATCCCAATACGAGAGGAGTCTCAAATAGGGGCAGTCTTGACCCAGAAGAAAAATCAATATGAATTTCATTATACATATCTCGCCAAAAAGGGCCATTATGAAAGTCAAATCAGAATTTTGATAAAAGCAAAAGTATGAATTAAGGCATGTCAATAGTGGCAAAGTCCCCGCAGGGAAAACCCTGGTCGTATGCATGTCAAGGGTCTAAAAATCAAAGGCACAAAGCCCCGGCACAACAGACTACCTCTTTGAAGGGAACACCTTGGAAGGAATTCAAGTCCCGATATCTCCCATCCTGCATAAAGCTTATCTCCATTTATTCTTCTCTTCTCCCTCTAAGATCGAATGTTTCTCGGGTATGGCCTTGGTAGGGGCACCGTTGATCAAAGACGGTTGGTTATAGGGCGCCACCCTTCAATGCACGCCCGGCTTTGGGAAATTTTAGCGAAAGGGGAGGGAACGAGGACCCCTAGTCAGTGGTTTAAAACACCCTTTGATGCTGCTTTAGCAATGTCTAACCAAAATCAAACAAAAAATTGAATATTTCTTGTCCAAAATCCATAAAAATTTGAATACCTTTCTCAAAACTCCATAAAAATTTGCATATTCCAAAACTCCATAAAAATTTGCATATTCCAAAACTCCATAAAAATTTGCATATTTCCAAAATCCAAAAAAATTGCATTGTATTTTCTGATGGTGTTTTGCAGGAACAACTTTGCAAGGACCAGGAGCACGGGATGGGTCCTCTCTCTACTTATTGCTATCAATCTATTGATTCTTCCCAATATTCTCATGACATGCCACCCAGGGGCATCATCTCCCTATATCAGTCTGATTATCATATCTCATGATTATTCATCTCCAAATCTTTCAATCAACTCCTGCTCGTTTCATCTGATTACTCCGCCGATGGGCATTATCAGATCCTGATTATTCATCTCCAAATCTTGATTAGCCAGATTGTCTCCTCATGATAAAACAAAAAACAATGCTATGATTTGACTTATGCTATTCATGCCATATACATGCTATAATTGATGCTTTGATGATTGCTATGCTTAAATGCCTTCTTCATTGTTTGTTATCTTTTATATCTTGGCTAATGAATTTTTGAGCGCAGGATAAGAAGCTCTTGGTCCCGCCGGCTGGGCATCATCATCCAAGTCCCACGGTGGTTGCAGCTCATTTCTCAGTTCCCATGCTTATTGATATCACCATCTCCCTGTATGCATTCTACTATATGTTACATATGTTACTAGATTATATCAAGGACCTTGTGGCTTTGGTAAATCTGGGATTTGAGTTCCCCTTCATCAAAAACAATGATGATTCCAGAGGAGTCTTAGTCACACGGATAGGCCGTTGAGCCGTCCAAGATTGGGGACGATGGTTCCCTTTTGCGAATTGGTGCGTGGATAAACGGGCTTCGGCTTAGTATCAGCTCGCAGAATCGATTTCTTGACCCAGTCTGGGCAGTTTAACAATATTATCCTTGATTATTCTATATTTTTCGTTTGATTTAATTTTCCCTTTAAACCCAGCATGCATTCATGTAGGAATTTGAAACAATTGTTGAAAAATCATTCTGATAAGCTGTTTTTGAGGGTCAAATTGATCTTCAATGTGAGATATTCCATGCCGAATTGAGTCCTCAGTTCGTTTTGTCGCTATTTTGGGTTGTTTTCCAGAAGCTCCTTGTTTGGATTTCTATCATCTTATTTTAATCCTTTTCCCTTTGATCCACCTTGGCTGCAGCACGTCCACTGGATGGTAACCGCTCCCCAATGGTGAAATCTACAGGTTTGTGACCTGAGGTACTTCCACCGCGTTGGAAGTTGATCATTTATTTTATCTCCTTCGTGCACCGCGTGCGCATCTCCCCTTTTATCCAAACATTGTTGATTTCCTTGAATTTCCCGAGATTTGCTTCATCTCGTGCTTTTGATTTGATTCTCATCAAGTGATGTTGATTGCGTGTCTCATCACACCTTGGCATCTACTTTTCAGTTTGCTACGCTCCCTTGCAAAGCAGACGCTAAGGCGGGGCATCTGTAGACACCCAATTTTAGCCGATAAATTTAGCATTTTCTTTGTTCTCCTAGTCGATGCCCCAATTGATCCTTAATTGGTTGATTGTCTGGGATTTCTTCCCCTTTCTTGGCCCAATGCTTCAATTCCATACCTTGGATCTCGTCTCGAGTCTGGCATTCCCGCGCTATTTGTTCTTATCGCTTTCTTGTTCATAGCACGTTGTGGATCTAATTAAAATTATCCTTTGATCAGTTGTTATTTCTTGACATTTGATCATTATGACATCAATTTTGGGTGTTACTCTCCTTCAACATTTGATTAAATGACTGCCCAATGGGTTTTTCTCCGTTTTTATACCATTTAATGGGCCTTTACTTGTTGCGCTATATCTCCATAGCGCGTTCTTCATTATCGCGCTATGGAAGTATAGCGCCTTATCAGACAGAGTCCCTCTCCAGGCCGGACTCCCTTATTTCGATTCGGAGGCCTTATTGGGTAAGTTGCTGACTGTGTTCCTTATCCAGGAAGGTTTCTAAACCTATCAGGAGTCTTTCCCCCTCATTAATCGGCAATATTACCTCGATTTGAGCCGCCGAGTCATCGATTGAATCAAACTCCGACCTAGGGTTTGTGTTCGATCTTCTTCCTATAAATTCATCCCTTTGGCCGTCGTTTGAGGGGGATGCAACTCGAGTTATTGACGAGGAGGAGGAAATACTCCGTGTACAATCGATAAATCCTCGCTCCTCGCACGTTCAAGGGAGTATTTAGGGCTTTTCCTTGTGTTTTTCCTCTTTCATCTTTCTTTTCCCCTCCGGATTTTTAATCTTTTCATAGCATTGCATCCTGATTTCAAAACACTCCTTTTACAAAATACATGCATACACACACACCACACCTGCTTTTGCCCATTCATAGGGGTTTAAAAACCACCAAACCCCCAGGTAATCGAGCCCCCTTTTACATGCTTTTGATTAAGGATAAGGGCAGATTATACTCAAATCTAGATCTAATGGGCTTTATATTTGTTGTTTATGATTGTCCACAGGCACTGGAAGATTGATACGTGGAGCCCTTGAACCTTGGCCGGCCTTGGAGCAAGGAAGGAACGAATCCAAATAAACCCCGCTACCTGTCTGATATCGCGCTATACTAAGTTAGCGCGACCTGAAGAAGGCGCTGGGACGATATAGCGCGTTCATCTTCAGGCCCCGGCTCCCCTTTATGGATTTCTGAGGTATGTAACATGCCCCGTCCTAATCTCTTATTGTTTGGCATGTTTCTAGCTTCAGTGGCGATCACGGATCTTGATTATTGCATATGAGTTCCCCCTTTTTGTATCATTAATTGAGTGCTATATCCTCATCTTGTTTTAAAACAAAATCGCCATCTTTTATCAATTTGGGGGTTAATCATAAATTGCACATCTACACCTGCCTGATGCGTAGCATCATACAAAAAAATGGGCGACCAGGACTTGGGTGCTAATTAATTGAATGGCGACCCTCCACAGAGTCACCCATTAATGGATGACTCTATGCCCAGGTGCCAATTACCAGGGCTTATGAAGATATTGGATTTTGAGGATTGGGTACCCTTGTGAACGGGCGCCAATTCTTCAATTAATGGCACCGACTTGGGCGCCATCAATTAAGGGCACCTGTCTTGGTGCCAATTTCCTGAGTATTGATTTCCAATCTTCTCGAGTTTCTCTAGCCCACACCGCGGGTTCTTGGCATTGTTATCTCAGTCCGTAGATGCAGTCCCACGTTTTCTTGCATTTCTCGGACACCCCACAACTCTCGATGATGATTGAGCCCTCCGCGGGATATTCCTTCCTTCAGACTGGCAATTTCATCATTGGGACCTCCGTAAGTCTACGCTAGCTTTGGATTCCCACAAGGCAGCCGAGCAGGTTGTACTATAAAATCCCTGGAACCCCTTTAATGTCACGTCCCTCTAAAGATACGTGGCTATTCGGCCTCTCACATGATGCTAACCAGCCTCTGTGAGTAGATCTCCCTATGCTCTGGAATGGGCGACCATCCCACTGCCACCAATTGAATGGGTGCCCTCTGTGCAGGCGCCATTTCATTCTGCTCCCTATCCTGTTCACAGAATGTGCGCCCCTCTGTAAGGGCGCTAATTTTGAAATTAATGGCTACCAGAAGGGCGCCAATTCTGTAATCTATGGCAGCCCTAGAGGCGCCAATTCCACCCAGATTTCGAATATGTCAGGCATTTTGTGAAGTTTTAATCATGGTTCATCCCTACATGATAATCTACCCTTGAACTCTATTCCATGAGATTTACCTTATGTTCCTACAATGGTTAAGTCCTTTGGAATTCTATATATTGGCTATAAACTAGAGTGGATGTCGAATAAATACATGACTCAATGCTGGCGTTAATGGGGCCCGATCTGGTCCTAGGAGGAGCACCCGAAAGTACTTGTACCCATGGGAGGTATATTGATCACGGTGTGGCATTGCACCGAAGTACTTGTCGTTCTAGATATAAGGCACTCCACTCACTCTCTCGTGACATGACTTGCGTGCTTGACATGACTTGCGTGGCCCGGAATGGGCAAGTACTTGCTTCATTGAAATAGCCAATTCTAGTAACACATACTTGATATTACATGTTTGAACAATGGTTCTTACTTTCTTGAAAAATTTTGCAAACACTTGGTAGTACCTTATTGTTACCTTGAAATCATACGGTGTTCTTCTCTAAAGTTCTTGATATCTTGCTTGTCCATCATGCATAACTATACCTATATTGCACGCAACATGTAATTACTTAAAGATTGTTAGACCTTGAGATATAATTCCTACTGAGCGTTTGCTCACCCAGTTTCATTCCAACATTTTTCAGGTAACTTGGATAGGGACAACCAAATAGATGGAACGAGACCGGGTGAAGAGTGTAGAGCTTCCGATTATCGAGCCGGTGCCGAGTCGTGTGATGTCTTATCTTGTCCTTTTTATTAAGTCCTATGTCATTAGACCCCTTTTGTTCTTTGAGTCTAGTTGTGGAAACTTGTAAGGCTTGTAGCTTGGTGATTTAATTCTGGATGGTTAATATTATGGATTTGAAGTACCGTTATTATGGTTAAGTGGTTAAATTATGGAATTTAATTATGGTTGTTATTATATTACCTTGTCTTTTGTACACTCTATCTTTGTGTCAAATTTCCTTGTGCTCTGATTGACATGATCATTATAAACTCGTCACGCGTACCGGGTTCCTTCCGTGCTCGGGACGTGACACCAGGCAACTTAAAGTAATTAACATTTTTGGATAAAGGTATGTGCTATGCCGAGAAATGTAAATAAAATATGAAACAAGAATATGAGAGAGAGTAAAGTAATGCAAGTAATTGGAATCACAAGTGTAGACACGCCATTCCTGACGTCTCCTGAGAAAGTCTCATGTTACTATACAACGCCCCGCGACGGCTTACGCGTTTTGAATCACTTGAGTGCTTCCTTTTCTTGAGTCTTCTTCCGCCCTTTTCGGCATCCGGAATCGTCTTGTCACGGCATTCGGACGGCATCAACACTAGTCAGACGCATCAGGAGGTTCCAGAACCAAGAAGGGTGTCTGCCGGGCGGCCGCCAACGCCTGAACTGAGGACCCGGGTGGGTCTTTATGGGGGCGTCCAGGCCCCTGGATGCCCCCATTCCTTTAATTTCCTTTTAATTTATTTTTCAAAGAACAAAGTTAAATAAAAAATAATATATTAATGGAGGCGTCCAGGCCCCTGGACGCCTCCATAAAAACAAGTATAAAAAATTAAAATGCCAGCTTTGGCATAAAAACAAAACACAAAAATAAAAATAATATATTTATGGAGGCGTCCAGGCCCATGGACGCCTCCATCAACTCCCTCACGGGCGCCGCCCACCGAACGACGGTTTGTCGTGTGTGAAAAAAGCCAAATTATGGAGACGTCCAGCCAGCTGGACGCGCCCATTTCTGAATCACGAGATGCCTTTCACAAAATCACGCGTTATGCCAAACCGCGTGCGGCCGTCGGTGGTGTTCGGTGGACCTGTTGGAGGCGTCCGGGGTCCTGGACGCCTCCATAAAAATATTCCGAAAAAATGAATAAAAATAGAATAAAATATCTTTTTTGCCCTGATGGAGGTGTCCAGGGTCCTGGACGCCTCCACCCTCCGGAGCCCTATAAATAGAGGCCCACCCCCTCAGTTCTGGAGGAGCTTCTAAGAGATCCGATAGGCTGCCGGAGCCCAGAGGCTACCGGAGTCATTTTCTAACCCGTGGGGTCTTTTGTAGGTAGAGATTCTGCCGGCTTCTCGGGTGCCCACGCTCGCGAGAGGAAGGCCGTCTTCATCCACCACGCTTCCACGTCGTCCCTACGCTGCCGGAGCTCCGCCGGATCTCACCCTCGGCTCCTCCAATAAGCCTTTTCTTCCCCTTTTTCTCCATAGTTCTTTACATTCATCATACTGCATCCTCTATCTCCCTACATAAGGGCACCGTCTCTTGCATACTTCTTGCATTCATCATCGCATTTTCCTCCTACTCAAGTCCGAGAGGGGTTTAAAACCACACCAATCAAGTGTGTGTCAGGTCACGATCTCGTTACTTTTATTGCAAGGAATTGTTACTACACTGCCATTTTCTAATTCCGTTCGTTTATTGTCTACAGTTTTGCAAGGGTAACCAAGGAAAGCCCTCTCTGTCGACCGGCCGAAGGGGGAGGAAGAAGCAACCCGCCATCTCCCGCTCTTGAGGTAGGCGCGATCACTTTCTTTATTTTGGGGTCTTTTGGCCCTTAGCGATCACATCTTGTTCTCGAGGCCGCGGTGAGTCACTTCCCCAATGGCCGTTTAAATTTCCGTTCTTATATTCTCTTTATATTCTGTTATATTCTGCTCATATTCTCGAGGCCGTGGCGAGTCACTTCCCCAATGGCCGTTTAAATTCCCATTCTTATATGTTATATTCTTATCTATTCATATTCTCGAGGCCGCGGCGAGTCACTTCCCCAATGGCCGTTTAAATTCCCGTTCTTAATATTATATTCTTATCTATTCATGTTCTCGAGGCCGCGGCGAGTCACTTCTCCAATGGCCGTTTAAATTCCCGTTCTTTATATTCTCCTTATATTCTATTATATTCTTATCTGCTCATATTCTCGAGGCCGCGGCGAGTCACTTCCCCAATGGCCGTTTCAATTCGTGCTATTTAATTTCTGCACCATTCCCGTCCCCCCAAGGTCGCGGCGAGTCACTTCCCGCTATGGCCGTTTAACCCCCATATCTTGCTATATTACATTTATCCCGATCGCCCCGCCGGAGCAATCTCCCGTGGTGGCCCCTTCTCTCTTCTCTTATTTCTGTGTTACGGCAAACAAAAGAGGAGCCCGCGCGATCCGCGTCCTCTTCGCTCCCCGAACCGCGTGACGTCGCTCACAGATTGGCGATCACGGTGGGACCTCTACTGCTTCCTTTTGGCTACCCTTGCAAGTTCGGCACCGCCCATGCCTCTCCACCTTGGCGCCCTCGCGTGCCCCCGTTGTGCTCACGGCAGCACTGTCAGTTGTGATTGATTGGGAGTTTATTATATGTTTATTATTTCTGTTATTTTCTTACTCTATATCTCTATCAGTATTCCATTGCATACATCCATCCCTCTTTTATATCCTTTTTTCATTTTTTCTAAGGATCACCCTTTCCCGGTGAAGGAAGGACTCTCCGTTTGATAATTCCTCTCAACGGACTAGAATCTCCTCCACTGGGACCTCCGTAAGTCCCCAACATCGAAGAATCTCCTCTTCGTTCATTGGGCTGGTTGTACCATTGAAGTTCTCCGGAGTTAGTCATCCCATTCGCGGTGAGACGAGAGACCCTAGCTGACACGGCGGTGAAACAAAAATAAACTAGGGTCCCTATTTTGTGTGAACTTCGGATCTCGTTAAAAACACAAAAAAAACCATCAAAATCAAAACACAAAAAAAGGCGTAAAGGCATCCACATGTTTGATAATCTCTGCTACCTGCTTGCTAGTGTATGTTTTTGCGTTCTGGGAAAACTGTGAGCATGGCTCACGAGTCTTTTGAGGAGAACCACCCTAGTCGTGGTTTGTCAGCCGACCCGCGAGTCTATGCTATGGACTCGGGTCCTTCTCATGAGCCCTCGCATGAGGTGCAGGTTATTGCCGCGGACACGTCCCCACCACAGGATATCTCTTCCTTATTGGGCGTCCTCGCCAACACGGAGCTTACCTCTGAACAGCTCCGGGCCTTCCAGGCCATTCTGAAGGGGAAATCTGTTTCCCCCACGCCCCAAGAATCAACTCCGGCCATCGCACCTCTCCAAGAGTCCGTGCAGGCCATTCCATCTCCTTCATTGGCACAAGCCATCCAGTCTCCCTCGCTTCAAGGACAAGCGAGCCAAAAACCATCCTCATTCCAGTTCCCGTCACAATCTCAAACTCCCGTTGTTCCCCACACACCGCTTCAGCCAGGGCCAACTGTCGGCGGTCCGACAGCTCCCTCTCATTCCGGGTTCCCCCCTCAAGTCTCCGGGAGACAGTTTCTCCCCTAGTGGCAAGTGCCACCTTCACCTCCAGAGGAGCTCGCCCAATCGCTCCTCAATAGGTTCAATCGCATGGACGAGCAGTTTCAAAATCTGAGAAGAATGGTGGACGTGAAAGCCACCCCGGAGGTTGCTTTGCCAATCCTTCCCGTCATTCATCTTCCTCCCTCCGAAATGCCCACGTACCACAGATACAATGGTACCGACAACCCCTTCATTCACCTCAAGGATTTCATGTATGAATCCTCCTATTGGCAAAACGATCAGAGGTCCCTGGCATACCTCTTTCGGAGATCATTGGATGGTCCCGTGCTAGAGTGGTTCTATTCTTTGGAGCCCCGCGAGGCCGAGAATTTTGAAATAGTCCAGAGAAGGTTCTTGCAGAAATATAGGGATAGGGTCGGTCCCTCACTCTCCATTACCGACCTAGTGGCCGAAAAGATGAAACCCGACGAGGATTTTGTCCGCTATGCTGATAGATGGAGGTCTCTGGCGGAAAGAATAAGGGACACCCTCTCCGAGCCCGAACAAGTGAAGATGATTGTGTCTAATGCAACCCCACAGTTCAGACACATCCTGGCCATGAATAAACTTACTACAATGGAGGAACTCTATGAAAGGGCCCGGTACATCCAAACTCAGTTAAAAGACTCCCCCATTATGAACATGTTTGAGTCACCGAAACCCAAAGTGGTCAGAAAGACAGGCGCTGGTGTCCCGGGCGGAGCCACAGAAGGGGTTGTGACAAATGAGCAAGTGGGTGCGGTCAACAATGCCAATTATGCAGTCAACCCAAGGCCTCCACAAATGCCCCGACTTCCCCTCCAACCAGGTCCTTTCCCTCTTCGTCCTCCACCCCAAAATAATCCACCCCAGGATAATATGCCTCCATTACGTCAACCCCAGCAACAACAACCACAACCTCAGCAACAACAACCACCACTTCAGTACAACCAAGTTCCACCCCCGGGGAACTATGGTCCCCAACAGCAACAAAGGAGGCCGATCGGTCCCAAGAGAGCCTACTATCCACCATTGCCAGAAACCTTAGCAGACATTTTTAATGCCCTCATGGCATCAAACCAACTCGCCCTACCCAGAGAAAGGCCCGTGTGGCCCCCGAATGTTGATACCTCCAAATACTGCGTCTACCACAGGCAGCCAGGACACACAGTAGATTACTGCTTCCATTTCAAAGATTACATCCATGATATGAATGATGAACATCAAATAGATTGGGATGAAATGAGACGATACGTCGCGGCTCTCAAGGCTAGGAGACCTCCTCATAGGCCACAGCAGCAGTTACAATAGCAGCAGCAGCAGCAACCACAACAACAACAACAGCTTCAGCATGCCCCACAACAACATCCCGACATGGGCATAATCCATAATCCATTACCGGAGCACCAACAGCCCAATCATCAGGTTAACCCCATCTCCTCCTTCCCGGAAGTCGGGAGAGAGCAGGTGTGGCACCAGGAAAGTACCTCCATTCTTTCTACCGCCAATCCTACCATCACGCAACACCCTTGCCTTGCCCGGGTAGCACCTCTCTCTCATCAATCCGCATCAGTATCGCCTTCACCATTTCCACTACCATTACGCCCTCTCATCCGTACCCCGATCCCCTATCAACCGACACTCTCCACTACGCCTTCACACCCTCTCATCTTCTCCCACTCCCCCACTTTACCATCCACCTCTACCACATTTACCCCTACGCCTTCTAAACCCCTTATCATCCGTCAACCATACATAACCCCGTCTTTCTCCATCGTATCACCACTAATGCCTTCAAAACCACTCATTACCCATCACCCACCTCAAAATCATTGCCCACTTCAAGCCCTACCCACTTCTACTTCGTCTCCACCTCCGCCTTCTAGACCCCTTATCCTTCATAATCCGCGCGATATCCCCTCTACCTCCACCATGCCTCCACCTAACAAACCCCTCATCAGAATCCCTGCTCCCGTCGTCACCCCTGCTTCATCAACCATTCCTCCACCGCTACCCCTCAAATCCCTATTAAAACCCACTGCTACCCCCACAGAGGTACAAAAGCCGCAGGCAATGGTGCTCCGGAGTGGAAGGATTTTCCACAGGGTTTTCCCCCACAACAGTCAGAATCCTGAGCAATCTCAGCCAGAGAAGGATGATGGAGAACAACCAGAAAGAGCTATCCCTGGAACACAGTATGATCTATTGAAACACTTGGACAAGACACCTGCTCGGATCTCCATCCTGGAGCTACTTCAAAGATCCACATCCCACCAGGCGGCCTTGATGGAATACCTTCAAAACGTCATGGTTAATGAGGACCTCCCCGTGGAGAAGATATCGACCGTCCTGACCCCAACATACACACAACCGGCCATCATGTTCCACAACTACGAGCTCGCTCCCAAGGAAAATGTGATCTCCATGGACACCCTTCAGTTGTGTGGGGTCAACGAGGAACAAATAAGACCTTCCTCGATCACGGTCACGGCTTATGACAATAGCAAAAGGCCGCCACATGGGATGATTATTCTGAAGGCAGAACTAGGCCCCATGTCAATTCCCACGAAATTCCATGTCCTCGACATGGACCCCACATTCAAGGCTATACTGGGTCGCCCTTACATCGAAGCCATGGACGCTGTGCCTTCCACCAACCATCAGTGCCTGAAGTTTCCTTACAATGGGAGGATTATTAAAGTGGTCAGTACACCTGTCCTTCACACAGTGGATGCTATCAACACCTCTCTGCCCTCTGTGTGGCCATCTCATCGGCCCATATTGTCATTGCTGGACGTGCGTGATCTATCTCACCTTCCACTAGCACCAAAGGAGCCGGTCAGGACAACCGCAACATCATGTCTCCCTTTTCACTCCAAAGGTTGGGAGATTATGAGGAACATCGGCTATCAACAAGGTAAAGGTCTGGGCGCACAATTACAGGGTATGCTCAAACTGCCAAAGGAAATTAGGCCGAACCGTAGGTTTGGCCTAGGCTTCAAAGGACCATTCAAGGCGGATTGGAAGCCCCTCACATGGACTCTATCAAACCACTTCAACAGAGGGCCCGTTGTTCAGATGGGAGATTACCCACGAGAAGCATATGGGGGATCACATGCTGTATATTTAGCTGAAAAATGTCCGAGGATCACTAAAAGAGGCAAGATCAAAGATCCAGAATGCGAGTGGAACAAATGGTTCGACATACGGGACATTTCCGTTGCAATGGAAAGGATGTTCTCGTCTCCGCAGTTTGAAGGACCACCATTGATCTCCGGAATACCAGAGAATATTACCACTCTTGCCAAGGTTCCAAACTATCCTCGTCCTCGCCAGAAGGACCCTATCATCGACGGATCTTCATCCGTCCTCAACATTGCCGTCGACGGCTCATTAGCCGCCATCTTCTCCATCCACTCGTCTCAGCCTTTGCTGATATCTTCTTCCTGGGCCAGATAATTGTCTGATGATCTTCTCAGGTCCCCTTCTCTGCTTACATACCTACGCGGGCTTCTCAACCCGCGCCAGGCTTTCAATCATGATCTGCTCTACGAGCCTCCCAATCCTCTAGCCATAACCACTTTTCTTTCTCCTCCGATTTCTTTTCACTGTTTTGTCATCAAAAATGAAAATGAAAAAAAAACGTCAATTTTCAAACTCCCCAACAACACATCTTCGTTGAGGAAACCTCCTACATCTCCCACGGGTGCGTCCCCCCTTGCGGACCACCCGTCCAAGGTCCGATGAGTGACCTTTTCTACCCCTCCTCTGAGGGGTCTTCTCCTATACATTCTACATCATCCTCTTCGTCTTCCTCTTCTACTGTAAATATTGTCAGTCAATCTAGGAATGATAGGTCAAGGGTGGTACCTAGGAAGAAATCCAAGGGTAGGCAGATCCCTCGTCGATTCCTTCTGGATTTAGTCGCCAGATGTCAGGCCCTTCTTGCCATCCCCCAGTTGTTAGAAAATCCCATCCAGCTACCGGAAATGGAATGTGAGGACGACTGTGCATTTGATGAAGGGTATGGAGTCTACGAGATCACAGATGAAGAATACCCCACTGAAGATGAGGGTGAAGAATATGAGGATGCGGCGGGCGCATACGCTAGTGGAATGAGGAGATTCGACGAGCCGTCAACCGCCGTAGAAGAATCCACCAAAGAAGTCAACTTGGGAACTGAGGAAGACCCTAGGATCATCCTCATAAGTGACAACCTACCACCCTCTGAAGAAGAGGCATTAATTGAGGTTCTCAAGGAATATAAGGACACGTTTGCATGGAGCTACGAGGATATGCCGGGTCTAGATTCAACCCTGGTCGAACACCGTTTAACCCTAAAACCAGGGTCCGTCTCGGTAAAATAAAGGTTAAGGCGTTTCCACCCTCAGATGGCTTTGAAAATGAAAGAAGAGGTCGATAAGCTCCACAAAGCCAGGTTCATTAGAGTCATTCTTTGTCCTTAATGGGTGGCGAACATTATCCCGGTCATGAAAAAAGATGGGAAAGTCAGGATTTGTATCGACTTCCGGGACCTTAACCGCGCGTGTCCAAAAGATGATTTTCCCTTGCCTCACATTGATGTGTTGATCGATAACACAGCAAGATATGAGACCCTCTCATTCATGGATGGATTTTCAGGATATAATCAAATTCGTTTGGCAGAAGAGGATCAGGAAAAGACGTCATTCACTACCCCTTGGGGAACATATTATTACGTGGTCATGCCATTCGGATTAACGAATGCTGGAGCTACTTACCAAAGAGCGATGATGGCCATATTTCATGACATGATGCACATATATCTGGAAGTGTATGTGGATGACTTATTGGTGAAATCAAGGACCAGGATGGAACATCCAGAAGTTTTGGCTAAGGTCTTGCAGAGGTCAAGGGAGTTCCAATTGAAAATGAACCCGAAAAAGTGTGTGTTTGGTGTGTCGTCGGGTAAATTGCTGGGGTTCATTGTGAGTAAGAGAGGGATCGAGATAGATCCCGACAAAGCCAAGGCCATCAGGGATATGCCACCTCCCAAGAATTTGAGGGAAGTCCGAGGTTTAATCGGGAGGTTGCAGTTTATTCGTCGGTTTGTGTCCCAACATTCACAAAGGTGTAGACCTCTCTACGAGTTGACCAAGCCAGGAGTAGAATTCCACTGGAATTCTAAATGTCAGAAAGCTTTTGAAGGGTTGAAGGAATATCTGGCTAGTCCACCCGTTCTCATTCCACCCAAACCAGAAAAACCTCTGATCCTTTACGTCTCAGTCTTGGATGACTCCCGCCGTCCTCGCATAAGCTGATGAAGAAGGCAAGGAACGAGCAACCTATTACTTGTCCAAACTTCTCAATCCCTGTGAGCAGAAGTACACCGTCATGGAGAAAACCTGTGCTGCCCTCATTTGGGTAGTGCAGAAATTGAAGCACTACTTCTTGGCTCATGAGGTCCACTTGATTGCTCAAATGAATCCTATCAAATTCCTTCTGGAGAAAGTCGTCCTTACGGATAGGCTAGCACGCTGGCAAAGTTTTCTCTCTCAGTTCGACATCACCTACATCCAGCAAAAGGCGATTAAAGGCTATGCCATAGTCGAGCATCTCGCTCACCATCCTCTTCCCAAGTTCGATCCCATCCAATCAGAGTTTTCAGATGAGGAACTAATGTCCGTCAACCAATCAGATGAACCAATGTGGACGCTATATTTTGATGGAGCTTTGAATTCTCAAGGGAGAGGAATCGGCGTCGCCCTCCTGTCGCCTGAAGGCCTCACATTCCCATTGGCATACCAGCTCAAATTTCCAGTTACCAATAATATAGCCGAATATGAAGCTCTTCTAGCTGGCCTAGAACTCGCCCATTCTTTTCGTATCACTGAGTTGCGAGTCATAGGTGATAGTCAACTCATCCTTCGCCAGGTGCTCACTAAATATCGCACTCGCGATCCCAAACTCAAGCCATACCAAGAACTCACTGCTGCCTTTGCCAAACTGTTCACCAAACTGATCTTTGTTCATGTCCCTCGTCATCGGAATATTCTCGCCGATGCCCTCGCCTCATTGGCATCATCCATAAGGTTCCCTCTAGGAAGATGGTTTGAGTCCATTTCCATCTACAAACTTCACGCCCCTGCAATCGATGATGCTTCCTACGTATGTTAGGGTGCAAGGCCAGGATACAGAGGGGGGTGAATGTATCCCTCTACAGAGATAGCCTAATTAAAACTCTAATACTCAGTAATGCGGAATTAAAACAGTTGCAGAAATGGCCTGATGAACCTTGGAAGGATCAAAGCAAGACAGCAACTCAAGAAGCCCTCAAACGATCCTAAGCAAGCATCTAATGCGCAGCAATTAAGTGAACGAATAAGAAGAACAAACCACAAGGGACACCAGGGTTTTTAGGTGGTTCGGTCAACAGACCTACGTCCACCCCTCACTCCAAACCAGAGTGAGGCTTCCACTAGTAACACTAGCACAGCAGACTCAATCTGCAACAAAGGCTGCCAAATAGCTTGACCAGGGGAACAACCTCCCCTCTTCCTCCCAACCGGAGGGACACCCCAAGTGACTTCCAGCCACTTGGAAACCAGAGACACACGGTCTCTCTTCCTCCAGACACAGAGGGAACCCCTGCACTTGCTACCCACAAGCCCATAACCGGAGGAACAAGCCTCCCTTCCTCCAAACCGGAGGAGAACCTAGAGACCCAAGTCTCTCTTCCTCTGAACCCCAGAGGGAAGCACAACCGGAGATAAATCTCCCTTCCTCCAACCCAGAGGGAAACAACCGATGACACCCTGTCAAAGGCAACCAGAGATGCAAGTCTCTCTTCCTCCACACCGAAGGGAGCCAACCACAAGTAGCACCCAGCTACTTGCAAACCGAAGACACAAGATCTCCCTTCTCCTGAGTCCACAAGAGGAACCCGATCCCCAACAGGGCAATCGGAGGAACAACAAATGAATAGTTCAAAGGAAAAAAAAAAACCCAGCAACAGAAAGCTGAAAAGGTAAAATCAAATGTGGCTCTCGCAGGAGCTGGCTGGCCTGGATTTGATCCACGGTCCAGCAGGAACTTCTTATACTGCTTCTCTCTTTCTCCCAGTACAAACTCTCTTTTCTTCTTCTTCTTCTCACTGCTCTTGCCTTCTCCTTCTTCTCACTCTCTGTATGTCACTGTCTCTCTTTCTTTTTCTTCTTCTGCTCTCTCGATCTAGCTCTCAGCCTTCTCTATCTCTTCTTTCTCTACTGCACGTCTTCTCTTAGCTCTGGCTGCTTCTACTTCAGTCACTCTCTCTACCCTTGCTCTCCCTCTTCAGAGGAAGAAGACACATATTTATAGCAGCAGCAGATTAGGGTAGCGTGTGCTCTCCATGATTCCCTCCCAAATGCTTCAGTCCACGTGGAGGCTCCTCTGCATCTCGGATCACATGCCAGATGCCAGCCTCGAATCACGTGCCCCACTCTTCATAGGTTCCACGAACAGTACCTGTCACACAGTCATAGGAGATTAATCAGAAGGATAAAATGTATAGTCTTTGAAGACTTAGCCAATGAGTGTATTGACTTGAAATGTGATAACAAGTGTGTAGACTTGAACTTAGAAATGAATGTATAGACATTAGAATAGCAAAAGGTGCACTCTACTGAAAACGACACGGGGTACATAAGATGACTACAGCACGAGATAAACAGAGAACGACACGAGGTACATGGAGTATCAAAGCTAACACTACAAGGATAACGACACGAAGTCAGATGAGAACAGCACGAGGTAAAAGAGAACGACACGAGGTAAAACGGTAGTAAAACATGCGATCAGAGAAAATCTGGACGAAGATAGAAAGAAACAACACGCGGACATAAACACAAGAATAACACGAAGACACGAATACAAAAGCAACACAACATAACAAATAGCAAAGAGAACAGCACGGGGTGAAATGACACTTTACTAAAAAGACTTGAATGCACACGAAGACAACTCGAGTACTAAGTTGCTCGAACGTACGAACGACTCGAAGATGAGGACGACACGGGCTGACAACAACTTGAAGATGAAAACAGAAACTGACATGAAGTGGTTACAAAACAAGAAAGACACGAGGTCTAGGAAAAGCAACACGAAGATAGAAATAACAAAGAAACGACTCGAACTACGGATGACATGGAGACAACACAGTCAGACTCGACTTGAGACACTTAAAGCTTGAATTTAGAGAAGAATGCACGAAGTAAAATCAACACGAAGACAGAAGAAGACGGTCAACGAGACGCTGACTCTGTACAGACTTAAGCTAAAGCAAGACAGTCGATGTATGGACTTTATGAGAAGGAAACTGAACACTGTACACACTTCCAACGTACAGACTTCATATGAACAGCCCAATGTGCATACTTCCCTTCGATGCATCTACAGTGCAATGTATGGACTTGACGAACATTATGCAATGTATGGACTTTGATGTTCAACTGGTGAGTGTACAGGCTTCATATGAAACGCTCACTGTACAGACTTGCTGGATGCAACGTGAGACGCTGTATAGACTTCATCTTCCAGCGTATAGACTTAATGAATGCATATGCCAAAACCATTGTACAGACTTGACATATTTAAAGTGCATGCGATGCAGACTGTACAGACTTTGATATGTGAGACACAAAGAGAATGCACTGAAGTATGTATAGACTTAGCATGAAGCACACATGCGATGTACAGACTTCAAGTCATGCAATGCAATGTACACACTTCAGCTAAGCAAGCTTCAGTGAATGTATGGACTTCATGAATAAGATGCAATGCTAACTGTTGTATAGACTTGTGAAACGATGCAAGCTACAGGACAATGCAAGCTGTTCAGACTTTGTGTGTTCAAATCCCAATGTACTGACTTAGCTTTGAGCATGGGACGTACAGACTTGGCGAATGTAATATTCAGACTTGGACGCATGCTGTCCCATGCGATGTATAGACTTTATGAGCATCTACAGTGTAGTGTATGGACATGTAAACTTGAATGTGCAGAATTGATGACTGATGAATGATGTATAGACTATGCTGAAAGGGTATGACAGCAACACCCATTTGTACAGACTAACATCAAACAATCCAGATAAAATGCAATTTATGAAATGCATGAACAATTATGAAATGCACCAATGACCACTACACACAGCCATATCTAAAATGCAGCAATAATTCAGATAAGATTTTCAATGAACCATTCATCTGCACCACAAACAGACTTGTATGCATTCAAATGACTTGTAGTGTTTGCTATCATCAAAATCACAGGGACACAACAATCTCCCCCTTTTTGATGATGGCAATACTATAAGTCTTATGAATGAAATGAGTGGAGTATTCAGACTAGGAGTATTCAGACTAGACTCATCAAAGTATTCTCCCCCTTTGACTTCATCAAAAAGAAAAACAATACTTTGATAACCTAGTGATGTCATATTAGACACTCAAGATAGTTCAGCAGAAGATGGCAACACAATATCAGAAGCAATTAAAACAGTTCTCCCCCTTAGTCAAACAACTTATGCAGTCATGCATATGCAACAATACTCCCCCTTTGACATGGCAGAAGTTATAGAGCTAATGCAGACAAACAACATGATCAGACAATTTAGCACATTATCCCCTTATGCATATAGTCTCTCAAATAGACCAGAGAATTCTACCCTTATGATCCATGATGTAATAGAAATCTACAAGGATGAACTCTGGTTATCCAAAGAAAATTCTGAGAGTTATGCGTTACATAAGAGAGAACCAATGTCAATCAAAACACATTGATAGAGGGCAATACGATCAGAAACGTTTTGAAGGTTGAAACCAATTGAGATGAAGGGAGAATATCAACAAAAACATAGGGACACTCAAGAATGCTGACTAGATTTCCCCCTTTAAGAAAGACACCCAGCAAGACAGGAAAGCTCCCCCTGATTAGATGATGGAGTGAAGCCAATTGATATAGTGAAGTGATGAGCATCTATCAGCGAGACACAAACTGTATTCATAGTGAATAAATGAGGAGGACATATTTTCATTAGCACACCAAATTCATAAATCTTTGTAAACGAATTTCAGATTCTTCAATTATAATAGATTATGAATGAGTTTAAGCTGACCATCATGATTTAAGAGAGATGTATTCAAAGTTTATCAAGGAAATTCAATACTCATATCTGAATCACCTATTAATAAAGGTGAACCAACAACTCATTTGATATTCATGTTTAACCGCCTTCCATCTTACTCATTTAAATTCACTGACTCCTATGGAAAATACACAAGATCATATTGAGATTAAACAGAAATAAATGAGACTGAGCTTGTCTTTAGATTTTCAGAATTTTCTGACACCAATTGAGCAGCACTTATTTTTCCTGAGCAAGTTTGGTTCAGTCAACACCTTTTTACATGAGGCACAACACGTTTTAGGTGAAGTGATCCAGTTACTCAATGTGACAACCGTATTGTCTCTTAAAGATAATAGAGTTAGCAGTGGAGTATCTTTTTACATGAGGAGACACCTTGATCAGAGGCCAGAATCCCCAGTTACTCAACACATCCATGCCATTGCTCTGCCAGACTTTCAAACATATTGAAAAGAGGTAACTATGGTACTTCATGACATGGGCTTACTCTATTTCATTGATAGAAAACCCAGTTTCTCTGTGACCACAGTCATTGCTCTAGCTTTAAATTTTAACTATTTTCAGATTCTTCAAACAAAGCTCAGTACACTTGAAATGATTAAGAACAATACTTTCTACATGTATCTTAACCAAAGAAAGCCATGTCTTTTAAAATTTTAGATTTCAGAAGGTTTTGCATGAAATTCATGAGGCAATTGGTTAAGACTTATTAAGCATGATGATTCAGATATTTTTCAAGTCTTTTACATCAAAACTTAGAAAATACATTAGGCTTAAATCAATTTGATTTATCAAAACATTCTTAAGCCAGTATAATAGAAGATTATTCTTTTCAAAATGTCTGATTTATGCCTAGGGTGCACTGATTAAATCTTTCCTCATTCGGTTGAATTAATGACATAGTCAAGAGAAATTAGCAGAGAGCAATTCAGATACCAATAGTTGAGAGAATTGAGCAATTCAGATGTAAGCCTTAAAGACCAGATTTCAGTTAGATTAGCTTGGGACAGTCTTGACAAGATATGAAGAAATGTGTATGATAGTAACAAGTTATCAATTGAATTCATAGTAGACAGAATCAATAGAGCTACATCAGTGTAGACAACAGAGAATTCAAGTGAACCATACATTTGCCAAGAATGGATCAGATTGCTAGACAGAAGGAGTTCAAGAGGTAAAGAGATGAATCAGGAATGCTCCCCCTATCTAGATGCAATGAATCATTTTTTTTTTGTATGTAAGGAGATGCAATTGCAACTAACTACATGTATGCATTCAGCAAATGAGATTATCATGATTATGCAAGCATCAATCAAACTCCCCCTTACAAAGTGCATGATATGCAATTAACATATATGCACACAGCTCACAGTACAAGCAAGAAAGCCCACAAAGTTCATTGCAGGAGTCAAACCAAACAAACAGCATGTATGCATGAAATTATGACTTATCAGATCAACCATAAATTTCATTTGAACAGATGTGAAGAATTTACCTGAATGGGGTTTTATCAACTCGGGTGCCTTGGTTTATTTTCCCCTTCCCTTTTTTTTTTATTATTACTACCTCAGCTTCCAAGGCACACCTTCAAGTTAGCTCACTATGTTGCTTGGGCAGGTACCCAAACTGTCTTGGGCCCTGCATGGTTAATAGTGCCACCTTTGGCAGGTGTTCTAAACAACCTCTTAGCGTGTAGGTCATCAGATCTCATCAGATGGCAATTATTCATTGAATGACCTAATATACCACAATAATAGCAAGAGGCAGCAGATTTCAGATTTGATTTATGCACATTCTGATTAGTATGAGTTCTATGTGCATATGCATGAAATTTTCTATTAACAGAATTAAGATTCTGTTTACCAACATAAGCCAGCCAACAGTCAGCAGCTCTATGCCCTGGCTTCCCACATTCAAAACATGTAAGTGTTTTCTTTTCAAACAAAAATTCATTTCTATCAGAAATATTTCTATTGACAGGGAATTTACCAGATTTATTGTTAAACTTCCTTCCCTGAGCATGCCAACATTGGGCGGCAATGTGGTCCATCTTGCCACAGTGAAAGCATGAACTAGGATTTCTTCCACCAGCCCTCAGCCAGCATTCAATGGCCCTGTGGCCAGTCTTTCCACACTCAAGGCATGTAATGAGCTTATCTTTAAAAACAAATTTGTTCTTATTAGGACCATGTTGGCTTGCAGGAGATTTACCATGATATGAATGAGATGTTTTCTTATCATTTGTAAACCAGCATTGTACAATTGTGTGTCCTAATTTACCACAGTGAAAACATTCATTTTTTTTTTCTGAAATGAAGGATTTCTATCATGAAGGTTCCTAGCAGTCATATCATCCTTCTCCATCAATTTACATTCCTGCATCAGATGACCAAATTTATGACAATAATGGCATGGCATTTTCTTTTTAGATGCATGTGAATGTGTGTGTGAACTTTGATTAACATGCCCTAATGAACCCTTTTTATTTATTTTCTGTTTTCCACTCTTTTTCTGATTTTTGTTCTGTTCTTCAATTTTCTGAACAATGGACTGTTTATCTTTTGAAGTGGTGGCTACATTTGAAGCTTTTACAAAAGATGTCATCAACTTGCTCTGAAACTCTTTCTTATTAGCATTGTTGTAGCCCAGCCCTTCCTTCCTAGTGTTGATTTTTACACCTAGTAGCTTGTCTAGATTTTTCTGCCCATTTACAAATTTTGACAGAGAATTGTTCAGATCATTTATTTCAGATTGAAGAGAAGAAATCTGATGTTCATAGTTGACTATATCTTCTTCACAGACCAGAATCTGTTGATGCATCACATCATTCAAATTTTTAAGAGTTTCAATCTCTTGTTTCAATTTGAGCTCATTTTGATTTTCATCAACAGATTTTCCCTTTTCAAATGTCAGCAATCTCTCTGACATGGTGGAGTTCAACTGTTTTAGTTTCTCAATTTCCTCCTTTAGACTAGTGTTCTCCTGCTCAATTTTATCATCATCAAACAAAACATCAGTTAGGAAACTTGGATATTCTGATTTACAGTTTTCAAAGTTTTCCTGAGTTTTTAAGTTCGCAACACTAACAGCCTCGAACTCTTCATTGATCAATTTGTTTTCATTCTCAAGACTGATTAGTTTTTGTTCATATTCTTGACATTGATTTCTGAGTTTAGTGTTTTCAGATTTAACATGATCAAGTTCTAATTGAATTCCATCTAATTTCGACACTTGTCTTCTGAGTATCTCATTTTCAGTTTTCAGAATTTCAGGATTTTCAAGATTTTCAGTCCCAGAAATGGGATCCCCTAGATTTGTTATCTTCTTTATCAGACTTTTATTTTTCTTCCTCAGTTTTTCATGGGAGTGTAACAGATTAGCATAGGCATCTTCCCAGTCATCTAAGGTGAAATTCTCGAAAGGGTTTACCTCCACAGCATCTTCAAATTCATCTTGTTCACTGCCATGGTTGCTCTTGTCAGCCATCAGGCAGCTATCCTCATTCATCCTCTGAGCTATCTTCAGCTGATCCAGAATGTCTTTAGCGGACCTGCAGTCATAAAAACAAGAATGTAGAACCTTGTCAGTGGCTTCTTTCATTAATTTCAAAACTTTCTGATTCTCTTCATTTCTCGATCTGTGACTTTTAGTCCATTTGGACTTTTCCTTTGGCAGTCTGTGAGGACCATGTGAGATTAACTTCCACAGATCCGAATTCATCAATTTCACATAGTTATGGAGACTGGCAACCCATGAGTTGAAATTAGAGCCATTGAAACCTGGTGGAGAACCCATTGAGTAAATCGGCAAACAGATTAATGCAGCAAAGAGTAAAATCAGAAATGCACCAAGGGACAATAGGATCCTCTGCAGATCGTTGGATCTGATCAATCAGAGAACCGCTCTGATACCAATTGTTAGGGTGCAAGGCCCGGATACAGAGGGGGGTGAATGTATCCCTCTATAGAGATAGCCTAATTAAAACTCTAATACTCAGTAATGCGGAATTAAAACAGTTGCAGAAATGGCCTGATGAACCTTGGAAGGATCAAAGCAAGACAGCAACTCAAGAAGCCCTCAAATGATCCTAAGCAAGCATCTAATGCGCAGCAATTAAGTGAACGAATAAGAAGAACAAACCACAAGGGACACCATGGTTTTTAGGTGGTTCGGTCAACAGACCTACGTCCACCCCTCACTCCAAACCAGAGTGAGGCTTCCACTAGTAACACTAGCACAGCAGACTCAGTCTGCAACAAAGGCTGCCAAACAGCTTGACCAGGGGAACAACCTCCCCTCTTCCTCCCAACCGGAGGGACACCCCAAGTGACTTCCAGCCACTTGGAAACCAGAGACACACGGTCTCTCTTCCTCCAGACACAGAGGGAACCCCTGGACTTGCTACCCACAAGCCCATAACCGGAGGAACAAGCCTCCCTTCCTCCAAACCGGAGGGGAACCTAGAGACCCAAGTCTCTCTTCCTCTGAACCCCAGAGGGAAGCACAACCGGAGATAAATCTCCCTTCCTCCAACTCGGAGGGAAACAACCGATGACACCCTGTCAAAGGCAACCAGAGATGCAAGTCTCTCTTCCTCCACACCGGAGGGAGCCAACCACAAGTAGCACCCAGCTACTTGCAAACCGAAGACACAAGATCTCCCTTCTCCTGAGTCCACAGGAGGAACCCGATCCCCAACAGGGCAATCGGAGGAACAACAAATGAATAGTTCAAAGGAAAAACAAAACCCAGCAACAGAAAGCTGAAAAGGTAAAATCAAATGTGGCTCTCGCAGGAGCTGGCTGGCCTGGATTTGATCCACGGTCCAGCAGGAACTTCTTCTACTGCTTCTCTCTTTCTCCTAGCACGAACTCTATTTCCTTCTTCTTCTTCTCACTGCTCTTGCCTTCTCCTTCTTCTCACTCTCTGTATGTCACTGTCTCTCTTTCTTTTTCTTCTTCTGCTCTCTCGATCTAGCTCTCAGCCTTCTCTATCTCTTCTTTCTCTACTGCACGTCTTCTCTTAGCTCTGGCTGCTTCTACTTCAGTCACTCTCTCTACCCTTGCTCTCCCTCTTCAGAGGAAGAAGACACATATTTATAGCAGCAGCAGATTAGGGCAGCGTGTGCTCTCTACGATTCCCGCCCAAATGCTTCAGTCCACGTGGAGGCTCCTCTGCATCTCGGATCACGTGCCAGATGCCAGCCTCGTATCACGTGCTCCACTCTTCATAGGTTCCACGAACAGTACCTGTCACACAGTCATAGGAGATTAATCAGAAGGATAAAATGTATAGTCTTTGAAGACTTAGCCAATGAGTGTATTGACTTGAAATGTGATAACAAGTGTGTAGACTTGAACTTAGAAATGAATGTATAGACATTAGAATAGCAAAAGGTGCACTCTACTGAAAACGACACGGGGTACATAAGATGACTACAGCACGAGATAAACAGAGAACGACACGAGGTACATGCAGTGTCAAAGCTAACACTACAAGGATAACGACACGAAGTCAGATGAGAACAGCACGAGGTAAAAGAGAACGACACGAGGTAAAACGGTAGTAAAACACGGGATCAGAGAAAATCTGGACGAAGATAGAAAGAAACAACACGCGGACATAAACACAAGAATAACATGAAGACACGAATACAAAAGCAACATGACATAACAAACAGCAAAGAGAACGGCACGAGGTGAAACGACACTTTACTAAAAAGACTTGAATGCACACGAAGACAACTCGAGTACTAAGTTGCTCGAACGTACGAACGACTCGAGGACGAGGACGACACGGGCTGACAACAACTTGAAGACGAAAACAGAAACTGACACGAAGTGTGGTTACAAAACAAGAAAGACACGAGGTCTAGGAAAAGCAACACGAAGATAGAAATAACAAAGAAACGACTTGAACTACGGACGACATGGAGACAACACAGTCAGACTCGACTTGAGACACTTAAAGCTTGAATTTAGAGAAGAATGCACGAAGTAAAATCAACACGAAGACAGAAGAAGACGGTCAACGAGACGCTGACTCTGTACAGACTTAAGCTAAAGCAAGACAGTCGATGTATGGACTTTATGAGAAGGAAACTGAACACTGTACACACTTCCAACGTACAGACTTCATATGAACAGCCCAATGTGCATACTTCCCTTCGATGCATCTACAGTGCAATGTATGGACTTGACGAATATTATGCAATGTATGGACTTTGATGTTCAACTGGTGAGTGTACAGACTTCATATGAAACGCTCACTGTACAGACTTGCTGGATGCAACGTGAGACGCTGTATAGACTTCGTCTTCCAGCGTATAGACTTAATGAATGCATATGCCAAAACCATTGTACAGACTTGACATATTTAAAGTGCATGCGATGCAGACTGTACAGACTTTGATATGTGAGACACAAAGAGAATGCACTGAAGTCTGTATAGACTTAGCATGAAGCACACATGCGATGTACAGACTTCAAGTCATGCAATGCAATGTACACACTTCAGCTAAGCAAGCTTCAGTGAATGTATGGACTTCATGAATAAGATGCAATGCTAACTGTTGTATAGACTTGTGAAACGATGCAAGCTACAGGACAATGCAAGCTGTTCAGACTTTGTGTGTTCAAATCCCAATGTACAGACTTAGCTTTGAGCATGGGACGTACAGACTTGGCGAATGCAATATTCAGACTTGGACGCATGATGTCCCATGCGATGTATAGACTTTATGAGCATCTACAGTGTAGTGTATGGACATGTAAACTTGAATGTGCAGAATTGATGACTGATGAATGATGTATAGACTATGCTGAAATGGTATGACAGCAACACCCATTTGTACAGACTAACATCAAACAATCCAGATAAAATGTAATTTATGAAATGCATGAACAATTATGAAATGCACCAATGACCACTACACACAGCCATATCTAAAATGCAACAATAATTCAGATAAGATTTTCAATGAACCATTCATCTGCACCACAAACAGACTTGTATGCATTCAAATGACTTATAGTGTTTGCTATCATCAAAATCACAGGGACACAACAACGTAAACATCAAAGACAGGATAGCAAGGAAGATCCTACAGGAAGATATCCTTGAGAAGAGGGAAATCATGTTGGCAGAGGCCGAAGAGGAACTGGCTGATGAAGAGAAACCATGGTTCTATGAAATTGTCAAATACTGCCAAGATCAGTCTTATCCTGAAGGGGCCACCACAGAGGATAAGAAAGCCATAAGAAGGGTGGCTCAGAAATATACATTGGTTGGAGGTCTACTCTATAGGAGGAGCCTTACTAGTATTCTGTTATGATGTCTTGGTGACGATGAGGTTTGGAAATGTGTAGAGGAGACGCACTCGGGTGTGTGCGGTGGCCACGTGAATAGTCAGATGCTCGCCAAGAAGATCATTCGCCAAGGCTTTTATTGGCCCACGATGGAAGAGGATTGTGCTGTCTATGTCCGTAGGTGTGTCAAGTGTCAACTTCACGTCGATAAAATCCATTCACCATCTTCCTCACTTCATCCAATATCCTCTCCATGGCCTTTCTCCATGCGGGCATTCGACATCATTGGTCCCCTAGGTGATCCCAATTCCCTCACCAAGCAGAAATTTTTCATCCTTACTGCGACGAAATACTTCACCAAATGGGCCGAAGCCGAAGCTTACGCGGAAATCAAGGCGTCAACAATCTGCAAGTTCATCATGAAGAACATCCTCGCCAGATTCGGCGTCCCAAGCACGATCGTCACAGACAATGGGCCACAGTTCATTTCTCAGGACCTACAAGACCTCTGCAAAAGGTACGCAATTGCATTGCATCATTCATCGCCTTATTACCCACAAGGTAACGGCCAAGCAGAGGCCACCAATAAAACATTGCTCAAAATCATCAAAAAAACTTGCGAGTCTAGTAAGTTTTCAGACTGGCCAGAAAAGCTTATCGAAGCTCTATGGGCCTATCGCACTTCAATCCGTACCCCCACTGGGCAGACTCCATTTGCCCTTACTTATGGTATGGAAGCGGTAGTCCCGTACGAGACTCTGATCCCTTCTCTCAGGGTGCAATTGGATGAGGAATTTCCCCTCGATGATCGTCGTAATTCACTCCTCGCCCAGTTGGAACTCTTGGATGAGAAGCGGCTGGCCGCTGCCAAACACGCGCGTGTGTATCAAAATAGACTCACTCACTTTTACCAAAAGAAAGTCGTTGAGAGAAAATTCAAAGTCGGTGAGATGGTCGTAAAAAGAATTTTTGTCAAACCTGGAGGGCCGCGTTCTAATCTCCAACCCAATTGGGAAGGACCATTTGTAATTCAAGCTGTGTACCCTGGCAACGCCTACAAGCTAATCAACGCCGAAGGGACCGAGTTATCCCACCCTTGGAATGGGCTTTATCTTAAGAAATACTACCCTTAGCACAAAACAAAAAAAATGATGAAAAGATAAAAACATCAAAAATAAAGAAATATTGAAAACCACTAAAAATATGGAAAATTCAAAATGCCGATGCCTGGCAGTCACCATGTAGTTAAGTCCCTACATCTAACCTTCATGTTAGGATAGGGCCCATTAAGACTTGGTAGGCACCGGGTCTTGATTTGCCAGAACCGTGGAGATCCCTGTCCGGCCACGTCGGCCTATGCTCACTCGAAGGAAGCTAACATGTGCTCACTTATGTATTTTATTCAAAAAAGTCGGTAGCATCACCTACGGTGGGGCCCCACCCAGAAGATCTCCGGAAGCTGTAATCTTTATTCTTTTCTCTTCGACCAAATGAGACAGTCGGCGCCCTTAAAACGCTGAGCATGAGAAATCAAAACTCAAACCCCAAAGGCAAGAGTAGGATCCATTTCCTCGAGCATCGATCAGAGCACGAGAAGAGGGCAGTGTCCCCGCAGGCATATGAAAAGGGAGCCCACAAACGTCAAACGACTATATCTCCCTCACAAAAAGAAATACAAAATCAAAATCAAGAGAAAAGCTTGGTCGTGACCGTGCCTGTTGCGATAAACGGAACCCCTCAAAGCAAAAGTCTGAATCCACAAAAGGGGCCGTGGAATGTAAATGCTCGAGATTTGATCCGAAGTTGTCTGAAAGGAAAGAGTTAATGGGCCCTTATTCGCTCGCCTGGTTAATGGTTTTGCCGATCCTCTCAGGAGGTTTATCCCCCACGCTCTTCCTTCTTCCTCTAAAGATGAAGGTTCGATGGAGTTTCTGAAGGGTGAAAACTGCCCAGGGTCTGTGACCTTATTTTAATATACACATATGGTTGCCTACTTTGAAAAGCAAAAGCTATCGCTACGAAGGAGTCTCCATGTTTCTGGCTGGTCAAGACCCCTGTTTACCGCCTTGATGTCTTCTTGTTTAACCTCGGGCTTAGGCCAATGCAAGTGCGTCACCTATGGGTGCGACGGCGTCTGATTCCGGGTCAGCGTCGCGCGGTTGGTCGTTAGGCTTCCATGGTGTTCCATCATATACCATCTAGAGTTGTGAGGAAACAGACCCGGGTCGGGCAAATCATTTACCTCAAACATCTTTTGGGTGAATCCCTGTGGTCGGAAGCGACTGGGAGCCTAAGCATGGCATGACGGTATTGTCATCAGGGTAAGTCTTAGTCGGCGGGATCATCATTCGAGGGGTCGAGAGGCCCAAATCAACCTAGATGTGCACTTAGGATACCTGGGAGGTTAGTAAGAAACCCCTGTTCTCACGTAGGTTAGGTGCCATTTGGGTGCTTACCGGGCGTTAGCAACAAAAAAATTGAAATGATAAAAATAACAAAAATGGAAAAGAGAAAATGTACATATTTGTAAACAAAAAATCTTTTTTATGATAAAACAAAAAAAATACCAAATATAAAAAAGAAAACAAATCAATTTTGTATGATTGCATTTGCGTGCAGCATCTCACTTTTAATACCGCTTGCATTCGTGTGCTTGCCTGTCGCATTTATCATCACCGTATCTTCCCTTGCCTCCGTTAAATAAAGGTTTGGCCCCTTGACCAGTTATCAAGGACAGTCACTGTGACCATTTGCTTATTGAGCAAGGGGCCAAGTCAGAATAGAAATTCTGATTTGTTTGTTTCAGTGATGTGTGCAGGGATTCAGGCAACAGAAGCAAAGGTGAAAAATAAACAAACCGAACCTTGTATTTTATTCTAAAAATAAAAAATTTACATCAAGTTCCGCCCTCTCTCTCCGCATTACTCGTCCCACTACTCTCCGGGCAAAACGCTCTCAAAGGTGCTACCCAACTACGAAAAGCGGTACTCCTACCGCTCTGTACTCCCCTTCCTATTCCCACATCCCGGCGTTGATCCACAGAAGCAGCAGAGAAGCTACCAACACGAAAGCCACGCTCTCGTGCTCTTCGGTAGCGCTCCTCACCATCTCTCAGCCACTGTTCAACAAGACCAAGGCTGATTCGGAGTTCGAATAGTTGGGCCTCCATGGCCCTTCGTTCCTTCCTTTCAGTCAATCTGTTGGCTCTTTCTCTCTCTGCGTCTCTTTCTTTCTCTGCACGTTCTCTCTCGCGGTCTTCCCTCTCCAACTGAAGAGTGATCCTCAGTTCCACGGCATCCCTAGAGGAGTCGTCATCAGGATGACGCCGCAGTTCCCTCTCCAGTTCTGCTATCCTAGCCTCCTTCTGCGCAGCTTGGGCAAGCGCTTCTTCCGTCTCCTTTTCCTGCCGAGTGTACCATCTCAGATACGTGATAAGGCGTAAACAAAGAGAACTCAACACTGAAACTTTTACCTGTATACAGAGCATCCCTTCTGCCTCCGCAGCACGTTGCGTGGCGTGAGCAAGTTGCTCATGAAGCAAGTCAAGTTCTGAGGTGAGAATCCACAAGCTGGAAGAGGCACCACCTACTCCCATCACTGGGGAAGCCGCGCCAATCTGGGCATGCTACGGCCGCGTGAATTAGCAGCCAACATCTGGAATCTGGGGTTTTAATTAGGAACGCACTGTACACCTACCAAGGCGCTCGTAGCTCGCGGGCATCGCCCAACCGTTGCTCCATCTCTGCCAAGCGAGTTTGTAAAGTCGCTATCATCATATCACGGATATCCTGTAGCCATACGAGTCAGCATTTCCACCAGAAAACCAAAAAGGGGGAGAAAGAAGAAGAAAAGAGAAAAAGGGGAAACCTACCTCCACAAGTCCCCGGGGTTGGAGCCGCTCTGCGTACTTTGTCCTATATAGACGCAAGTAGTCCTCGCTATCCCGCGCATGTGATTCTATAATTGTGCCACCCCATTGCCAGTCTTCATACTATTCAGGGAATCGCATGCGCCAGTCAATGCAGGTCGTCGGTCCTCGCGTCTCTCTCCCAACACGAGGTGGCGCAGCTGAATCCACCCATTCTTGAGCCAGTCCCAAAGTCCTCATAACCAATCGTAGCCGAAGCGGCTCGATTTCATTCAGGTAGTGCATCCATAATTCCAGTCTGAACCGGGCACGACTTGCTAGAACCCGCGGCTGGTCGGCATCGACCATGTCTAAGTAGGGTCTCCAGTTTACCATCGCTGCAGGGAACTCCTGTAGCTCCCGCCTTAGCACCATCAGTTGGTAAGTTAAGGGTGCCGCACTCATGATGGGTTCCCACCGCCTGGCTAGCGGCACCATCGCGGGTCGCCAATTCCGAGCTCTCCCCATGGGGAGGTAATAATAGCTCCACAGCTGCTCGTTGCAGGTCATCAGTACTTTGCAAAAATAACAAAAAAAATACAAAACAAGCAAAACCAAAAATACCTGGATGAATGGTGTGAAACCACTCACAGTCATCTCACGGTCCGCTTCTTGGAACAGACCTGCAAACAAGTGTGCCAGCATGGCAGCTCCCCAGGCATAGTATCCTACTCTTTCAAGGTCTAACAGCAGCTCCAGGAAGCGACATTGGATACCGTTTCCTTTCGAGCTCAATACCAATCTCCCCAAAAAGAAGAGGAGAAATCTTCTCAAATCTATGTTGCATCTTTCCCAGTTGCCGAAATCTGTGCAGTACACGGCACGACATCCTATTTCCATCCTTTCCATGAACTCTTCTGAGGATTCGTCATCCCGCCGACGAGTGTCGATGAGCCCTAATGCATCCATGAGGGACGCCCTAGCTACCGACCTGTTTTTCCGACCATCTAGGTCCAAACCCAGTAGCTTCCGAGCACCTTCTCGGTAATCTGCATAAGTGACCCCGGTCACTGCCTCGCCCTCCACCTTCAGGCTTGTGATCCGGACCACATCCTCCAAGCTGGGCACCATGTGCCCCCAGGGCATCAGGAATGCCCGACTCACTGGGTCCCATCTCTCACACAAGGCTTGGATCAGGACCAGGTCGAGCTGGATCGGCTCGATCTGAAGAAAGGTGCCAAAACCCATCACGTCTAGCCTGGCCTTCTGAAAATCTGGGAGACCCCTATATGTGGCCACTGCTAACTCCCATGAAATGTGTGATTTCATCACACTCTACGCATGCAGGGAATGGAGAGGAGGTTTGGTTAGAAAGAAAGGAAGAAAAAAGAATGAGAAAAGGGCAGGAAAGCTCAGCTTACGAGTTGTAATTGGGCCCTTTCGTTAAAGTGCCCTTCGAGGTCCGAAAGCCTCCTGGAACTACTACCACTGGACCTGCTTCTCTTCAAGGAGTGGGAAGATTCGCCCTCCATCCAACTCTCAGAATTTTGAACTCCTCCTCTCCCGTGAGAACTTGTGCTCCTCGAGTTAGCTCTCGATATACCTGGGAGGATAAAAGGGACAAGAATTTATAGAAATGGAAGGAGTGTGGGCCAAGATTGCCTCCATCACCTTTTAATGATAGCCCTCGCAATGAGACACCTGCCATCGGTCCCGTGTGTCACTTCACCGCTCGCACAGGGTGATTGATTGGACGAAGAATATGACGACTAGCCCCCTATGTTGTCTAGGGATACCCTTCATGTTTTGGAGGACGTCCGCAAAACTTGACACAACATCCGGGAAAAGGGACTAGGGCCGTCATTATTGACTTCGACGGTAGATTCCCATGGAAAATGGTCACAACAAGACGCGATTCTCCGCTTGAGGTGGAGTCTCGGCAGACCTATCACATGGGAACAGTGCAAAGGAGAAGAAGTGTAGGGAAGAAGGAACGCGCAAGAGAACAAACGAGCAGCAGAAAATCAAATCACTCCATTCATAATTCTACATAAGCTGTCATAAACACTACAATCATAGAGAGGTGGCGGGTCCACTAGCTCACCAACTCTTGCCATTATTTTCATGCTCGTCCCTCTAGACATCCCTCTCCTCTCCCCTGAGGTGAGGGTCCCTCAGAAGCCTCCGGGATCCCCGTGCAGTAGCACCCGCCTCGCCTCGTGGCGCCGGGTCCACAGTAATGACTCGCTGCTCCTCCCCTGGCGTGGCAAAGAAGCCACTAGCGGAAAAGCGACCAGACTGGCACAGTCGCTCCCCGAACTCTCGCGCTCTCTCGTAGCGCGTCTCCATCCCTCCTAGCCTCTGCACGACGGCCTGAAGGCCCAGCTGGAGCTCCCTCACTTGGGCCTCCAAGGCCCTCCTCTCGGTCTGATCCCGCTGTCGCTCGGACCTTCTCTCGGCTTTCTCTCTCTCTGCCTCTCTCCTCATCATCTGCAGAAGAACCCTTAACTCCAGGATGTCTGGAGAAGGTCTCTCTTCACCGTGATGTCGCAGCTTTGCTACAGTCGCCACCCAGGCATCACGCTCCTCTTCCGCCCGGGCAGCCCGAGCCACCGCACCGGCAAGTTGCTCCCGGAGGGAGGCAATCTCAAGAAAAGGGGCCGAGGAACTGGAAGATGCGCCGCCAGCCACTCCCCCCATCGCTATCTGCTGGGCACGCTGGAACAAACAAACAACAACTGTCAGCTAAGCTCCACATTTAAAAATAGAAAATGCAACACTTAGCTTACCAAGAGCGACAGTTCCTGTTGAGTGGCGGCCAGCTGCCGCCTGACCTCAGCTAATTGGGCACGCGACCCGTCCACATAGCGCGTATCCCCGGCTTGGGGAAGCCCCGCATAACTCTCTCTCTGCCACCGCACGAAGTCGGCGCTATCCTGCACCAGTACGCTCCCTTGCTGCCCAGGGAGACGTATGCGCCAGTCTTCAAGCTTCGCCTTGCCGCGACTCTCCTTCCTGACGCGGCTCTTCTACACTCGCCCACTCATCGGCCAGGCTCAGGGTCCTCGCCATGTCCTGCACCAAGAAAGAAGGGCCTCACATCATAACAAAGAACGCGTCCCCTGTCTAGGACGCGTCCATCATTTGAGTGCAACACTCACCGAACCCTTTCCCCCCTCGCGCGGCTCACTTCAAAACTCAAAATGGATCAAAAAATGAAGAGATCG
This sequence comes from Amorphophallus konjac, assembly GCA_022559845.1. NCBI lineage: Eukaryota > Viridiplantae > Streptophyta > Magnoliopsida > Alismatales > Araceae > Amorphophallus > Amorphophallus konjac. Next base: position 175,580,201 of record CM040127.1, on the reverse strand, counting down.
GAGGACCTACCAGACCGTGTTCACCTCCCTCCGTGACATCGGGCCCCTCGGGTCCCTCAGGGGCCCGAAGCGGCCCTTCCTCCTCCATGGACGCCGTTCCGTGTTCTTGTGTGTCCCTCCTCGGGCGAGGAGTTCTTCATCCCTCTCCACCTTCACCATGGTCGGGCCCACTGAACTCCATCGATCAAAAGAGGAGGAAGATGAAAAAGGGGGCAAGCGAGTTTCGGCGGAAGGCGGGCTCGTTTGCGGGTAAGGCACGGGAGAAGAAAGGCCACCCGACGCTTTAAATTTGAATTCAAGGATTAAGACGCGTCCTCGCGCCTGGACGCGCCCAAAAAGGGAGAAAGGAACATAATCCCCCCGTGCAAAGTAGTTCCCTTCTGTCCAAGGCAAAAGTCTGGTGAAGCGTAAACAATGTGGTGCAAAAGAAAGTGCGGAAAAGAAAAGGGCACGCCACACGAAATCCATTTCATATAATAGTCAAAGTACATCGTATAGTGAGAAGGGTGATGTGTACAAGCAACTCTCTAACTCTCGCTGCCACCCTCCTGGTCATCTCTCTCCTCCCTCCTCTGCCGGGGATCCCTAGGGGGCCTCTGCGAACCCTGAGAAGCCGTGCTCGCCTCGCCCTACGATGGCACTCCAGCCTCGAAGGCGCGACGACGCTCCTCGGCCGAAGAAACCAGATAGCTGCCCATGGCAAAAGAACCAGACTGACGAAGTCACGCCCCGCGTTCCTTCGCCCTCTGGTACCGCTCCTCGCTCTCCCGAAGCCTTCCCTCCGCCGTGCCGAGACTCAATCGGAGCTCCAGCAGCTGGGCCTCCAGAGCCCTCCTCTCGGTCTGATCCCGCTGTCACTCCTCCCTCTCTCTCTCCCTCTCCTCTCTCTCTCTCACCGCCTCCCTCCTCGACAGCTCGAGGGCGATCCGCAGATCCAGCACGTCACGAGGGAGCTCCTCAGCCACCCGTCGACGCTCCTCCTCCAGCTCCACAATCCGGGCGTCACGCTCCGCCACCCGAGCGTCGCGCTCCTGCTCGGGACGAACTGCACGCGCCAGGGCCTCTCGGATCTCGGCCATCTGTCAAAGCACGCATGCACCGTAAGAGAATAGTGATAGAAGGAGAGCAGCCAGAAGAAGAGTCGAGGTCAGGCAAACGCTCACTCGAGCCTCGCGGTCACGCTCGGCCTCCTCAGCCTGAGCCACTGCATACGCCAGCTGCTTCTGGAGGCCATAAACCTCCGGAGGAGGGCCTCGCGAACTGGAACCCGCTCCACTAGCCATCCCGGCTGTCGCTGTCTGGTGGGTCCGCTGAAACATAGAGCGAACGACAGTTAGAGGCCAAGTATCAAAAATCCAGGTCACAAAAAATGCATCGCATAAACTCACCAGGATCTCCAACTCCTGTCGGATGGCCACCAACTGCCGCCTGGCGTCCGCCAACTGGGCCCGCAGGTCGGCGATCATGTTGTCATGAGCATCCTGCATTGCACATAAGTTAGTGCCACATGCATATACATATAGAAGGGTGAAGCATTTTCATTTCACTTACCCCTGCCATACCACCAAGGAAGAGGCGGTCCTCGTACGTAGCCCGATACCGTCTCAGGTAATCAATACTGTCTTGTACATGGGACACCACTGGGACCCCGCCCTGCTGCCAGTCCTGGCACTGTGCTGGGAAGCGCGTACGCCAGTCCACAATCTTCGCCTTCCCCTTGGTCTTCCGCCCGATGCGGGCTGGCTCATCTACATCAACCCACTCCTGGGCTAGCCCCAATGTCCTCATAACCAGCCTCAGCCGAAGCGGCTCGATCTCATTCAGGCAATGGACCCACACGTCCCGCTTGAAACGAGGAAGACCCGCTACAACCCAAGGCTGGCCAGCGTCGCCCATGCCCAGGTAGGGTCTCCACACCACCTGCATCACCATACATACATCATGTTAGTTACCATTCAGTCACATGCATAAACACAAAAAAATCATACGCATCATACCATGGCCTCGGGATACTCGCTCAGCTCCCGACGAAGTGACGCTAGCTGGTAGCTGTGTGGTGCCGCTACCACGACCGGCCTCCACTGTCGCGCTAGAGGAACGGCTCTCCTGTTCCCCTGCCTGGCCCTCCCCATCGGGAAGTAGTAATAACTCCACACCTGCATCCATCATACATCATTAGCACGAGTAATTGCATATTTAACTACGGTAAAATGCATAAATAAATTATGTACCTGGAGAAAAGGTGCGAAGCCGCTGACTGTCATCTCCCTCTCTGAAGTCTGGGAGAGATCAGCAATCAAATGGGCAAGCAGAGCCGCTCCCCACGCGTAGTGCCCCACTCTGTCAAGGTCCGCCAGGATCCCGAGGAAGCGGCAGTGGATGCCATCCCCCTTCGTCCCCAGCAGAAGGCGGCCCAAGAAGAAGAAAAGAAACCTCCGGAGGTCTAGGTCCACCAGCTCCCGCTCGCTCGGGTCCTGGGTGAAAGCTGCACGGGCATCTCCCTCCAATCGTGCCAGAAACTCCGCTCCAGTCTCGCTAACCCGCTGGCGCGGGTCGACGAATCCGAGCACCTCCATAATCTCCACTCGGCCAACTACCCTGCTGTCTCTATCAGTCACGCTCGTCTCTAACCACAGCAGGTCCAGGGCACTCTCTCGGTAGTCGGGGTAGGTGACCCCACTCACCACCTCTCCGTCCACCCGTAGCCCGGTGATCCAAACCACGTCCCCCAGTGACGGCACCATGTGCCCCCAGGGCATCAGAAACGCCCGGCTCGGCGCGTGCCACCGCTCCCTCAATGGTTGGATAAGAGGAAGGTCGAGCCGAAAGGGCTCGATCCTAAGGAATGCTCCAAAGCCCATGGCGTCCACACGCACCCTCTGAAAGTCTGGCAGCCCACGGTATGCTGCCACCACTAGGGACCAGCTGATCCGGCCCTTCATCACGCCCTGCACACCACAAAACCAACAAAAGAACACATCAGCATCATGGATAGTAATAAACAATAACATTGTATATGCTACTTAGTTATTTTTATTTTTTTAAAAAAAAGTATTTATGTTTTTTTTTGGAGGCGTCCAACTCCTTGGACGCCTCCTTTTTATTTTCCTCCTTTTTATTTTTAGAAAAAAAACCAAAAACAAAAACAAAAATAAATAAAAAAATATATATATTATCATGGAGGCGTCCCATGCCCAGGACGCCTCCTTATTTTTAATTCTATTTTTATTTATTACGTAAATAAATAAATAAAAAAAGAAAAATAGAAAATATGGAGGCGTCCAGGCCCCTGGACGCCTCCTTCCCTCACCCCCGGCGTTCTCCACAGAGTCTCTCGTCCGCCCTTTTAGCCCAGTGAACCAATAGAATGGAAGTCTAAGGGGCTTACCGGATCGTGCTCGTCCTCTCCCGCGTCGCCAACATCCACTGCAGCCTCCACGGCCAAAGGAGGAGCCTCCTCCTCCGCGGCAATCTCCTCCGCCGCAGCAGCCTCCTCGGCATCGTCCCTCAGCCTCCTCGGACGACGAGCCCATCGTTTGCACTTCTCTCAATCTGACTCGGGCCTCCTTGCTCCATTGGGACGAAGAATGGGTCGTTTGGATTGACTAGGTCGTTTGAATGAACAGTAAATGAGCAAAGGGGGGGGAGGCCCCCCCATATATATAAAATCCACCTTTTTTGGGGCATCCAGGCGCCTGGACGCCCCCACCTTTTTTTTATTTTTATTTTCAAAATTCAAAAATTTAGGGGCGTCCAGGCGCCTAGACGCCCCCAAAACAAAAAACCAAAAAAATAAAATAAAAAATAAAAAATTAGGGGCGTCCAGGACCCTGGACGCCCCCAAAACAAAAAAGACTAAACAAATTATAAATAAAAAATTAGGATAGTCTAGGCCCCTGGACGCCCCCATAATAAAAAAAAATTTAAAAAATATATAATAAAAGAAAAAAAGATAAGGGTATGTATATAATCCAAACAAAAGAAAAAACACAAAGAAAAAGAAAAATCATAAAAAAGATAATAATAATTAAGGGGACGGAGGTCCAAAACATCCATGCCAGATTTTATTCCATCAGAGAAGCAGAATGAGCTACATCAGGGGTTTAGGCGCCTTAGGCCTTAACTTCCCCAATTCGGTCACATAAGCTCTCCACAGCTCGCATTCTTCCCCCACATGCACTAAGGCCTTTCCCGCAACACTTGTCTTCCAGGATGCTTTGACGGCCTTCGCTTCCTTCGCATCCGCTTCAGTATCCAACTCTCTCTTCTTCAAAGGAACGATGCCAGTCGGTAGTGGGAACGAATGGCGTGGAATGCCGACCTGGAGGCAGCATCGATGCGCGTTATAAAGGACGAACTCGGTCACGCCGATCAGTTGAAGATCAACTTCGGGAGCAGGCCTCATGAGGAGATCAAGCGAAAGCAAACATGCCGGTGCGCAAGTGAAGAAGCCTTGTGTCACGGTGCGGAAGTGAGACCGCCAGTCTTCACGTTTCTTTAGCCACGGAACGCGGTTCACTACAGTACCACCGAAGCCTAATACGTCGGCTATGTGATGAAGAGGGCTTTGTTGGAAGAGCTTCAAAGCGGTTGGCATTCCCTCACGGTGATCAAACTGAAAATGCAAATCCAGCCAGCAATTCAGGACAAGTGCGCAACCAAAAGGAGGCTTATCCATGCTCGAGGTAGTAAGGCCGCTGTAAAGATAGGCAAGGACGGCGGGGCCCACCCTCTTTCCACTCCAGATTCCGCGAATGGCACTTAGTTGATCCTCCTCCACTATGTTGTCGGTATGAGGAAACAAGAGAGCACCCGCCAGACAGATAGTGAACCCCTTCATGATTCCTTCTAAGTAGTCATCATCTGGTGCCCCCCTCAGGGCGTCCATGACCCACTCCGCGAGCTTTTGAAAATCAATCCCTTTTTGATTACGCACCTTCCTGGCCGCGTCAGGCGGCATGAAGCTTCCAAGGACGCTTTCAGAAGACCTCCGTGTCAGCATCCGCATAGCCTTCACTTTCCCGTCACTCTTGAATTTCTTCAATCCGAGCAGAAGTTCCACCTCCTCGAGGAGGATGGTCACCTCGAAGGTCGGGAAGATAAAAGTGTGGGTCTGGGGATGCCAGATCTCCACTAGTGTGCCCATAGCCGCCCAGTCCATACGAATCTTCTCATAGTGTTTGGCGTGAATAAGGAGCCCCTGCAGATGCCACTTCGAGAGTATGGCCCTCATGCCGATGGAGATGTTGGAAGTTAGCTTTGAAAGCCATGGCAGTTTGGAAAACTTCCTCGGGCCTGGGAAGAGTGGATATGGCTGGAAGAGAAAAGAAAGAAGAAGAAATAAAGGAAGTAAGAAGAAGGTTCACGTGGAGAAATTTGAAATGAATCAGCTTACCATATGCGACATGATCGTCCCACTCAGATGACCCTCGAGGTCGGAGAGTCGCCTGATCTCGCCGCTAGGCTTGCTCCTCTTCATAACGCGGGAAGACTCTCCTTCCATCCTGAAATCTCTAGATTCTCCTCTCCTTCCTCTCCTGAGCTTCCAAAACCCACCTTGGTGCATTTGAATGAACTAGCCTAAGGGGAGTTCTTATAGGAAGGGTAGGGCGCTACAGGACGGAACATGTCACATCAGCAGTCAATGTCAGGATTTTGGCTAGATCTCCTTTCCATTGTGGTGCGATTCTGCTATGATTCTGCTACTTTCTGATGTTGCTAACCTTTGCTAGTATGTGCAGGTTTTACTAACGGACGTCTTTGTCCTGTCTCCTGTCCCACCTTTCAATGGTTGGTCCACCATGTCATGCATCATAGTATATGATACCTACGCTACTAGAACATGTCAAGGACCTTGCGGCCCGAACGAATCCGGGATTTGAGTTCCCCTTCAACAAAAACAGTGATGATCCCGGAAGAATTTGGGTTGTACGGATAGGCCGTTAACTTGTGATAGCATGGGGACGACGGTTCCATTCAGTGAGTTGGTGCGCTGATAAATGGGCCCCAGCCCAGTGTCGGCTCACCGGATCAGTATCCTGACCCGTTCTTAACAAGTTGACAATATTATCCTTGGCTATTTTCTATTTTAGTTTGTTTTAAATTTTTCTTTAAGCCCAGCATGCATTCATATAGGACTTTGATTTATTGCGGAAGATCATTCAAGTGATTCGATTGCGAAAGCCGCTGTGCTTCAATTCTTACAAATATGAGATATTCCACTCCGAATGAAATATTGAGTTTCCTTGAAACGGCCCTACGTTGCTCTTCCAAAGGAGACCCTTGTTTGGACAGACCCTCAGATATTCCTTTGCTTTTTACCTTGCTTGACCCACCTTGGCCGCAGCACTTCCACGTTGGCTGGTAACCGCTCCCCAAAGGTGAAACCTGCAGGTTTATGACCCAGGTACTTCCACACCGAGAAGTTGGTCTCCTTTATTTTCGTGCCTTAGTGCACATTTCACCCTCCCTTATTTGATCTCCGTCCAAGCAACCGTCAAGACTTGAAAGACCTCCTTCAAGGTCACCTCATTAAAACTTCAAGAAAGATTCCAGACAGTAACGTCAAAAGCGTGTCTCATCACACCTTGGCATCAACTTATCAGTCCGCTCCCACTTCATTTCACTCCACTTCGAAACCATTCCACTACGTGTCGCTCCCTTGCAAAGCAGACGCCAAGGCGGGACAACTGTAGACACGCTATTCCTGACGTCTCCTGAGAAAGTCTCATATCATTATACAACGCCCCGCGACGGCTTACGCGTTTTGAATCACTTGAGTGCTTCCTTTTCTTGAGTCTTCTTCCGCCCTTCTCAGCATCCGGAATCGTCTCGTCACGGCATTCGGACGACATTAACACCAGTCGGACGCATCAGAGGTTCCGAAACCAGGAAGGGTGCCTGTCAGGGAGCTGTCGACGCCTTTTCAGCAGACCCGGGGGGGTCTTAATGGAGGCGTCCAGACTCCTGGACGCCTCCATAACTTTAATATATATAAAAATACAAAAAGCACATTAAAATAATAATAATTTATGGAGGCGTCCAGGACCCTGGACTCCTCCATGAAAACAAAAATAAATAATACATAATGCCAGCTTTGGCATAAAAACAAAATAAAAAAATAAAAATAATATATTTATGGAGGCGTCCAGGCCCCTGGACGCCTCCATCAACTCCCTCACGGGCGCCGCCCACCGAACGACGGTTTGTCGTGTGTGAAAAAAGCCAAATTATGGAGACGTCCAGCCACCTGGATGCGCCCATTTCTGAATCACGAGGCGCCGCTCACGAAACCACGCGTTGTGCCAAACCGCGTGCGGCCGTCGGAGGTGTTCGATGGACCTATTGGAGGCGTCCGGGGCCCTAGACGCCTCCACAAAAATATTCTAAAAAAATAAATTAAAATAGAATAAAATATTAGTTCGGCCCTGATGGAGGTGTCCAGGGTCTTGACGGCTCCACCCTCTAGAGCCCTATAAATAGAGGCCCACCCCCTCAGTTCTGGAGGAGCTTCTAAGAGATCTGATAGGCTGCCGGAGCCCAGAGGCTACCGGAGTCATTTTCTAACCCGTGGGGTCTTTTGTAGGTGGAGGTTCTGCCGGCTTCTCGTGTGCCCACGCTCGCGAGAGGAAGGTCGTCTTCATCCACCGCGCTTCTACGTCGTCCCTACGCTGTCGGAGCTCCGCCGGATCTCACCCTCGGCTCCTCCAATAAGCCTTTTCTTTCCCTTTTTCTCCATAGTTCTTTACATTCATCATACTGCATCCTCTATCTCCCTACATAAGGGCACCGTCTCTTGCATACTTCTTGCATTCATCATCGCATTTTCCTCCTACTCAAGTCCGAGAGGGGTTTAAAATCACACCAATCAGGTGTGTGTCAGGTCACGATCTCGTTACTTTTATTGCAAGGAATTGTTACTACACTGCCATTTTCTAATTCCGTTCGTTTATTGTCTACTGTTTTGCAAGGGTAACCAAGGAAAGCCCTCTCTGTCGGCCGACCGAAGGGGGAGGAAGAAGCAACCCGCCATCTCCCGCTCTTGAGGTAGGCGCGATCACTTTCTTTATTTTGGGGTCTTTTGGCCCCTGGCGATCACATCTTGTTCTCGAGGCCGCGGCGAGTCACTTCCCCAATGGCCGTTTAAATTTTCGTTCTTATATTCTCTTTATATTCTGTTATATTCTGCTCATATTCTCGAGGCCGCGGCGAGTCACATCCCCAATGGCCGTTTAAATTCCCGTTCTTATATGTTATATTCTTATCTATTCATATTCTCAAGGCCGCGGCGAGTCACTTCCCCAATGGCCGTTTAAATTCCCGTTCTTATATATTATATTCTTATCTATTCATGTTCTCGAGGCCGCGGTGAGTCACTTCCCCAATGGCCGTTTAAATTCTCGCTCTTTATATTCTCCTTATATTCTGTTATATTCTTATTTGCTCATATTCTCGAGGCCGCGGCGAGTCACTTCCCCAATGGCCGTTTCAATTCTTGCTATTTAATTTCTGCACCATTCCCGTCCCCCCGAGGTCGCGGCGAGTCACTTCCCGCTATGGCCGTTTAACCCCCATATCTTACTATATTACATTTGTCCCGCTCGCCCTGCCGGAGCAATCTCCCATGGTGGCCCCTTCTCTCTTCTCTTATTTCTGTGTTGCAGCAAACAAAAGAGGAGCCCGCGCACTCCGCGTCCTCTTCGCTCCCCGAACCGCGTGACGTCGCTCACAACAAGTAGACAAGATATCAAGAGTAAAGTTCAAGTAGAGAATAATTTTGTAGCAAGTATTATCAAGGAATTGGCCATTTCACGCAAGTATGTACAAGTCAAGTATTTCACGTAATTCAAGTACTTCATATATTCAAGCAAGTCAAGTAATTCACGAAATGTGAATGTCATAAATCAATCTAGCAAGTCAAGTACTTCGGTGCAATGACACACCAGGTCATTTAACTCTCATGGGCACAAGTACTTTCGGGCGCTCCCCTTAGGACCAGACCAGGCCCCATTAACGCCAGGCATTGGGGTTATGGATCATAGATCCTAAGTATATTTAGACATCCACATAATATGTATGTCCAAGGAATTTCAACATGAAGCTTACTAAATAAAGTATAGATCTAGCAAAAATTATCATTCGAGGTATGAGTAGTACAAGATTATAAGTAGTTGAAAGAGAAGTTCGAAAATGATTTAAGGCATCATGTTTAACGATATTAAGTCAATAAAAGATTGGATTATCGGACAAGGCACAATCAACCCTTGCAGAAAATCTCGTAAAATAGGTTTAGATCAAGTTTTTCACAGTTGGGTGTTTAGCTTGAAAATCGAGGAATTACGGTCAGATAAGAGGTGGGACAGTGGGAGGCTCCCCTCGCATTCGCGAGGTCCTAATTAAGAAACCACTTATCCACTTAAAGCATTTTCCCATGGACCACTTTCCTTAAACACCATTTTTCCTTGGGAATCTTACTAATTACACGACTTGTTGGAAATGAGGAACAATTCTAGCAAAAATTCTATCCCATTTTTTGCAGTTGGAGCTTAACTAGAAAACCAAAGAAACACTGCCAGGTAAGAGGTGAGATAGTGGGAGGATCTCCACGTATACACGAGGCCCTAATTAAGGAACCACTTATCCACTTAAAGCGTTTGCCTGTGGACCTCTTTCCTTAGACACCATTCTTCCTTGGAAATCTAGCGAGCTACGTGACTTGTCGAAAACACGGTAACGTGATAACACGGAAATCGTTGAAACTCGTATTGAGGAGGGTATATCTGGTCCGGCCAAGATACGGCCCAACGACGGATGGCCCGCTAAGGTTCAAGTGTGCTAAGCCTGCTCAGAAGACTAGCGCATACTCTCAACCCAATAAGGGGGAGCCCGGCCCAACAAAGCATCAGATTCCACGACGCACGACGGCTATGACCCAAGAGAAGTTCTCACCGAAGGACACTCCGACGACCGACCATTGCCCCAACGACGCCGGCCTTGACCCCGTAACTGGCGAGAACGCGCCCTGAGCGCAGTAAGACTCGCCCAGGGACCGGCCTGTGTCGGGGCTATCGCCCCCAACGGGAAACTCCCGCTTACATAGCGGGGGATGTTACTCTACTAAGGAGGCCCTTCCCTCTCAAGGGACGAGGCACCTCACTCCAAGACAACCCAAATAAAAGGGACATCGACAAGAGAGAAGGACACGGTAGATTCTTCTACTAAACCCCATACTGTTGTGCAAGAGAAGAGACATGGTGGATACTTTTACCAGAGAGCTTCCCACTGAGAGTAGAGTAAATTAGAGGCACCACGACTACAGAGAGGCTATCTGCCACGACCATAGAGAATCCTCCTGCACGGCCTTTGTGACGACCCGGATCCCGGATATACCCGATAGGACTACCGACTAAACCCGATACCACTTGGAACCTGCGAAGTCTCCCAAGAGCTGCAAAGCTACGAAGGGATAGAAGGATTGTCGTGTAGTACATTGAAGTCATAGATATGACAGTAAGCATATAAATTTCATTAATCAGGTTTGCTAAAGTAGCAAGAATAAAAATTACTTTTTAATTAACAGTTACAAATTAACAATTATACCAGAGTCCAGTCCTAAGGAAAGACAAGTACAGTCCAACCGAAAGAAGAACGTACACTGAGGTCGGGGGAAACCCGACGCAGGTACCACTGGCAGCTCCGGACACGCCACACCAGGAACTGTGGAAGCAGAACGACGCCGCCCACCTAAAAAGTAGGGGTGAGCCTCGTGTCACTGGTCCAGTAGGGGTCACGCGGATCCCCACTGAAAAACAACGTAGTAACACACTAAAATAGCAGGTAAATAGTAGGAGTAGTAAAGCAAGAAAACTAAACTACAAAGCTGTAAAAGAAAACCGGAACGGAAGGAGTAGGAACAGCTAAAAGAAAAGGGAAAAGCCGTACCGAACAAGCGTGGCTGTCGAACTAGCCTTGGCTCCCTGAACTACTCCGGGCAGCAACAGGAAGGCGAACCCTGATCTGACAAAGTCAGGAGTTACCGATCTGTCGGGCCCATAAAGACAGGCAAAAAGCCTAGAAAAGACCTAGACAGACACAGATGCCCTCAAGTATACACGACTCGATTGTCGTGCACGCTCTTCTAGACACGACCACATACACGACTGGAACGTAGTGTACACGACACAACACTGACCTCGGGTAAGACCACGAGAAGGCTAACCCAGAAAGGTCACGACGTGCGAAAAACACGAGAGTCACGTGTCACGTGACGGAAGCACCCTCTCACTAGAAGAACAGTCAACTGCGTCCACTGACGTCTTATGCTGCGCCTACAAGTGTCTCGTCTACGCTGCCGCCTGAAGCACGACAGAGATTGAGACACGCTCAGAACCAGAATAGGAACTACAGTCGTGAGTGACTAGACAGGGTAACGCCCGTCGGCGTCAGTCCACGCCCCTGACCACGTGTGCACACACCGACTCTTGCTGGAGAGCCAGGCCTCTAGCTAGTTTCCCCCACCCAGCAAGACGGTACTATACAGCAGGAGCCCACAGAAACGGTAGTGCCCCAAAATCTATATAAATAATTTCTAGATTTTCTGGAATTTATTAGGAATTATAAAGCTTAAATTGATTATTTAGGCCCAATTATGGTAAACGATTAATCTAGCCAATTTAATTGAAGCCTAAAAGACTTAAGGACTAAGCCCATTAAGTTTGGCCCATATTCTAGAAGGTTATTTAGCCTATTCACGAATTTTAAGGATAAATATCATTTTATAGATAATCATGTGGATAAAATAAATAAAAGAGTTTGAATTAAGTTGAATTCTGTGCATAGTAGCTGTAGCGGTCTATCGTGCGACCGCCACAGGCTTGTAACACACCAAGAGTCGACCGTCACGCTCTGTTAGTTCCGTGAATGGAAGAAAAAGTAAAAAGATTGGATTTTTTCTAGTCTATCTCTTAGGGATCGAGATGGGAGGACTAGTAAATGTGCTAAGTACACTCAGAAGTTGATCTAAGGACTCTAGAATCGATCTAATCCTCAAAACCCTAGCTAGAACCTATAAATAGACCCTAGTTTTGACCAGTGCGACCCCTACATTGGCTTGCGTGGAACTAAGGTAAGGAGATAGTACTTCGGGTACGCTCTTAAGAACTTCTTGTTGTTAATACATAGGACTAATCTTCCTCAAAATTTCGTGCTAGGAGATCAACTACACAAGAAGTTTGAAGCTTCCAAAGTTGCTGGTTGGACTTTAGAAACCCAGGAACCTGAGCGAAAGTCTACTGAGGATCAGAAGATTAGAACACCAAATCGAGGTAATTAGCCTAAGTGTCTTTAGAACTTTTTGTTCCCCTTAGTTTCACCTTCTTACCCTCAAAATTTCACGTCCTTAGGTCAAGAGATTGAGGAGTTAGAGTGACATGAAGTTGCTGAAAACTCACTGGAAGGAAAGAACTAGGGCGTGTCTTGCAGTCCCAAATTGGAAGTTGAAAGCCCAGTAAAGAGATAGGTTATCTCATGAACGGTGGAGAGGGGGATTTCTGTATCCCATTTAAAGAGCGGCCGAACCAGGTCCAGCAAGACCAAACGAGGCCTAGCTCATCTAAGTGACTGCCCTGTAGGGCCCACTTAGCATAAAAGCCCAATAAGATCACTCGAGATCAAGCCCTTCCTCAGCGGCCCTTAGGCTCGGAAGGCCCGAGCGTCGGTCCAGTTGGAGGAAGACTCAAGCCCAAGTTTTCCCCGTTGCCGGGATAAAGGCTAGCACCCCGCGCCCACTCCGACCGTGCCTCATCCGAGCTATGCTTTTCACCCGGAAAGGGCTAGCACTCTTCATGCTTGGGACGATCAACGATTACTTATCCACGCTGCCGTTGAGAGCCCTTTATGAGCAGGAGTTCACAAAGATAAGGGACCCATGAATCCTCAAGGTTATAAAGAGCCCACGATGAGGACGTAAAGAGCCCACGTCAGGGATGTAACCCCCGCCTGAAACTCCTCAGCTTACGGGACTCATGGGGCCGGCACACTATTTAAACCTGGGACTCCCTCCAATGAGAGGTAAGGGCCAACACATGCCTAGCATTCCCTGAGCAGGAACCACTTCACCACCTTGGTGTAGAGGGATCTCATGCATCTCTTTCCTCCTCCCTTCATAGCTTTTACCATTGCTCTGCTGACTTAGGCATCAGAGGGTTTTCCCCAGGGAACCATCTCTGGGCCCCCTGATCCGTTTCCCTCCCTTGCAGTTCACTACTCGGTGATCATCTCCTCCAGCTCAGGACTAGCGCGAGATCGCCCCTCTTCAAACGGCAAGAATATCATGTTAGGGAAAAAAGCCCTCTGGTTTTACTTGATTCCATGCACTATAGACCATGAATTTCATATTTTAGTAGGTCTATGCATTCATGCATGTCCTTAGCCTAATTTCAAGATAAAAGATATTTTCTTGTTCATTCACTACGACCTATGCATCTAGATGGCCTATTCTTCGTTCTGTCATGACTAGAGTAGTTGTTTATTTTGATTCTTCTTGCTTGAAAGGTTTTACACCATAGATCTTTTACTTACTATCAGCAGTGCTCTGACAGATTATAGTTAGACCGTCACATGACTCTGACGGCCTTACGATAAGCCGTCACATTGTCTGTTGTACTTAAAATTCTCTGTAAGCTCTGACGGACCAGGATCGGAGCGTTACAAGACTCTGACGGCTCCACGATAAATCGTCACAGTCATATGACGCGCCTGTCTTAGACCGCCAGAGTGATGTGTTCTGTCAATTCGAGACAGAATTAGGAACAGTCAAAGTAGCTTATAAATAAGCCTAGTTATCTAAGTTTTGACTTATCTTCATGAACTTTGAGGTTATAAATTGAGTCATGCATGTCTAAAGCACTTTGAGTGATTTTAAGTACATGTTAATTTCATTTACTAAAACTCTATAGTTTTATATTAAAAACATGATTTTAACTAATGTATTGATGGAGTTTTATCATGGTTTCACATCGTTACACATTCTTTTCCATAGAGTCAAATTCTCTAAGTGGATGGCATATATTCCGGTATATGACCATTAGTTCAGACTTTGCACCATAGGAACATATTCTTGAACTTGAGGACCTCTCTATTGGATATTCCTTCCAATAGACTAGGAAATCTTGTTTCAAGGCCTCCGTAATTTTCCGCGAGCCTAGGATTCCCACTAGGACGCCAAGTTGGTTGTACCATTAAAGCTGTAATTCTCCGCGAGCCTAGGATTCCCACTTCATCTGGCGCCATCTGTGGGAAACGATCAAAGAGCCAGCATGGTGGGAAGAAGTACAGGGAGGAGATCCACCGGCGATAGGGGTAAGGCCATGGTAGTGGGGGGGGAAGGCCCTTCTCAGGCAGCGCAAGACCCCCCCTCCAACACCAGCACCCCAGCCGATGAACTACCTTCGCCCGCGACAGTAGGGCAACCATCCAACGAGGACGCTGATGCTTTCCACGCCCTCAACGCAAAATTGGTTGTTCTCGTGGAACTCATGAGGACCCAGGCGGCCAGGGTAGGGAGGTCATGCGCCCCTCCGGAAAGCCCTCCCCGCGAAGACGCGTCCCAACACACTGCCGGAGGTCGCTTCACCCTCCAAGGGCGGGGTGCTGGTGTTTGAGGGGGGGTTGCGTCCCAACACACCCCCCATTCGCAACAGGTCAGGAGGACCTTCACAAGCCCCCCCTCTGGAGCAAGAGGCCTCTTCCACATCGAAACAGAGGAAACCTGGGGCACGCCATCCGCACCCGGAGACCGAAGTCCCCAGGGAGCTCTAGGACAGCCTGCCATCGCGCCCCCCTAGCCCCACGGTGCAACAGCGGCCGGAGCTATCCCTCCGTCTGTGAGAGTTTGAGAGGCCCGTCGCAAGGCAGGAGTGTGCCTTACGCGCCTTACAGAAGGCCTCTCCGCTAGAGGACGAGGAGAGATCCCCGTTCTCCGACTATATCTTGAAGGCAGAGGTATCTCCCAGAACGTCCATCCCGACCTTCAAGCCCTACGATGGCCAAGGTGACCCGACCGACCACTTCGACAGCTTTGACGCCCTGATGACCCTTCACGGGGCGTCCGATGCCATCAAATGCCGAGCCTTCACGACCACCCTGGTCCAAGGCGCCCACGCATGGTTCTGGGCCATCGCCCCCGGATCCATCCGAGACTTCAAGCAGTTTGGGCGAGTGTTCAAGGAGAGTTTCGCCAATAGCGGCCCCCGGAGATCGGTAGCGGGGCAATTGGCTCTCAAACAGGTGCAAGGGGAGAGACTCCAGGCTTACATCAACCGATTCAAATCGAAAGCCCTGAGAATCCCCCGCCTGGTTGTAGCCTTGGCAATAAAAGCGCTGACCGGAGGCACCCGGGACGAGAACCTCCACCGCGAACTTGTCCTCCACCCTCCCTCGACCCTTGTCAAGCTAGTAACTCTGGCCTTACACCATGCTGAGTGCGAAGAAGTTCTCAGCGCATGTCGAGGCGCAATCAGCTCGGGTCGGGAGGGGGACAAGAAGCGAGCACCCGAGTTAAGCTCGGGCCAAGGAAAGAGGCGGAACCGAGACGGCGAGCACAAAGAACCGTCTCGGAAGTACTAGCGGTACACTCCCTTAATCGCTCCCATGTACAAGATATATGAAGACATCAAAGTCTCGGGCCTCCTCTGCCAACCTGAGCTAATGAGGTCAAAAAGCCACAATCACAGCTAACATTGCCTGTTCCACAGCGACCATGGGCATCACACCGGCGATTACCACCAGATCAGAATGGATCCAGAAGACATCGAGAAGACCGCCTTCATCACCGACTTCGACGTATACTGCTACACCCGGATGCCTTTCGGGTTGAAGAACGCTGGGGCCACGTACCAGAGGCTGGTCAATCATATGTTCGAGGGACAGCTCGGCCAGAACGTCGAGGCCTATATCAACGACATGCTCGTCAAGACCCCCAAGGCCAAGGACCACTTCGCCGACCTAGCAGAGACCTTCGACACCCTCTTGAGGTACAATATGAAGCTCAACCCCACCAAGTGTGCCTTCGGAGTAAGATCCGGGAAATTCCTGGGCTTCTTGGTGACCCAGCGTGGGATCGAGGCCAACCCCGACAAAGTCCAGGCCATCCAGGACATGTGCCTACCCACCTACATCAAGGATGTTCAACGCCTTACCAGGCACATTACCGCGCTCAGTAGATTCCTGTCCCGTGCGGCCGAACGATGTCTACCCTTCTTCAAACTATTGAGGGGACCTAAAATGACATCTACTACGTTCGCATGGGACGAGGAATGCCAAAGAGCTTTCGTCGAGCTTACAGAGTTCCTGTCTTCACCCCCGGTACTTTCCAAGCTTATCCCAGGTGAAGCCTTGCATCTCTATCTCTCGGAAACTCCATCCACAGTTAGCTCGGTCCTGGTCAGAAATGACTCGGGAGTCGAGAGACCGGTCTACTACACCAGCAAGGTGCTCAACGAGACTGAAAGAAGGTACCCCGTAACTGAGAAACTCGTGCCAGCATTGGTTACCTCAGCCAAGCGCCTCCAACCCTATTTCCAAGGGCACTCCATCATCGTGCTGACCGGCGTACCACTGAAGAGGATCCTCGCTCACCCTGAAGCCTCAGGATGCCTCATCAAGTGGGACATCATACTCGGGGCCTACGATATATCGTATCGACCTCGCTCGGCTATCAAAGGACAAGCGCTCGCTGACTTCATCGCCGAGAGCACCATCCCGAACGAAGAAAAATCTCCGTCCGCGCCTGGGCTAACCTGGTAATTGTTCGTCGACGGATCCTCCAACTCGGCAGGGAGCGGCACCGACATCCTCCTGAAGTCCCCCAAAGGAGTAGAGCTACAATACGCCTTGAAGTTCAACTTCCTGGCATCCAACAATACCTCCGAGTATGAAGCCCTTATATCGGTAGCCCGCATGGCCCGGCGGCTGGGGGTTGAGCGAGTCAGAATTCACACTGACTCCCAACTAGTCGCTAGCCAGGTCAACGACGATTACGAAGCTCGAGAAGCACCGATGGTCAAATACCTCCAGCTGGTCAGAGCCGTGGCACAACAGTTCGAGAGTTTTGAGGTAGTCCGAATAGCTTCGGAAGAAAACTCCCGAGCGGATGCCCTCTCTCGGCTGGCCTCCTCTCTTGACCCCGAGGGTACTCGATCGGTCCTTCTCGAAGAGCTAGAGCAACCGAGCATTGATTCGGAGCTCCTGGCTGTTGACTCGGCCTCCCCAAGCGACTGGCGTACCCCCTACCTGTCGTGGCTCCAAGACTCTCAAGAGCCTCCCGACCCTCGGGAAGCCCGAAGATTGAAGTACCAAGCTCGGTGATTCATCATTCTGGATGGCGCTCTATACCGAAGATCCTTCTCCGGTCCTCTCCTGAAGTGCCTCAGTACCGATGAAGCCAACCGAGCGATTCAAGAGGTTCACAAAGGCCTATGCGGAGCGCATTCAAGAGGAAGGTTGTAACACCCTCAAATATAGCTAAGTTTGTACTCTATATCATCGAGGCGCCTTTTGAAGTATCGGCTCAGTTCTTGGAAAGAACTCCGAAGTTAAGCGTGCTTAATGGGGAGTAGTACTGGGATGGGTGACCTGCCCGGGAAGTCCCTCATTCTGGAGCCGATCACCCTTAAAAAGGGATAAAACCGTGAGGCCGGTAGGCCAAAGCGGACAATACCTCGACGGTATAGAGTACGGGGCGTGATAAAGGTCGCTCGCCAGGATCTTGCTACGGCAAGGTTACTGGTGGCCCACTCTGCAGCGCGACTACTCGACCTACATACAACACTGTGACCGATGCCAGTGATTTGACCACTTGGTCCATCAGCCGACAACGGAGCTCGTCACCCTAGCCGAGCCTTATCCTTTCGCTCGCTGGGGAATCGACATCCTCGGGCCGTTCCCTACAGCTCAGGCCCAAAAGAAGTTCATCATCGTCGCCATCGACTACTTCACCAAATGGATCGAGGCCGAAGCCACAGCTAGGATCACTGAGACAGTCGTCTGGAGTTTCATCTGGAAGTCGATCACCTGTCGCTATGGCATCCCCCGGGTGATAGTGAGCGATAACGGTCGGTAATTTGATTCTCATTATTTCCGAGACAGATGCGCCGACGTAAACATTCGCAATCACTTCACCTCGGTCGCCCACCCTCAAGCTAACGGGCTGGTCGAAAATGCCAATAAGACTATCTTAAAAGGCATCAAGACCAGGCTCGGCAAAGCCAAGGGCAGCTGGCTTGAGGAATTGCCAAACGTACTATGGTCACACAGAATGACTCCCAGAACGGAAACCGGTGAAAGTCCCTTTCAGCTGGTGTACGGCGCCGACGTCGTGATCCCGTTGGAGATTGCCAATCCCTCCCTTCGAGTCATCTATTTCTCACCCGAGGCAAACGACCATAAACTGCTCGAAAACCTCGACCTAGTGGATGAATGCCGAGAGATTGCCAGCATCTGAGCAACGGAATATCAACGCCGCCTCACTTGATACTACAATGCCAAAGTCTGAGATAGACACTTTCAACCAGGAGACTTCATCCTCAGAAAGGCCGAAGCCAATACAATACATGTCAAAAAAGCAAAAATCCATCTGGCACCGCCATACGAGCCCATCGCTCGGCTGACTCGGTTAACTTTCCTACGTCCAGCCACTGACTCTACCTCGTGCAGAAACTGACTCGGATAAAGGGTAGTCGACCCCATTGGCTCGGGTAACTCGGAACAAAGGTGACAGAGGGATTAGGAAGGAGAAGGCTACCTTCCAAGTTGACAGAGATGGAGGAAGGGGAAGAGGGAATATGAATGAAGGCCTCCTCTCTGCCAACTCTTTGGAAGGAAGAGTGTGCAAGCACCCACCGAAGAGTGAAAGAAATGATAAGAAGGGCAGAGGAGAGAGAAACAGGCTGCAGAAGAAGAGAGGAGATCCCCTCCAAGGAGTGAGCGGGAAGGGACGGGCGGCAGGAATGCCTGATTCCCCCATCCGTCTGCCATCACGCCCCTCCCCGCAAGCACCGACCGGAGTTGATAAAAGAAGGCGACGTGCTTCTGCACGTCGAACCCTCTTTAACCCTGCCCACCAACCGTCGAACCCCCTTTAAACCCGAAGCAGCGAGGACCCTCTGCCCTCCGTCGTCGACAGCCTCATCTTCCAGAACGTCTTCCATGCTTCAAATTCGACGGCACAACGCTTCGTGAAGAAGGAGAGAGGAAAGACTGTCAGAGAAAACCCTAAGCGATGGAGAGGGAGAGACGCCCTTCAGACCTTTTCTAGGCGAAGGGAGGTTACTTGCCTTAAATGATTCTCCCCTTCAAAACATGCTAAAGGGACTTCTCCCTACGAACGGTCACCTCAGACTCCTTGGTTCCATCCCAACGGGACACACGAAGCAGCCGGGCAGTTAAAGCATGAAAAAATGGAAAGACACCCTATCAGACACCCGCCCAACCATCATGCGAGATCCACGCAAAAAGTATCAGCACTTTCCAACTACTGCGGATACGCTGATCAAACTATGGCAATGGCGATACAAAAGAGTTAAGTCTTCATCATAACGCTACTACCTTATGTTTTTTCCTTTACACAACAAGAGAAGTTTTTTCTTCAGAAAAAGGAAAAACATACAAGGAGAAAAAGCAAAACAGATACATTAGGCCTCTGGCCCATCCTGAGGCTCGGAAGTGGAAGGCTCGGACGGTCTGCCCCCGGCACCCTCGACGACGGCCGACCTTGGCACTGACCCCACCGGTGTGGGAACTGCTTTGGTTGCGCGCCCTCCCGAGGCATCCGCAGTTGGCGACCCCTTGGACGAACAGCCCCCCTGGTCTCCTTCCTCTAACGTCGAACCAGAAGAGCCGGAGGACGACAAATCCGAGTCATATCATTGCCCGGATGGGAAATTGATTGTCTCGGACATGTGCTCCTCCGTGTAAGAGATGGCCCGGTCATAGTGTAGCAACCCTGGTAAATTTAAGGATTTGAAAGTCTAAATAAATTTAAAACCAATAGATAAACGAGGCCCAGACCTTGTACATAAACCTATTACGTCCTTATAAGTCTTACAAAAAGAACTCGTGAACCCTATAAATATCAACCCTCCGTGCCAATCGATTCCCTTCCTTTCACTACGACCGCAAGAGGGTTGTGGCTGCGGTAATTTAGTTCCTCCTGTTACTTCTTAGTTCTGCAACATTGGAAGCTCTTATCTTTCCGAGGGCTGCTGCTGCTGCTGTTACTATCAAGAGCTGTTGCTCTTGTTGATTCGTCCAGGACGTTTCTTTAGCTGCTGTTATCTCTGTTGAAAACAGAGCATCGGGAATTCTGTTGATTTCTCATCATCTGTGAACCCAATCGACAACCAAGGTAGGTCTTCTCTCTGATGGTTAAATTAAATTAACAAAGATGATATCAGCATGTTTTTTTTTTGTCAAGTTCATATCCTCTAGCTTCTTGTTAGAATTTCTCAGTATTTCTGTCGAGCATTCATATAGGTTCTTCGTGTGTTTAAAGGTTCATAGTAAAAGATGCCCCGGTTAAGGCACGTTTTTAATTTAAAACGACCCATTTGAAGACGTTATTCAATTTAACGTCGTCCATTCAGGTGTCATTTTGTGTCAATTTGTGATTCCCTGGACATTTGAAAATAACGACATTCAATATGTCATGTTTTATGATTCTGACGTCACTATTAAAGACGTTAAAAAATTTAAACGTGATAGTCACGAGGGCGTCAATTTACAGAATTCTAAAAAGATTGATCCGTGACAGTCGTCAATTGTATATATGTGAGTTATGAAGCTTTTCGCATTTATAATTGTTAATGGTTATAGAGGTATCCTTTAGCCATGAAAATTTATGGACATACTATTGGGATGGGGACCGAGGTACTGAAAGTGGTTACACCATTTTTCGTGCCCTCTATTGTAAGATCCTCCATCTCTCATCAAAAAATTATTTTGAACATATGGTTGGGTAGAGTTTTTCGAGCCGGTCATTTCGGTATATTATAAGCCTGATTCCGACATCATTTACCATAGAAACCGGGGACTTGAAAAATGAAATTTTGTGAAATAACGACCTACTATAGGTCGTTACAAAAAAAAGGGACGACCTATCTATTGGGCGTCACTTTTGAGTATTATATATATATATATGTATATATATATATATCATGTACATATATCTTTGAAAACTCATATTAATTAGAATATGTAACAGAAAATTATGAAAAATATATATTTAGAATCCTGGTATTTTCCTCCTAATTATCTTATATTCTTTTTCTTAAATCTATTTTAAATATATCAATGTGCCTTCAAATGAAGGTTTTTGAATTTATTCAATTAAATAGATATAAATGTAAATTCTTGTTAAATAAATTGAGATAAAAATCATGAAAATTAACGTTCCCCAAGGGGATGCTAATTAATAAATGACGGCACCCACGGGCGTTAAATAATAGAAGTTTCTTTAATTGTAGTTAATTATAGAATAGAATGGACATGAATTCTATGATTAACGTATACATTTTCTCACTGTTTTCTTTCGATTTTTACCCATACCGCGGGACTTCTGGCACTCTCATCTCACGTCCGTAGATGGAGTCCCTATTTCATGATTGGTTCACACATACACCTCAACTCTCGGTGACATACGAGCCCTCCGTTGGACATTCCGTTCCTTCGGACCGGCAAGTTAGTCATTGAGACCTCCGTAATTCTCCGCTAGCCTTGGATTCCCTCAAGGCAGCCGAGCTGGTTGTACCTTAAAAACCCTGGTTCTGATCCGTGTTACTTTGATTTCCGTTAGTCTTAACACTATACTCCTTTGGAATCTTCTTGTCATCAATTCGAGAACATAACCCATTGACTCTATATTTGGCCATATCTGATTCTGAAATATTAAAGGGCTCTGGGTCTGCGACTTTTCAGTGCCAGGAAGGACGAAAGTCCAATTCTGTAACCATGGTAAAATTCTGGGTGTGGCATTGCACCAACGTCTGTATATCTGTTCTGATCTGTTATCTGTTGAATCTGTTAGTATGGAAATTCTGATATTATGTTATTCTGTTATTCTGATATTCTATTATTTGTTATTCTGTTATTCTGTTAAATTCAGTTATTCCGCTAGACTGATTCATCTGCTTATTATTATTATTGAACTCTGTTATATTCTGGCCAATTCTGAAGTTATGTTCATCCGCGCATCTGTCCTTGTTATATTCTGATAACTTGTCCTTGACTCTGCATGGGAATTCGTCCCTATATCTCTTGATCTCGTATCTGCCTTTGACTTTAGTATTCATCTTTCCTGATAGTTGATCATCACGATTTTCTAGTTACATGCATTGCATCATCATGAACATGTTAATTGGTTAATCACTTATATTCTGCTTGATGAGAGATGTAATTCCTACTGAGCGTTTCGCTCACCTGCCTATCTTTAACGTTTTTCAGGTAATGACATTGAAGATAGTCCATCAGATTGGGAAGGGCAAGAGTGATGAGCGTTATGGAATCATGTCGGTGTCTTTTGTTTTTCTTTGAGTCTCGTCCTGTTATTTGAGTCTTTCCTCTTTATTAGAATGTAATAGTGAGTCCTTCCTACACTTATGTAAGTTGAGTCCAGATATGTAATTTGAATATTGATTATCAATAGAGATTAAATTGGCCCACATTGTCCAGGTAGTAATTTTGTGTCTTATGTATGCTCTGATCATTCACGACCGTATCACTGCCACGTTCTGAACGACACGCTCCGCTGCTATCGGTTCGGGGCGTGACAGTTTGTGGTATCAGAGCCTAGGCTTTCTAAGTCCTAGGTCATTGAGTCTAAGTCCTAGATCGAGTCATCTTAGAAGTACCCGGTGAGATGGGGTAGAACCTTGGGCTAAGAGCTAAAAATGGAAGTTAGAATACTAATAAGATTAACTTATGAAAACTGCTTGGTAAAATTTCACAAGAAATATTTGATAACCTTACATAAGATTGTTTATGTCTTGTAGAACTAGATAGATAGCAATGGCTGTCGAACGTGCTCAGTGGCGTGCCATGCAACGCACTCTCCAAGGCATGACTCAGGCTCTTCAACGAGTAGCCGATGGTGGAGCCAATCGTGGAGCCGGAGATTTGCATCGTGAATTCCGGAGTTTAAATCCTCCTAGGTTTAGTGGAACTCCTGATCCCGATTTAGCTGAAGATTGGACTAAAGAGATGGAGAGGATCTTTCGGGTCATGGAGTGTTCGGACCGGGATAAGGTATTATTGGCAACATTTCAACTAGAGAAGGACGCAAGGGCTTGGTGGGAGTCAGTAGAAGCCACCTTAGCAGACGACGAGGTTACATGGGAGGAATTCTTAGAACATTTTAATGAAAAGTATTTCTCGGAGAGAATTCGGGAGAAAAAGGCAGGAGAGTTCGCTTCACTCAAACAGAGAAGCATGACCGTGGCCGAGTACGAGGCTCAATTCTCGCGGCTGTCTAGATATGCACCTCACTTAATATCAACGGGGAAAATGAAAGCTAGAAGATTCTTGAATGGGTTAAGACTACAATATATACCCCAGTTAGCACCAATGGATATTCAATCTTATGCCGAGATGGTTAAGAGAGCTCAGCTATTAGAAGATGCCATGGAATTATCTTTCAAGGTCAAGGCTAGAATGGAAAAGAAAAAGGTAGATAATGGCAACAAAAGGCCCAATAATGAGAATAGAGTTCCGAATGGCAAGAAGCCTAAAGGAGAGAAGTGCAAACATTGTGGTAACGAAGGCCATCCATCTGAGAAGTGCCGTTGGAAGAGTGGAGCATGTTTTCGATGTGGGAGCAAAGAACATAGGGTATCTAATTGCCCTCTTCCAAAAGACCAACCTCAGCAGGAAAAAGACGATAATAAGGAACGTCATCATGGGCGACTTCAAGCAATAAGAGTCACACCTGCTGGCCAAGGAATGGATGGAGGTATTTCTCTTTAACTTGAGCTTTAATCCCTTAGTTCAATTTGCTAGACATGATTGTTGAATTGAGGAATATGGATTAGATGAACATATGATGTGCATAGGAAATTAAATTTGGGGACCAAATTCTTTTAAGTGGGGGAGGATGTAGCAACCCTGGTAAATTTAAGGATTTGAAAGTCTAAATAAATTTAAAACCAATAGATAAACGAGGCCCAGACCTTGTACATAAACCTATTACGTCCTTATAAGTCTTACAAAAAGAACTCGTGAACCCTATAAATATCAACCCTCCGTGCCAATCGATTCCCTTCCTTTCACTACGACCGCAAGAGGGTTGTGGCTGCGGTAATTTAGTTCCTCCTGTTACTTCTTAGTTCTGCAACATTGGAAGCTCTTATCTTTCCGAGGGCTGCTGCTGCTGCTGTTACTATCAAGAGATGTTGCTCTTGTTGATTCCTCCAGGACGTTTCTTTAGCTGCTGTTATCTCTGTTGAAAACAGAGCATCGGGAATTCTGTTGATTTCTCATCATCTGTGAACCCAATCGACAACCAAGGTAGGTCTTCTCTCTGATGGTTAAATTAAATTAACAAAGATGATATCAGCATGTTTTTTTTTTGTCAAGTTCATATCCTCTAGCTTCTTGTTAGAATTTCTCAGTATTTCTGTCGAGCATTCATATAGGTTCTTCGTGTGTTTAAAGGTTCATAGTAAAAGACGCCCCGGTTAAGGCACGTTTTTAATTTAAAACGACCCATTTGAAGACGTTATTCAATTTAACGTCGTCCATTCAGGCGTCATTTTGTGTCAATTTATGATTCCCTAGACATTTGAAAATAACGACATTCAATATGTCATGTTTTATGATTCTGACGTCACTATTAAAGACGTTAAAAAATTTAAACGTGATAGTCACGAGGGCGTCAATTTACATAATTCTAAAAAGATTGATCCGTGACAGTCGTCAATTGTATATATGTGAGTTATGAAGCTTTTCGCATTTATAATTGTTAATGGTTATAGAGGTATCCTTTAGCCATGAAAATTTATGGGCATACTATTGGGATGGGGACCGAGGTACTGAAAGTGGTTACACCATTTATCGTGCCCTCTATTGTAAGATCCTCCGTCTCTCATCAAAAAATTATTTTGAACATATGGTTGGGTAGAGTTTTTCGAGCCGGTCATTTCGGTATATTATAAGCCTGATTCCGACATCATTTACCATAGAAACCGGGGACTTGAAAAATGAAATTTTGTGAAATAACGACCTACTATAGGTCGTTACAAAAAAAAGGGACGACCTATCTATTGGGCGTCACTTTTGAGTATTATATATATATATGTATATATATATATCATGTACATATATCTTTGAAAACTCATATTAATTAGAATATGTAACAGAAAATTATGAAAAATATATATTTAGAATCCTGGTATTTTCCTCCTAATTATCTTATATTCTTTTTCTTAAATCTATTTTAAATAAATCAATGTGCCTTCAAATGAAGGTTTTTGAATTTATTCAATTAAATAGATATAAATGTAAATTCTTGTTAAATAAATTGAGATAAAAATCATGAAAATTAACGTTCCCCAAGGGGATGCTAATTAATAAATGACGGCACCCACGGGCGTTAAATAATAGAAGTTTCTTTAATTGTAGTTAATTATAGAATAGAATGGACATGAATTCTATGATTAACGTATACATTTTCTCACTGTTTTCTTTCGATTTTTACCCATACCGCGGGGCTTCTGGCACTCTCATCTCACGTCCGTAGATGGAGTCCCTATTTCATGATTGGTTCACACATACACCTCAACTCTCGGTGACATACGAGCCCTCCGTTGGACATTCCGTTCCTTCGGACCGGCAAGTTAGTCATTGAGACCTCCGTAAGTCTCCGCTAGCCTTGGATTCCCTCAAGGCAGCCGAGCTGGTTGTACCTTAAAAACCCTGGTTCTGATCCGTGTTACTTTGATTTCCGTTAGTCTTAACACTATACTCCTTTGGAATCTTCTTGTCATCAATTCGAGAACATAACCCATTGACTCTATATTTGGCCATATCTGATTCTGAAATATTAAAGGGCTCTGGGTCCGCGACTTTTCAGTGCCAGGAAGGACGAAAGTCCAATTCTGTAACCATGGTAAAATTCTGGGTGTGGCATTGCACCAACGTCTGTATATCTGTTCTGATCTGTTATCTGTTGAATCTGTTAGTATGGAAATTCTGATATTATGTTATTCTGTTATTCTGATATTCTATTATTTGTTATTCTGTTATTCTGTTAAATTCAGTTATTCCGCTAGACTGATTCATCTGCTTATTATTATTATTGAACTCTATTATATTCTGGCCAATTCTGAAGTTATGTTCATCCGCGCATCTGTCCTTGTTATATTCTGATAACTTGTCCTTGACTCTGCATGGGAATTCGTCCCTATATCTCTTGATCTCGTATCTGCCTTTGACTTTAGTATTCATCTTTCCTGATAGTTGATCATCACGATTTTCTAGTTACATGCATTGCATCATCATGAACATGTTAATTGGTTAATCACTTATATTCTGCTTGATGAGAGATGTAATTCCTACTGAGCGTTTCGCTCACCTGCCTATCTTTAACGTTTTTCAGGTAATGACATTGAAGATAGTCCATCAGATGGGGAAGGGCAAGAGTGATGAGCGTTATGGAATCATGTCGGTGTCTTTTGTTTTTCTTTGAGTCTCGTCCTGTTATTTAAGTCTTTCCTCTTTATTAGAATGTAATAGTGAGTCCTTCCTACACTTATGTAAGTTGAGTCCAGATATGTAATTTGAATATTGATTATCAATAGAGATTAAATTGGCCCACATTGTCCAGGTAGTAATTTTGTGTCTTATGTATGCTCTGATCATTCACGATCGTATCACTGCCACGTTCCGAACGACACGTTCCGCTGCTATCGGTTCGGGGCGTGACACATAGCCTTGCTTGAATCCCTTGCGGATGCCCCGGCGAAGCGCTAACTCATAGTAGGGGAGGGTAGCCTCCTTAATATCGACCCGGTAGGCCTCCGAGCATCTGTATTGCTCGAGTGCCTCCGCCCCGGCCCATTCCAACCTACCGACGAGTTCGGCCTTCTCCCACTCCACCTCGGATAACCTTCGCTCGGCCTCGACCATCTGCTTCTCCGCCTCGGCCCGATCAGCCTCGGCCTCCATTCGAAGATGCACGGCTTCCTCAGCCCGGTCCACCAGCTCAGTGCGCTCAGCCTCCCACCGGCCGTCTAGCTCGACGCGAGCCATGCGCTCCTCCTCAAGAAGCCTGCTCTTCCTCTCCAGTGATTCGCGGGCCCTAGCTAGCTGCTCGGTCAGTGCCCGGGCCTCTGCTTGACTCGCCCACGCCAGCTCTCTAACTGAGGAGAGCTCCCGCCGAAGCCCGTGATGGGATTCGATGCCGAGCACTAATTTTTATTTTGCACTTGTGTCCTTTTATTTGCATTTATATCCTTGGGAAAACATGTATGTAATTGTAAGGCTTTATAAGCCAATACATCATTCCCTAAGGATCTTTGGGTTTTTGTGCAAAAGTCCAGTAGGACCAGCAAGGGACCCCCATTTCCTTTCCTATTGGTCCACCTAAGCCTTAGGGCCCATGTGGGGCCAGTCAAAGGTCCAAGGTGGGCTTCTAGATGGCTTGACCATTCAAGGGGACAATTGGATTAAAAAGTCCAATATTCCAACCCTTAAAGTCTAAGATGCTTCCCCCTTATAATATAGTTTATCGCATGTTGTATTTTTTATTTAATTTGGTCATTTGACCACATGGGGAAGAAAATCCCCTCTCTCCCATGAAATTCCCAGCCCCCCACCCCTTGCCATTCTCTATATAAGCCTATGTATAGTGTCATTAGAGAAATTAATGAAGAGAAAAAATTGTGAAATTTGGTTGGAACCAAAGAAGGGTGTGCCCTCCTTCTCTCTCCCTCCCCCTCTTGTAGATAGATTTCTGCTAAATCTTGGGTGTGATACCCTTTTATCTTCTCCTTAGCCCCTCTGAATTCTATTTCTATCGCCGCCGCCGCCATCGCATTGCCGTCGCGCCGCCGCCACCATCGTCGGATTCTATCTACATCAGGACAGAAGCTCATCTCCGGATTTTTATCTCTGATTCTTGTTGTCTGATCGAGCCCCTATTTTTGAGAGTTTGTTTTGTCTATCTCCCTTAACCTCCAGTTCATATTTCGTGTCATTTGGAAGTCATTTGATATTTTTCCCATGTTTTTGTTTATCCTCTGAGTAATCTGCCCTTTTGCAGATCTACGACACAGAGTCACCTTGTCGCATTTTCCCCACACCCTTAAAAATTTTCATAAAATCTCAAAAAATTACTCAGTATTCCACACATATATCCCATTCCACCATAATTTTCTTGGAGTCTATAAAAATCATTTTCCCATTGGTCAAAGGTCAGTTTCAGGCAGATCTCTTGCTGCCCTGTGTGTTTGTCAATCTGAGTCAGAAACAAAAACAGTGTTGCAGTCATATTCATTTCCAATCCGTTCGGTGGTTGGAGCTGTAAAAAATATATGTTATTTATCTATGAGTGCTCTTTCCAACGGTACCAGCCACGTCTCGATCGGCCTCCGGATCTGAGCGTCGTAATTCTTGCAGTCGAGACGTGCAGATCTGTTCCCTGTGCATGTTCGAAATTGTAGTGCAGAAGATATTCAGAAATAAATATCAAAAATCAACTTCAGGAGCCGCCCCTTCAGGGAGTCGTTCAGGGACGCCCTGCCATCGTCCCAGCCAAGCGGCGCCTCCGGAAGATCTTAGGAAGGCGACGTTCCTTTGGAAACCGTTGCTTGCTATCCAGTGAGTCAGCAACCGAGTTGGCGCAGCACCGAGTTGAAATAGTGCCGAGTCGGACCAGCAGGTCGAGTTCGTGCCGTACGCACCTCCAGATTGCTGCCCGTCAACCCAGGGTCGGTCCTCCCGGGCCCCACTTGTAGCCCTTTACCTCCCTGCGTGGAGTGGGCAATAAAATTCACTGTTGTAATTAAATTTTTACCATTGTACCGGGAGTTACCGTAACTGGCCGGGGTCGTCTTCCCCATGCCCGGAGCGTGGAGGTATCGTGTTCGCTCTCTTACTCGGCTTTGCTTTACTCGTATTTATTCGTATATGCCGCTGCATGTGATAGGTTATTAGCCCGTTATATCATTTTTATCACCGCTGCGAGGGAGTGAGTGCGACCCGTCCCGTGACTCAATCCGAGTTAACGCGGAAAAGTCGATACCCGAGACTCACTGCCGGTTTCTCAACCACGCACGGTCCCACGTCTTCCCTCGATTAGGGGCGATCGTGAGCTAGAGTCCCAGGTCACGTGTCCATCCGTCACGCTCCTCGGTGAGCCGAGCTACCTTCCTGTCCGATCCACCAGGGGTCCAGGCAAGGGTCGACCGCTCCGACTCCAACCGAGCGTAAGCTTCAGCCAGAGTGGCCCACATCTGGGCCAAGACCAAGTCGCCCCCCATAACCATCTCGAGGGCCGCGGGCGGGGAGTGCTGCCTGTCTCCCTTCTTCACCTTCGTGGCTATACCACGACATACCTGATATAGAGGGCCCTGGATGCCTAGCCTCTCCAGAGCCGCCGAAATAAGGGCCCCACCTCCGAGTGGCGCCTCCTCGGAAGCCCCACCGGTCGGCCCTGATCGAGCCGCTACTTCATCCACCCCTCTTGCCTCGGTCGGTTGGGGCTGAGTCACCGCTCCTCGCGACCCCCCGGCCTCGACTGACTCGGCACCTACATTGCCACCCGGAGCGTCGCCCGCCTCGATCGACGCCCCAGTCTCGGCCGCGGTCCCAGAGTCCCCAGCTTCGACTCCAGCCCCCTCGGTTCCTGTTGAGGGGAGAGCCGACCCAGCGCCATCGCCACCAGCAGAAGCGGCCTCGGCCCCCTCAGCTCCTGCTGAGGGGAGAGCGGATCCAACGTCGCCGCCTCCAGAAGCGGCCCTGGCCTCCTCGGCCCCCTCTCGCTCTGTAGATGGGGGAGCCTACCCAACAAGGTCGGCCCTATCTCGCTCGGAAGAGGGAAGAGCCGCCGAGCCAGATTCACCTTCGACAATAGGGTCGAACCCGGCCTTCTTGGCACACTTTTTGGCCTTCATGGCGTCCCGTATCATGCCCTCCATGGGATCTTTGCGCTTGGACCCCCGCGGCCTGGAAGTTCCCTCCTGGGCCATCCCCTTGGCCTTGTCTCGGGCTCGGGAGTGCCCCTCGAGAGCTCGTGGCTCGTCGGTAGCCGAGTCATCGCCAAGATCGATCACCGCCCGCTCGGCCGCAGGCTCCTCCTCCACAGCCGGCCGCCTGACATCTGCGCAGAAGAAGATATGGTCAGGAAAAGAAAATGGCATCATCATCCGACGAAGAAATTGACTCGTGACGCCCATACCTGTCAGCCGTAGCCGCGTGAGAAGACACCGCTCGATGTTCTCCGGAGAAACCAGCTCCTCCGTGGACTGACGACGCTTCAGCAAAATGGTCGCATACTCCTCCACGTCCGGAGAAAACTCGTCCTTCCTCGGAGGGATGTTCAGATAGAAATTGGGGAGTACAGGACACCTACAAGTCTCCTCCACCGAAGAAATTCTCACCCAGAAGAACTGAGTTTTCCATCCCCTATGCAAAGAATCCCTCGTAGCCAAGGAGACACAGCTCCTATTCTGCCTCGCCTAGATGAAATAGAAGCCCTTCCCAGCGGAGGGATGTGCCTTCAACTCGAAAAAATAATGAAGGAGGTCCAAGGAAGGAGGAACCCCGCATTCGCGACAGAAGATGCGAACGGCGGAAAGAAGAAGATAAGAGTTGGCTACTAACAGTACGGGCGCCAACCGAAAGAAATCAAGAAACTTAAGAACAAAGGGCTCGAAGGGAAGGTGGAACCCACCCTTCCACGATAGAAGGAAGGTGCAGATATGGCCCATACGGGCATCCAAGCTCATCTCGTGCGGGGCAGCCGCAGTGAAATAAAACTTATAGGGTAGGCAAAACTGGTGCTCCAGCCGTTTCACCTCCGCCTCCCCCAGCTCGCTGCAGTTTGGAGCCAGCGGTATCACCGTCACCCTCGCCACAGACTCACCCTCGCACTCTTCGACCTCCAGACGCTGATCCGCCATAGAATCTGGAGAGGAACTTGAAGAGAAATGCTCCCGAGATTCTGAAGACTCCGGAGGAAGAGGAAGCTGTCGGACTACCTCCGCAGTTATCTCCGCCAACTCTACGAACGCCGTTGCAAGCCTCTGCTCTTCCGTCGTGTCCTCACGACGCATCAATGTGCCCAACAAGAAGCACGAAGAAGAGTAAAAACCTTAAAACAGAGGGAGTCTGGAACGACAACAAGCACACAACGCCTATATTCCCACACGGAAGGCGGCGCGTCATTCTGACCTTCCAGAAAAGGGGGCCCCTTCATTTCAAATCCGTTAGGATTATCATTATTATGGGCCCAGGTGACCACGACACGTGGCTTCTTAACACCGCCAGATCTCCACCCACCCGAGCCACGCTGGTCCAAAACCCTAACAGCTACTCTTTCGAGCCTACCAAGGCTCGGGAGTAGGAGGGGGGAAAGTGGAGAGGGAGATTTTTGTAGCCCATTTAAAGAGCAGCCGAACCAGGTCCAACAAGACCAAACGAGGCCCAGCTCATATAATTGACCGCCCCGCAGGGCCCACTTAGTATAAAAGCCCAATAAGATCACTCGGGATCAAGCCCTTCCTCGGCGGCCCTTAGGCTCGGAAGGCCCGAGCGTCGGTCCTGTTGGAGGAAGACCCAAGCCCGAGTTATCCCCCTCGCCAGAATGAAGGCTAGCGCCCCGTGCCCACTCCGACCGAGCCTCATCCGAGCTATGCTTATCACCCGGAAAGGGCTGGCACTCTTCATGCTTGGAACGACCGACGATTACTTATCCACGCTGCCGTTGAGAGCCCTTTATGAGCAGGAGTTCACAAAGATAAGGGACCCACGAATCTTCAAGGTTATAAAGAGCCCACGATGAGGATGTAAAGAGCCCACGTCAGGAATGTAACCCCCGCCTGAAACTCCTCAGGTTACAGGACACATGGGGCCGGCGCACTATTTAAACCTGGGACTCCCTCCAATGAGATGTAAGGGCCAACACATGCCTAGCATTCCCTGAGCAGGAACCACTTCACCACCTTGGTGTAGAGGGATCTCGTGCATCTCTTTCCTCCTCCCTTCGTAGCTTCCACCAATGCTTTGCTGACTTAGGCATCAGAGGGTTTTCCCCAGGGAACCATCCCTAGGCCCCCTGATCCGTTTCCCTTCCTTGCAGTTCACTACTCGGTGATCATCTCCTCCAACTCAGGACTAGCGCGAGATCGCCCCTCTTCAAACGGTAAGAATATCATGTTAGGGAAAAAAGCCCTCTGGTTTTACTTGATTCCATGCACTATAGACCATGAATTTCATGTTTTAGTAGGTCTATGCATTCATGCATGTCCTTAGCCTAATTTAAAGATAAAAGATATTCTCTTGTTCATTCACTACGACCTATGCATCTAGATGGCCTATTCTTTGTTCTGTCATGACTAGAGTAGTTGTTTATTTTGATTCTTCTTGCTTGAAAGGTTTTACACCATAGATCTTTTACTTACTATCAGCAGTGCTCTGACGGATTATAGTTAGACCGTCACATGACTCTGACGGCCTTACGATAAGCCGTCACACCGCCTGTTGAACTTAATATTCTCTGTAATCTCTGACGAACCAGGATCGGAGCGTTACAAGACTCTGACGGCTCCACGATAAACCGGAACAGCCATATGATGCGCCTGTCTTAGACTGCCAGAGTGATGAGTTCTGTCAATTCGAGACAGAGTTGAGAACAGTCAAAGTGGCTTATAAATAAGCCTAGTTATCTAAGTTTTGACCTATCTTCATGAACTTTGAGGTTATAAATTGAGTCATGCATGTCTAAAGCACTTTGAGTGATTTTAAGTACATGTTAATTTCATTTACTAAAACTCTATAGTTTTATATTAAAAACATGATTTTAACTAATGTATTGACGGAGTTTTATCATGGTTTCACATCGTTACACATTCTTTTCCATAGAGTCAATTTCTCTAAGTGCATGGCATATATTCCGGTATATGACCATTAGTTCACACTTTGAACCATAGGAACATATTCTTGAACTTGAGGACCTCTCTATTGGATATTCCTTCTAATAGACTAAGAAATCTTGTTTCAAGGCCTCCGTAATTCTCCGCGAGCCTGGGATTCCCACTAGGACGCCGAGTTGGTTGTACCATTAAAGCCCAATTGTTTAGAAAGCACTATTGCTATTTTCTGGTTTTGACTATGTAACGGCCTATTACTCGACCGTCAAGCCCATCTAACAGTCCAGTATACAACCGTCACATTCACTGAGTCCAATTTATTCATTCTGGATTCAGCCCGATCTACCGGCCCAATTATAGACCGTCACATTCATGTAATGGCCCATTAATTGACCATCACAATTTCTGAGTACTTTAACCTGAGGTTTGACCTAAGGGTTGATATTTCAAAGTTCCTAGATGGATTATTGATGGCCTAGGACTTGTCATATTGTTCAAGATGCTTAATTTTAAATTATGGAAGATAAGGAATGTACTGTTATGCTGTCAAATTATTTCCATGAGCATAACCTTATTTTAAGTCATTCTTGATCCCTCGCATTCTTAAATTGAAGCATTCATTCATTAAAACTTATTGAACTTGTTATATTACTGGCCATATTTTATTGCTTGAAACGTGGAAGTAGCTTGATTTATACTTGAAGATGCGATCGAGCACTGATTGTGTTCAAGGGCTCTATGCTAGTCCCCTCGGCTGATTGTCGGAAACATACTGTAAACCATGGGGTATGATGCTACTGGCGTCACATTGCGCTGGGAGTACTTTTTTTATAAATAAGTGAAAATCCACGGCTCGTGAAGTGAAAATCCACAAGACACGACATATATACGTACACGACTTTCTTGCTTGTTACATGATATTCCACACAATTTCACCAAATACTTGCTCATAAGCAAAAGATGTATGTGTGATGATTACGTGGTTTACTAGTACATTCTTGATACATTCTTGTTCATGAAAGGCCATATCATGTTCTTGATACATTCTTGTTAATTCCTACTTGTTCATTCTATCTTATACGATCGTCTTGTTACCTTGGTTATTTACATATGATTCGCATGATTTTACCTTATTGTTTAGAGCTAAATTGCTAATCACTTTAAAAGTGCCTTCATGTTGATGCGAAGATACATACTGGGTAAGTGTGCTCATTACCTATTTTTCAATCTTTTCAGGAGATGGAAGTAATTCGAATTCGGATTCGAGTTATACAAGTAGCGGGTCCGAGAGCGAATGAAAGTCCTATCAAAATGAGAGTGAAGACTTAGGAAAGTCGCTATTGTTTAGATCGAGTCTTTGTAATTTCCTTTTTCCTTGAGTCTGATGGATTAAAGATAGTTGAAAAGTTATTGTATTTGAGTATTTTGATTATTAATGAAATAAGTTGGAGTTTGAGAAAATTATTATGCAATTACATTTTTATGTGTGATTGTCTTGCGCTCTGATTGTTCTTGCTTGCAAGAGGCTTACCGTGCCAGCTGTTCATGTTCCTCGAGTTACTCTTCCGCTGTAATAAAGGCTCGGGGCGTGATAGAAACTAGCTTAAAAACCGTATACTGGGAACTGCCACGCCACCACTCCCGGGTGGGTCGAAACGTCGTAACGTGTCGCCAGGCTACGACTAGTGGAGGCTCACTAGACACAGACTCCAAAACACGAGTGCTGAAGTACAGACAAGCAAGGAAGCACTTTTACACATACTACGAGGCACCGCGGCAGCACACCACTATCGAAAG
Source organism: Amorphophallus konjac (assembly GCA_022559845.1). NCBI lineage: Eukaryota > Viridiplantae > Streptophyta > Magnoliopsida > Alismatales > Araceae > Amorphophallus > Amorphophallus konjac. The sequence goes on along the minus strand of CM040127.1, from coordinate 175,545,270 downwards.
ACTCAGGACAAGGCAACTAGACCTGTAGACACAACGATCCTTGAGTCTTACGACTCGGAGTCAAGATCGTCGTACGAAGCGGAAGAAGCCTCCAATCGGTTTAATCCTAAGCCAAACGAAACGACACACCGCAGGAAACGACTCACGGAGACTTGAGGGAACACCAAGACCCTTAGCACATCTAGACATGCACACCGAGGTGAGACAACACCTCAAGGCATCTAGAAGCATGTCTCGGGCTGGACAGAACCGCCGAGATGCACACAAGGTCTTATGTCAACCATTGGATCTTACCGGGTTGACCAGGACCTGATAAAGACTTGGAAGCAATACAGAAACGGGCAGGAATGGCTACCTTATAACGTGGTCATAGCTCTCATAGGATGTCAAGAGACATCCACGGGTCAGCGGGCAAACCACAAGGTCAAGCCAAGACCCTTAGAAATCAAAACCCCGGAAAACAACACCCTAGGGATATGGCGGTCCACCATTAGGCCGCTATATGGAAGAAGCGGTCGAGGGTAGGGCCACTACACCCCAACAGAGACAAGAATCTGGCGGTCCAAGACTGGGCCACTAGGGGACTGTATCGGTCAAGGATTAGGCCGCTAGGCTCAGTCACCCTGAATCGACCAATCTAGTTAAACCACCCGTAGCGATCTAAGATAGACGCGCTACACGGACGTGGCAGTCGAAGAGTGAACCACCACACTAACCGCCCCAAAACATTGACTTAAGACAAGCAACATGTAGCGGCCTAAGAAAGGCGCGCTACAGCGAAGAAACACATGAAGGTTGGGCCGCTAGAGCCAACCGACTTAGACCTCTGACCCGGTCAAAACACACTGTGGCGGCCTATAGTAGGCACGCTACAGTAGAGTGGCGGTCATACACGGGGCCACCAACACGAACTGGCATAGACTGTTGACTCTAGTCAACGACTTCTGGTGCTCCATGAAAGGGCCGCCAGAGAGAACCGACTGACACGAACATCGAGAAACAACGAGCCCTGGCGCACCACTATAGGGCCGCCAACCTAAACTAACTTCGAAGCTACCAACACACTAAAGGATGTGGAGGTCTATCGTGGGGCCGCCAGAGACCTGTAGCGGTCACTGGAACGGCCGCCAAAGCGATACAGCGGGAAAACTAGGGAAAAGGCCAATCTCAGCCGTTCCACGCCCCATTCACGTCTAAACGGAGGGGAAACAGTCCTAGATGGCGAAAAACACCTTCCACAAGCCGGAAGGGTCACATGCAACCATTCATTCGCGAGAAACGGGCGATTCCAATGAATCGACCCAAATTGGGTCACCGGGGTTCTCGGACTCTTACCGACCCCGAATGACGACCAATCGCGGTGAAACTTACGGGAACGGGATCCAGACATCCTGACGGTTCGTTTAATACTAATTTTACTAAAAACTATCGTTGTTTCCGGCAAACCCTATGAACTCCTAAAATCACAGTTTTACCTAAACGAGCCTAAACTCGCCCGTTCTGGCACCGAACAACACGAAACTGCAAGAAAAAGTGCAGGAGAAGTAGGTGATCCGTCTCCCTACCTCCACCGAAGAAACCGTACGCCGAAGCGACTAAACCACGCCAAAAATGTCACACAAATGAAACCGCGCCGGCTTTGAATCCACCGAGGGATCGCACCGCGCCACACTCCAACCGCCGCTCCATCCCACATCACGATCACTCCATCGCGTCCCCGCCTCGGCCAACTCTCCACGGCCGTGCGCCCCGCGTTGAACGGCCCAAAGACGAGAGAGAATGAAGAGAGAGAGAGGGTCGTGAGAAAATGAGAGGGAGGAGAGAGGAAGAAGAAATAAAAAGAAGGAAAATTATGAATTTTTCTTAATTTCCAAAAATTCGATAATTGACCCGAAAATGGAATAATTCAGAAAAATATGGAAAAATAGTCAAAATGATCCTCTAAAAGAGTACATCGCTGCTGTAACGTCCTCGAGTCGATGAATTGAGAAATAAACTCACCATAGGGTTCCGTAACTAGTACGAGAGAAAAACTCACGTGGATCGTAAAACTCAACTCAGGACGCACAAAAGTGATCCGAAACTCTCCAAAGAAGATCCGAAAGACCCAATAAGGATCCACGGTATTACAGCCTCCCGTCCTTCAAGAAATTTTGCCCTTGAAATTTAAGGACTAGCAAAGGAGAAGCAGGAAAGAACAAACCCCAAGACACAACTTGAAACAACACGAATCTCGAAAAATATAGTTCAAAAGAACACTGTGAGATGATAATCACAGGCACACGCTCTGGATCGAGCATGGCACCCAAGTGAACACAAGTGCAACACCCCTGAAACAAGGCAACATCGCTTATGTCTCACAGGAAAGGAGACGACACAAGCCACGACGACAGCTATCGGGAAAACAAAGCGATAAGAATCGCGAAACCTACGCCAGCAAAAGACTGTACTGGACTTTCAGGACTCTGGATACTATATATCTCGGATTCCCATGTACTTCACACAACAATGCTCTGATACCACCTGTGACGACCCGGATCCCAGATACCGGATATACACGATAAGACTACCGAGTAAACCCGATACCGCTTGGAACCCGTGAAGCCTCCCAAGAGCTGCAAAGCTCCGAAGGGATGGAAGGATTGTCGTGTAGTACATTGAAGTCACAGATATAACGGTAAGTAATTAAATTTCATTAATCAGATTTGCTAAAGTAGCATAAATAAAAATTACTTTTTAATTAATAGTTGCAAATTAACAATTATACCGGAGTCCAGTCCAAATGAAAGATAAGTACAGTCCAACAGAAAGAAGAACGTTCACTGAGGTCGGGGGAAACCCGACGCAGGTACCGCTGGCAGCTCCAGACACGCCACACTAGGAACTGCGGAAGCAGAACGACGCCACCCACCTGAAAAGTAGGGGTGAGCCTCGTGTCACTGGCCCAATAGGGGTCACGCGGATCCCCACTGAAAAACAACATAGTAACACGCTAAAATAGCAAGTAAACAGCAGGAGTAGTAAAGTAGGAAAACTAAACTACAAAGCTGTAAAAGAAAACCGGAACGGAAGGAGTAGGAACAGCTAAAAGAAAAGGGAAAAGTTGTACCGAACAAGCGCGGCTGCCGAACTAGCCTCGGCTCCCTGAACTACTCCGGGCAGCAACAGGAAGGCGAACCCTGATCTGATAAAGTCAGGAGTTGCCGATTTGTCGGGCCCACAAAGATAGGCAAAAAGCCTAGAAAAGACCTAGACAGACACAGACGCCCTAAAGTATACACGACTCGATTGTCATGCACGCTCTTCTAGACACGACCACATACACAACTGGAACGTCGTGTACACGACACAACACTGACCTCGCGTAAGACCACGAGAAGGCTAACCCAGAAAGGTCACGACGTGCGAAAAACACGAGTCACGTGTCACGTGACGGAAGCACCCCGTCACTAGAAGAACAGCCAGCTGCGTCCACTGACGTCTTATGCTGCGCCTACAAGTGTCTCGTCTACGCTGCCGCCTGAAGCACGACAGAGATTGAGACACGCTCAGAACCAGAATAGGAACTATAGTCACGAGTGACTAGACATGGTAACGCCCGTCAGCGTCAGTCCACGCCCCTGACCACGTGTGCACACACCGACTCTTGCTAGAGAGCCAGGCCTCTAGCTAGTTTTCCCCACCCAGCAGGACGGTGTTGTACGGCGGGGGCCTATGGAAACTAGCTTAAAAACTGTATATCGAGAACTGCCACGCCACCACTCCCAGGTGGGTCAACACGTCGTAACGTGTCGCCAGGTTACGACTAGTGGAGGCTCACTAGACACAGACTCCAAAACACGAGTGCTGAAGTACAGACATGTAAGGAAGCACTGCCGCAAGTACTACGAAGCACCAAGGCAGCACACCGCAGCCGAAAGACTCAAGACATGGCAATTAGACCTGCAGACACAACGATCCTTGAGTCTCACGACTCGGAGTCAAGATCGTCGTACGAAGCGGAATAAGCCGCCAATCGATCTAATCCTAAGCCAAAGGAAATGACACACCGCAGGAGATGACTCACGGAGACCTGAGGGAACACCAAGACCCTCAGCACATATGGACATGCACACCGAGGTGAGACAACACCTCAAGGCATCCAGAACCATGTCTCGGCCTGGACAGAACCGCCGAGACGCACACAAGGTCTTATGTCAACCATTGGATCTTACCGGGTTGACCAGGACCTGAAAAAGACTTGGAAGCAATACAGAAACGAGTAGGCATGGCCACCTTATAACGTGGTCATAGCTCTCATAGGATGTTAAGAGACATCCACGGGTCAGCGGGCAAACCACAAGGTCAAGCCAAGACCCTTAAAAATCAAAACCCCGGAAAACAACACCCTGGGGATATGGCGATCCACCTTTAGGCCGCTATATGGAAGAAGCTATCAAGAGTAGGGCCGCTACACCCCAACAGAGACAAGAATCTGGCGGTCCTAGACTGGGCCGCTGGGGGACTGTAGCGGTCAAGGATTAGGCCGCTAGGCTCAGTCACCCTGAACCGACCTATCTAGTCAAACCACCCGTAGCGGTCTAAGATAGACGCGCTACACGAACGTGGCGGTCTAAGAGTGAACCGCCACACTAACCGCCCTAAAACATTGACTTAAGACAAGCAACATGTAGCGGCCTAAGAAAGGTGCGCTACAGGGAAGAAACGCATGAAGGTTGGGCCGCTAGAGCCAACCGACTTAGACCTCTGACCCAGTCAAAACACACTGTGGCGGCCTATAGTAGGTGCGCTATAGTAGAGTGGCGGTCATACACGGGGCCGCCAACACGAACTGCCATAGACTGTTGACTCTAGTCAATGACTTCTGGCGCTCCAAGAAAGGGCCGCCAGAAAGAATCGACTGACACGAACATCGAGAAACAACAAGCCTTGGCGCACCACTATAGGGCCGCCAAATGCAAGTGGCGGTCAGAGGTTGGGCCGCCAACCTAAACTAACCTCGATGCTACCGACACACTGAAGGATGTGGCAGTCTATCGTGGGGCCGTCAGAGACCTGTAGTGGTCACTAGAATGGCCGCCAAAGTGATACGGCAGGAAAACTAGGGAAAAGGCCGATCTCGGCCGTTCCACACCCCATTCGCGTCTAAATGCACGGGAAACAGTCCTAGACGACGAAAAATGCCTTCCACAAGCCGGAAGGGCCACATGCAACCATTCATTCGTGAGAAATGAACAATTCCAACGAATCGACCCAATTGGGTCACCGGGGTTCCCGGACTCCTACCGGCCCCGAATGACGACCAATCATGGTGAAACTTGCGAGAACGGGATCCAGACTTCCTGAGGGTTCGTTTAATACTAATTTTACTGAAAATGGTCATCGTTTCCGACAAACCCTACAAACTCCTAAAATTACGGTTTTACCTAAACGAGCCTAAACTCGCCCGTTCTAACACCGAACAACACAAAACTGCAAGAAAAAGTGCAGGAGAAGTAGGTGATCCGTGTCCCTACCTCCACCGAAGAAACCGTACGACGAAGCGACTAAACCGTGCCAAAAACGTCACACGAACGAAACCGCGCAGGCTTTGAATCCACCGAGGGATTGCGCCGTGCCTCGCTCCAACCGCCGCTCCATCCCGCGTCCCGATCACTCCATCGCGTCCCCGCCTCGGCCAGCTCTCCACGGTCGTGCGCCCCACGTCGAACAGCCTAGAGACGAGAGAGAACGAAGAGAGAGAGAGGGTCGTGAGAAAATGAGAGGGAGGAGAGAGGAAGAAGAAATAAAAAGAAGGAAAATTAGGAATGTTTCCTAATTTCTGAAAATTCGATAATTGACCCGAAAATGGAATAATTCATAAAAATATGGAAAAATAGTCGAAACGATCCTCTCAAAGAGTACATCGCTACTGTAACATCCTCGAGTCGGTGAACTGAGAAATAAACTCACCACAGGGTTCCGTAACAAGTACGAGAGAAAATGTCATGTGGATCGTAAAACTCAACTCAGGACCCACAAAAGTGATCCGAAACTCTCCGAAGATGATCCGAAAGACCCAATAAGTATCCTGGGTATTACATCCTTACCACCCAGCGAGCACTCTCTGAGCACCCACTTGGAGCGGCGAGCACACGTGTAGAGGATCTACGCACCTATGAGATCGTCTACTTCAGCGTCTACTTCTCCCTCTCTTCGCTCGTGTTTATTGCTCATTGATCTCTTGCTGACTTAAGCATCGGAGGGTTGTCCCCTAGGGTAATACCTGGGACTCCTTCTGATGCCTCCTCGGTTTCTTGGTGTTTGCAGGCCTCCACGGGCGCGAGACGACTTCCCCAACCAATAAATAGAGAAGGTGGTACGTGGCCTAGGAACCATTTTCCTGCCGCTACACTTCTTGGCGCCGTCTGTGGGAATCAGAGCGAAAGGCTATGGCACCCCGTGGAAGCCTCCGCAACGCCAGCAACCGGGGGCGGGGCTCCCACCAGGGACCCAACTCTCGACGGGGATCACACGAAGCTTCTTCCGCTCGCCCCCGACAAGAGGTCACCCCAGGTGACCTAGACGAGCTCCGCCAGGAGATCTGGGACTTGACAGATTTCTACCGAGATATTCAGGACCAGAGGGTTAGGCCCTAACTCGCCCCACCCGAACGATGGGAGGGTGAAAGGGACTAGACCGGAGAGAACTTTCGGCAAGTACGGGAGGCATCCCATGCCTCAGTCGCAAGGACTCGACGGTCATGCAGCGTGTCGGCACCCAAGGTACACAGCCCGCTTCATTCCAATCCAAAAATGGACCACCGGCTCCAACGGTTCGACGAGATAGAGGACAAGGTCCAGTACCTAGACTACGTCCTCCTGGCCGCCAAGAATCGCGGCCTCATCGACGATGACTTGGACTTCCATGCTCCCTTCTCTAGGAAGATCATGGAAGCCCCGATCCCGCCAAAACTCCAGTTGCCATCATTCGCCTCCTACGACGGCACCACCGATGCGGCCGACCACCTGCACGGCTTCGAGTCCCACCTGGTGTTTCACCGGGCCTCAGACACCGTGAAATGCTTGGTGTTCGTCACGACTCTCCGGGAAAACGCCAGAGCGTGGTTCGAGTCCCTACCGACTGGGACGATCTCCTCCTTCCAACAGCTCAAAAGGCTGTTCAAGGAGAACTTTGTGGGCTGCCGAAAGGTAGCCAAGTCTGCTGTAACTCTGCCCGCTCTTAGGCGGGGGAAAGAAGAAACATTATGGGACTTCATCTATCGCTTCCACGCGAAGGCGCTCCGCATCCCCCACCTTGACGTCGGCATCGCCACCACGACACTGACCCATGGGACGCGAGACCACATCCTCCGGCGTGCGCTCGGAGTTGAAGCCCCGACGACCCTTCCAGATCTCCTCGCGCTAGGTCAGAAGCACGGGCATTGTGAGAAGAACACCGCCGCCCTACGCCGTGCGGCCGGGACTGACCATCCCGACCGAAAAAAAGCCACCTACCCACCACGAGAGGGCCGAAGTAAACGGGAGCGATGCGGCGGGGACCGCAGCAACCACTCCAACAAGGAAAGGGGTGGCTACCGTCATTACACACCCTTGACGGCCCCGCCCGACCAGATCTTGATGGAGATCCATGAGGAACCTTTCCTCAAATGGCCCTAACGGATGAAGTCGGACCCGAGCTCGAGGAACAAGAAGAAATATTGTCACTCCCATCGAGACCATGGTCACGACACCATCAACTGCATCAACCTGAAGGATGCCATCGAGGACCTCATCCGCCGAGGACTCCTCGATAAATTCCTCGCCAAAGCTGCCGAGAGACGACAGAAGACACCTCTCCCGATCGACAACCGGCCCAACGGAAAAGAGATCATGATGATCTCTGGAGGGCCCACCACGGGGGGAGATAGCGCGAGCAGAAGGCGTCGCTATGCGATGGCCATCAACACGGTAGACCACGGTGACGGCACCCCACGGGGGCTTTCCCTCTCGGGTCATCTAGGAGACCCCATAATTTTCTCTGAGGATGACCTGGAAGGCATCACGATGCCCCATTCTGATGCTCTGGTGGTTCCTGCCACCATCAACCAATGTACTGTACATCGCATTCTGGTAGATAATGGAAGCGGACCCGACGTTATTACGTATGACTGTCTTATACTCATGGGTGTGGATGTGTCACGACTCACGCCATTGCATACGCTGCTGTACGGGTTCTCTGGCATGACCATCTACCTGGAAGGGCATATCTCGCTCCCGATCACGTTCGGGACGGCACAAAAAGAGGTAACCTTCCTCGCCGACTTCACTGTGGTTCGTGCAATGACAGGGTATAATGCTATCATCGGCCGAGGGATCCTCGGCACGCTTCGAGGAGTCCCTTCTTCCTACCACCAGAAGCTTAAGTTCTCCACCCCCCGTGGGGTAGGGGAAGTCAGGGGAGATCAACGGGAGTCCAGAAGGTGCTACCTTATCTCCACTCACGATCGATATCCCGAAGAAGTGACACCGAAGAAGAGGGCGAGGACCAAAGATCCAGGTCCGAGCACGAGTGCGCCAGCTGAGGACTTGTACCTCATCCAGGTTGGGGACGACCCAAGCAGAACGCTGAAGATCGGCGCTACCTTGACCGAGCACGACAAGCTGGAATACGCGAGATTCTTCGCGGCCAACCAAGACGTCTTTGCGTGGTCCGAGGACAAACTCCCCGGAATCCCTCCGGAGGTCATCACGCACCAACTAAGGTTGGACCCCACCTACCGCCCGGTACAGCAACGCCGAAGGCGCTGCAACCCCGAGCGACATGCCATCATCATGGAGCAAGTAGGAGAAAAGCTACGATCAGGGCTACTCCAGCCTACTCAGTATCCAGACTGGGTAGCCAACGTGGTCTTAGTGCCCAAGAAAATTGGAAAATGGCGGATGTGCGTAGACTACACCGACCTCAACAAGGCTACGCCCAACGACAGCTTCCCCATGCCACGGATCGACCAACTGGTCGATGCTACGGCCGGGCACGAGATGCTAAGCTTCCTTGACGCCTACTCTGGGCATCATCAGATCAGCATGCACCAGCCCGACCAAGATAAGACTACATGATGGGAATCAACACCGGGCACTAACTTTTTAGTTTGCATTTGTGTCCTTTTAGTTTGCATTTATATCCTTGGGAAGTAGGTTTGTAATTGTAAGGCTTTATAGGCCAATTTGTTATTCCTTAAGGATCTTTAGGTTTTTGTGTAAAAGTCCAGTAGGACAAGCAAGGGGCCCCCATCTCCTTCCCCATTGGTCCACCTAAGCCTTAGGGCCCATGTGAGACCAGTCAAAGGTCCAAGGTGGGCTTCTAGATGGCTTGACAAATCAAGGGGACAAAGGGTTACAAAATTCAAAATTCCAACCCTTGGAAGTCAAGGGGGCGCCCCCTTTTATAGTTGTTTAGTAGATTTTGTAGTTTTATTTTATTTGGTTCCAAACCACATGGGGAATTAAATGTGAACTCCCCCTTTTACCCCTCCCCTAATTTAGATCTGAGGTCAGTTTAGGTCTTTTTACACTTTCTATATAAACCTTGTATTTTGTGATTTACTTAGTATTAATGTGAGAAAAATTCTATTTGTGCTCATTTGCCCAAGGGCGCCCCTCTCTCCCCCTCTAGAGCTGTGAGAGCTCTCCTTTCAGAGGTGTGAAGCATCTCCCCCACCTCTCCCTGAGTGTGAAGCTCAGCACCGCCGCCTTGTCGCCGGAGTTCTGTCCAAATCAGGATAGACCTCCCATGTCTGATTTTTAGCTCCGAATCCACAGATCTTCTAAAGCCCAAATTTTGAGGTTAGGTTCCCCACGTAAATACCCTCTCCCAAAAAACGTTTCCCATTTTCTAGCCTTCGTTTTATATTTTTCCCATTTCATTATTCCCAGCCCTCCAGATCTGTCTATGTTATGTCCTGTGTCACAGCAAGCTAGTTCTTCCATAATTCAACCCCCTTCCCCTTTTTTTATTGAGTCCAAATTTGAACTGGGTATTCTTCCCACCAAAGCCCCTCTCCACAAATTTTCCCTCGATTTTAGAAGTTCGTTTTCCCCACCCAAAAATTAAAACTCAGTCAAAAATCGGTTCTGTCCTGTGCAGTCCAGATCTGACCTACCAGTGTTACAAAATCCATTTCCCCATCCAAACCTCCACCATAAATTCCAAAAAAACTATCCCCGTCTTCCTTACTTCCCCCTCTCCAACTTTCATGAAGCGTCTAACGCCCAGATCTGAAGTTTGAGTCGCGGTCAATGCCTGTTCCCAGGAAAATCCATTTCTATCCAGAGTTTTCTGAGTCAGTCAGTCAGTCTGTTCATAAATCCACCACGAACAATCCAGAGCCATCAAAATTTCTGCCACAGTCCTTGGTCGAAGTATTTTGAATCAACTTTCCAATGGCATCAATTTCGCGTTGATCCGACGTCGGGATTGATCGTAGTAGCAGATTTCGTCGGAATGCGCGGGTCTGAAACAGAAGTTCAGATTCGTGGACAGCAAGTTCGCACTTCACGGTCGGAGCCGCCTCGCCTTCCACAGGGCGACCCAGCTCCGCCTTCCCAGGGAGCATCCCTCCAGGCATCCCCGTCACAGTAGTGCCACAACGGGCCCACTCGGCCCCACCGACCAGTATGTGGGCCCCACGTTCGTGAGTACGCGTGCCGCCGAAGCTACACAAAACGCTGCCCGTCAACCAGAACCCGCTACTCTCGGGTCCCACCGTGTAGCCCTTTACCTCCCTGTGTGGAGTGGGCAGTAATATTCATTACTGTAATTTAACTATTTACTGTTCCGGGAGTACAAGTTCGGCAGGGATCGTCTTCCCCACGCCCGGTGCGTGGAGGTATCGTGTTTGCTCCTCTCTCGATATTTTGCTTTACTCGTATTTACTTCTATATGCCGCTGCTAGAGAGCATGTTAGGATCCTAGCTCGTATATTTTGTTATTCACCGCTGCGAGCGAGAGAGCGAGACCCGTCCCGTGACCCGATCTGGGCACGAGAGAGAGCAGACCACCCTAGCTCACTATCGGTTTCTCAACCACGCACGTCCGTTGCTTCCCTCGCTTAGGGATGATCGCGAGCTTGTCTAGAGTCTAAGGATCACATATCAACTAGGAGTCGAGTCCGCTGTCCGTCCCGCATCAATTTGGTATCAGAGCGAGTTGAGTCTAGGGTAGTCTTGTTTAAAAACACAAAAAAAGAGTCATTTAAGTCAAGTCTAAGTTTAAGTCGGTCCAAGGTTGCATCGCATACCATTATTTAGTATATAGATAGGTGTTGTCCGAACGGTAGGTTACGCATATCGGAAGGCAGCACACTTGCGAGAGAGGATCTTCGGATCCCGCAACTCTGCCACGTACCGGATCTTGGTTGTGTCTAGTTTCATAGTCGAGTCGGCATTCCAACCTTGCATTGTCATTTTAGTGTCTTGTCTCTTTGTGTCGGCATGTCCATCGTGTAGTTCCCAAGTGTCCAATGGACTCCAAGTCACCCAGGCGATATCACTGGTGACATGACACCCATGGGTTGGGCAACCATTCTCTCCACTTCCGTAGGCCCGAAGCCTCGGACTTTTATGGCTCCAATGACCCGGGAGACTTCCTCAAGTGGGAGGCCGCCATGGACAAATATTTTGAATGTTACCCCATGTCTGATACCATGCAAGTCAATTTTTCCCAAAAGAGGCGTGTCCACAAAGCCGCTTGGAAATGGGAGAGCATTGAGCGCATGAGAGAGGTTAGGAGGCAATGGCCCATCGAATCATGGTGCCAAATGAAAAGTGAGCATAGGAAGGTCTATCTACCACACCCAAGCTGATGTGAAACCACCTTGGGGTGATAATCACAAGACCGAAGACCCCTCAGACCTAGCAAGCAAGCGATGCAACGGATCGGCAACTTCACTCAAGCAGACTCACCCGCTTGGCGCGCACCCGGGTCCGTAGGTGGACCGGCGATGGGGATGAGGGTCCGAGGTTGGACCTTGAGATTCCAGGGGGTTGGCTAGCTTAAGATTGAACCCCTAAGGGTCCCGGGATGCCCACTCTCATAGGCGGCCAGCACGCCGAGGGCGTGGGATATAATGGCTCTCTCGCAACTCGCCCGCGGTAGTCGCTCAATTATAAGCAAATTCAAGATCGGACACTCTCTCACCGTCGACGGCACTAAGATGCAATACTAATTAAGCAAATGAAACCAGCCAAGAGAAGTGTTCAATAGCTCACCTGGTCGGCGTGAAGACGCCGACCCCAGCCGAAGACGAGGGCGAGCGGGGAGGCATGGGTACGCACCCACACGCCGTGTCGATGCCGCTTGACCTGAAAATTTATAGAGTACACCTCTACTTCTCGAGCAGGAGGGTTGGACAAGGGGTTGGGGATAATGTGATACAGTCAAACACTACCTCGACGTAGGGAGGGACGGTAAGCCGGCCAGGCAGGAAGGGGAGAATCAATCTAGGAACTTAATGAAAGAAAAAACAACGGTTCTATCTGCCCTCTGGAACAGGGGACAGACGGTCGAAGTCATCACCGTTGCGGCCTCTCCCAAACTCTGCTGACAACGAAATCAGTTGGAGATCCTTCGTAGTTGAGCCAAGAAGAAGTACAACTTTTGGGGGAATTTTTGGAAGGCGGTGCTGGTCGGGGTAGAGGCGCAAACAAGGGCTCTGCTTGCTGGTTACGGTAGCTTCTGCACTCCTACAGCTGGAAGACGAGGTTACCACAGACACTCCTCAGCTCCGATTCAAGCTTGGCCGGAGTTGCTGGATTCTTTGTCGAGTCCTCTTCAAACGGAGACCCACGGGGGTGCCGTAGGAGGTTGGAGTAGACAGAGACAGCCTTAATAGTGATCGGGTGTCTATTCAGTCCCAGGAGGAATAGAACTGCGCACCCGAGGTAGAAAAATGAGAACTCTTAGCTCTGGATGCCGAATGGGGTTCCGCTTCTTGATCCTAGAAGTAGACTCATCATAGAAGATCTCAGCCAAGAACCGCCTCCAGATCCTCAAGAGGATGGCCATGGCATTCATTGCAACTGGCTTCAGGTTGACAGTCAGGGAGAAGACGCGCAGTCTAGGGAGATCGGCTCCTCCGGGCAGCCACGAGCTCAGAATGGGACGAGACCACCGCCATTGCGAAGAGGACAGGGATTCACTTCCAACGGTACCACTTGTGCTTCCAGGGATGCCGGGATGAAGTCGTGGTAGGCTCTGCAACCAGCGGCTTCTCTACTGCCTGCGAACTGAGGCAGGGTCTGTAACTTGCCGATGGGAAATGGAGTAGGAGGGGGGGGGAAATGGGGGTGGATGAGTGCGGGGCGAACCTTGGCTATAAGGGGGTCTGGGAGGGGGTGTCCCAAGGTGTGGGAGTGACAGAATGGGGGCTGGAAGGAGGTCTAGCAGGTGGAGGGAGGGAGAGCTGCGAATTTGGTTGGAAGGGAGAGAGGGAAAGGGTATATGAAAATGGGTTTAAGGGTGTGATTAATTTCTGTTCTTGGGGATGGGAAGAGGTGTGTGGGGAAGGTAAAGGGGGGGATTTGGGAGTGGGGGAATTCTCCCTTGGGAGATGAGAGGGAGCTTGGGGAAGGGGAGTGGGTGGTTGGTGGTTGGAGGGTGGCTTGGAGAGTGGTGGATTCCACCTTGGGGCTAGGGGTGGAGTTATGGACAGGTGTGGGGAAATGGGTTAGCTCTTGAATGAGGGGAGAAGAGAAAGAAAGTAGGTGGGAGGGGGAGGAGAGAGAAAGGGGCGCACCCCTCTTTAGAGAGAGAAAGAAGAGAGAGAGAAGGAGAATATACCCCAATAGAGAGAGAGAGAGAAGTGGAGAATCATCTCCAATAATACACTAATTCACTCAATTTTTTTGATTGATCAAAGATTACAAATGAGGAGGTGAAGGGGGATATTTATAGGGACTAGACTTTTCACATGACCATACTGACCCTAACTAATGACTAAATGACCAGACAAGTCCAAGGGGAGGGCGCCCCTGGGCTTAGCCAACTAGTTGGGCCCATTAGACTGCTTAACTAATCACATGACTCAAGACTTAGGTAAATGACCCTTATACCTAGGTACCGGACTCAAATAAAGTGAAAATTACATAGTTTATGACTCAAATAAAATATGAAAATTACATGGATTGACTCAAAAAAATGTGGAGAACACAATGGCGTAAACCGACGATCCATCAGAGCTTTGCAAAAAGTGTAGGGGTAAGTGATGCCCCCATCATACCCCAGGGGAAGGGAGAACTCGACCCCGTCGAGTATGGATCCATCGGGGAAGTGGTGCACCAAATGCAGCTCCGGGTGAGCCACGATCTCCAAACTCAACCTCGCGTCCATGGCTGGGGGATGGCGCTTCAGCTTCACAATGTGGCACTGGCACACCCTCATGCTGGCAATGATACCTTGCTTGTCTAGTATTACCTCCGTGTGCACACATCGGGCTCTCAGGCTGATTTGTGACAGCTCTCCGGGGGTGTCCCTCTTAAAGGAAGGTATAGGCTCAAAACACTCACTAGGATCCACCGCGGTGCCCATATAGGGTGCCGGATCCGCCACGTGGGAAATGGAGTGAATCCAAAAACCCATCGGTAAGTCCAACCCGTAAGTCGGGTTGCCAAAGTCACTCGGAACTTGGCAAGGTCCAAGTCCTCGTGCCCTCAAATTGAAGGTGACCCTAGGGTAGAGCCACTCCAAAGTCATCATCGCCAAGTTGCCAACTTGGAATTCCAAGTGGCGCTCGCGGCCTTTTGCCCACTTCTTATGATTCTCACCGCTCGTTGCTTGATGCTTGCTTGGATGCATATGCCATGCACTATGATGCAGTGTGAGTGGGAAATGTGTGGTATGTAAAGGTGGCCCAGGACAACCACATATAGACCTATCGTGCATTGATGTTATGAAGACTTTGAATAATTTGGGAGGATCGGGGCATCCATAGGTGTCCCGCTTATGCGTGGGCGTGATGAATGCTGGAGGACCCGGACATCCATGAACGCTCCTAGCATACATAAGACCAATGCTAAATTGGGGAGGACCGTTACACCCAAATAGGGACCACTCATGCTTCCTACTTGACATGTGGGTGATGTGAATGAATGGACCCGACTTTCTAATCATGTCAAGTGATGTGTTGTGCCAAGACTTATGCACTCCTATCCCAAAGATGACTTCCATGTGTGTGGGTGTGGGACGGCCTTTGAACTTCCATGTGAAAGGGTTGAAGGGATCTAAGAAGGTGGGCATTATGGAGAGGGGCTCTCCCTTGCTTCCTAGGCGTATGTTGCCTATGGCGATGTTTCCCTTGGTGTGGCCCGAGTCTTGGAAGAGGTGGACTTGGTCCAACGTGGTTGGTTGGGGTAGGGAAAGGTGGGTTGTGGGTAAGGTGGGTGGGTCACATGGGTAACTAGGCTCCCATTGGAAGAGATCAAAGGGGTCGTGGATTGGGCTTCCTAGGGAGAAGTGCTCTATGTCCTCAAGGTCTTCACAAGGTGGGTCATCTTCATCTATTGGGATGGTTGGGCCGGTGTAGTGAGTGGGTGGGTTGGCCAATGTCCTTGGGATCTCAATGGTAGGGGAGTGGACCGAGATGGGTTCTTCCACCATGGGGAGAAGGAAAAGGAGGTCACTAGTGTAGCAACCAGCAGTGCAAACCAAGGTGATAGACCCGACGCATGGGTGAATGAGGTCAAGGCTCTTGGGTCGGTCCGCCCCTAGGGTCAACAAACAAGTCAAGTCTAATTGCCACTCTAGACCCTTGAGGAGATCATCCCAACCCGCTACCTCATAATAGGATTAGATCGTGATGTGAAAGGAGGGGAGGGGCACAATTTCGGATTGATGTCCCATGGGTGAGAAGTGTGGGGTTGAACTACGGATGGTGGGGCCTCGCTTTAGCCATTGGAGTATGGACTCATTCACGGTGAGGGTACCATGAGTGGTGGTGGTTAGTTCTTGAAGGACCGGGCTAGGAGAGGTGAATGGAATGGGAAGCTCTTGGATTTCCTCTATGGCGGGAGGTGGGTTCGGATTGGTACCCACCTCTTCTTGAGTGGGTGTGTGGGCCATGGTCTCCTCTACCAAGGGGCTGGGACAGTCATTTGGGGGTGGGGTGATTGTGATAGCCAGTGTGTGGTGCACCCGATGTGGTGAACAAGCATGGGCTCCGGTTGGGATAGGTAAGGGAAGTAGTGGAGGTCTAGGTTGGGGTTGGGTTGGGGTAGGGAGAGGAAGATGGGTGGGTTGAGGGGGTTTGGGAGAATTGGCCTTGGGAGGACTGTCCCTTTTGGGGGACATTGTAGGGGTAGTGGTGGCCGGGGTGGGAGCGGTTTCAACCACTATGGGCATCGAAGGATGCTTCTTAGTGGGGCATTGCCTGGCAATGTGCCCCAATTGGTGGCACCTATAACATTCTGACTCGCACTCACACGTGGTTGTCTCATTCACTTCTATCTCCATAGGGCCTTTTCCTTTTTGAGAAGGGGTAAGGTGAGGGGTGGAGGTGGAGGTGGGGGCCAAAGGGGCTTGAGTAAGGTGGGTTGTGGAATTGGGTTTTGGTTGCATTGTGGAGAATTGGGGAATTGGAGTCTTGGGTTGGCCGGGTGGGGATGGTGGAGTTGAAGTGCTCTTTGGGCTATGGTGATCCGAGTAGAAGGGAGAAGGTCGGGGAGTGTAGACTTTCCTAAGTTCGGCTTTCATATTTTCCCATGTGTTAATAGGCTCTTGCCTCATAACCTTCCTTAATCGTTCAATGAGTTGCCACCTATCCTCGGCATGGTGCACAATCCGATTCTTGGCAAGGTAGATTCTCATGGGTTCAGTCATTGGAGTCCTCCTAAAGTATTTGTCTATGTTTTCCTCCCACTCTAGATATGCACTAGGGTGATACCCGTCAAAGATAAGGTCCTCAAATAGGACTATGTACAAAGGGGTGTCAATCAGACCCTTGTGGAGGGCCGAGTGGGACAGATGTGACCAATATGAAGTAGCCATGCTAGTGGGCAAGGTTGATGCACCGGGAGATGAATGCAAATGCGTCCTAGGACCAACTTGTGGAGAGACAAGTTGTGAACTTGCTCTGATACCACTTGATGTGAAACAACCTTGGGATGATAATCACAAGATCGAAGACCCCTCGGACCTAGCAAGCAATTGATGCAACGGACCGGCAACTTCACTCGAGCGGACTCACCTGCTTGGCGCGCACACGGGTCCGTAGGTTGACCGGCGATGGGGATGAGGGTCCAAGGTTGGACCTTGAGATTCCATGGGGTTGGCTAGCTTAAGATTGAACCCCCAAGGGTCCCGGGATGCCCACTCTTACACGCAGCCAGCACGCCGAGGGCGTGGGATATAATGGCTCTCTCGCAACTCGCCCGTGGTAGTCACTCAATTATAAGCAAATTCAAGATCGGGCACTCTCTCACCGCCGACGACACTAAGATACAATACTAATTAAGCAAATGAAACCAGCCAAGAGAAGTGTTCAGTAGCTCACCAGGTCGGCATGAAGACGCCGACCCCAGCCGAAGACGAGGGCGAGAGGGGAGGCGTGGGTACGCACCCGCACGCCGCGTCGATGTCGCTTGACCTGAAAATTTATAGAGTACACCACTACTCCTCGCGCAGGAGGGTTAGACAAGGGGTTGGAGATAATGTGATACAGTCAAACACTACCTCCACGCAGGGAGGGGCAGAAAGCCGGCCAGGCGGGAAGGGGAGAATCAATCTAGGAACTTAATGAAAGAAAAAACAACGGTTCCGTCTGCCCTCTGGAACAGGGGACAGGCGGTCGAAGTCGTCGCCGCTGCGGCCTCTCCTGAACTTCGTTGTTGATGAAATCAGTTGGAGATCCTTCGTAGTTGACCCTGGAAGATGTCCAATTTTTGGAGGAATTCCTGGAAGGTGGTGTTGGTCAGGGCAGAGGCACGAATAGGGGCTCTGCTTGCTGGTTCTGGTAGCTTCTTCACCCCTACAACTGGAAGACGAGGTTACCACGGATGCTCCTCAGCTCCGATTCAAGCTTGGCCAGAGTTTCTGGATTCTTTGTCGAGTCCTCTTCGAACGGAGACCCACAGGGGTGCCGGAGGAGGTCGGAGTAGACAGAGACAGCCCGAACAGTGATCGGGTGTCTGTTCAGTCCCAGGAGGAACAAAACTGCGCACCCGGGGAAGAAAAATGAGAACTCTTAGCTCGGGATGACGAACGGGGTTCCGCTTCTTGATCCTGGAATTAGTCTCGTCGTAGAAGATCTCAGCCAAGCGCCGCCTCCAGATCCTCAAGAGGATGGCCGTGGCATTCTCTGCAACTGGATTCAGGTTGACAGTCAGGGAGAAGACGCGCAGTCTGGGGAGATCGGCTCCTCCGTGCAGCCACGAGCTCATAATGGGACGAGACCACCGCCGTTGCGAAGAGGACAGGGAGTCGCTTCCGACGGTACCACTTGTGCTTCCAGGGATGCCAGTATGAAGTCGTGGTAGGCTCTGCAACCAGCGGCTTCTCTACTGCCTGCGAACTGAGGCAGGGTCTGCAACTTGCCGATGGGAAATGGAGTAGGATGGGGGCGAAATGGGGGTGGATGAGTGCGGGGTGAACCTTGGCTGTGAGGGGGTCTAGGAGGGGGTGTTCCATGGTGTGGGAGTGGCAGAATGGGGGCTGGAAGGAGGTCTAGCAGGTGTATGGAGGGAGAGTTGTGAATTTGGTTGGAAGGGAGAGAGGGAAAGGGTATTTGAAAATGGGTTTAAGGGTGGGATTAATTTCTGGTCTTGGGGATGGGAAGAGGTGTGTGGGGAAGGTAAAGTGTAGCACCCTGTCTTTTTCTACTATAATATTTCCACAATTAATTATTTATTGGCTCAACTTCTAAAGAAATTATTAAAATTCTAGAAAAATATGAAACTAGTGTAAAATTAAATTTGTAATAACTTTGTCTTCAGGTAAGAGCCCAAAATAAAATTCGTGTAGGCCCAATTTCGCATTTTAGGAGTTTTTTGTGGGTTAGAAGACCTAGTTTAGCCATCACAATTTGGGCCCAATTCTATCCCAATTGTGCTCCAATTCGAGCCAAAACCTAGCCCATTGATATGTCTTTGCTTTCTCTTCGAAAACCCTAACTCTAGATGCTCTACCGACGGCGGTGGCGGTGGATTAGAACCTTATCCAAAGTTTTCGCCGGAATTTCTTCATAGGACTCTTCAACCAAATTCGATCTCTAGGAGTCCCTATAGGTTCTATTTATAGAGGGCTTTCGACACCTTAGAACCCTATTTGCACCAGCAACAGGCGGCGGGACCGATCGTGATCAGACGAGGGAGAATTTGGGCGTTCTAGGAGCGGTACCTAGGGTTTCGGCGACCCCTCTTCTTCGTCCTTCTTTCCTTCAAGCAAAGGTAGGTGTCTCTCAGGCCAAACAGAAATCTAATAATACTGTATTGTGCGTCTCCATGAGCTCTTTCTTTTGATATCTAATTGCCCAATTCTCGTTCATCATGCTGTTCGAATTTCACGTTTTATTCCGAGATGTATAAAAAGGGCAACTTTCATTATTATTAGTTAAAGATTGAATCTTGTTGTGTTAGATCTAAATCAAAGCATGCTATTTTATACGAATTTTTACGCTCTTTCGAATGGTAGTATTTTCCCTAATTTTTATTCATTCTATCATGAGCAATCGATGTTTTAGTGTAATATGTCGAAGTTCTTCGTCGGCGGGTTCCAGGTCATGTGACGCATCTTCCAGAGGCCGTTACAGTCTGACGGCCGCACGACAGACCGTCACATGAGCCTGATGGCCCCACGACAGACCGTCACATGCCCCTGTGTTTTAAAATTTTGAAATTTTAATCTATTTATTTTCTGGCACGTAACGCACCTACTATAGAGCGTTACATGCTTGTAACGCCCCTTCTTTATACCGTCACATTCTCCTGACAGTGTTTTTTTTAACTATTGCTTATGCATTTTTAAAGCCAGAAACTTGCTATGTTAGTATGATATCTTGATCTATAAGCAAGGCAGAACGTGAAGTTAATATTATATTATGATCATAAACATAAAATTTTCATTATTCTACATTAAAGATGTTAGAAAATCCTAAGTTGAATGATCATGAAGAATTTGATAAAAACCGTTAGTTAACACTTGTATAAATTTTGATTTATGTAAGATATATATATTTGATCTTAGCTTTATTGTTTGATAGTCGTGCCACTCCGGTGGGATTGACTGACCGCACCGCTTTGGTTTTCCGTGTTTATTAGCCTCAATTCTTGTAATAGATGGGACTCTCCGCCGGATATTCCTTCCGTCGGACTAGGACCACTATTATGAGACCTCCGTAAGACCCCGTGAGCCTGGGATTCCCACCAGGACGCCGGGCAGGTTGTACCCTAAAGACCTGAACCCATGAACGTGATTTGAATCGTATTTTTGGACCAGCTCAAATTAAACTGGTCTGTGTCCTGTAACGGCCCAAGATTGGACCGTCACAGCAACGTAACGGCCCTGTGTACGACCGTCACGTTCTTGTAATGGCCATGTTATAGACCGTCACAGATAAAATAGTAATAGGGTTTTCTTGTTTTATCATCATGAAGCAGTTATCAAGGTTGGCCTTGAACTGTGAGATTATGTGAAATCCTTGTTTACATCCTAAAGACTCATAGTCTTTCTACTTGATGTCATTCCAATTTTGTTGGAATTTCTCTTGATCTTAGGAGTAAGTTTGTGAGCTTAACCTTGAACTCTTGGCCATTAATGTGATGAATGTCTAGATTAGGATCATTGATCCAAACCTTCAATGCCAACGCATCATAAAGGGCCCGATCTGGTCCTGGAAGGAGCGCCCGAAAGTACTTGTGCCCTGGGGAGTTTGTAATGACAAGGTGTGGCATTGCACCAAAGTGCATGACTAGCATGATTGGTCTTTGACATTTTCACTTTTACTCAATTACTTGAAATACGTGCTTGATATGGCCAATTCCATTTAGCATTTCATGACATAAAAAGTTTGTTTTATACTTGTGTTTACTCTTTACTTGAAAGCTCATGTTCTTTTCCCTATCTATCTCTTGTCATTTATTTATCATCGCTTATGTTACAACATTATTCATAAATGGTTAATCACTTTAATTATGCCTGATGATAGAGATATAAAATTCTACTGAGCTTTGCTCACCCCTACTTTCCAATCCTTTTCAGGTAGCTCGGATGAGGACGGGCGTTCCGATGGGGACGGGAACGAGTGATTCCAGGAGCGAGCCATTTAGAGTTTATGTTCAAGTCAAGTTTGGATTAGTTGTTATCTACAGTTGTTGTATTTTCCATTAATGAGATAGAAGTACACAAGTAGTCGAGTGTAATTGAATACTTTCCCTTATTATTATTATTATTATTATTATTATTATTATTATCAATAAAGTTGGGTTAATTGTTTCTTTATTATTAGCCTGGTGGTTAGTCTCTTGTGGCAATGTATACTCTGATTGACATGATTGATATAAACTGCTACGTTCTGATTTTTCACGTCAGGGCGTGACATAAAGGGGGGGCTTGGGGAGTGGGGGAATTCTCCCTTGGGAGATGAGAGGGTGCTTGGGGAAGGGGAGTGGGTGGTTGGTGGTTGGAGGGTGGCTTGGAGAGTGGTGGATTCCACCTTGGGGCTAGGGGTGGAGTTATGGAGAGGTGTGGGGAAATGGGGTAGCTCTTGAATGAGGGGAGAAGAGAGAGAAAGTAGGTGGGAGGGGGAGGAGAGAGAAAGGGGCGCACCCCTCTTTAGAGAGAGAAAGAAGAGAGAGAGAAGAGAGAGAAGGGGAATCCATCCCAATAGAGAGAGAGAGAAGTGGAGAATCCTCTCCAATAATACACTAATTCACTCAATTTTTTTGATTGATCAAAGATTACAAATGAGGGGGTGAAGGGGGGTATTTATAGGGACTAGACTTTTCACATGACCATACTGACCCTGACTAATGACTAAATGACCAGACAAGTCCAAGGGGGGGGGCGCCCCTAGGCTTAGCCCACTAGTTGGGCCCATTAGACTGCTTAACTAATCACATGACTCAAGACTTAGGTAAATGACCCTTATACCTAGGTACTGGACTCAAATAAAGGGAAAATTACATAGTTTATGA
Organism: Amorphophallus konjac; assembly: GCA_022559845.1. NCBI lineage: Eukaryota > Viridiplantae > Streptophyta > Magnoliopsida > Alismatales > Araceae > Amorphophallus > Amorphophallus konjac. The sequence goes on along the minus strand of CM040127.1, from coordinate 175,523,110 downwards.
CTCAAATAAAATATGAAAATTACAAGGATTGACTCAAAAAAATGTGGAGAACACAATGGCGTAAACCGACGATCCATCAGAGCTTCGCAAAAGTGGAGGGGTAAGTGATGCCCCCATCACAAGCACCTCCAAGGAAGTGGGCCATAGTCGGAGGCAAAGCGCCGCGCATGTAGAAGAGCCTAGGTCCATGACTAAGCTGAGTTCTTTTGAGCGAGCCCATCACATTGCTCCTACTCCAAACCCTACCATTGCCGAACTCTTCCAAATCATTTCGGATAGAGTGGATAGGAGGTGTGGTTATATCGAGTCCCTGGTTCCCCCTTGCCTACCTCCTAGACGGGATGGAACCAAGCACAAACCTAAGGAGGTAGCAGCCGGTTGTCCCAACCCGGTGCCATCTATGGTGCCATCCCAAGGTCCTCTCCCCATCATGGTGGATCCTCTTCCCCCACCCACGAGAGCCCCATTGCCTACACGCCATGTCCGTCGAGAGGGTAATGGTAAGGACCCACTTATCAGGGAGCCTAGTGGGTCATGACAGCAGTGTTATCGCTGCCAGGGGTTCGACCACTTTGCTGGATAGTGTCCCACTCAGGCATCACTAGACCTAGGGGACAAAAAGGTAGGAGAAGCCTCACTCTCCAATCTTTATTCAGAGCCACCTAAACCCGAGCCACCCGTGTTTCTAATGGGAATGCTTTTCATCGCCGAGCCACCCGTGTTTCTTACAGGAACACTTTTCATCGCCGAGCCACTCCTTAACTGGCTCAAGAATGGCTTGGTCCCACCTCCCTTCCCATCCATGGACCCCACCCTACCATTAGTGCCGGTCAACTTATTCCATACCACACTCCAGTCTAGTCACCATGTGGATACATTGGAAGACCTTCTTAAAGGATTAGACCGACAGTTGACATTTACGCACTTGTTGGTCCTAGGCTTCGACCGACCTATAGGTCGTAGCTTCACACATCCATCCTTAGGGTCTATCACCTCCGTGTGCACCGTGGGTCATGTCACCACGGAGGTTCTTCTATTCCTCCCTATGCCGACTGAGCCCGACTTCATTCCCTTTTGTCCATGGGAGGAATCTTACTTTCCACATATGACCGTCGTCCCACCTCTCACAATGAATGAAGGTGATCATTTACACATTCAAGAATTTCAAAATTGGGATAGTGTCATGATGGACCACAGTTCGAGGGGTCACACATTCTTTGACCCATTCGACCCCTCCCCTAGTGGGCCTCGTGACCTACCACTGCCCTTCTACCTTGTCAAGGAAGTCCCCTACCACTCTCTTCCCACTCGGGCTAATCAACCTCCACATAGCAATAGGTCCGATGATTGGGAAACATGGCATGCCTTACCTACATCTAGGGGTGATGACAAAGGTAGTTTTGGATCTCCTAGTCCTCCCACACCCAAGTCCCATAGGAGGTCAAAGCATGACTGGTTTAAACTTGGGTGTCTCGGAGTTCCCCATGCCACCAACCTCCGGTTACGTCAAATGCATGTACGGCACACATTCGGGTGTCCTGGTCCACCCTTCCTTGTGTATGGGTCGGACTGACAATAGGTTTGTCTAGGGCCTTGTGTGTCTGTGCATACATCGAGTCGAGTTGGTCCTTTGTACGCTCGCGTTGTCAGCCCCTTTCGAGTGCGAGACTTGTCAGACTTTGGGATTGGCTCAACCTCCACATATCGGATCTAGTCACATATAGGGACCCAGCGGTGATTCCTAGTGAGTCTTTGAGCTGCCTCCCTCATTTGAGAGTGACCCCGCCCCGGAGTGCCCACCTCTAGCCTCATTCCCCAGCAGCGAGTGCATATCGAATCTATACAGGATGAGCAGGTGTCGATTACCTGGAGTGGAGCGTACTCCGCGCTTCAAGGTTCGGTGACGGATTCGCAGGAGCTACTTGAGCAGCCGCACCCCTTACTCGAAGGGGTCGAGTTCTTCCCACCCGAGGAGAATTGATGGAAATCAACACCGGGCACTAACTTTTTAGTTTGTATTTGTGTCCTTTTAGTTTGCATTTATATCCTTGGGAAGTAGGTTTGCAATTGTAAGGCTTTATAAGCCAATTTGTTATTCCTTAAGGATCTTTGGGTTTTTATGTAAAAGTCCAGTAGGACAAGCAAGGGGCCCCCATCTCCTTCCCCATTGGTCCACCTAAGCCTTAGGGCCCATGTGAGACCAGTCAAAGGTCCAAGGTGGGCTTCTAGATGGCTTGACAATTCAAGGGGACAAAGGGTTATAAAATTCAAAATTCCAACCCTTAGAAGTCAAGGGGGCGCCCCCTTTTATAGTTGTTTAATAGATTTTGTAGTTTTATTTTATTTGGTTCCAAACCACATGGGGAATTAAATGTGAACTCCCCCTTTTACCCCTCCCCTAATTTAGATCTGAGGTTAGTTTAGGTCTTTTTACACTTTCTATATAAACATTGTATTTTTTGATTTACTTAGCATTAATGTGAGATAAATTCTATTTGTGCTCATTTGCCCAAGGGTGCCCCTCTCCCCCTCTAGAGCTGTGAGAGCTCTCCTTTCAGAGGTGTGAAGCCTCTCCTCCACCACCTCCCTGAGTGTGAAGCTCAGCACCGCCGCCGCCGCCGCCATCGAGCCGCCATCGTGCTGCCACCGCCTTGCCGCCGGAGTTCTGTCCAAATCAGGACAGACCATCCATGTACGATTTTTAGCTCCGAATCCACAGATCTTCTAGAGCCCAAATTTTGAGGGTAGGTTCTCCACGCAAATACCCTCTCCCAAAAAAAGTTTTCCATTTTCTAGCCTTCGTTTTATATTTTTCCCATTTCGTTATTCCCAGCCCTCCAGATATGTCTATGTTCTGTCCTATGTCATAGCAAGCTAGTTCTTCCATAGTTCGACACCCTTCCCCTTTTCTGATTGAGTCCAAATTTGGACTGGGTATTCTACCCACCAAAGCCTCTCTCCAAAAATTTTCCCTCGATTTTAGAAGTTCTTTTTCCCCACCAAAAAAATTAAAACTCAGTCAAAAATATGTTCTGTCATGTGCAGTCCAGATCCGACCTACCGGTGTTAGAAAATCCATTTCCCCATCTAAACCTCCACCATAAATTCCAAAAAATATATCCCTGTCTTCCTTACTTCCCCCTCTCCAACTTTCATTAAGACTCTAACACTTAGATCTGAAGTTTGAGTCGCGGTCAACACATGTTCTCATGAATATCCATTTCTTTCATTAGTTTTCTGAGTCTGTCAGTCAGCCTGTTCATAAATCCACCACGAACAATCCAGAGCCATCAAAATTCCTGCCACAGTCCTTGGTCGAAGCATTTTGAATCAGCTTTCCAATGGCATCAATTTCGTGTTGATCCGACGTTGGGATTGATTGCAGCAGCAAATTTCGTCGGAACACGCGGGTCTGAAACAGAAGTTCAGATCCGTGGACAGCAAGTTCGCACTTCACGGTCGGAGCCGCCTCGCCTTCCACAGGGTGACCCAGCGTGCCGCCTTCCCAGGGAGCATCCCTCTAGGCATCCCCATAACAGCAGTGCCACAATGGGCCCACTCGGCCCCACCGACCAGTATGTGGGCCCCACGTTCGTGAGTACGCGTGCCGCCGAAGCTACACAAAACACTGCCCGTCAACCCGAACCCGCTACTCCCAAGTCCCACCGTGTAGCCCTTTACCTCCCTACGTGGAGTGGACAATAATATTCATTGCTGTAATTTAAGTATTTACTGTTCCGGAAGTACAAGTTTGGCCGGGATCATCTTCCCCACGCCCGGCGCGTGGAGGTATCGTGTTCGCTCCTCTCTCGGCATTTTACTTTACTCGTATTTACTTCTATATGCCGCTGCTAGAGAGCATGTTAGGATCCTAGCTCGTATATTTTATTATTCACCACTGCGAGCGAGAGAGCGAGACCCGTCCCGTGACCCGATCCGGGCACGAGAGAGAGCTGACCACCCTAGCTCATTGTCGGTTTCTCAACCGCGCACGTCCGACGCTTCCCTCGCTTAGGGACGATCGCGAGCTTATCTAAGTCCAAGGATCGCATATCAACTTGGGGTTGAGTCCGCTGTCCATTCCGCATCACTGCGTTCGTCACCGACCACGGCCTATACTGCTACACTCACATGCCGTTTGGACTAAAGAACGCTGGGGCTACAGATCAACGCCTTGTCAACCACATGTTTGACTCACAGATCGGCCGCAACATGGAGGTCTACATCACCGACATGCTCGTAAAAAGCCTCCGAGCAGCCGAGCACCTGCGCGACCTGGGGGAGACCTTCGCCACACTCAGAAGGTACAATATGAAACTCAACCCTGCTAAATGTGCGTCCGGGGTACGGTCGGGAAAATTTTTAGGTTTCCTCGTCACCCACCGAGGAATCGAGGCCAACCCCGACCAGATCAGAGCAGTGTTAGAGACGGAGCGACTGAAACGGGTGAGGGACGTACAGTGCCTCACCGGGCGCGTCACCGCCCTGGCTCGGTTCCTATCCCAAGTCGCCGAGCGGTGTCTCCCCTTCTTACGACTGATCAAGCAAGTCAGCCTGGCACCTGAAAAGAAGGGATGGATCGACTAGGACCAGGAGTGCGAGTAGGCGTTCGAAGAGCTGAAACACTACCTGAGGACACGTCCTGTCCTCGCCAAACCCCAAAGGGGAGAACAACTACTATTGTACCTGTCCGTGACATCTAGCACTATGAGCGCTGTGCTCGCACGGGAAGAAGCAAGAGTCATGAAGCCATTCTACTATGTTAGCCGAGCACTATAAGGATCGAAGTTCCGGTATTTGCGACTGAAAAGTTTTCCCTCGCGCTGATCACAGCTACTCGTAATCTACGGCCATACTTCCTAGCTCACCCGATCGTCGTCCTCACATATCAGCCTCTCCGACAAATTCTTCAGAACCCTGACGCTTCTGGAAGGCTGGTCAAGTGGGCCATCGAGTTAGGAGAATTCGACATTAAGTTTCGACCAAGGACATCAATCAAAGCCCAAGCTCTCACTGACTTCGTCGCCGAATGCACCCTACCCGCCAAGGACGCGTCCGTGTAGTCCTCGGGGCCCACCTTGGAGCTATACGTCGATGAATCTTCCTGCGCGGCAGGCAGCAGCACAGGATTGGTCTTACTCTCACCAGAAGGGGTGGAGCTACAATATGCCCTGCATTTCAACTTTCCGACCACGAATAACGTGGCCGAGTCCGAGGCACTCCTCTTCGAGCTACGCATGGCAAAACACCTGGGGGCGTCAAGTGTGTGAGCATACAGCGACTCCATGCTCATCACCAACTAGGTCAGGGGGGAGTTCGAGGCTCGCGACCCCTCCATGATGAAGTATCTAGAGAAGGCTAAGGCGGCGGCAAGCGAGTTCACCCGCTTTGAGGGGATCCATATCCCACGCGAAGAGAACGTCCGAGTAGACGCTCTCTCCCGCCTAGCATCGGCCACCGCAGTCTCTAGTTCGAGATCGGTTATGATAGAGGAGTTATCAGTGCCAAGCATAGATGATCCGGCACACCAGGTAAATGCCATCGACTATGAATCTTCCTAGATGGATCCTCTCCTCGATTTTCTCCTTCGGCAACAACTCCCGAGCGACCATGCCAAGGCACAGCACACACGAGCAAGAGCGGCCCACTTCACCATGGTGGATGGCCGGTTATATCGCCGGTCCCTCTCAGCCCCTCTACTCAAATGCCTCTTCCCCACGGAGGCTAACTAGGCCATCCAAGAACTCCATGAAGGACTCTGTGGAAGTCACGTGGGAGGGTGAGCACTCGCACGGACGCTGATCCGACAAGGGTATTGGTGGCCCACCCTGCAGCAAGACTGTCTCGACTATGTTCGGAGGTGCCCCCAATGCCAGAAATACTCTCACCTTCACCACCAGCTGGCTACGCAGCTCCACGCTTTGACGGAGCCTCGCCCATTCGCTCGGTGGGGAATTGATATACTAGGACCCTTCCCTGAAGCTCAAGGGAGGAAGAAGTTCCTCATAGTTGCCATCGACTACTTCACGAAGTGGATAGAGGCTGAACCATCGGGGAAGATAACAAGCGAAGCAGCTTGGAAGTTCGTGTTGTGAAGCATCATTTGCCGATTTTGGATCCCAAGAGTTCTCACAACCGACAACGGCAGGCAGTTCGCGAGCGTTGCCTTTCAAGGAAAGTGCTCGAAGTTGGGGATTTGGAACCACTACACCTTGGTGGGGCACCCCCAAGCCAATGGGTTGGTGGAAAATGCCAACCGAACTCTCCTCCACGGCATCAAGACCCGCCTGGACCAAGCAGGTGACTCATTGATCGACTCAATCCCTAGCATTCTCTGGGCCCACCGGACCACCGCTAGAGCCGCCACCGGAGAAACACCTTTTCATCTCGCTTACGGGTCAGAAGTAGTGGTTCCGGTGGAGATATCCAACCCCTCGCTACAAGTGGGACATTTTGATGAAGCCAGGAACAACCAAGCAATACTTGGGAACCTGGACCTACTCGAAGAAGGAAGAGCCAACGCCCAGGTAAAACTCGTGGCATACCAGCAGAAACTGGCTCAATACTACAACGCCCGGGTTAAGGAGCGACACTTCTTCCCTGGGGACCTAGTTCTACGGCGAGCAAGCGTGGCCGACCCACGGGGAGCCGCAGGAAAGCTCGCACCAAACTGGGAAGGCCGGTACAGGGTAGCAGAGACACTCGGTAAAGGAGCGTACAGGATAGTGATGCTGGGGGGGAGAGAGGTACCCAGGACGTAGAACTCCATCAACCTCAAGAAATACTTCCAGTAAAACGTCACCAGCTATACTCCACTACGGTAAATTACCTACAGGTAGCTTAAGGGCTTCCTAAAGGCGAGCACCGCTCCCCTTGAAAATGAGAAGGTGGCTTAAGGGCTTCTTAAAGGCGAGCACTGCTATCCTTGAAAACGAGAAGGTAGCTTAAGGGCTTCCTAAAGGCGAGCACCGCTCCCCTTGAAAATGAGAAGGTGGCTTAAGGGCTTCCTAAAGGCGAGCATTGCTCTCCTTGAAAACGAGAAGGTGGCTTAAGGGCTTCCTAAAGGCGAGCACTGCTCTCCTTGAAAACGAGAAGGTGGCCTCAGGGCTTCCTAAAGGCGAGCACTGCTCCCCTTGAAAATGAGAAGGTGGCTTAAGGGCTTCCTAAAGGCGAGCACTGCTCCCCTTAAAAATAAAGAGGTAACCTAAGGGTTTTCCTAGAGGCAAGCACTGCTCCCCTTGAAAACGAAAAGGCGGCCTAAGGGCTTCCTAAAGGTGAGCACTGCTTTTCTTGAAAATAAAGAGGTAGCCTAAGGGTTTCCTAGAGGCGAGCACCCCTCCCCTTGAAAATGAAAGGCAGCCTAAGGGTTTCCATGGAGGACGCGGGCACTGCGGAACGCGAAGAACCATCTAGAAAGCACAAAGAAGTAGTCCAGTAAAAGGTACACAACAGTGTTGGCTCAAAATAAAGAATTTATATTTCTTTAGTCAAAATATAAGCTGCCAATACCCACACGTGGGCCAAATACAAATACGTGGAGAGACAAAACATGCTCGACCATGGTAATGTACGACTTTCAATGGCTCGCTTCCCGGGCATCGTTCTCTGCCAACGATCATGTTGAGTCTCTGAGCAGACGCTCAGCACCCATTTTTGTTCTATGGAAGGGTGCCGACGGAGAAGCCTCCTATGCCAGAGAAGAGGGACAAAGCCCCCAGACCGGTAAAGGGCTTCACGGGTAGAAGACCTGCACCAGGAAAACTAGGCCGGCTGCTCTAGCCACCCTTGCTCGGACAGGGGACAGTGGAGCAATGAGGCCCACTCGTTACAGAGAACCAGCAGGCCTACCCAAGCCAAGGGGGGGCAGCGGTACTACGAGGCCAACACATTATGAAGGTCACTCCGACGTACTGGCCATGCCTTCAAACAGACGAGTCCACCACCGTCGTCCAGCCACATGGCCTTGCCTGCAAAGTGAAAGAAGGGAAAATAGCTCCTACTTTTCCTTAGGCTCCTTACTACCGGAAGATAGGAAGATGTTCCAGCAATGGTGAGCATCTCACCAAGCACCTATAGAAAGCAAACAACAGTTACATACCACAAAGGGAAGCGGTAGAATCTCACTAGGAGACAGAAAATAGTAATACCCAGAGACTCCTCGCCCCCTTAGGGATGGAACTTATCAGGCTCAAGGAGCAGGACTCCCCTGCTGGCGTACAAGCAGTTAACCTTCTCCAAGGCCTCCCGCCAGCCGTCCAGGTACCCGAGTCGGTACTGCTCAGAGACCGGACCACACTCTCCAGGCGCAAGCCACGGCCGCCATGGTGCCGGCGCTGGGTTTCTCCGGAGGACCAAGGGTTGACGATGAGCCTGCAGAAATTCATCATCCGACGAAGTATTGGATTCTCCCGATGACATCCTATAAGAAAGCTACCCCCAAGGGTTCACTAGTGCAGAGTTAATCACCAGAACACTGCGAAGGCCACCATTTATAGGAGGAAGCGAAGTCCCAAGAAGCATGAGGACTCCTACCACCTCAATCAAATCCATGGAAACCGAAGCAACGGATCCTGAAAATCACGCTCCTTCAGAGCTCTCATCAAGGACGCCACTTCGTATCCCCTGAGAATCTCACGTTAGTTCAGAAAGAGGGAAGTACACGGAAGAAATCTCAAGTTTCGCAAACAAAGGGAAGGCTTCCATTTCTAAGTAAGCAAATTACAAAAAAGGCTACTACCTTGGAAAGAGCAGATAAAAAGGAAGAAAATGAAAAGACAGCTAAGGGGCATCCTCTCAAGGACTTGCCCTAGTTACATTATCATGTGCCATGGGTTCAGCAGGCGCACGTACACCGGCAGCATTGGGCGGAGGCAGCTCGCTGTCCAGGTCCATCACGGCAACGGGTGCTCGCTCATCCCCACCTGACGCCAATCCCTCGGCCCCCGCCTCTGCGGCATCTGGCCCCTCCTCTCCGTCATCGGCCTCCGAGCCATAGGGAGTTGAAGGAGGGGGGAGGTCCGGGACCACAAGGTCAAACTGCTCTTTTGTGGCCTTCACAGCAGCACTCCAGCCCTCCCGGAAGCCGCGATCACGTGCCGGCCCATAGCACTCCAGGGCTGCCTCTGTCAGCTCATCCAGGTAAGCCGAGGAGGAGCGGAAGTACCTCACAGCCTCCTCGCCAGCCGAGGATAGAGAAGAACGCAGCCTGGCGAGCTCCACCTCGACCTCCTGAGCACGGGCCTCCATGGCTTGGACCATCGCCTCCGACTTGGTTGCCCGCTCTCCAGCCACGTCAGCCCGTACCCAAAGGGAGTCCCGATCGCGCTTCATGCTAGCAAGGGTGTAATGTCGTGGGTTTTTCAGGTATTCAGCGGATCAGGATCCGTGGGTTTCGGATCGCCTTTCTGTGGATTTCAGACTGTGTCCGATCGAGCTTCGGACTATTTTTATCGGATTGTCAGACCCACTGGTGGTGTGCCCGTGAGTTTCCTTGGGTCCGTGGTGTTGTGAGGGGCACGTCGGTAATTTTCTGTAATTTTCGGAGAGCCTTTGTGGGTCCCGGGTTGTGTTTTGGGTTTTACGCGTGTTTTCCGTCTCTGGGACCATCGGAATCCCGTACAGGGTGAACCGTTGCGTTCTCCGATGCCGGAACATTACCACGGTGATCAGCGTGTTCCGAGGATTGCGGGGGTATATTTTATATTTTTTGATATTCTTGGGAATTTCTGGATTTTCTATATATTAACCTCCTTTTTCTCTCTCTCCCCATCTCTCATTTCTCTCTTCCCTCCCTCTCTCTTCTCTCACGTTCTCTCCTCTCCCCCTCTCACTCCGGGCGACCGACGGAGGCGGCGAGGGCGGGGTGGCGTGGCTCGTGGGACGTGGAGTGACGGGCTCGGGACGAGGATCGCGATGGTGGAGGCGGTTCGTGGGATCGCTAGTCGACGAGGGTTTAAACGGCGTTTCTTCGCGGATCGGTGAGCTTCGGGGCGTGAAATCTTCGGTGGAGGTAGGGAGATGGACCCCCAACTCGTGTACTTCATTTTCTGTGAGTTTTGTAGGCCGTGGTGAGCCGAGCAAGCTTATTTGGGCGTTTTGGGAAAAATGCATGTTTTTGGGGAGTGAGCCGGATCTTGCGGTTTGATCGCGTTTTTGGGTTTAGAATGGGTCCTCTCGGTGCTAAAGAGGTTGGGGAATGTTTTTCCCTTTGTTTCCTCTTCACCTGGGGGTGAAGGGGGCGTGGAATGGGTTTTTTCGTAGTTTTCACCGTTTTCGGGTGCGGACTGAGAACGCGCTCGCCATGGTGGGCGCATTCTTGGAGAACGCGTCATCCCAACAGAGTGCGTTCATCGGGGAAGATGAACAGTAAGGCGGTTCTTAACATGCTATAGGCGTCTAGCGCGTTCTGAAGAACGCACTATAGGAAGCTAGCGCGTTCTGAAGAATGTGCTATGGAAGGCTAGCGCGTTCTGATCTGTCTGAACGTGCTATAGGAGTATAGCACGTTCTGTTCTGAATGTGCTATAGGAGCCTAGCGCGTTCTGATCTGAATGTGCTCTGGTTGTATAGCGCGTTCTGTTCTGTCTGAACGTGCTATAGGAAGCTAGCGCGTTCTTATGAACGTGCTATAGGTGGCTAGCACGTTCATGAGGGCGACCAACCGGGCAGCCCAGGGCGGGCAGTCTACGGCTGATAATGCTCCCCTTGGGCCGTGTGTGTCCCGGACACCCCATGGAGTTCCGTGACCGTGTCTTTGGGTGTCCGGAGGTCCAATTTACCTCGATTAGTGTGCCCATGGGTTTAAGGGTCCGGGTGACCTTCTAGCGTTCCGATTGTGTTGTGTTGGTCTCCGGTCGACCCGTTGTGACCCAGTGGTCGACCTTTGGCCTCATGAGTGTCCCGAACACCCCGTGGATTTTGTGATCGTGTTTTTGGGGTGTCTGGAGGTGCCATGTTACCTCGATAAGTGTGCCCATGGGCTTGGTGGGTCTGGGTGACCCCAGGTGTTCCGGGCTTCCGTGTCTTTGCTAGATCGAGTCACCGTGCATCGGTGTGAGTGCGGTAAGGTTTCCCCGCATGTCGTGGTTTCTTCGGAAGGTGGTTTCCGAGTGGGCCATGTGCGTGGCCTTGGACTGTGAGTCCGGTCAACCAGCCTGGGGTTGGAGGTCTCCATGTGTCCCTGGGATGAGAGTTTACCTTGGTGGCTTGTGCGCTACCTCGGTATTCATGCTACCGTAGTTTCTGACCTATGCATAGGGCAGATTGACGGCGTGGAGCTGCCCCTGTACAATGGTCTTGACCCCGAGTCTCGTGACTCAAGGACCGTTGGGTTCATTAGGTCTAGTGGACCATCCAGAGTCTGGTGGCGTCGTGCCGCCTGTTACTCTGTGTTACTCGCAATGGGTGCGTGCGTGGCTTTCCGTGTTCACGTTTAGTGACCTCCCACTAGTCGTAGCCTTCTTACGGCACGCGTGTGCTGACCCACCCGGGAGTGGTAGAGCGGCTGACCCGAGAGAGACGGTGAGTAGGATGGTTACCGCAGGGCCCCCACGTACAGTCGAGTCTGGGCTTAGGGGGAATTACCAGCTAGAGGATAGGCCTAGGGTGTATGGTTTGAGTGTGCACACAGGGCTGAGGGTTTCGGGCCCGCGCTGACGAGTGTGACCTCAGCTAGTCCTTGTTTGTGGTACTGGTTACTGTGTGTGTCTGAGTCTCGCTCCCGGGGCGTGGTAGCTAGACACTTGTGGCGCGGTGTAAGACGTCAGGGGACGCATCCGGTCGTTTTTCTGGTGGGTAGTGCTCCCGTCACGTGACGTGAGTTTCCTCATGAGTCAAGTTCCACTTCACTTCTGCGAGATGTGGTTTTGCGTGCAGTTCCCGGGTGTTTTCCCGATGTCGCTGTCTAGGGGTTCCGGTGAGCGTCACCGAGGGCTTTCCCCTAGACAGCGTCGATTTCCCGATGGGTGGTCATTTTCCTAGTAGCATGACTAGGGTGGTTCGTTGTCCGGTCATCCCCGACTGTGGGATCGGGGTGTTGGTTTCCTGTACAGTAGGAGTAGCTGTAGCGGCAAGTTTTTACCGGCCACCAGGTTGCTGTTCCTGCTGTTACTGTTGTTCTTGTTGTTCTTGTTTTTAACTACTTTCCGTGCCGCCGTTGTTCTCAGTTGGGGTTCCGCGGGATCCCTACTGGGCCAGTGACAGGAGGCTCACCCCTGCGTTTCAGGTGCGGCGGTTCTTCCTCGAGGTTCGAGGGTGCAGTACGGAGGTTCTTAGTTGCCAGCTTGCCGGGCCGACTGTTCACTTGGCATGTGGTATGTTTTACTACTTTAGACTGTACTTTATGTTGGACAGGACTCTGTTGTAGTTGTTCATTTATTTCTATTAATTGTTGAATTGTCCTGCTTTATTTCCTATTTTTTTGTACCTCCACACTCCTTTTAGCCCTTCCGTGCCCCGTCTTGTGGGTGGCGAGCCAGGATTCGAATGGTATCGGGTCCCTTTCCCGGTATCCGGATCTTGGGTCGCCACAGTTGGTATCAGAGCGTGGTTGTGGACGTACATGGGAATTCGAGATATTACAGTGATCAGAGTCCGTAAGCTCCAGTACAGTCGGTAGCTGGCATAAGGTTTCGTGCTTATTTTTTGCTTGATTTCTCGTGTGAGAGCTTGAGTACGCGGCGATGGCGCTGTGAAGGTGGTTGTTGTTTCGTTGGAGCGCCGGCGTGGGGTCTGAGGATTGAGGTTGAGAGCTTTCTCCCTCATCGATGATGGCCCCGATCATGCTGCATTGGGCAGAGGTTGTCGGCAGGTGCGTTGCTGTGGTGCTACTTTTGAGGTATCTGCAGCAAGGTCAGGTGGCTGGTGAGGATTGTTCGTGGTTAAGTGGCCGTGAGCGTGCTCTGAGGGAGATGTTATAGAGTTTGGCCACTCTAGCTTGAGGTTATCCAGCCGCTGAGGTGTTAAGGTTGTGGTTTGAGGTGTCGGAGCAGGTGCTCTGGTCAAGAATTGTGTTCTGGCAAGCGGAGGATCTTCTGTTGAGCTGTTGATTTGTCGAGCCGATGTTCTTGTCATGCTCTGTGGCGTCAGAAATGACGTGTTGGTCTCGGTTATCTTTGCAGATTTTGAGGTAGGATTGGGCTGGGGTGTCCCAGTAAGTTTTACTCCTGCGCTTTTGCATGCGAATGGGTTGTGTTCGCCCAGGATTTGGCTCGAGATGTGAAGGTTCCGTGGCAAGTTCGGGACTCGATGATGAGCGTTGATGGTTGTCGATTATGGCTCGTGTTGTGGCTCTTGGCGTGGCGTGTTGCAGTTCGGGGAATTGCAGCGGTGGTGCATCGAGAGATGTTGTAATCGTGGTCTGACGGGACACTTAGTAAGTGTTGTCGGAGGAGCTGACCTGATGGAAGTGATGGTTTTCTTGGTGCTGGAAGGTGCTGTTCCCAGCATGCGCGAGGCTTGATGTCAGGTCGAGTGTGGAGTTTTCCTTCCGTTGGTCGAAAGTGTATTGGAGGAGATCATGTTTTGACTAAGGTTCGTCGTCTTGCATTGTGTGTCCGGATTGGTTGGCCTTCATGCACCATGAAGTCCGTGTGAGACGCATCCCGCGTTTTGGCAAGGTGGTTGCCTATGAGAAGTGTTGCCCGTTCCCTGATGTGTAAGGGTATTGACGTTGTTCCGGAAGGACGAGTGTCGGTTGGGCGGTGTTTTTGAGATTTACAGTTGGTGTTGCGGTTCACGATGTGCGGAGGATCGGAGTCTGCGGGGTTGCAGATGGTTGTCGGGATGGTGGATCCCGAGTTGTAGATGTGGTGGATGTGCATGTGGATCAGAGTGCGCGGATCGTAGCGTTGGTTGCTGCGGGTGGATTTCTGAGGAAGTGTAGAGCAGCGGAGGATTGGTTCATCGATGTTGCGTTCGCGGATGAGATCGTGTTTTGGAGAAGTGATCTCTGAGAGATTATGGGTCCCGGACGGTGGCCGTGAGTGGCTGGTCAGGTTGACCGAGTTGTCGACCATGGTAAGACGTGTATTGTCGGGGGACTCATGTGCATTTGTCGTTGCATCATCGACTTGCTTGCTGTGGTGGCAGGCGGCACTTGTCGGTTCTGGAGAAGTGTGTCGTGGATTGTAAGAGGTTGTGTGTCCCGTGGCTCTGTGATAAGAGCGGGAGTCGGAATTGGCAGGCGTCCTCCTGGATTAATTGTGACGGAGGTTTCGATGAGATAGGCTTTGATGAGACAGGGCGATGGACGATGCCTGTGCAAGGTCCCTAAAGAGACGTTGACGTGGGATGTTGATCCCTGGTCTGCGACCAGGAAGGGAGGATTCCCCATAAGTCTGAGTCAAGTGACGAGAGGACCGAGGGGAGATGGTGTCATTGGGTCCCGCCGTGCTCCCCTGAAGGGTAGAGTTGGCATTGGGCTCCGTCTAGATGTGGTATCCGAGTGAGGGTCGGTTGTGATGCGGTGTTGGCCTGTGCGGGAGTCAACAGATGGCTTGCCAAGGTTTGGAATGTTCCCTTCGGATCTGGTGGAGGACCAGGAAAGAAGGAAGAACCTGAGCAAGCAGAGGTTTCCATTGAGGAATTTCTGGTGATTGGTGGATGGTCTTTCACAGATAGAAGATGTTGGTGGTTGTGGTTCGAGAATGGCGAGAACCGTTTGTAAGCGAGGCCTTTTGGTGGCCGTTTCTGAGGTGTGTTTTTCCATATGGGATCTGAGCTTTATCGAAGTTTGTCTTCTGGCAGAGTTGGTCCAGTGCCGTGTGGCATTTGGCTCGTCAGGAGTGAGCTGGTGGAAGCTTAGTGTTGGTCATCCCTGGGGTAGGGCGTGTGATTAGTCGGCTAGTTGTGAAGCCAGCGTTTGGTTGGTCCGCCGAGCATGGGCGTTGACAGTGGTTGGTTTTTGTGTTGGCTGAGGTGACGCCAAACTTGTACTCTTTTGCATGTGCTTGCTCTGATGATCGATGTGTCTTGGGTTGTGAGCGAGGCATTGTCCGTGATCATTGTCTGGCCGCGTCCCTCAGGATCGTGGTTTTTGTGAGTATCGAGGTTTTCTGTGCTGGGGCCCTGACAGTGTTGTCAGGGTGTCAAGGCGTTCTTCCCCTGTGACTTGGTGCTAGTCCTAAATTTCGAGGATGAAATATCTTTAAGGGGGGAGGGCGATAATGTCCTGGGTTTTTCGGGTATTCATCGGATCAGGATCCGTGGGTTTCGGATAGTCTTTCCGCGGATTTCGGATTGTGTCCGATCGAGCTTCGGACTATTTTTACCGGATTGTCAGACCCACTGGTGGTGTGCCCGAGAGTTTCCTTGGGTCCGTGGTGTTGTGAGGGGCACGTCGGTAAGTTTCTGTAATTTTCAGAGCGCCTTTGTGGGTCCCGGGTTCTGTTTTGGGTTTTACGCGTGTTTTCCGTCTGTCGGACCTTCGGAACCCCGTACAAGGTGAACCTTTGCGTTCTCCGATGCCGGAATGTTACCACGGCGATCAGCGTGTTCCGAGGATCGCGGGGGTATATTTTTCTATTTTTCAGTATTTTCAAGAATTTTTAGATTTTCTATATATTAACCTCCTTTTTCTCTCTCTCCCCATCTCTCATTTCTCTCTTCCCTCCCTCTCTCTTCTCTCACGTTCTCTCCTCTCCCTCTCTCACTCTGGGCGGCCGATGGAGGCGGCAAGGGCGGGGCGGCGTGGCTCGTGGGACGTGGAGGGACGGGCTCCGGATGAGGATCACGATGGTGGAGGCGGTTCGTGGGATCGCGAGTCGGCGAGGGTTTAAACGGCATTTCTTCGCGTATCGCCGAGCTCGGGACGTGAAATCTTCGGTGGAGGTAGGGAGATGGACCCGCAACTCGTGTACTTCATTTCCCGTGAGTTTTGTAGGCCGTGGTGAGCCAAGCGGGCTTATTTGGGCATTTTAGGGAAAATACATGTTTTTGGGTAGTGAGCCGGCTCTTGCGGTTTGATCGCGTTTTTGGGCTTAGAATGGGTCCTCTCGGTGCTAGAGAGGTTGGAGGATGTTTTTCCCTTTGTTTCCCCATCACCTGGGGGTGAAGGGGGCATGGAATGGGTTTTTCTGCGGTTTTCACCATTTTCGGGCGCGGACAGAGAACGCGCTCGTCTTGGTGGGCGCATTCTTGGAGTACGTGTCGTCCCGATAGAGAACGTTCATTGGGGAAGATGAACAGTAAGGCAGTTCTTAACGCGCTATAGGCGGCTAGCGTGTTCTGAAGAACGCGCTATAGGAAGCTAGCGCATTCTGAAGAACGTGCTATGGAAGGCTATCGCGTTCTGATCTATCTGAACGTGCTATAGGAGTATAGCACGTTCTGTTCTGAACTTGCTATAGGAGCCTAGCGCGTTCTGGTATGAACGTGCTATGGTTGTATAGCGCGTTCTGTTCTATCTGAACATGCTATAAGAGTATAGCACATTCTGTTCTGAACGTGCTATAGGAAGCTAGCGCGTTCTTATGAGCGTGCTATAGGTGGCTAGCACGTTCATGAGGGCGACCAACCGGGCAGCCCAGGGCGGGCAGTCAACGGCTGATCATGCTCCCCTTGAGCCGTGTGTGTCCCGGACACCCCGTGGAGTTCCGTGACCGTGTCTTTGGGTGTCCGGAGGTCCAATTTACCTCGATTAGTATGCCCATGGGTTTAAGGGTCCGGGTGACCTTCTAGCGTTCCGATTGTGTTGTGTTGGTCTCCGGTCGACCCGGTTGTGACCTAGTGGTCGACCTTTGGCCTCGTGAGTGTCCCGGACACCCCGTGGGTTTCGTGATCATGTTTTTGGGGTTTCTGGAGGTGCCATGTTACCTCGATAAGCGTGCCCATGGGCTTGGTTGGTCCGGGTGACCCCAGGTGTTCCGGGCTTCCGTGTCTTTGCTAGATCGAGTCACCGTGCATCGGTGTGAGTGCGGTAAGGTTTCCCCGCAAGTCGTGGTTTCTCTGAAAGGTGGTTTTCGAGTGGGCAATGTGCTTGGCCTTGGACTATGAGTCCGGTCAACCAGCCTGGGGCTGGAGGTCTCCATGTGTCCCTGGGATGAGAGTTTACCTTGGTGGCTTGTGAGCTACCTCGGTATTCATGCTACCGTAGTTTCTGACCTAGGCATAAGGCAGATTGACGGCGTGGAGCTGTCCCTATACAACGGTATTGACCCTGAGTCTCGTGACTCAAGGACCGTTGGGTTGATTAGGTCTAGTGGACTATCCAGAGTCTTGTGGCGTCGTGCCACCTGTTACTTAGTGTTACTCACAATGGGTGCGTGAGTGGCTTTTCGTGTTCACGTTTAGTGACCTTCCACTAGTCGTAGCCTTCTTACGGCACGTGTGTGCTGACCCACCCGAGAGTGGTGGAGCGGCTGACCCGAGAGAGATGGTGAGTAGGCTAGTTACCGTAGGGCCCCCACATACAGTCGAGTCCGAGCTTAAGGGGAATTACCAGCTAGAGGATGGGCCTAGGGCGTATGGTCTGAGTGTGCACATGGGGCAGAGGGTTTTGGGCCCACGATGACCAGCGCGACCTCAGCTAGTCCTTGTTTGTGGTACTGGTTACTGTGTGTGTCTGAGTCTCGCGCCCGGGGCGTTGTAGCTAGACACTTGTGGCACAGTGTAAGACATCAGGGGACGCATCGGTTGTTCTTCTGGTGGGTAGTGCTCCCATCGCGTGACGTGAGTTTCCTCGTGAGTCGAGTTCCGCTTCACGTCTATGAGATGTGGTTTTACGTGCAGTTCCAGGGTGTTTTCCCAATGCCACGGTCTAGGGGTTCCGGTGAGCGTCACTGAGGGCTTTCCCCTAGACAGCGTTGAGTTCCCGATGGGTGGCCATTTTTCGAGTAGCGTGACTACGGTGGTTGGTTGTCCGGTCATCCCCGACTATGGGATCGGGGTGTTGGTTTCCTGTACAGTAGGAGTAGCTGTAGCACCGAGTTTTTACCGGCCACCGGGTTGCTATTCCTACTGTTACTGTTGTTCTTATTGTTTACTGCTTTCCATGCCACCGTTGTTCTCAGTTGGGGTTCCGTGGGATCCCTACTGGGCCAGTGATAGGAGGCTCACCCCTGCATTTCAGGTGTGGCGGTTCTTCCTCGAGGTTCGAGGGTGCAGTACGGAGGTTCTTAGTTGCCAGCTTACAGGGCCGAGTGTTCACTTGGCATGTGGTACGTTTTACTGCTTTAGACTGTATTTTCTGTTGGACTGCACTCTGTTGTAGTTGTTCATTTATTTATATTAATTGTTGAACTATCCTGCTTTATTTCCTATTTCTTTGTACCTCCACACTCCTTTTAGCCCTTCCGAGCCCCGGCTCGTGGGCGACGGGCCAAGATTCGAATGGTATCGGGTTCCTTTCCCAGTATCCAGATCTTGGGTCGCCACAAAGGGCCAGACTCAGTTGAGCCAGCTGCTCCTGAAGTCCGGCGTTGGCAGCCTCAGACTCCTTCGAATGCCCTTCTGCCTCCGCCTGAAGGGCCCGGTTGGCCTCCAACTCACGGACATCATCGATGAAACAGTGCCTCCACAACCCAAGGGCACTGACGACCAGGCACGCGCTCCTCGCGGCAATGGCGGTCAACTCCTTTGCAGTCTCGGGACCGAGCTCCCCAACATGCTCATGCCAGCGAGCACTCTACACTATAAGGTCGACAACAGTCGTGACCCCGGGCAACCCCGCCCTCAAATCCTCAGGCTGCGAGGACTGACAACACGAGGGGACCCTCGGTGGGGGAAGAAAATCAACTTTGGCAGCGGCAGGAGCTTTGCCCCTTTCGCGCCCTCACCCTCCGGAGGCGAGCACCGAAGCAGCAACTGTCGGCACCACGGATGATGGCGACGGAAGAACTCTGGGGGGAGGTGCCTCGGAAGAAGAAGGAACACGACTCGTGGCCGGGGTCGAAGCTCTCCCTCTCTTCCTTGAACGGCGGCGACTATCTATCTCTACCTGCTCATCATCGGACAGAGGGATCTGACTACCGCCAGCCATGGCAAGCTCTTCACCAGATACGCTAGGGGGGAGCTCGGGAGAACTCTGCCGAAGACTAGGCCCTCCACTGGCCACGGATGCTTCAGGCGCGCGTGCTAGACGAACACCGACCGAGACTGGATACTGCAGCATCCCCGGGGCAAATGTGACCTGGGCTTGGGGGGCGACGACCGACACCCGAATTGCTCCCGGGGCAACGTGGTCCACAAGACGAGGAGCAAGCCGCGACAACTGGACGGTCTCGTAGGTCCAACCCAGCGCTTCTGCCACCCCTGGAAATAGGAAAAGGCTGGTCAAGCTCCAGTCACTACCGACGCGGCCCTATAGAAGGATGAAGCCAGTACCCTGCGGTAACAAGGGACACAACCCCAGCTCCCGAAGTAGCACCGGGTTCAGAACGAAGTCTGCGTCGGAAAGAGGATATCGAAGAATAGCCTTCAACTTCCGACGATCCTCGGGCCCGAGAGAAGGCTTCGAATCACGCCAAGTGCCACGGAAGCCGCTGTGCATCCAACTATTGGAGGCCTCTGGCCAATCCTCCGACTTGGTGAGGTATACGAACTGGTCTGCCCAGCCTTTGCGGTTGTACATGGCACGGGAGACTCTGATGAAATGCTGGTGGGTGCCAGCCTTGAAATAGGTGAAATAAGTGTCGGACGGACAACTCTGGAAAAGAAGAAGTGCCAAAATAGATTGACACTTGGCTCCACTGACGCTCTATGGCACGCATAGACAAACCCACAGAGGATGCTATGAGAATTGGGGGTTATTCCCCGAGGATTCCGTCCATAGTGATGGAGGACAGATCTGATGAAGGGATGCATTGGAATACGGAGGCCCGCTTGGAAAGAGGCCACCGGAATCATGATCCCGCTGGAAGGGTGACTCAGTATGTCATCTCCCACGGAGGGAAAGATGATGTCGTATTCAAGGGGAATCTGAAAGGCTTCTCGCAGGACATAGATTACCCTATAGGCTACTAAGGGTGGGGAGCTAGGCCGACTAGTGCTCGCACCCGAGGTGGTCGGCACACCGCCCCGACCATGAGGCATCTCTTCTGAAGAGGAAGAATCGATGCTGAGGACTCTCCTACGTAGAGGCATCACTACAGACAATGAAAAATACATGGAAAGAAGGATCCTCACCAGGCAAAGGGAGGAAGGCGCCTACAACGAAGCGCGACAACCGGCAAGACGTGGGTACAGTTTGCGAAGAGGCCTCGCAGCAGGTCTTATAACCGCCCACTACGGTTCGATGTCATCCCCTGAAGGGCAGATGAAAAGAAGCCGGCCGCTACGACGGTACGGCTACCGAGGCCAGGAGACCGTTCTGAGCCCACGCCCCTAAAATGAGACAAGACCCGGGGCCATCATTGCCAGCGTGGCCTCTGCCACTGCCAGAGGTGACTTGCGTGCCAAGCAGGTTCTTGAAGCCACCAACCCCGTTGTACGAGGAAATCATCTTTGGATCCCACACTCCAGAAGAACCCTTTCTTAGACTACTCTCAGCCCCCTGTAGAGTGCCCGGTAATTAAGAGTAGGGGGAAGTGAGGAGGGTAAATCTGGTCCGGCCCAGATACGGCCCAACGACGGACGGCCTGCTAAGGTTCGAGTGTGCTAATCCCGCTCAGAAGACTAGCGCATATGCTCAACCCAATAAGGGGTAGCCCGGTCCAACAAAGCATCGGATTCCATGACGCATGATAGCTATGGCCCAAGCGAAGTTCTCACCGGAGGACACTTCGACGACCGACCGTTGCCCCAACTACGCCGGCCTTGACCCTGTAACGGGCGAGCACGTGCCATGAGCGCCGTAAGACTCCCCCAGGGACCGGCCGGCACCGGGGGAATCGCCCCCAACGGGAAACTCCCGCCTAGATAGCGGGGGAACGTTACTCTACTAAGGAGGCCCCTCCCTCTCAAGGGACGAGGCCCCTCGCTCCAGGACAACCCATATAAAAGGAACATCGACAAGAAAGAAGGACACGGTAGATTCTTCTACTAAACCCCATACTGCTACGCAAGAGAAGAGACAGGGTGGATACTTTCAACAGAGAGCTTCCCACTGAGAGTATAGCAAATCAGAGGCAGCACAACTACAGAGAGGCTATCTGCCACGATGTTGACATCAAAATACACAAAGATAGAGAAGAATTCAAAGTAAGACAAAGGCTCTGAAGATCAACCAAAGATGCGGCTCCTATGTCATCCCTGAAGGTTATGAGAATCAGAATAGAAAAGATCCGTTACACTTGACATTCTGTCCGGCTGAAGCCATCATCGGCTAAGCCAGTGTCCAGCACGGCTATCACTCAAGATAGTCGGGCAGATGGAAACTACGTCAACACCCTGGCAATCATCTACCCGCTGAAAAGGATCCTCGGTATATTCTGATACTCGTGAAATGGGGCTCACATAGCTTAACACAATGTGTTGATGCTAGATGTCAAAATAGACAAACAAAGAAGGTCAATGAGCACTCTAAGAAACCCACTTAACCAATGGAAAGGCCCAATCATTCAAATGGCTTCCATTATTACAAATGCACAAGTCAGATGGGCCCAAGCCCACTACGATAAAAGTCGCGCTGAGATGCTATATCCAAGTGGCGCGCCGGTTGATCCACGCCGGGAAGAGCTCGCTCCGATGAGTGAGATGGCCAACCCTCTATAAAAACCCCTTTATCTTCGACAGAAAAGGGGACGACATTCGAAGCCGTCCGAGAAGCCATCTGAGAGGAAGAGAACAGTTGAGGGAAAGGGGGTCTGAGGGCCTGCTGAAGACTCTGAAGAAAGAGAGAGAGAGCTGAAGGAGCCCAGGAGAAGAGATTCAAGGTGGGAAATAGTCCTCCGATGCCCTAAGGGGCTACATCTGTCTCCTTTTCTCCCATCTCGAGTTTTCCAATCCATCTTTCCCTCTGTAACTTGCTTTCGTGTTTGTCATATTTTCTTTCCGTTCCTCTGCAAATGTTGAGCACCGGCATGGTGTGATATGTATTTGAGGAGTATCTGTTCATATGAATGCGTTTGCGATATGATTTTCCCGATGTCGAACGGATGTATTAGTCCGGAATGAAATGAAATGTGAAGTTCTGAATTTCTTTCTTTCTGCCTCCCTTTCTTCTGGAAGTCTATTGTATTTGATCATGGATGTGAGGAAACTGCTTCCGTTATGTGTATGATCTCCTGATAATCTGAATCTGCTTCTGTGGCATTGTCCGAGTATTTTTAATCCATGGGTCATGATGAGAGCCAGAGATAGTCCATCTTGTGGCTTCTCACTCGTAGAACTCTGGGAGATATGTTTGTATAAGGGTTTACTGATTAGTATTTCTCTTGCTCTGTCCCCCAACCTCTTGGTCATGATGAAGCCCGAGACAATCTATCTCGTGGCCTTTCATCCATGAAATGGTGAGGAATATGATGGAATCCCATTCCTAAGGATTCAATAAACGATTGGCCCCCAGCAGCCTCGTTGAGTGAGATATGATTTCCCCTCGGAAGCCCATCCTTTTTGGCATCCCATGAGACCTCGTTTAAGTTAGTCCCAAACTTCTGTAAACCCCTGATTACCTACTCCTGAAACCCCCTTTGATCAAAGCTTCAAACCCCTGAAAACCTGCCTCTGAAAACCCTACAAATCGGTCTCTGAAAAAACCCCAAAACCCAGCTTTGAAGGCTTCTCGGTGCCAATCCCCCTCGGCACACGCTCCCCCCATCGACGCGAGCATTCTCATGCCGAGGGCTAGATGTGCGGCGAGGGCGGTTTAGCGCCGATGCCCATTTGATCAAAAGCCACCCCTCCGCGCGCCGATGCTTGCATATGCCTAAACACCTACGCTCCGACAGCTTTGTGCCGAGACAAGCACTCCGGGAGCCCTATACCAAGCTTAATTCAAGTTCATCCTCACCAAGCCTCTTGATGGGAATCGACGTCGAGCACTGACTTTTTATTTTTGTATTTGTGTCCTTTAGTTTATTTTTATATATTTGGGAAAGTATGTACGCAATTGTAAGGCTTTATAAGCCACTTTGTCATTCCCTTGGATTCTTTGGGTTTTTGTGCAAATTGTTAGTAGGTCCAGCAAAGGGACCCTAACTCCTTCCCCATTGGTCCACCTCATCCATGTGGGGCTGGTCAAAAGTTTAGGTGGCATCTAGAAGGTCAATTGGACACATGGGAGACAAGGTGGACACAAATTCCAATTTGGAACCCCTTGGTCAAGGGGGTGCCCCCCTCCACTAACCCTCTTTTATTTTTGTTTAATGTGGTTCCAAACCACATGGGTTAATTAGTTTTGACCTCCCTAGTTTGCCTTCCCTAACCTTAGATCTGAGGTCATTTTGAGTCTTTTTACATTTATTATAAATAGCTTGTATTTCACAATTTTAGTAGAATTAATGAAGTGAAATTTCAAAAAATTACTTGGAGCCTCCAAGGAGGGTGTGCCCCTCTCCCTCTCTCTCCCTGGTTCATCTTCTTCCTGCAGCCCTCCAGGCTGTGAAGCCCATTCTCCTTAGCCCCTCTGAGTTCTCCTCTACTGCCGCCGCCGCCGTTCGTGTCGCCGTCACACCGCCACCGCCGCTACATCGGAGTTCTATCTCCATCAGGATAGAACCTCACCTCCGGATTTTAATCTTTTCTTCTTGTTGTCTTATCGAGCCCTAATTTTTAGGGTTTGTTCTGTTCATCTCTGTGAACCTCCAGTTCAAATTTCGTGTCATTTGGAAGTCAGTAGGTATTTTTCCCATATTTTTGTTTGTCCTCTCAGTAATCTGCCCATTTGCAGATCTACGGGACAGAGTCACATTATCGCATTTTCCCCACCCCCTTAAAAATTTTCAAAAAATCCCAAAACGTTACTCAGTGTTCCACACATATATCCCCTTCCACCATAATTTTCGTGGAGTCTATAAAATTCATTTGACCCTCAGTCAAAGGTCAGTTTCAGGCAGATCTCTTACTGCCCTATGTGTCTGTCAGTCCGAGTCAGAAACAAAAACAGTGTTACTGTCATATTCATTTTCAATCCGTTCGGTGGATGGAGCTGTCAAAATTATATGTTGTAGATATATGAGTTCTATTTCCAACGGTATCAGCCACGCCTTGATCGACCTCTGGATCTGAGAGATTTAATTCGTGTCGCCGAGGCCTGCCGATATGTTCCCTGTGCATTTCTGAAATTACAGTTCAGAAGATATTCAGAAATAAATATCAAAAATCAACTTCAGGAGCCGCCCGTTCAGGGAGTCGTTTAGGGACGCCCTGCCATCGTCCCAGCCAAGCGGCGCCTCCGGAAGATCTTAGGAAGGCGACGTTCCTTTGGAAACCGTTGCATGCTGTCCAGTGAGTCAGCAACCGAGTTGGCGCAGCACCGAGTTGGAATAGTGCCGAGTCGGACCAGCAGGCCGAGTTCGTGTCGTACGCACCTCCAGATTACTACCCGTCAACCCAGGGTCGGTCCTCCCTGGCCCCACTTGTAGCCCTTTACCTCCCCACGTGGAGTGGGCAATAAAATTCACTATTGTAATTAACTTTTACCGTTGTTACCGGGAGTTACCGTACTTGGCCGGGAACGTCTTCCCCACGCCCGGAGCGTGGAGGTACACTCGCTACCCTCCTCGTAGGCTATACTTTACTCGTATTTATTCGTATATACCGCTGCATGTGATAGGTTATTAGCCCGTTATATCAATTGTATCACCGCTACGAGGGAGTGAGTGTAACCCGTCTGATGTGACATCACCTTGGGGTGATAGTCACAAGATCGAATGCCCTTGGACCTACAATTGCAAGCAAGTATCTTTGAGCGGTGGACTTATTCTAGCGAACTCACTCGCGTGGCGCACACTAGTGCCCGTAGGTGACTCGGCGATGATGGAGAGGGTCTGAGATGGGACCTTGATGCTCCAATGGTTGGCTAGCGTGGGGAGAACCCCAAATGGGCTAGGGATGCCCAACTCACGGGCGGCCAACACACCAAGGATGTGGAATGTAGGGGATCACTCACAACTTGCCCGCGGTGATCACTCACATCAATGGTAATTATGGGCCGAGCTCTCACTCTCCGTCCAACGAAGCAATAACGATAATACTATGCCAAGCAAGGAATTTAAACCAGCCAAGAGGGGAACCGAGGCTCACCTAGTCGGCGTGAAGACGCCGACCCCGGCCGGATACGGGGGCGAGCGGGGAGACGAGGGTATGCACCCGCACGCCATGTCGATGAAGCTTCAAACCTGTGACTTGAATTATTACATGAACTACACCCCTTGCAAGGGGGGGGATCTCGGGGTGGGGGTTAAGTTATTACAGCCAAAACTACCTCCACTCAGGGAGGGGCCTTCAGCCGGCCAAGCTAGGGAAGGGGAGAACCGACCTAGGAACTAATTGATAGAACGCCGACGGTTGTGTCCGCCCTCTGGAATAGGGGATAGGCAGTCGAAGATGATGCCGCTGTGGCTTCTCCCGAATTTTTTTGATGATGAGACCAGTGGAAAAATCTTCGAGATTGGATCAGGAAAACGTCCAATTTTTTTGGAATTTTCTGGTTGGTGGTGCTGGTCAAGGAAGAGCCACGAATAGGGACTCAGATCTCTGGTTCTGACTATCTTAGAACCACTTT
The DNA here is from genome assembly GCA_022559845.1 of Amorphophallus konjac. NCBI lineage: Eukaryota > Viridiplantae > Streptophyta > Magnoliopsida > Alismatales > Araceae > Amorphophallus > Amorphophallus konjac. Next base: position 175,497,510 of record CM040127.1, on the reverse strand, counting down.
AGCAGAAAGCCGGAGTCGTCACGATTGCTCCCAGTCTCCGAATCAAGCGTGGCCAGATTCGTTGGAAAGGTTGTCGAGTCCTCTTCGAAACGAGACCCACGGGGACACCAGAGAGTGCCGTAGCAGATCGAGAGAGCCCGAACAGTGGACGAGGGTCGGTTCAGTCTCAGTAGGAGCAGAACTGCGCACCTGGAGGAGAAAATTGATAAATCTTATCTCCGGATGCCGAACGGGGTTCCGATTCTTGTCCCTCGAAGTAGGCTTATTTTAGAAGATCCCAGTCAAGTCTCGCCTCCATATCCCCAAGAGGGTGGCCGTGGAAGACTCTGAAAATGGCTTCAGGTTGTTGACCGGGCCTATCCTGCACAGTCGGAGAAGAATAGCTCTCCTTGGCAGTCACAAACTCAGACGGGGATGAAACCACCACCGTTGAGAAGCTGCTTAGACGATGATTCCAACAATATATGGTACGCCTCCTGAAGCCTCACAGTGATGCCGTGGCTGCTGCTGCAGTCTGCTGGTGCTCTGCTGCCTTCGAATTGAGAATTGCAGGTTGAAGATGATAGGGGGAATGGGGTATATGGGTGGGGGAAATTGGGTGGATGGGTGTGGGAGTGACCCCTAGCTGTGAGGGGGTCTGGGAGGGGGTGTTCTAGGGTGTGGGAAGGGGAGAATGGGGACTGGAATGGGGTGTTTGCAGTGGGTGAGAGAGAAGCTGTGAATTTGGGATGGGTGGGGAAGAGGGAAGGAGAGTTCTCTCTCCAAGGGTTGCAAATTGACTAATGGGGTGGTTAATGGGGCTTTGGGGATGGGAATGGTTGTGTTGGGGAAGGGAAGGGGTGCTTGGGGAGTGGGAAATTCTCCCTTGGGAGATGAGAGGGTGCTTAGGGAAGGGGATTGGGTAGTTGGTGGTTGGGTGGTGGAGTATGGATTGGTGGAGGGTCTCTTGGGACTAGGGGTGGAGTAACGAGGGTTGGGGTAGTTGGGAGGATGAGTAATGAGGGGAGAGGAAGGGTTGATGATGTGGAAGAGAGAGAGGGAGGGGAGGAGAGAGAAAGAGGTGCCTCCTCCTCTTGAAGAGAGAGAGAAAGAGAGAGGGGAATCCACCGCTTAGAGAGGGAGAGAGAAATTTGGAGAATCCACTCTAATAAGACACTAAAACTCACTTGATTTAAATTGATCATCAAAGGTTGTTACATATGAGAGGAGTGGGGGCCTATTTATAGACTCACATAATTTCATGGACTAAAATGACCTTGAACAAACTAACTAATGACTAGCCTATCTAGGTGGGGGGCGCCAATGGGCCAAGCCCATCTTTTGGGCCCATTTGGCTACTCAAAGCAACCTAATGACTCATGGACTTAGGTAGATAACCCACTAACCTAGGTACATGACTCAAATAAAGGGAAAATTACATAGTTTATGACTCAAAGAAAATATGAAAATTACATGGATAGACTTAGAAAAATGTGAAGAACATAATGACGCATGCCGTCGATCCATTTGAGCTTCGAAAAAAAGTGGAGGGGCAAGGGATGCCCCCATCATACCCCCGGGGTGGGGAGAACTTGACCCCGTCGAGTATGGGTCCACCGGGGAAGTGGTACACCAATGCAGCTCCAGGCGAGCCACGATCTCCGAAATCAACCCGCGTCCATAGCCGGGGAATGGTGCTTCAGCTTTTCAAAGTGGCTCGGACACACCCTCATGCTGGCAATGAGATCTTGATTGCCTAGTATTGTCACCGTGTGCTCACGTCGAGCTCTCAGGCTAATTTGTGGTGGCACTCCGAGGGTGTCTCTCACAAGGATAGGTGTAAGCTGAAGGCACTCACTAGGATCCACCGCGGTGCCCTTAGAGGGTGCCAGATCCGCCACGTGGGAAGTGGGGTGAATCCTAAAACCCATTAGAAAGTCCAACCCATAAGCTGGTTTGCTAAAGCTACTCGGAACTTGGGAAGGTCCAAGTCCTCGTGCCCTCAAATTGGAGGTGATCCTAGGGTAGAGCCACTCCAAAGTCATCATCGCCAAGTTACCAACTTAGAAGTCCAAGTGGCGCTCATGAGTTTTTGCCCGCTTCTTGTGAATCTCACCGCTTGTTGCTTGATACTTGCTTAGATGCATATGACATGCACTATGATGCGGTGTGAGTGGGAAATGTATGATATGCATAGGGGGGCCAGGACAACCATATTTAGACCAATCATGTAGAAATGCCATGGAGACTTTGATGGAATTGGGAGGACCAGGGCATCCATAAATGTCCCTCTCATGCGTAGGTGTGATAAGTGCCGGAGGACCCGGACATCCATGAATACTCCTAATATGCTTAGGACTCATGATGAATGAAGGTGGACCATTACATCCAAATATGGACCACTCATGCTTCCTACTTGACATGTGGGTGATATGAATGAATGGACCCGACTTATGAATCATGTCAAGTGGTGCGGTATGCCTAGGCACATGCATTCCTTTCCTAGAGATGACTTCCATGTGCATGGGTGTGGGGTGGCCCTTGAGCTTCCACTCGTATGGATCAAAGGGATCTAAGAAGGGGGACATCATGGAGTGGGGCAATTCATCAATCCCAAGGTGTATGTTGCCTAAGGTCAAGGCTCTCATGGTGTAACCCGATTCTAGGAAGGGAGGGGTTTGGCCCAACATGGTGGGTGGGGGTAGGGTAAGGTGAGTGGTGAGTAAGGTGGGTGGGTCACATGGGGAACTAGACTCCCATAGGAAGGGATCATGATAAGGGTTACCTAGAGAGAGATACTCCATGTCCTCAAGGTCCTCACAAGGTGGTGAATCATCCTCTTCTAGTGAAATGGTTGGGCCGGTGTATGGGGTGGGTTGGTTGGTGAAGGTTCTAGGAATCATAATGGTAGGGGAGTGGACCGGGATGGGCTCTTGCACCATGGGGAGAAGGAAAAGGAGGTCGCTAGTGCAGCAACCAATAGTGCAAACCGAGGTGATAGACCCGGTACATGGGTGGATGAGGTCAAGGCTCTTGGGTCGGTCCGCCCCTAGAGTCAACAAACAAGTCAAGTCTAATTTCCACTCTAGACCCTTGAGGAGATCATCCCAACCCTCTACCTCATAGTAGGATTGGATCATGGTGTGAAAGGAGGGGAGGGCCATAATTTGGGATTGATGTCCCATGGGTGAGAGGTATGGGGGTGAACTAGGGACGGGGGGGCCTTGCTTGAGCCATTGGAGTATGGACTCATTCACGGTGAGGGTGTGTGGCTCTTGAGGATCCGGACTAGGAGAGGTGGGTGGAAGTGGAGATTCTTGGATTTCCTTTATGGTGGGTTGCGGATCCGGACTAGCATCCATTTCAGTGTGGGTGTGTAGCAACCCTGGTGGGGACACGCGCCACACTTCACGACGGAGTACACGGATCTCGCCTGCATCCCTTTGGCTCGGCGATCACTTGGCAGACGAGCAGAGTTATCTTTAGTTATTTTATGCTTTAGGCCATGATGGGCCTTGGTTTAGTCCCTGCGTGGACACTTTTATTGTTATTGTGGACCTTTGTAGGCCAGTTGGGGCCAATTAGGCTTTAGTTGGGTCATTTTTGTGCTTTAGGTGAGAGATAGGGCTATTGGGCCACTTCTTTGGTTCAATCACTAGCCCATTTGGGCTGGCCGCCCACTCCCATGCTTAGCCCACCTTGGGATTTGCGCCCCCACCTCCTAGGGCTAGGGTTTTGGGCGCACCTTTCCTCTCCTCCAAGAGGAGAAGGTGGCAGCCGCCCCCACTCCTACTTTGTAGGAGTGGAGTGCGCACACCCCCCTTTCCCTTCCCCATCCGACCACCCCCCCTCCTCCTTTGGCCGCCCCCTTCCCCCAATTCCCTCCTAGAATCTAGGAGTTGTTCGTCCCCCCCCCTTTCCCCCTAGACAATGTGCGCACCCCCCCCCCTTTCCCCCTTGCCATGTGCGCACCCCCCCTTTCCCCCTCTTGGCTAGGGTTTCATCCTAGCATCTCCCCTCCCCATATAAAAGCTTGTATTATTTTCTTTGAAAAGTTAATGAAGAATATTTTGAGCAAGACTCCATGGTGGCTGCGCCCCCCATCTCTCTCCCTCTTTGATCCTGCGACGGGATCAACCCCGGGGTGCGACTCCCCATCCCCTTGGTGCGATGCCAAGGCATCCATCCTCCTTGTTCCTGCGACGGGATCAATCCGGGTGTGACTCCCCTTCCCCTTGGTGCGACGCCAAGCATCTATCCTCCGCGTTCATCCACGTCTCCATCGCCATCCTTCGTCGCCATCTCCATCATCAAGTGTGAAGAACAAGCAATCTGCACCCCTGCAGATCCGAGGCAGAATTGAAGCCCTAATTACAGAGTCGACCCTGACGTCCAAAGTGCGAATCAGGCCGAGAGTTCTTCTGTGAGTTTGTTCCTCTCTAAGTCCTCTTCGATCCAGAGGTGGTCTCGCCTCGTTTCGACTTCGGCACTGTTCGTGGCACCCGTTCTTCCACGACTGCGCAGACTCCATTCGAATCAACCCGTCCAGAGGGTGCAGTTGGGTGCTGTTCCTGTCACGATTTCTCCATCCATTTTCTGCCAAATGTTCTTCTTCAAAGTTATAGCCCTCGGCGTCCCGGAACCAACCCAGGTGGTTTCGTCAGATTCCGACCTCGTTTCAGAAAATTTCACCACGGCCATCGTACCTCTGTCCGACTGCTCGCCCAGAGGACAGAAGCTTACCACTGTTGCGTTTGCGCCCCACCTGGTGACTTGATGAGGCTCATCTTCTGATGGTTCGAACAACTTTTCATCCTCCTTCCAACGCCGCAAGTCTCGCCGCATTTCGACGATCGTGCTGTGCGTGGCGTTCATTCTCGTGGTACCGCGCAGACTGATCCTGTGCAGCCCGACCCCAGTACCAGCGACATGTTGCAGAAGCCACCACGGCTTACCTCGATGCAATCTGGTCAAGCCCTTTGATCAGAAGTTTCTTCTACGAGTCCCCGTCGTCCTCCCAGAAGCGGAATCACGTTCGCACGCCGGAGCCTTAAGTTATTAACTTTCTCGCTCGAGCGCGCTGTTCTGTGTGCAGGAAACCAGTCACGACTTGCAGATGACCTCACGGCCACCTCGGTGCGAATCTGAGCACCCCCTTTGGCCGAGGCTTCCTCCCGTGACCCAGATACGCGCCATCGCTGACAGCGCCTCATTCGGACGCCGGATCAGGTCGTGGGAGCTTTCACCGCCGAGACGCGCGTTGCGGCGAACCGGCAGATTACCGTTCGGGAACCTCTTCGCGGCCAACCCCTCACCGAGTGCCGCCCGTCAGCCCGTGCATCGGCAGCCCCGACTCTATTATTGTAGCCTATTATCTCCCTGTGAGGAGTGGGCATTTTGGTTGGCATTGTACTAATGTTCATCGTGTGTATCGGGGTTGTTGATCTCGGCCGGGGTTTCTTCCCCACGCCTAGGCGTGGAGGTACGCGCGACGCTCCCTTTGTTGGTATTTGCTTTACTAGTATACTTTCTAGCATGCCGCGTGAGTGTGTGTAGGTTCCTAGCTAGCTTGTTATTCACCGCGTGACTGTGAGTTGAGAGCCCCATTCCGTGGTCCTAGTCGAGCGCCGAGCTCGGACTAGATTCCCATAGGCGCACGGCGGTTCCTTAGCTGCTGAGATCCCTACGCTTCCCTCATAGGGACGGCTGTGGGCTTGGATTTCTTGTTGAGAGACGCCTCCACCCGGAGGAACGCTACGGAGGTCAGCCGCCCGGCTTGCCTTTGGCGTGTGAGTGCTGGCCGCACTTCATTGCATTCGTAGGTCCTAGCCCGTTTCGGTCCCGTCCCGCATCAAATTGGTATCAGAGCTTAGGGGACCAGTTTGTTCTAACAAATTGGGGTCTTAGGTCATGTGAGTCATTAGGTTTGTTTTAGTTGCATTTGAGTCCGTATTCTTCCCCAGTTTCCTTCTCCATTTTGGGTCGTGTCTAGTCCCATCCCTTAGTTGTCCTACATGTCCCTTCCATAGTCCTAGGGCGTGCATGTGTAGTTAGAGTCCTCAGGTGCTTCATCATGGCTACTCCTTACATCCTCCACAAGGGTCCGACCGACCCTCTATGCCTGGACATCATTGTAGATGGAGACCTTCCCTTTGATGGATCGAGCCCTAGAGCCTATCTAAAGTGGGAGGCTACCATGGGAAAATACTTTGAGAAGAATTGGATATATGGTTCCGAGAGAGTCAACATTGCCAGGGGTCATCTTTCACCTCAAGCTAGGGAAGTGTGGGATCACATAGTAGGTCTTAGGGCAGGTTGGAGGCAAGAGCCCATACACTCATGGGAGGAGATGAAGGTAGAACTTAGGAAGATCTACGCTCCCCAACGCTTCGCCTCCTACTCAGAGACCCATAGCCCGAGGAGCACTACCACTCCTCCTATCTCCCTCGATCAGTCTAAGGCCACTCTAAGGGCTCAACCTCCGCAACGCCCATCACCTCTTACCCCCAACCGAGCACATCATAGTTGGAGGAGCAAGGTGCCACCTGTGTGTGAGTCTAGGCCCGAGACTAAATCTCATGATTACCAGCAAGTCTCCCCGAATGCCCCTAACTTGAGAGATCTCCCCCTCGCAGAACTCCTGCAACTCTTTAGGGAGAAACTAGAAAGGATGGGTACTCCTATGGGATCACCGATTTCCCCTAGCCCACAGTCCACTCCGCCTCCAGGCTCACGCCTGCCACCTCCCCCAGAGCCCGCCCCTGTGGCCCCCTGTAGTGGGAATGTCCGGTTCTCTGACCAGTGTCCTTCACGTTCCCCTATCTTGGAGGACACACGTTCGGCGGATGCCCCACCCGGGTTTGTTCCAGTGACTTACGTTGCTGAACAGGAGTTGGCTGAGGAGTACTTAGCTGAGGTTGAGGAGTTAGGGAGTGATCCCATCCACATCATAGAGGACTCCGTTTCCATTCCTGAGAGAGATGCTTCACCCTTAGACCCTCATATAGAGCCATTCTTACACTCCGAGGGTGAGCTGATCATTGGAGAGTCTTTAGCTAGCTGGCTAAGGGAGGGTCCACTTCTAGATGTCTCCATTCCTTGCTATACACCCATGGGACCAGCCCTCCCAATTGTACCCCTTGACTCCTTTCACACCACTTTTCGGTCCTTCTGCTTTCTTGAAAATGTGAAGGGCTTCCTTAGGAGTTTAGATTGTCAATGGGAGTTGACATATATGTTGACCTTAGGGTCTGACCAACCCTATAGTCATTGCTTTACACTCCCTGCTTTGGGGTCTATTACCTCGGTCTACACCATAGGACATATCACCTCCGAGGTCCTTTTATTCTTTCCCATACCCGTGGAGGTTGATTTTGTCCCCTCTTATGGTATCACGGTCCCGAGGGTGGAGTCTTACCTTCCTTTCCATCCTCATGAGCCTCTTGCCCCATACATTAGAGCGCCTGATGGTGATCATCTGCACTTGGGCGAATGTCGCACATGGGCAAGTATAGTGAAGGGACCTGTCGGGAGGGGTCATCATTTCTTTGACCCATTCGATCCCCTCCCTAGTGAGCCTCTCGAATCGTATTCTTTTCCCCACCTTATCGAGAAGGTCTATCATCACACCCTATCCAAACCTGCTAGCCAACACCTCACCTTGCATACTTCCAGACGCCAGAGTTTAGGAGGCCAGGGTCACATGTCTCACTCTCATGTTTCTCCATGTCCCTCATCATATAGGGGTAATGTCATGAGTGAGTTTGGGCAATCTAGTCCCCATGAGTCTACCACATTTAGTAGGACACATATGCATGATAGACACAACTTTGGTTGTCCAGGTCCTCCCCGTGTTGTCCAATCATGTAGGAGTCATAGGCATGCTAGGTCTGTGTTTGGATGTCCAGGACCTCCTCTACATTCACGTAGATATGAGTCTACCCATCTTATTCGGAGTCTGCATCATCACCACCTTGAGGCCAGTAACGCACGTTATGAGGAGTTAGCTGATGCGCATCGGCACACCCGTGAGTTCCGAGAGGGAGAGTACGTCATGATCAGGGTCAGACCTGAACGGTTTCCTTCGGGAGCCGTGAAGAAACTCCAGGCCCACGGTGCTGGACCCTTTCGAGTCTTGAAGCGAATTGGGTCGAATGCGTATGAGATTGAGCTGCCAGTCGACTATGGGATCTGTTCGACGTTCAATGTCTCAGATCTGGTGGCATATCGGGATCCCGCGGTGATTCCCAGTGAGCCTCTTGAGCCCTCCCCTCCTGTTGAGAGTGCTACACCTACTGAGCGTCCATCTCTTCCAGCCACATTACAGAAACGCGAATATATAGATTGTATACTGGATGAGCAGGTAACTATTACCAGGAGCGGAGCCTACCAGCGCTTCCTAGTGATTTGGAGAGGATGCCCCACGACAAACGACACCTGGATCACACGTGGAGAGCTAGAGCGGATCGACCTGGATTTGCTGGAGCGCTACTGGAGCGACCAGGACCCTTACTCGACAGGGTCGAGTTCTTCCCACCCGGGGAGAATTGGTGGGGACATGCGCCACACTTTACGACGGAGTACACGGATCTCGCCTGCATCCCTTTGGCTCGGCGATCACTTGGCGGACGAGCAGAGTTATCTTTAGTTATTTTATGCTTTAGGCCATGATGGGCCTTGGTTTAGTCCCTGCGTGGACACTTTTATTGTTATTGTGGACCTTTGTAGGCTAGTTGGGGCCAATTAGGCTTTAGTTGGGTCATTTTTGTGCTTTAGGTGAGAGATAGGGCTATTGGGCCACTTCTTTGGTTCAATCACTAGCCCATTTGGGCTGGCCGCCCACTCCCATGCTTAGCCCACCTTGGGATTTGCGCCCCCACCTCCTAGGGCTAGGGTTTTGGGCGCACCTTTCCTCTCCTCCAAGAGGAGAAGGTGGCAGCCGCCCCCACTCCTACTTTGTAGGAGTGGAGTGCGCACACCCCCCTTTCCCTTCCCCATCCGACCACCCCCCCTCCTCCTTTGGCCGCCCCCTTCCCCCAATTCCCTCCTAGAATCTAGGAGTTGTGCGTCCCCCCCCCCCCTTTCCCCCTAGACAATGTGCGCACCCCCCCCTTTCCCCCTTGCCATGTGCGCACCCCCCCTTTCCCCCTCTTGGCTAGGGTTTCATCCTAGCATCTCCCCTCCCCATATAAAAGCTTGTATTATTTCTTTGAAAAGTTAATGAAGAATATTTTGAGCAAGACTCCATGGTGGCTGCGCCCCCCATCTCTCTCCCTCTTTGATCCTGCGACGGGATCAACCCCGGGGTGCGACTCCCCATCCCCTTGGTGCGACGCCAAGGCATCCATCCTCCTTGTTCCTGCGACGGGATCAATCCGGGTGTGACTCCCCTTCCCCTTGGTGCGACGCCAAGCATCTATCCTCCGCGTTCATCCACGTCTCCATCGCCATCCTTCGTCGCCATCTCCATCATCAAGTGTGAAGAACAAGCAATCTGCACCCCTGCAGATCCGAGGCAGAATTGAAGCCCTAATTGCAGAGTCGAGCCCGACGTCCACAGTGCGAATCAGGCCGAGAGTTCTTCTGTGAGTTTGTTCCTCTCTGAGTCCTCTTCGATCCAGAGGTAGTCTCGCCTCGTTTCGACTTCGGCACTGTTTGTGACACCCGTTCTCCCACGACTGCGCAGACTCCATTCGAATCAACCCGTCCAGAGGGTGCAGTTGGGTGCTGTTCCTGTCACGATTTCTCCATCCGTTTTCTGCCCCAATCTTCTTCTTCAAAGTTATATCCCTCGGCGTCCCGGAACCAACCCAGGTGGTTTCGTCAGATTCCGACCTCGTTTCAGAAAATTTCACCACAGCCATCGTACCTCTGTCCGACTGCTCGTCCAGAGGACAGAAGCTTACCACTGTTGCGATTGCGCCCAGCCTGGTGACTTGATGAGGCTCATCTTCTGATGGTTCGAACAACTTTTCGTCCTCCTTCCAACGCCGCAAGTCTCGCCGCATTTCGATGATCGTGCTGTGCATGGCGTTCATTCTCGTGGGACCGCGCAGACTGATCCTGTGCAGCCCGACCCCAGTACCAGCGACATGTTGCAGAAGCCACCACGGCTTACCTCGATGCAATCTGGTCAAGCCCTTTGATCAGAAGTTTCTTCTACGAGTCCCCGTCGTCCTCCCACAGGCGGAATCACGTTCGCACGCCGGAGCCTTAAGTTATTAACTTTCTCGCTCGAGCGCGCTGTTCTGTGTGCAGGAAACCAGTCACGACTTGCAGATGACCTCACGGCCACCTCGGTGCGAATCTGAGCGCCCCCTTTGGCCGAGGCTTCCTCCCGTGACCCAGCTATGTGCCATTGCTGACGGCGCCTCATTCGGACACCGGATCAGGTCGTGGGAGCTTTCACCGCCGAGACGCGCGTTGCTGCGAACCGGTAGATTACCGTTCGGGAACCTCTTCGCGGCCAACCCCTCACCGAGTGCCGCCCGTCAGCCCGTGCATCGGCAGCCCCGACTCTATTATTGTAGCCTATTATCTCTCTGTGAGGAGTGGGCATTTTGGTTGGCATTGTACTAATGTTCATCGTGTGTATCGGGGTTGTTGATCTCGGCCGGGGTTTCTTCCCCACGCCTAGGCGTGGAGGTACGCGCGACGCTCCCTTTGTTGGTATTTGCTTTACTAGTATACTTTCTAGCATGCCGCGTGAGTGTGTGTAGGTTCCTAGCTAGCTTGTTATTCACCGCGTGACTGTGAGTTGAGAGCCCCATTCCGTGGTCCTAGTCGAGCGCCGAGCTCGGACTAGATTCCCATAGGCGCACGGCGGTTCCTTAGCCGCTGAGATCCCTACGCTTCCCTCATAGGGACGGCTGTGGGCTTGGATTTCTTGTTGAGAGACGCCTCCACCCGGAAGAACGCTACGGAGGTCAGCCGCCCGGCTTGCCTTTGGCGTGTGAGTGCTGGCCGCACTTCATTGCATTCGTAGGTCCTAGCCCGTTTCGGTCCCGTCCCGCATCAAACCCTGATAAATGAATATTGAAATAAAATTAAAAACATATATATTACAGAAGTAATACAGATAATAAAATAAAGTACAAATAACGCCTCTTAGTAAGGCGTTAATTTAAAAAGAAATGCCTCTATAAACGGCGTGACTAAAGAAAGGACGCCCACACATGTGGTCGTCAACTCTCACGCGACCAAATAGGCAAGTAAAAGAAACGCCCATATCTTGGGCGTGTTTCAAAAACAAGGAACGCCCTTCTCCAAGACGTTTCTTAATAAACGACCTAAACAAGGTCGTCAATTCAAGAATGGACGCCCTGACCTAAGGCGTTAATTCCATTCGTGAACCGTTCGAACCCAGAACTTATCCAGGGTAAGTGATAAGCATTAAAAAGAGTTCAAACGTGGTAATGACTCTATCATAGAAGTATTACTTCCACACAATCACCAACCCTACTAGGACATCCAAAATCCTATAAATAATCTTGATCGAACAAACCCTAAACCTATTTGGACGATCGAACCACACAGGTACGTGAAGAACATATCTTCTTCTTCTTCTTCTTCTTCTTCTTTTTCTTATGAACGTAATAGCAGTTCATATAAGTTTCTCTTTGCTTCGGTTACATGAAGAACTAATAGTTCTTCAACCTCTTTTCCTCTTACAGGTTGAGGATGCAGAAGCATAAGTGAAGAACAAGGTAACGTTCTTCTAATCTCCTCTGTTCTGATAGGTGAAGAAATTAATAAAGGTTTCTTCTTCTGTTCCTGTAGGAGTACAGAATCGAAGAACAATGGTTCTTCATCAAAGCCATCAGCCAGTAGCTGCCATCGATCCCCTGCCCGAAACCTTCACGGTTCAATCTTCAGATTATCACAAGGTAGGTTTTCTCAAGTCACTGTAGCCCAAATAAAATAACGCAAGATATATGTATAAGCATGGCATGCATACAGTTTTATTATGTTCTGCAATATTTTGAAAGAAACGCCCCTGTCAAGGGCGCTAATTTACAAGACACGACCATTCCCAGGTCGTCAATTTCATATTTGACGCCCTGTACACAGGCGTTAAATTCATGTAAATCACCCACCTTAAGAACTGATTATCTATGAAATCAGGATTATAAACAATGCATGATCCTCTGTCTTCAACCTGCTAACGTTACTGTCCTGATATTATCTTCGTTCCTCTGTTATCCTGAAATTATTACTGTCCTTCAAATTTCCTGCAGAAACTTTAAGTAACGACCTTGACAAAGTCGTTTTCCACATGTTAACGCCCTACCATAGGGCGTAAATTTAAAAGACACGCCCCTTCATAGGGCGTTTATCGGTCAAAATCCTGAAATACATATATTCTGTAATATAGAATTAAACAGTAACGCCCCTTGTCAGGGCGTGTTTTAGACAAAACGTGAAAAAATATTGATATTCTGTCAAAAATATAAATAATGAGACGCCTGCTACTGTAGTCGTCAACTCTTTAAGAAATGACCCCGTCCAGGGCGCTTTTTAGATAAATTACTGAATTATTGAAAATTCTGCAAAATGGAACATATGTAAACGCCCTTCTGTTAGGCGTTACTTACTTGAGAAACGACTTAGCGTAAGTCGTTATTTTCTATAAAAATGATTTTTATCCTGGTTCTGTTAACCGATGGTTTCATATTATATAATATATATATCGGCACTATTCTCCACTCCGTGAGTATAGTCCCACGTTTCATGTTGATTTATCGATCACACTCAACTCTCATTGACATACAAGCTCTCCATTGGACATTCCGTTCCTTTGGACTAGCGAGTTAGTCATAGAGACCTCCGTAAGACTCCTCGTAGCCTTGGATTCCCTCAAGGCCGACTGAGCTGGTTGTACCCTAAAAACCCATTACACGATCCTTGCCATGTCAATCTAAAGAAACATGGTATACCGGCCCTTATGTTTATACAAAGAGTATATCATAAAAAATTCTTAATGGGATGATGATATCATGCCTTATCATGTCGTTCTTGTAAACCTCAATTCTATGATAAGAATGAGGGTATCTTACTTTGATATACTGTTCATGTGGACCTCAATTCTATATAAAGAATGTCCATACTGATTTGTCATGGTACCTAAGTTAAGGGAACCATATTCTACCTAGATTATTATCGATATCGTGATTATACCGTTATTATCGCCATTCTATGTCCTTTGTCATATTTTGGACTCTATTCTATCAAAGTTGTCCTACGTGTCTACAAGCTTGATTATTGAAATTCTATATTGGCTATATAAACAAGAGTGGATGTCAAAAATACATGATAAATGCCTGCGCATATAGGGCCCGATCTGGTCCTGGGAGGAGCACCCGAAAGTACTTATGCCCATGGGAGTTAAAATGATAAGGTATCTGGCATTATACCGAGTACTTGACTTGCTTGATTGGACATTCCACACACATCTTGTACTTGAAATCGTACTTGACTTGACATGAAATGCGTGGCCCGAAAAAGGGTAATTTACTTGCTTGATACATGATTGCCAAAGTTCTTGACATGACTTGTTAAACGTACTTGCTTGAATATCTTGAATAAACTTGTTATCTTGTTGAAAGTTCACGATTAAGTTCATCTTATGTCCTTGATATTACATTCTCTCTATCTTATCGTTTTATGCGAGCATGCATAGCTTTATCGTATTCATGAAAATGTAATTACTTAAACCCTTGCTAGTACTTGAGATATAATTTCCTACTGAGCGTTCGCTCATCCCGTTTGTCCTTTTTTACTTTTCAGGTAAGTCTGACGACGATGGAAGTCAATCGGATGGGAATGGTCATGAGTGAAAGTGCTAGAGCTGCTCAAGTGTCATCTAGTCTTTTCTATAGTTTCTTGAGTCAACTATGTACTTTTCTTTTTAAACAGAGTATTGGATTTGTAATAGTCTATTATAAAGGAATAAAGGATTGGGTTATCTTGCTATTTTGCGCATCTCTGTCTTTGTGTCGAATACACGACCACTCTGATTGACATGATTGATATAGACACGTCGCGCACCTCCGGGTATCTTCCGCGCTCGGGGCGTGACAGTCTTTGTGGTATCAGAGCCTAAGGTATTCAATTCCTAGGAAAAACCCAAGTCCCAGGATAAGTTGAACCTTTAAACCAGTGAGATTGGGTAGAACCAAGGGTTAGATTTAATATAGTGTACGAGTCTTTAAATACGATCACGTACTAATATAGTTATTGTAATTGTAGGATAATGGCTGCCGAACGTGCTCAATGGCTCAACATGCAGCGTACCCTTCAAGGGATGACTCAAGTGCTACAACAGGTAGCACAAGGTGGCTCCACGAGCTGGAAGCTTACACCAAGCATTTAAGAACATGAATCCCCCGAAGTTCACGGGATCGACCGATCCGGACGATGCCGAGCATTGGGTTCGGGAAACCGAACGCATATTCCGTGTCATGCAATGCACGGATCAGGACAAAGTTCTATTAGCTACATTCCAGTTAGAGAAAGATGCTAGGTGCTGGTGGGAGTCTATTGAAGTAACCATCGATCCTACTCAAGTAACATGGGAAGAATTTGTGGAATACTTCAATGCTAAATATTTCTCGGACCGAGTCTAAGAAAAGAAGGCTGCAGAATTCGCTGCATTGAAGCAACGATCTTTATCATTAGCAGATTATGAAGCTCAGTTCTCCAGGTTGTCTAGATATGCTAAGCATCTTATTAGCACGGAGAAGATGAAAGCCCGTAGATTTCTTAATGGGCTTAGGCCCCACTACATTACTCAACTGGCGCCTATGGACATCCAAGTTTATTCCGAAATAGTGCGCCGAGCTCAACTATCTGATAGGATCCGTGGGAAAGATAAGAAGGAGCAAGTCACAAGTTCGGGTTCTTTCAAACCCAATTTCAAGAAGAGGCCCAATAATGGAGGTTCTTCCTCTCAAGACCATAAGTTTAAAAAGACCAAGCCTTTCTCTATCACAACTACCCCTTCTAATATAGCATGCAAGCATTGTGACAAGGCTGGTCACAAGACAGAAGAATGCTGGAGGAAATTAGGAGCTTGTCTCCGTTGTGGAAGCCGTGAGCATCGGATTCCCGAGTGTCCATTAATGAATGACCAAGCCGGCGATGGTAAACGCCCGGTGACAAAGAATGCTCGTCTTCATGCAATCCAGGAGACCGAACCTGAAGAAGAAGGCGGATTAGTGGAAGGTACATTAAAAATTTGTTCCAAAAGTGCTTATGTCTTATTTGATACGGGTGCATCGCATTCCTTTATTTCTAAGAAGTTTGCCGACCCGTTACCGTTAGAACCGGAATGGATAAAAATAGTTCTAACTACTCCTCTTGGAAGTGAAAATGATATTACTCATCACTACCAAAACTGTGAGGTAATGGTTCAAGGTAGGAATTTACCTATAGATCTCATATGCCTCGATCTAAAGGAGTATGATGTTATACTGGGAGCGGACTGGTTATCCAAATACCATGCAACGGTTGATTGCCGCAATAGCCAAATTGCTTTCAAAGATTTTCCAGAATTAGTCTTTACTCGCCCCAAGAGTCGGAGCAAATCCCCTCTTATTTCGGCTCTTCGAGCAAGCAAGCTCGTCAGGAAAGGATGTGTATCCTTCCTTGCATTTGTCACAGTTAAGGAAACAAAGGAAACCAAGATAGAAGACATTCAGGTAGTGCGAGAATTTCCAGACGTATTTCCGGAAGATTTGCCGGGATTACCCCCTCAAAGAGAAGTGGCCTTCACCATTGACTTAGTCCCTGGTGCTGGTCCTGTTTCAAAGGCACCATATAGAATGTCCCCTGCTGAACTCAAGGAGTTGAAGGAGCAGTTGATGGAACTAATCCGAAAAGGGTTTATTAGACCAAGTACTTCCCCGTGGGGAGCACCAGTCTTATTTGTGAGGAAGAAGGACGGATCCATGAGATTGTGCATCGACTATCGACAGTTGAATCATCTCACTATCAAGAACAAGTATCCACTGCCGAGAATCGATGAGTTATTTGATCAGATTTCAGGATCCAAATATTTTTCCAAAATTGATCTCAGGTCAGGATATCATCAATTAAGAATCAAGGATGATGACATTCATAAGACTGCATTCAGAAGCAGGTATGGCCATTACGAATTTGTTGTTATGCCTTTTGGACTAACAAATGCCCCTGCTGCCTTTATGCAGTTAATGAATAGCATATTCAGGCCTTACTTGGATCAATTCATAGTAGTCTTCATTGATGATATATTGATATATTCCAAGACTAAGGAAGAACATGAAGAGCATTTGAGGATTGCATTACAAATCTTGAGGACAAATCAACTATACGCTAAGCTCAGCAAATGCGAGTTCTGGCTGGAAGAAGTGGCTTTTCTCGGACATGTCATATCAAAGGATGGATTATCTGTAGATCCGTCAAAAGTTGAAGCTGTTAGAAACTGGGAAAAACCAACCAATGCAAGCGAGATCAGAAGTTTCTTAGGTCTTGCAGGCTATTATCGACGATTCATCAAAGATTTCTCTAAGATCGCCGTACCACTTACAAGATTAACTCGTAAGGAGATCCGATATGAATAGAGTGAGGAATGTGAAAGAAGTTTCCAAACTCTCAAGGATCATCTCACTACAGCTCCAGTGTTAGCTCTACCAATAGAAGGAGAGAAATTCGAGGTCTACACAGATGCTTCTGGCATTGGCCTTGGATGTGTCCTAATGCAACAAGGAAGGGTCATAGCATACTCTTCACGTCAACTGAAGAAGCATGAGGAGAATTACCCCGTCCATGACTTAGAACTGGCCGCGGTGGTATTTGCCCTAAAGATATGGAGACACTATCTCTATGGAGTACAGTTCACTGTCTACTCAGATCACAAAAGTCTCAAATATCTATTTTCACAAAAAGAGCTAAACATGAGACAAAGACGCTGGCTAGAATATCTCAAGGACTTCGACTTCAATATACAATACCATCCCGGAAAGGGTAATTATGTTGCGGATGCCCTTAGTCGAAAGCCGAGAGCAATGATAGCCAATTATATGATACAAGAATGGAGGTTACTTGAACAATTCTCCGAGCTCAATATAAGCTTGGACACGGAATCCAAATTTATTACATTATCTCATGTAAGCATACAGTCAGATTTATTATCTGAGATACAAGCACTTCAGAATGATGATCCTATATTAATGGAAATCAAAGGCAGATTAGAAGGACAATCTGATTTTCAACTAACTTCTGATGGAAGATTATTATTCAAAGGTAGAACTTGTATACCCGACTGTCCGGAATTAAAGAAGAAGATCTTAGATGAAGCTCACCGATCAAG
The DNA here is from genome assembly GCA_022559845.1 of Amorphophallus konjac. Lineage (NCBI taxonomy): Eukaryota > Viridiplantae > Streptophyta > Magnoliopsida > Alismatales > Araceae > Amorphophallus > Amorphophallus konjac. The sequence goes on along the minus strand of CM040127.1, from coordinate 175,480,184 downwards.
GTACACTATTCATCCAAGATCAACCAAAATGTACCAAGATGTAAAGAGAAACTTTTGGTGGCCCAACATGAAAAGAGAAATAGCGGACTATGTATCACGTTGTCTCACATGCCAACAAGTCAAGGCGGAACACGAAAAGCCTGCTGGAAAACTACATCCTCTAGATATTCCAAAATGGGAGGATATTGGTATGGATTTCATCATGGGTCTATCTAAATCCAAAGGAGGACATGATGGAATATGGGTTATCATTGACCGTTTAACTAAATCGGCACATTTCTTGCCAATAAAAAGCCGATGGTCAATTGATGTGCTAGCTGCACTGTACATCAAGGAAATAGTCAGGATACATGGAATTCCTGTCTCAATCGTGTCTGACAGAGATCTCCGTTTTACTTCTCATTTTTGGAAGGGATTACAGCATTCGATGGGAACAAGGCTCAACTTTAGTACTGCTTTCCACCCACAAACGGATGGTCAGACCGAGAGAACAAACCAGGTTGTTGAGGATATACTTAGAGCATGCGTCATGGACTTTGGAGGGTGCTGGCACGATCATTTGCCACTAGTGGAATTTGCATATAATAATAGCTACCAAGCTAGTATCCAAATGGCACCTTTCGAAGCTTTATATGGAAGGAGTTGCCGATCACCCTTATGCTGGAACGAAGTTGGGGAAAAACAACTATTAGGTCCAGACATGGTAAGGGATACAACTGAGAAGATACAAGTAATCAGAGAAAGATTGCAAGTTGCTCAGACGAGACAAAAGGCTTATGCTGATACAAGAAGGAGAGATCTTGAATTCCAAATCGGAGATCATGTATTTCTCAAGATATCGCCTGGATGTGGCATACGAAGATTTGGTGTTAAGGGCAAGCTTACGCCAAGATTCATCGGACCATTCGAGGTACTTGAAAGAGTTGGCGAGGTTGCTTATCGCATCGCGTTGCCTCCTCAATTGTCTGAGGTACATAATGTATTTCACATATCTATGTTGAAGAAGTATGTGCACGATCCATCTCATATTATTGAACATGGAGATCTGGTGATCCAGAAAGATCTCACCTATGAACAGAAGCCTATGAAGATTTTGGATCGAGAAATACGAGCTCTAAGGAATAAGGTTATTCCCATGCTCAAGGTGCAATGGAATAAGAATCCGGAACACGAAGCGACATGGGAGACCGAGGAATCTATGAAGAAACGATTTCCCGAGTTATTCTAAGAGGTATATGTTCTACACTCTACACGTGTATAATTATATATGTTGAATTTGGGGACCAAATTCTTTTTAAGAGGGGGAGGGTGTAGCAACCCTGATAAATGAATATTGAAATAAAATTAAAAACATATATATTACAGAAGTAATACAGATAATAAAACAAAGTACAAATAACGCCTCTTAGTAAGGCGTTAATTTAAAAAGAAACGCCTCTATAAACGGCGTGACTAAAGAAAGGACGCCCATACATGTGGTCGTCAACTCTCACGCGACCAAATAGGCAAGTAAAAGAAACGCCCATATCTTGGGCGTGTTTCAAAAACAAGGAACGCCCTTCTCCAAGACGTTTCTTAATAAACGACCTAAACAAGGTCGTCAATTCAAGAATGGACGCCCTGACCTAAGGCGTTAATTCCATTCGTGAACCGTTCGAACCCAAAACTTATCCAGGGTAAGTGATAAGCATTAAAAAGAGTTCAAACGTGGTAATGACTCTATCATAGAAGTATTACTTCCACACAATCACCAACCTTACTAGGACATCCAAAATCCTATAAATAATCTTGATCGAACAAACCCTAAACCTATTTGGACGATCGAACCACACAGGTACGTGAAGAACATATCTTCTTCTTCTTCTTCTTCTTCTTCTTCTTTTTCTTATGAACGTAATAGCAGTTCATATAAGTTTCTCTTTGCTTCGGTTACATGAAGAACTAATAGTTCTTCATCCTCTTTTCCTCTTACAGGTTGAGGACGCAGCAGCATAAGTGAAGAACAAGGTAACGTTCTTCTAATCTCCTCTGTTCTGATAGGTGAAGAAATTAATAAAGGTTTCTTCTTCTGTTCCTGTAGGAGTACAGAACCGAAGAACAATGGTTCTTCATCAAAGCCATCAGCCAGTAGCTGCCATCGATCCCCTGCCCGAAACCTTCACGGTTCAATCTTCAGATTATCACAAGGTAGGTTTTCTCAAGTCACTGTAGCCCAAATAAAATAACGCAAGATATATGTATAAGCATGGCATGCATACAGTTTTATTATGTTCTGTAATATTTTGAAAGAAACGCCCCTGTCAAGGGCGCTAATTTACAAGACACGACCATTCCCAGGTCGTCAATTTCATATTTGACGCCCTGTACACAGGCGTTAAATTCATGTAAATCACCCACCTTAAGAACTGATTATCTATGAAATCAGGATTATAAACAATGCATGATCCTCTGTCTTCAACCTGCTAACGTTACTGTCCTGATATTATCTTCGTTCCTCTGTTATCCTGAAATTATTACTGTCCTTCAAATTTCCTGCAGAAACTTTAAGTAACGACCTTGACAAAGTCATTTTCCACATGTTAACGCCCTACCATAGGGCGTAAATTTAAAAGACACGCCCCTTCATAGGGCGTTTATCGGTCAAAATCCTGAAATACATATATTCTGTAATATAGAATTAAACAGTAACGCCCCTTGCCAGGGCGTGTTTTAGACAAAACGTGAAAAAATATTGATATTCTGTCAAAAATATAAATAATGAGACGCCTGCTACTGTAGTCGTCAACTCTTTAAGAAACGACCCCGTCCAGGGCCCTTTTTAGATAAATTACTGAATTATTGAAAATTCTGCAAAACGGAACATATGTAAACGCCCTTCTGTTAGGCGTTACTTACTTGAGAAACGACTTAGCGTAAGTCGTTATTTTCTGTAAAAATGATTTTTATCCTGGTTCTGTTAACCGATGGTTTCATATTATATAATATATATATCGGCACTATTCTCCACTCCGTGAGTATAGTCCCACGTTTCATGTTGATTTATCGATCACACTCAACTCTCATTGACATACAAGCTCTCCATTGGACATTCCGTTCCTTTGGACTAGCGAGTTAGTCATAGAGACCTCCGTAAGACTCCTCGTAGCCTTGGATTCCCTCAAGGCCGACTGAGCTGGTTGTACCCTAAAAACCCATTACACGATCCTTGCCATGTCAATCTAAAGAAACATGGTATACCGGCCCTTATGTTTATACAAAGAGTATATCATAAGAAAATTCTTAATGGGATGATGATATCATGCCTTATCATGTCGTTCTTGTAAACCTCAATTCTATGATAAGAATGAGGGTATCTTACTTTGATATACTGTTCATGTGGACCTCAATTCTATATAAAGAATGTCCATACTGATTTGTCATGGTACCTAAGTTAAGGGAACCATATTCTACCTAGATTATTATCGATATCATGATTATACCGTTATTATCGCCATTCTATGTCCTTTGTCATATTTTGGACTCTATTCTATCAAAGTTGTCCTACGTGTCTACAAGCTTGATTATTGAAATTCTATATTAGATATATAAACAAGAGTGGATGTCAAAAATACATGATAAATGCCTGCGCATATAGGGCCCGATCTGGTCCTGGGAGGAGCACCCGAAAGTACTTGTGCCCATGGAAGTTAAAATGATAAGGTATCTGGCATTATACCGAGTACTTGACTTGCTTGATTGGACATTCCACACACATCTTGTACTTGAAATCGTACTTGACTTGACATGAAATGCGTGGCCTGAAAAAGGGTAATTTACTTGCTTGATACATGATAGTCAAAGTTCTTGACATGACTTGTTAAACGTACTTGCTTGAATATCTTGAATAAACTTGTTATTTTGTTGAAAGTTCACGATTAAGTTCATCTTATGTCCTTGATATTACATTCTCTCTATCTTGTCGTTTTATGCGAGCATGCATAGCTTTATCGCATTCATGAAAATGTAATTACTTAAACCCTTGCTAGTACTTGAGATATAATTTCCTACTGAGCGTTCGCTCATCCCGTTTGTCCCTTTTTACTTTTCAGGTAAGTCCGACGACGATGGAAGTCAATCGGATGGGAATGGTCATGAGTGAAAGTGCTAGAGCTGCTCAAGTGTCATCTAGTCTTTTCTATAGTTTCTTGAGTCAACTATGTACTTTTCTTTTTAAACAGAGTATTGGATTTGTAATAGTCTATTATAAAGGAATAAAGGATTGGGTTATCTTGCTATTTTGCGCATCTCTGTCTTTGTGTCGAATACACGACCACTCTGATTGACATGATTGATATAGACACGTCGCGCACCTCCGGGTATCTTCCGCGCTCGGGGCGTGACAGGGTGTGTGTGTGAGTCTCAACTTTTAATGATAATGGAGTGGGTAGGTCTAATGAGGGGGAATTGGTGATAGTCAATACGTGGTGCATACGTGGTGGTGAACAAGCATGGGCTTGAGTTGGGATTGGTAAGGGAAGTAGTGGAGGTCTAGGTTGGGGTTGGGTTGGGGTAGGAAGTGGAAGATGGGTGGGTTGAGGGGGTTTGAGAAGATTATCCTTGGGAGTAGTGTCCTTGTTGGGCGACGATGGAGGGGTAATAGTGGCTAGGGTGGGAGAGGTTTCAACCACTAGGGGTATGGAAAGATGCTTCCTCGTGGGGCAATGTCCGGTAATGTGCCCCAATTGGTGGCACCTATAACATTCCGGCTCGCACTTACCGAAGGTTATTTCACTCACTTCTATCTCCATAGGACCTTTTCCTTTTTGAGAAGGGGTAAGGTGAGGGGTGGAGGTGGAGGTGGGTGTTGTGCATCCCTTGGTTTTGATGATGACAATAGGATATGGTTGATTAATCAAGTTCTATCTTGTTTCATAACAAATACAAGTAGTTTGATTGTTCCTTCAAAGTATTGGACTCATTCAATTTACTTCTGATAAGTTAAGTAATTTCAGGTCCACTGAAATCCAAGTGGAATCAACAAATCAGAAGAAGTGTCAAAGGCCGCTTGTCGACCAGGGAAGTGGTTATGGTCGACCAACGAACTCAACCAGAAAAGAATCAGATCATCTGTCTTCTGGAAGCACCTTGGCTGTCGACCAAAGCCCCGCCTCTAGTCGACCACAGAAAAGACAGAAGCAACAGACAGAACTGCTGGCCATCTGGAAACTGCCCCCTGTCGACCAGCGACCAGGCTGTGGTCGACCAACGGGCGACGTGAGTTTCAGCCAGAAGAACCGGCCGTCTGGGGACTGCCCATTGTCGACCAGCGACAGGGTCATGGTCGACCACGGGTTTATATATCGTCCAAAACCGAACTCTAACCGAATTCTGTTTTGGTTCCTTAAAACCTGCAAATGGTTGTTGCAGGTTGTTGGGCTGCTCAGGAGATAAGATTCCGCACGGGAATCAAGGAAACAATCTTGCTTAGAAGTGGTCAAACTCGTTCTAACGATTGGATTTAAACAGATCCCTGTTTTCTAGCAGATTGGCGCTCGATCTGAAAATTGAGCGGGAAGAGTTTTACTCTTGATAAAAGGGCTGTATGAAAAACGAAAAGAACACACATCACGAACAAGGGAGCAGAGAGAGAGCACGAAATAGAAGCCAAGGAAGATATACACAGAAGAGGAAGAAGGAGCTCTCCATCAATCAAAAATCTGCAGAAAGGTTAAAGGCGATCTCGTTGCTGCAGAAGGAAGACTTAGCTCAAGACTGTGCGATCTCCAGCAGCAGAACAATCGAAGGCAACTGACTGGAAGATCAACAGGGAGTCTAGGCTTCTTCATAAGCGTGATCAAGTCCCAGGCTGAACACCTATTCTTCTACATACGCCAATATTCAGTCCTGTCTTTCATCACCTGTTCTTATCATCTTTTCATTTCTGATTACAATTATTGTCAAGCTGTGAGGCAGCAGAGTCAAGCTGTGTGTCAGCAGGTACAAGCTGTGTGTCAGCTATGTTTTGGTTGAGATCAGAGATTCTCATAGTGAAGCCTTGCTTGAGTTAAGCAAGGGGTGGATGTAAGTCTCAGGAAGAGACTGAACCACCTTAAAAATCCTCTCTTGTGGTGTGCTTGTGTGTGTTTGATTTCCTATACGTATGCTTGCATCTTTACTATCCGCATTAGTTCTATAATTCATTAATTACCAGTAGCTCATCTGGTCGATAGTTAGTAAATTATCGAAAAGGGGGAAAGATCTATTCACCCCCCCTCTAGATCTATTCAGTCCGTATCCAACACGTGGTATCAGAGCAGGTTCTCCAAAAATGTGGTCTAACAACCAGGAGAAACCTAGCGGACTGAACTCTAAAAGCCTCATAGCTGAGGGGCACTCTGTAACTAGACCTCCATATTTTGATGGAACTGATTATTCTTATTGGAAAAATCGTATGCAGGTGTTCTTACGTGCGCAAGACCACGAGATGTGGAGGGTAGTGAGCCGCGGACCTTTTGAGCTACCGGAAGATGAAGAAACCTGGACCAGAGAACAGGTCAGGAAATCAACTGTCAACTGGGGAGCCATGAACGTGATGCAGTGCTCACTACACCCCACAGAATTCTCAAGAGTTTCCCAATGCGCAACAGCCAAAGAAATGTGGGATCGTCTAAAGGTAATCTACGAAGGTACTTCCGAGGTAAGAGAGACAAAAGCAAATATGCTAGTCTCAGAATATGAGATGTTTAGGATGAAAAATGATGAAAGTATTTCTGAGATGTATGCCAGATTAGTACAATTGACTAATGGCTTGAAGAGCTTAGGGAAGACATACAAAGAGCAGGAATTAGTGAGGAAGATTTTAAGGTCTCTCACATCGATGTGGCATACCAAGGCCACAGTCATTGAGGACTCAAAGGATCTCACAACAATGACAGTGGATGAGTTAGTAGGATCCCTGATGGCCTATGAGGTCAATCTGAAGAGAAAGGAAGATGAGGGCAAGAAAAAGAAGCAACTTGCCCTAAAGACTAAGACAAGCACCTCTGAGGTGTCTGACAATGATGACTCATCTAGCTCAGGTGAAGAATCTGGTGAGCTAGCCATGCTTACAAGAAAATTTAAAAAATTCCTGCGGAAGGAAGGTAAAGGATTCAGAAATCCAAAGGGCATGGTAAGGAAGTCATCCCAGTTTAAATCTGATAAACATAAGGCTCCTTCTAACAAACTCATTTGCTACAATTGCAGGCAGCCTGGACATATGAAGGCTGAATGTCCAGAAGCTCCTAAGAAATCAAGCTTCAAGTGGAAAGGCAAGAAACCCAAGGCGATGATTAGCACTTGGAGTGAGGAGGAAGAGAGCAGTGAAGAGGAAACAACTTCCGAGGAAGAAGAAGGAAAGCTCTGTCTGATGGCCAAGGGAGACAACAGTGATCTTGAGGTAAGTTCCCCATTTCAAGACTTCTCTAGTTCGGATTGGGAAGCAGTATATTCAGAATTGCTTGATACTTATGAAAGAATAAGAAAGGAAAATAAACATTTGAAGAAGAAGATCAGTCAACTGAATAAAGACAGCAATTCAATGGATAACAAAACTGAACTAGAAATGGAAATCAAGTCACTGAAAAACAAACTGAATCAAATGGACTTAGATGAAGAAAACCACAAGAGAATGTCCGAAGAGAATGAAATGCTAAAAAACGACATTGATGAGTTAAAACTAAAGACTCAAGAATATGAACAGGAAACTAAGTTAAGTCAAGAAAGAAACAATTCACTCAAGGAAGAAAACAACCAACTCCTAAGAGAAATAGAAAGAATTAAGAGTGACCTGAAAAACAAACAGGAGACCTTGGAAAAAATGACTCAAGGTCAAGAAAACTTAAATGCTGTCTTGGGAATAAAAGTAAACTTTCAAAAAGAAGGGTTAGGATACAATCCTACGGCTAAAAAGGAATTCCAAATAAAAACCGTAACTGGGATTGCTGACTCAAAAGGAAAAAGGCCCCTGATTAATCTATACCAAGATAAACAAGAGGATGTAGCTGAATGCTCCTCCAAAAGGAACAATGTCACCAAGGAAGAGAGAAATTTTAAAGAGAAAACAGTCAATCAATATAAGATTCAAAATAATAAACAAGAAACCCAAATTCACAGAAATCACCAAACAAACCAAGGACTAAACCAAGTTAAAAGACATAAATCTGGAAAACAAGATGTCTGGAGACAGGCTGGTCGACAACAGACCCTTCATCTGTCGACCAGAGGATCTGCCAGAACAGGCGCTGGTTACTGGAGAAGCAGTGGTCGACCACAGGTACACCAGATGTCGACCAGAGGTGCTGCCAGAACAGACGCTGAGTTCTGGAGACGCGATGGTCGACCACAGACATACCAAAAGTCGACCATGGCCAGACAAGCAAACAGAAATCACAGGTTTTTTCGGGTAAAACAAAATGAAAACTTGAATACACAAAGGTGGACTCAGATTAAAGAAGCTTTAGAACAAAAGCAACCCAATCTGAACAAGTTCAGAAATAAAAATTTACACTGCTCTAACAGAATCTGGGTTCCCAAAGGATTACTGCAGCAATTTCATAATTTCACAAGCTATCTTGGACCCGGGTACCATTGGGGTCCAAAAGTTTCTGTGTAACTTGTGATGCATGTGTGTCTGGCAGCTATACACAACAAGTGGTACTTAGATAGTGGCTGCTCAAGACATATGACAGGGGATAAGGCAAAATTCTCCGAGCTAAACTCAAAAGATGGAGGACATGTGACATTTGGAGGAAATAACAAAGGCAAGATCATTGGGAAAGGTAAGGTAGGTAAGACATCTACAAATTGCATTGAAGATGTACTGCTAGTGGATGGCCTGGAATATAATCTTCTAAGCATCAGTCAGCTATGCGACAAAGGCCATCAAGTAGTCTTTGATTCTAAGATCTGTAAAATTCTTGAACCAAATTCGGCTAAAGTTAAGTTTATGGGCAAGAGAGTAAATAATGTCTACATGATAGACTTGGATGATCCAGCCCACTCCAACTTGTGCCTCACCGCCAAGAAGGAGGACCTGACTTGGTTGTGGCACCGAAGGCTAGGGCATGTTAGCTACAGGGTGCTGCACAAATTGGTTAAGAATAAAATGGTTTCTGGTTTACCTGAAATTTCGTTTGCTCAAAATGTCAAAGTATGTGAATCATGTACCCAAGGTAAGCAAACAAGAAAATCATTCAAAGGTAGAACTGAAAGTCAATCTTCTAGACCACTAGAACTTGTGCACATGGACCTTTTTGGCCCAACAAGAACTGCTAGTCTTAGTGGTAAGAGGTACGGTTATGTACTAGTTGATGATTTCTCTAGATTCACATGGGTAATATTTCTATCTCATAAAAGTGATGCTTTTTCTGAGTTTCAGGAATTCTACAAAAGAATGAAGCAGGATGGCAAGTCCAAAGTGTGTACAATCATATCTGACCATGGGGGAGAGTTTGAAAATTCTGACTTTGACTTATTCTGCAGAAACAAGGGCATAACCCACAGATTTTCCTCACCAAGGACTCCAGAACAAAATGGAGTGGTGGAGAGAAGGAATCGCACACTTGTTGAAATGGCCAGAACCTTGTTGGTTGAAGCCAATCTTCCAAGAAGATTTTGGGCTGAGGCGGTCAATACAGCATGTTATATTGTAAACAGGGCAATGGTAAGACCATCTAGTGCGAAAACTCCATATGAGGTGTTCAAAGGTAAGAAGCCATCTCTAGCTCATTTTAGGATCTTCGGTGTAAGGTGTTTTATTCATAACAATGACAAGAGATCATTGGACAAATTTGAACCAAAGAGTGACCCAGGAATATTCTTGGGATACTCTGACCGATCAAGAGCCTATAGAGTCTACAACACCAAAGATCAGCTAGTTGAAGAATCCCCACATATCACATTTGATGAAAATAATGACTTTGACAAAACTGGACAGGTAGGCAAAGATGAAGATGGGGAATTTCTGGAAGGCAAAGAGGAACCAATGGAGACTGAAGCAGAACCAAAGCAAGGTGATTCCAATGATCAACCCGAAGGAGAGATCATCCCAGGTAACAATTCTGAAAATCTGAGATTTCTCAGAGATCATCCTCTAGATAACATCATTGGAGGAATTAATGAACCGGGGAAAACTAGATCTCAGCTTAAAACAGTTGATGAACTAGATCAGCTAGCCCTTGTATCTCAAGTTGAGCCTAAAAATGTAGAGGAAGCTTTAAGAGATGAATCTTGGATAAATGCCATGCATGAAGAACTAAATCAATTTGAAAGAAATCAGGTTTGGAAACTTGTTCCCAGACCCTCATCTCATCCTGTTATTGGAACCAAATGGGTTTATAAAAATAAGCTTAATGAAGAAGGAGTTGTGATGAGGAACAAGGCTCGGTTGGTGGCTAAGGGGTATAACCAAGAATTTGGAGTCGATTTTGAAGAATCATATGCTCCAGTTGCAAGGTTAGAAGCCATTAGAATATTGTTAGCATTTGCGGCGTCCCATGGAATTAAATTGCAGCAAATGGATGTAAAAAGTGCCTTTCTAAATGGCATTATAAAGGAAGAAGTCTTTGTGGAACAACCCCCTGGTTTTGAAAATGATGATCTTCCTAATCATGTCTTCAAACTGCATAAGGCTTTGTATGGTTTAAAGCAGGCTCCTAGGGCATGGTACGACAGACTGAGTTCATTCCTCACCAAAAAGGGCTACACAAGAGGTAAAATTGATCAAACATTATTCTCCAAGACCCAAGGTAAGAATATACTAATTGTGCAAATCTATGTGGATGATATTGTGTTTGGATCCACTGAAGCTTCATTATGTACTGAATTTGCAAATCTAATGACCAATGAGTTTGAAATGAGTTTAATGGGTGATTTACAGTTCTTTCTTGGATTGCAGATTCTACAATGTAGAGAAGGCTACTTCATAAATCAATCCAAGTACATAAAGGAGATGCTGAAAAAGTTTGGCATGGAGAGCTGCAAACCAATAGAGTCACCCATGGGGACAAATGCAACATTGGAGGCTGATGTAAAAGGTAACATGGTAGATGCCAAGAAATACAGAGGTATGATCGGATCCCTACTATATTTAACTGCCTCTAGGCCAGACATTCAGTTCAGTGTATGCATGTGTGCTAGATATCAATCTAGCCCTAGAGATTCACATTTAGGGGCTGTCAAGCGTATCTTTCGTTACCTTGCCGGTACCCAAGAATTGGGTTTATGGTATCCTACTTATTGCAAACTAGATTTAATTTCATATTCAGATGCTGATTATGCTGGTTGCAAAATTGATAGGAAGAGTACTAGTGGTTATTGTCAAATATTAGGTGGATGTTTAATATCATGGGCTTCTAAAAAACAGCATTCTGTGGCACTCTCCACTGCTGAGGCTGAGTATGTCGCAGTAGGGAGCTGTGGTACACAGGTTTTGTGGATAAAACATCAACTCCAAGACTACAATGTAGATCTTGGATGTGCACCTATTTTCTGTGATAACACTAGTGCTATTAATTTGTCTAAAAACCCCATTCAACACTCTAGGACAAAACACATTGAGATCCGTCATCACTTTCTAAGAGATGAGGTCTCCAAAGGAAATTTCATGCTTCATTTTGTAGAAACTGAAAAACAACTGGCAGACATTTTCACAAAACCCCTTAACAATGACAGATTTTCAACTCTAAGAAGGGAGTTAGGAATTTGTAGAATCTCCTCTGAAAATTCTTGAAATAATAATATTCTTATGATCAATGTACAGTCTTTGTCTCTTCTGTTCTTAGTTGTGTCAACTAGGTCTTAAGTACTAGATAAGTCCTGAATTTGGAGGTTATAGTGTTGGGTGCTACTTCAGCAAGCTCTGAGGAACTCTGGTTTATCTTCGGATTACTTCCCATGGTCAACCACAGACAAGGCGCTGGTCGACCAAGGCATCAGGATAGGAAATGGTTAACTCTGGGACTTCGCAGCTGTCGACCACAGGCGATCCAATGGTCGACAACAGGTTTGACAGAACACAGTCTGCTCAACAGGAAGGTTCTGTGACAGCACAGAGGTCGACCACAGGCCACTCCATGGTCGACAATGGACCTAAACAAGGGAAATTGGATCTATTCAAGCTGCTGGCTTTGGTGGGAAATCTTCTGAACTTTTTGGACTCTGAGCTCAGTTTTGCTTTACTCACTCATCCTTGTTCACACTTCCCATTCCTTGTGTCTCACTATCTCTTTATGGTCAACTTATTGTTTTTTAACTTCAGCAAGGACTCACAAATTGAGGGGGAGTAAAAAGTGTAAACTCATTCCTTAATAAATCATTGAACAACCTAACCATATCTTACAAGAAAATCACCAAAGTCATCAATGAGAGTAAAGGTTAAGTGTAGTAATGAGAATTTGACCTGTACTACTGCAATAAATTCAAACCATAACTATGTCTCTGACTCAAGACTATTGAGAACTTATGTTCTTAGTAATGAGACTGTTTCTCTACCTGTGTCTGTGTTGGACAGTGAAAATAAACGCTGCTATAGCATGAATGTATATGGAATACGCCATAATTCTGCCCTCTTGGTAGAGCAATGGACTGAGTTCTGAGAAACTGCTGTTCTCTATCACAAAGCAAAATTGGCTGAAAAATTAAGTGGGAGACATGTATGTCATGAAGACTCATTCTACCTCTGCCACTCTCAAAATTATTAATTGGGAATACTGAGTAACTGGGGATATTGGCGTCTGATAAACGTATATCCTCACGGATAAAAGGTAGTTCCCAGTTAAAAGTGGAATGGTTAGGCATGCTAAGTAGCCGGGGTGACTGGCGTGTAAAAAGCGTGTCTTCTCGTGTAGAAAGGCATGTGATAAACCTGACCACAACTCTTCAATATTTCAAAATGTAAAATCCAAGGTTATCAAAGGCAGATAAAATGGTTGACCTAATGCACTATATGCAAATAGAGGCATAAAACACTGTTCAGCTTGTTCAGCTAGTAAAATTATCTCATGAACCATGTTATAAGTTTAAGGAGCCGTGAGTAAGAAAGTGGATATGGGGAGTCAATTTATTGGGGCAATACTTTCAAATTCTTTGAACCACAAGACCCACTCGAATTTGTCACAAGGTGGTCTTTGAGAAAGGGAGGAAAGGTTACTTAAATGTCTTATTAAAGAAAGGGGGTACACTTCAACCATTTCCCAAAATATGAGTTATGCTGATTAAATCCTGACCGCTCGTTTGTTTCATCGCGACGGTTCAATGCCCTAAAAATTAAGGGCCAGCCCTAATGCCCTACCCTATAAATTGTCTCGGCTGGGTCCCTGAAATTTTCCATCCGCAGCTCTAGCCCTCTCACAACTTCATCTTCTCCAGATTTCTTTTCTCGCCTCTCTCTCGCCTCTACCTCGCTTCCCTTCACAATGTCTCCCAAGCGCGCTCTAATTTCCTCTAAGCGTAGAAGAGATCAGGCCCCTGTCGCAGCTTCGATGCCGTCCAAGCGATCCAAGTCGCGGGCCGCGCAGGGTTCGCCATCGGCCCCTCACAGGTCGACCACGGCTGATGCACCTGGTCCAGGGAGGCAATCAGCAGCTTCAGAGGAACCCGCAGTGCATCCCGTTTCTGGAGCTCTCAAGCCACGGACAGTTCTGCAACCAAGGATCGTCGACTTCTCCGATGACAAGCTGATGGAGATGTTCCCAGATCTACTGCCAATTTTTGAAGCTCAAGAGTGGACTACATTCGTTTCAGTGCACAATTCGTACTCTCCCCAGCTTGTGCAAGAATTCTACCACAACCTGCAAGTCGTGGACAGTCAGCTCTACACCGTAGTTCAAGGGAAAGTCATCAGACTCGACGTCAAGCTTCTCCACATGACGCTGAAGACTCCCAGAATTGGAGCTGTTTTCAACCATGAGGACTTCGACTTCCGAGAAGCACATGCAGTGGTCACTGGCAAGCCAGCCCCTGAGGTCCTTCCCAAGTACCTCAATGCTAATACCTTCCCTCCTCTTCATCGTTTGCTTCACCACATCATCACCACCATCATACAACCTCGAGGAGGCGCCAGAGATCAAGTGAGTCGCCTCCATCTGTTTATACTCCATGGCCTCATCACTCGCCAGCCTATTCGCCTAACCACACTCCTTTTGAACTCCCTCCGAAGCATCCTACATTATCCCCTGAATTCTCTTCCTTTTGCTGCCCATATCACTTCCATTCTGAAAGCAGCCAACATACCTTCTCCTCACAGCCCAAGCATTGTCATTCCCAAATGGCACGTCTACAATTTTCACTTCGTGACCACATTCTTGGGATTTAAGAAGGTCGGAGACCATGTTCAGCGCACTCTCCCTTCCAAGGGCAAAGCAAAGGATCCAGTGCCACCCTCTTCTCCACCTCATTCACCTATACAGGTTAGCCCTGCTGTCACACCGTCACCAATGGTGCCTCAAGCTACACCTACTACCACCACTGCTGCCCATCCACCATCGTCCCTTTCACTAGTGCTCTGGCAGCCAGGCACTGCTGCCCCTCCAGCTCAATCCCCATCTGCTCCACCTACCCAAGCTCCAACTTCCCAAGCTCCATCACATTCTGCTCAACCCACACAAGTACCACCTACCTCCATTCCCTCTACTTCTGCTCCACCACCAGCATTTCCCTTCCACCCTGAATCTCATGGAGTGCTCCTCCAGATGGCATCTCAGTTATCTTCTCTCACCACCCAACTCCAATCATTTCAAGAGAATGTCAATGCTGCCACTGGACGCTTGGAGCAGAAAGTCCAACGGCTGGAACAACAGATGGAGGCCAGGTTCATCAAGCAGAAGGAACACTCTGACCAGGCTAGTTCTCGGTTCAACAGACTAGTAAGGACCCTCGGTGAAGTTTCCGATCAGATGGGAATCCGTATCGAGATCACAACCCAACAGAATGAGAAGTATCACAAGGATACTATCTCAGAGATCCAGAAGCTCAGGCTCTCCTATGCCCACATTGTTGACAAGCTGGATCGCATGGCAGAGAACGTGAAGCCAGAGACCTCCTCATCCTCCTCAGAGGGATTGTTCAAATGATCTTCTTTTTGCTGTTGACAAAGGGGGAGATAGGACTTTATGTGTCATTGTGTGTCTAGTTGTGTGTCTAGATGTGAGTCTAGATTGTCAAGTTTACTTTGTCTACGTGTCCTCAGTGTCTTTATTTTTTTTAGTCTCTCATGTAATTAGTGCTATTGTTTTTGAAAGACACATCAAACGAATTGACTGAATGAAATCTGTGCTATGATAGCCTTGCATGCAATATCAAATGAATTTTATAATCTGTTGTTTGTCACAATGACTCATGGTTGTCATCATCAAAAAGGGGGAGAATGTTGTGCATCCCTTGGTTTTGATGATGACAATAGGATATGGTTGATTAATCAAGTTCTATCTTGTTTCATAACAAATACAAGTAGTTTGATTGTTCCTTCAAAGTATTGGACTCATTCAATTTACTTCTGATAAGTTAAGTAATTTCAGGTCCACTGAAATCCAAGTGGAATCAACAAATCAGAAGAAGTGTCAAAGGCCGCTTGTCGACCAGGGAAGTGGTTATGGTCGACCAACGAACTCAACCAGAAAAGAATCAGATCATCTGTCTTCTGGAAGCACCTTGGCTGTCGACCAAAGCCCCGCCTCTGGTCGACCACAGAAAAGACAGAAGCAACAGACAGAACTGCTGGCCATCTGGAAACTGCCCCCTGTCGACCAGCGACCAGGCTGTGGTCGACCAACGGGCGACGTGAGTTTCAGCCAGAAGAACCGGCCGTCTGGGGACTGCCCATTGTCGACCAGCGACAGGGTCATGGTCGACCACGGGTTTATATATCGTCCAAAACCGAACTCTAACCGAATTCTGTTTTGGTTCCTTAAAACCTGCAAATGGTTGTTGCAGGTTGTTGGGCTGCTCAGGAGATAAGATTCCGCACGGGAATCAAGGAAACAATCTTGCTTAGAAGTGGTCAAACTCGTTCTAACGATTGGATTTAAACAGATCCCTGTTTTCTAGCAGATTGGCGCTCGATCTGAAAATTGAGCGGGAAGAGTTTTACTCTTGATAAAAGGGCTGTATGAAAAACGAAAAGAACACACATCACGAACAAGGGAGCAGAGAGAGAGCACGAAATAGAAGCCAAGGAAGATATACACAGAAGAGGAAGAAGGAGCTCTCCATCAATCAAAAATCTGCAGAAAGGTTAAAGGCGATCTCGTTGCTGCAGAAGGAAGACTTAGCTCAAGACTGTGCGATCTCCAGCAGCAGAACAATCGAAGGCAACTGACTGGAAGATCAACAGGGAGTCTAGGCTTCTTCATAAGCGTGATCAAGTCCCAGGCTGAACACCTATTCTTCTACATACGCCAATATTCAGTCCTGTCTTTCATCACCTGTTCTTATCATCTTTTCATTTCTGATTACAATTATTGTCAAGCTGTGAGGCAGCAGAGTCAAGCTGTGTGTCAGCAGGTACAAGCTGTGTGTCAGCTGTGTTTTGGTTGAGATCAGAGATTCTCATAGTGAAGCCTTGCTTGAGTTAAGCAAGGGGTGGATGTAAGTCTCAGGAAGAGACTGAACCACCTTAAAAATCCTCTCTTGTGGTGTGCTTGTGTGTGTTTGATTTCCTATACGTATGCTTGCATCTTTACTATCCGCATTAGTTCTATAATTCATTAATTACCAGTAGCTCATCTGGTCGATAGTTAGTAAATTATCGAAAAGGGGGAAAGATCTATTCACCCCCCCTCTAGATCTATTCAGTCCGTATCCAACAGTGGGGGCCAAAGGGCCTTGAGTAAGATGGGTTGTGGAATTGGGTTTTGGTTGCATTGTGGGGAATTGGAAAATTGGAGTCTTGGGTTGGCCGGGTGGGGATGGTGGAGTTGAAGTGCTCCTTGGGCTTTGGTGATCCGAGTAGGAAGGGGACACATATCTAGCCCTAAGTTGTTCCATCATGTTTCCCCAAGTGGTGATGGGATCTTCCCTTCTAATTATCCTTAGCCCGACAATTTTTAGCCAATAGGTTTGAGCCCATTTGGTAAGTTGTGATTTCGCACATCGGACTTTCTCATCCTTGGACATGGGATACCAAGTGAAGTAATGGTCCATTGAGACTTCCCAATCTAAATAGTTAATAGGATGAGTTCCATCAAAGATGGGAGGTGGGGGAGGAGCCCTACTATCATCTGCCCTTGGGGAGGGCCCATTTTCTCCTAGTTGGTCGAGTCGACCCGATAGGTTATCAAGCCGCTCATTGGCATAGGTCAAGGCCTTCATGAGGTAATTGACATGGCCAGGGAGGTCATGTGTGTTAGTGGTAGGCATCCCTTGGGGGTTTGGACTCATGGAGAGGGCCGATGGGTAAGGTCAGTAAGAGGTGACGGACTGAGGGACCGACTCTACGTGGTATGGACCTCGGATTCTAGATGCGGACACGACCAGCAACACATGATAGGAGAGACACTAAGCCCGACACGGAGAGCTCCTATGGGCTATACGTCGCTAACAGAAACGCAAGCTCACTCGTCGTCCCAAGCGAGGGAAACGCGGATCGTGCACGGTTGAAGAACCGGCAGAGTTCACGGGTAGTCGACTCACTTCCGGACTCGGATCGAGTCACGGGACGGGTCACTCTCACACTCACAGCGGTGACATGGACACACGGGCTAGTACCTATCGCTCTCGACAGTGACAAAAGACCATATACTAGCTAAGCAAAAGAACGCCAAGAGGTTCGGACCATTACCTCCACGCACCCGACGTGGCGAAGACAACCCCGGCCGAATCACGGACTCCCGGTTAACAATTATTACAGCAATACACTAAGTCGACCCACTCCACGCAGGGAGGTAAAAGGTCACATGTGGGGTCCGGGAATCACGCAACTCGGGTTGAAGGGCAGCATCTTGATGTCGCCCGGCGGTACCGAACTCCGCATTTTCATGCTTTCCGAACGGCGGGTTTTACGGACCCGTGGGGCCCGCGGACGGCGCTGTCCTCCGGATCTGTGGGGGTGGGACCCACTGTGATGGGGACCCCTGGTGGCGCGCCTCCACGCACGGCGGTCGGTCGGGAACACCGATCGGGGGTCGATCGGCCCCGATTCCCAATTCTGGAACTAACTTCCCACGGATTTTGGTTGCTGTCTTCAGGCGCGCGCTCCGGCGAAAACGGCCGCTGCGATCAATCCCGACGTCGGATCGGGACGCATGAGCTATCGTTGGAAATCTCTCTTCAAATGCTTCAATCTAGAGCTAGGGAGATCTGCTGGATCTGGCCAGATCAGAACGTTATTGAATTTACAAGTCCCTATTGTACAGTAACTGAAATCTCAGATCTACAGGTGAGTTGTCTGAAGACTGCCTTTGACCGCGAGGAAAATGGCCGATTCAGCTCCTGAGCTCTTCATCAAACTTGTGGGATTTTCAACAAGGAGAACGGGGATATTTTTTGTGGACTGATTGGAGGTGGCTGTGATTTGATATGATTTGTTTACGGGAGGGTGTTCGGATCTGGGAACAGGTGGACATCACTGTAGCTATCTCTGAGATCGATTTTTTAAAAATATGGGATGGCCTCAAAAAATTTCAAGCAAATTTGGAGACGGTGGGGTTGATGGACATAACTCCCAGTAAAATTGGGAGCTCTAACAAAAATCTGAAAGGAGTCCGAACATTTGAAACACAGGGTGGGTGGAAATTGAAATAGCAAGCAGACAGATCTGGAAATTAAGGTTGGACGAAAATGAAACAATATCAAATGGAAGATTCATGACCAACCAATTTTTTTGGATCGTGAGGAACACCTCTGGAACATCCCCTCAAGTTCCCAGCTCAAAAACACGATGGGGTGGAGAGCAAGAATTCAGAGAAGACACCTCTATCCTGGATGGACAGAACACCGACGGGGATGGTGGAGGCGCGATGGCGGCACGTGGCGGCGGCGGCGGCGATCGGAACTGATAGGGGTGGAGTCACACCACTAGAATACAGCCTTCCCAGCTGCAAGGAGGAGAGAGGGGCGGCCTAGGCCTTGCTCAAGAGGATTTTCTTCCAATTCAAATGCATTAATTCTCCTAAATGAGAAAATACAAGGTACTTATAGGTTACATATCAAATCCAATAGCCACCCTTGGATCTAGGGATGGGGGAATGGATGGCCTAGATTGAATGTGACACACACACAAAAATTAAATAAAATATAAGGGGGGGGCAGCCTATTGACCAAGGGGGGGACATGGTAGAATGGTAGGTAGCCTACCTTGGACTTTGAAGTCCAATTGTCTACCCATGTGGCATTTACCATTCAACCTTCTAGATGTCTCCATTTGAAATGTTGACTGACCCCACATGGGGCCCTAGGATGAGGTGGATCAATGGGAAGAGGTCTAGGGGCCCGTGGGGCCCAGGGGTCCCATTTTACAAATAAACCCCTCTTACAATTAAAATTACAAACCGAATAAAATGAAACACACACACATTACACACAAATAACGTCTAAACAAATATGATAAATGTCGAGACTCAGGGGGGAGTCTCCAGGCTGTCTCCGAGTCAGATGGACGCTGAAGTGGCTCGAGTCGTGCTTCGCGTGCGGCACCGGTGGCTCACCGACCCGTGCCGCTCGTGTGCTCCGGTGTCTGCACCAATTCTCCCCGGGTGGGAGAAACTCGACCCTGTCGAGTAAGGGTCTGCATCGCTCCGGTATCGCTCCAAAAGGTCCGGATCAATTTGCTGCAACTCTCCATGCGTGATCCACGTGTCCTCGGTAGCGGGCCGTCCTCTCCATCGCACTAGGTAGCGCGGGTAGGATCCACTCCTGGTAATTTGTCACCTGCTCATCCAGTATATGATCGATATGCTCACGATGCCGTGACAACGGGGCTGGAGGTGGACACTCAGGTGTATGATCACTCTCAAGGGGAGGAGATGGCTCGAAAGGCTCACTAGGGATCACCGTTGAGTCCCTATATGCAACTAGATCTGAAATATTAAAAGTAGAGCTTATACCGTTTTCCTCGGGCAGGTCCACAACATACGCATTGGATCCAACGCGTTTCAACACTCTAAATGGACTGGCTCCGCGAGCTTGCAACTTCTTAACGGTTCCAGAGGGAAACCGTTCAGGTCTTACCCTAATCATGACATATTCGCCCTCTTGGAACTCTCGGTGGTGTCGGTGAGCATCGGCTAGCTCTTGGTAACGTGCATTGCTGGACTCAATGTGACGACGGATGTCATCATGCAAACTCCTAACATGCTTAACAAAAAGAAAAACACACAGATGCACACACGACCCTACACAAACCTAATGTTAGTCAAACCCAATCATATGCAAGGTGGTCCAGGACATCCGAATGTGTGCCATGCATGCATTTGACATAACCGGAGGTTAATGTCATGGTGGACTCCTAGACATCCTACGATGCACCAATCATGGACATTGGGTTTGGATGTGGGAAATCCGGGAGCTTTGGGTGATTTAGGTGGGCCGGGGGAACCAAAGTCTTTATTACCCCCAAATGACGGTTCGGACTTATTGCCATGTGAAGGTTGCCAGGCCCGAGTAGGAGGGGTGTGATAGTGGACTTCCTTAAAGAGGTGGAATGGAGGTTGTAGGCCAAGGGGCCCACGAAGAAAGGGATCGAAGGGATCAAAGAATGTGTGACCCCTCGATATGGATTCCCTCATCTCAATGTCCCATGTGTGGAATTCTAGAAGGTGTTGATGGTCACCTTCATCCACCGAAGTAGATGGGACAGTGTATAGAAGATAGGGCTCCTCCCTCGGGATAAAAGGAGTGAAGTCAGGCTCGGCCGGTAAGGGGAGGAGTAAAAGAACCTCCATGGTGATATGGCCCACGGTGTACACTGAGGTGATGGACCCTAAAGCGGGATGAGTGAAACTACGACCTGTGGGTCGGTCGAAGCCTGGATCCAACAAGTGCGTAAATGTCAATTGCCGGTCCAACCCTTTAAGAAGGTCATCCAATGTATCCACATAGTGACTAGACCAGAAAGTGGTGTGAAATGAATTGTTTGGCACCAAAAGTAGGATAGGGTCTATAGATGGGAGGGGAGATGGGGCCAGGCCACTCTTAAGCCAGCTAAGGAGTGGCTCGGCTATAAGTAGCTTTCTCGTTAGAAACACGGGTAGCTGTGGCTGAGGTGGCTCCGAATAAAGATCAGAGAGTGAGGCTTCTCCAACCCTTTTGTCCCCTAGGGCTAGATAGGTCTGAGTGGGACACTGCCCGACAAAGTGGCCAATCCCCTGGCAGCGATAACACTGCTGTCGTGATCCACTACGCTCCTTGATAAGTGTGTCCTTACCCTTATCCTCCTGAAGGACAGGGGGTGTAGGCAATGGAGCTCTCGTGGGTGGGGAAAGAGGATCCACCAAGATGTGGAGAGGACCTCGGGATGGCACTATAGATGGCATTGGGTTGGGGCTACCAGTTGCTACCTCCTTAGGCTCGGGTAGGAGTACATCACTAGGAGTACTTGTCCTATCCACCCCATCCAACCGGTCCAAGATCATTTGCATAAGTTCGGCAACGGAGTGGGTTGGAATAGGGATATCATGGTGGACTTGCCCATAGTCAACTATCCTAGGATTGGGTCTTGGCTCATCTACGTGTGGGGCTCTTTGCCTCCGACTAGGACCCACTTGGTTGGAAGTGATTGGGTGGGGCCGGTTGGAGGTGACCGGTTGGGGCACGTAGACCTTCCTAAGCTCTCTCTTCATGTCCCACCATGATTCAATGGGCCATTGCCTCCTAACCTCTCTCAAGCACTCAATGTGGTCCCACTTTTCGGCGGCCTCGTGTAGAAGCCTCTCCTTGGAAAAATAGAATTGCCCGGCTTCGAACATGGTATAACAATCAAAGTATGTGTCCATGGCGGCCTCCCACTTGAGGTAGTCGCCCGGGCCATTGGAGCCATAAAAATCCGAGGCTTCGGGCCTACGGAAGTGGAGTGGGTGGTTGCCAAGCCCATGGGTGGACCAACGGCCATATTACCCGGGTGATGGGGATTGCATGTGAATTTGGCGGAACTACATGCTAGACATGCCGACACTTGGACAAGACCGACTGACTCTTATTGGACTACACACGAACTAGGAGACACAAACTGATGCAAACACCGACTAATGCACCTAGACTTAAACCAATATCCGGTACGTGACGGAGTTAATCGATCCGAAGATCACTCCCGCAAGTGTGCGACCTCCCGATAGGCGTAGCCTAACGTTCGGATAACACCTTTTAAGATACCGAATTATCGGGATGAAATACAATTTTAAAACACCTTTTTTTTTGTTTTGAAAATAAATGATGATCCTAGACTCGACTTAGACCATGATGCATGCAAGACTTATGCAAGACTACCCTAGACTCAACTCTCTCTGATACCAAACTGATGCGGGACGGACTGAGGGACCGACTCTACGTGGTATGGACCTCGAACTCTAGATGCGGACACGACCAGCAACACATGATAGGAGAGACACTAAGCCCGACACGGAGAGCTCCTATGGGCTATACGTCGCTAATAGAAACGTAAGCTCACTCATCGTCCCAAGCGAGGGAAACGCGGATTGTGCGCGGTTGAAGAACCGGCAGAGTTCACGGGTAGTCGACTCACTTCCGGACTCGGATCGAGTCACGGGACGGGTCACTCTCACACTCACAGCGGTGACATGGACACACGGGCTAGTACCTATCGCTCTCGGCAGTGACAAAAGACCATATACTAGCTAAGCAAATGAACGCCAAGAGGTTCGGACCATTACCTCCACGCACCCGGTGTGGCGAAGACAACCCCGGCCGAATCACGGACTCCCGGTTAACAATTATTACAGCAATACACTAAGTCGACCCACTCCATGCAGGGAGGTAAAAGGTCACATGTGGGGTCCGGGAATCACGCAACTCGGGTTGACGGGCAGCATCTTGATGTTGCCCGGCAGTGCCGAACTCCGTGTTTTCATGCTTTTCGAACGGCAGGTTTTACGGACCCGTGGGGCCCGCGGACGGCGCTGTCCTCCGGATCTGTGGGGGTGGGACCCACTGTGATGGGGACCCCTGGTGGCGCGCCTCCACGGACGGCGGTCGATCGGCCCCGATTCCCAATTCTGGAACTAACTTCCCACGGATTTTGGTTGTTGTCTTCCGGCGCGCGCTCCGGCGAAAACGGCCGCTGCGATCAATCCCGACGTCGGATCGGGACGCATGAGCTATCGTTGGAAAACTCTCTTCAAATGCTTCAATCTAGAGCTAGGGAGATCTGCTGGATCTGGTCAGATCAGAACTTTATTGAATTTACAAGTCCCTGTTGTACAGTAACCGAAATCTCAGATCTACAGGTGAGTTGTCTGAAGACTACCTTTGACTGCGAGGAAAATGGCCAATTCAGATCCTGAGCTTTTCATCAAACTTGTGGGATTTTGCACAAGGAGAACGGGGATATTTTGTGTGGACTGGTTGGAGGTGGCTGTGATTTGATATGATTTGTTTACTGGAGGGCTCTCGGATCTGGGAACAGGTGGACATCACTGTAGCTATCTCTGAGATCGATTTTTTAAAATATGGGATGGCCTCAAAACAATTCAAGCAAATTTGGGGACGGTGGGGTTGATGGACAGAACTCCCAGTAAAATTGGGAGCTCTAACAAAAATTTGAAAGGGGTCCGAACATTTGAAACACAGGGCGGGTGGAAATTGAAATAGCAAGCAGACAGATCTGGAAATTAAGGTTGGACGAAAATGAAAAAATATCAAATGGAAGATTCATGACCAACCAATTTGTTAGGATCGTGAGGAACACCTCTGGAACATCCCCTCAAAATCCCAGCTCAAAAACACGATGGGGTGGAGAGCAAGAATTCGGAGAAGACACCTCTGTCCTGGATGGACAGAACACCGGCGGTGATGGTGGAGGCGCGATGGCGGCACGTGGCGGCGGCGGCGGCGACCGGAACTGATAGGGGTGGAGTCACACCACCAGAATACAGCCTTCCCAGTTGCAAGGAGGAGAGAGGGGCGGCCTAGGCCTTGCTCAAGGGGATTTTCTTCCAATTCAAATGCATTAATTCTCCTAAATGAGAAAATACAAGATACTTATAGGTTACATATGAAATCCAATAGCCACCCTTGGATCTAGGGATGGGGGAATGGATGGCCTAGATTGAATGTGACACACACACAAAAATTAAATAAAATATAGGGGGGGCAGCCTATTGACCAAGGGGGGGACATGGTAGAATGGTAGGTAGCCTACCTTGGACTTTGAAGTCCAATTGTCTACCCATGTGGCATTTACCATTCAACCTTCTAGATGTCTCCATTTGAAATGTTGACTGACCCCACATGGGGCCCTAGGCTGAGGTGGATCAATGGGAAGAGGTCTGGGGGGGCCGTGGGGCCCAGGGGTCCCATTTTACAAATAAACCCCTCTTACAATCAAAATTACAAACCGAATAAAATGAAACACACACACATTACACACAAATAACGTCTAAACAAATATGATAAATGTCGAGACTCAGGGGGGAGTCTCCAGGCTGTCTCCGAGTCAGATGGACGCTGAAGTGGCTCGAGTCATGCTTCGCGTGCGGTACCGGTGGCTCGCCGACCCGTGCCGCTCGTGTGCTCCGGTGTCCGCACCA
The DNA here is from genome assembly GCA_022559845.1 of Amorphophallus konjac. Classification (NCBI taxonomy): domain Eukaryota; kingdom Viridiplantae; phylum Streptophyta; class Magnoliopsida; order Alismatales; family Araceae; genus Amorphophallus; species Amorphophallus konjac. The sequence continues at coordinate 175,455,471 of CM040127.1, read as the reverse complement.
GATGAGTTCCATCAAAGATGGGAGGTGGGGGAGGAGCCCTACTATCATCTGCCCTTGGGGCGGGCCCATTTTCTCCTAGTTGGTCGAGTCGACCCGATAGGTTATCAAGCCGCTCATTGGCATAGGTCAAGGCCTTCATGAGGTAGTTGACATGGCCAGGGAGGTCATGTGTGTTAGTGGTAGGCATCCCTTGGGGGTTTGGACTCATGGAGAGGGCCGATGGGTAAGGTCAGTAAGAGGTGGCCATGCTAGTGGACAAAAGAGATGCAACCGAGGACTCTAAATGCATAAACACGCCCTAGGACCAACTTGATAGAGACAAGTTATGATCTTGCTCTGATACAACTTGATGTGACACCACCTTGGGGTGATAGTCACAAGATCGAATGCCCTTGGACCTACAATTGCAAGCAAGTATCTTTGAGCGGCGGACTTATTCTAGCGAACTCACTCGCGTGGCGCACACTAGTGCCCGTAGGTGACTCGGCGATGATGGAGAGGGTCCGAGGCGGGACCTTGATGCTCCAATGGTTGGCTAGCTTGGGGAGAAACCCAAATGGGCCCGGGATGCCCAACTCATGGGCGGCCAGCACACCAAGGGTGTGGGATGTAGGGGATCACTCACAACTCGCCCGCGGTGATCACTCACATCAATGGCAATTATGGGCCGAGCTCTCGCTCTCTGTCCGACGAAGCAATAACGATAATACTATGCCAAGCAAGGAATTTAAACCAGCCAAGAGGGGAACTGAGGCTCACCTAGTCGGCATGAAGACGCCGACCCCGGCCGGAGACGGGGGCGAGCGGGGAGGTGAGGGTATGCACCCGCACGCCGCGTCGATGAAGCTTCAAACCTGTGACTTGAATTATTACATGAACTACACCCCTTGCAAGGGGGGGGATCTCGGGGTGGGGGTTAAGTTATTACAGCCAAAACTACCTCCACTCAGGGAGGGGCCTTCAGCCGGCCAAGCTAGGGAAGGGGAGAACCGACCTAGGAACTAATTGATAGAACGCCGACGGTTCTGTCCGCCCTCTGGAACAGGGGACAGGTAGTCGAAGACGATGCCGCTGCGGCTTCTCCCGAATTTTGTTTATGACGAGACCAGTGGAAAAATCTTCGGGATTAGATCAATAAGACATCTAGTTTTGGAATTTGTTGGTTGGTGGTGCTGGTCGGGCAAGAGCCACGAACAGGGACTCAGATCTCTGGTTCTAACTGTCTCAGAACCACTATAGCAGAAAGTCGGAGTCGTCACGATTGCTCCTGAGCTCCAAATCTAGCGTGGCCAGATTCGTTGGAAAGGTTGTCGAGTCGTCTTCGAAACGAGACCCACGGAGACACCAGAGTGCGGTAGCAGATTGGGAGATCCCGAACAGTGGACAGGGGTCAGTTCAGTCCCAGTAGGAGTAGAACTGTGCACCTGGAGGAGAAAATTGATAAATCTTATCTCCGGATGCCGAACGGGGTTCCGCTTCTTGTCCCTCAAAGTAGGCTCGTTGTAGAAGATCCCAGCAAAGTCCTGCCTCCAGATCCTCAAGAAGGTGGCCATGGCAGACTCTGCAAATGGCTTCAGGATGCTGACCGGGCCTATCCTGCACAGTCGGAGAAGAATAGCTCTCCTTGGCAGTCACGAACTTAGACGGGGACGAAACCACCACCGTTACGAAGCTGCTTCGACGATGATTCCAACAATATATGGTACGCCTCCTGAAGCCTCACGATGATGCCGTGGCTGTTGTTGCAATCTGCTGGTGCTCTGCTACCTTCGAATTGAGAACTGCGGGTTGAAGATGATAGGGGGAATGGGGTATATGGGAGGGGGAAATGGGATGGATGGGTGTGGGAGTGACCCCTAGCTGTGAGGGGGTCTGGGAGGGGATGTTCTAGGGTGTGGGAAGGTGAGAATGGGGGCTGGGATGGGGTGTTTGCAGTGGGTGAGAGAGAAGCTACGAATTTGGGATGGCTGGGGAAGAGGGAAGGAGAGTTCTCTCTCCACGGTTTGAAAATTGACTAATGGGGTGGTTAATGGGGCTTTGGGGATTGGAATGGTTGTGTTGGGGAAGGGAAGGGGTGCTTGGGGAGTGGGGAATTCTCCCTTGGGAGATGAGAGGGTGCTTAGGGAAGGGGTTTGGGTAGTTGGTGGTTGGGTGGTGGAGTATGGATTGGTGGAGGGTCTCTTGGGACTAGGGGTGGAGTAATGAGGGTTGGGGTAGTTGAGAGGATGAGTAATGAGGGGAGAGGATGGGTTGATGATGTGGAGGAGAGAGAGGGAGGGGAGGAGAGAGAAAGGGGTGCCCCCTCCTCTTGGAGAGAGAGAGAGAAGAGAGAGAATGAGAGAGGGGAATCCACCCCTGAGATAGAGAGAGAGAAATTTGGAGAATCCACTCCAATAAGACACTAAAACTCACTTGATTTAAATTGATAATCAAAGGTTGTTACATATGAGAGGAGTGGGGGCCTATTTATAGGCTCACACAATTTCATGGACTAAAATGACCTTGAACAAACTAACTAATGACTAGCCTATCCAGGTGGGGGTGCGCCCATGGGCCAAGCCCATCTTTTGTGCCCATTTGGCTACTCAAACCAACCTAATGACTCATGGACTTAGGTAGATAACCCACTAGCCTAGGTACATGACTCAAATAAAGGAAAAATTACATAGTTTATGACTTAAAGAAAATATGAAAATTACATGGATAGACTCAGAAAAATGTGAAGAACATAATGACGCATGCCGTCGATCCATTTGAGCTTCGAAAAAAAGTGGAGGGGCAAGGGATGCCCCCATCACTGTCCCGTGACTCGACCCGAGTTAACGCGGAAAAAGTCGATACCCAAGACTCACGGCCGGTTTCTCAACCGCACACGGTCCAGCGTTTCCCTCGCTTAGGGACGATCGCGAGCAAGAGTCCCAGGTCGCGTGTCCATCCCGCATCACCTCTTATGGACTTTTATCCTCCTGCATGAGGGAACTACTAGGGGTTTCACTCAAGCCACTGGGGGCTATATTAACAGGATCATATCCTTACATTGGGTGGGCTTATGGAGGATATCCCTTTAACCCTATTAACCTACGGAGATCTGCCTCTGCATGTTCTCCGACGGTTCCTCAAGGGGATATTGACCGAATGCCATAATAATGGATACTAAACCGCCGTGTTTCCATGAGTTCTGGGCTATATGCCCACCTTTCTTTTGGCCTGCATCCCGGCACTCCGTGGACGGATGTCCTATTTCCCCTTCTGGCATAGCCCAAGACAAGGGGAGAGGCTGCCGTATTTAAGTTTAACCATCGATACATCAAACCCTCTTGGATTCAAGATGCTCTGCCCCCGCAGGGTTTCTAACGATCCGTCTCAGGGAACAGAACAATAAGCCCGCCTCGGGCAAGTGTCATTCGGATTTATGAGTATCAACTTAGTCCTGCTCTGCATCACTTCGGGCACTGACATTCCCCGATCATTATGGGCTCCATCTCGCCTCTGCATGGATGGTACCCTATTCCCACTTGGTATGAACCAAGATCAGGGGAGATGCTGCCGGGTTCACTCCGCGACTCATGTAAACAAGACTGATAGACGGGCACAATGCTATAATAGCCTAATGATTCTTGTTACTCTATTTATGCTCGCATGGCTCCATAATGAGCGAATATGTCTATCTCATGCTGTGCTCCTAATGCGATCAAACAAATCTGAAATCATCCTCTCCTACGCCCTTGGTATATCAAATAACGAGTGGCTAAAAACTAGGTTACGCCTGAATAGAAGCCATCGTTATGCGTGAGAGTGGTTCTTGAACCTAAGTTCTCTGCCCCCCATACCGGGAAACAGGCAGATGAGTCATAATGAAATTATTAGCTGCGTGAGCACACATATATATATACATATGCATCTCGTATCTTGCAAATAAATCAACGCACCAGTCTTGTTTTGTTTTACCCCCGGGGCCCCTCTTACTTTGGCGATTAATCAAGGGTTATCCTTTTTTGGAAGGGCGTAATTAACGTCATAGCCTTTATGGTATGACGGGCTTTCGGTCCCGACTCGGACTTTATAATCGACTGACTGAGTCAGATCGAGCGCATAATAAATCGTCACTCTGGTGATTGGCACACCTAATAAACTAACTAATAAATCAATAAACCAAATTAAACAAAATATAAATAAACAAATAAAATAAATAACCGTTCCACAAAGCTGGCACGCCCGGTGGGACAAAGTCTCCCTTCATCTCTTCGCCAAAGTAAGAGGCATGGCGGCCTCTCCAAAAAGTCTGACTGTGTGCTAATCCCGCTTGCAGGAAGGCAAATGGAAACCAGATTAGTTTCTGTCAAGTTCAGCCAGCAGGTCGTTGACAACCACGTCCGTGATGGGTACCTAGCGGTACCGACTGCGTTCGGATCCATGCCCCTGTCCGTGGGCCTACCTAACTGCTTGGGGCTCATGTTTGTTGACCTGCTCCAGGTTAGTAATGGAACTGAAAAGTCTACTGTGGTAGAGGCTGCAAATGTACCCAAGGAGAAAAGGCTGCATAAGACAACAACTGCACCGACCGTTGTCTCCTGCTACGTCCACCACATGGATGGGAGAGCTACCGTTCCTGCTGCTGCCAACAAGAAGAGAAGGAACTACCGGAGGAGCCGGGCCACTGCACCCCTGGGACGTCTGCCAGTCTCGGGGAAATCCATGCTGGTAGGAGGAATGCGAGTGTACCTCAACGGTCGCTCGGTTGAAGCACTTCCCGACCGCATCATTCCGGCGGTCCCTACCGACAACCGATTCCAAGTGCGGGTCACTAGGAGGGCCAATATGGAAAGGGAAGAAAGGAAGCCGCTGGCGCCCAAGCCGGCAAGATTCAAACAAGTCTGGGTGCCTAAGAGAACATAGGTCCCAGGACCAGCCCCTGCGAGGGAGGAAGCTACTGTCATGCGCCCCAGGCGAGGGGGCAAGAAAGTCCTGATCAGAGAAGAAGAAGAAGAAAAGGATATTATTCCTATGGCTGCTCCCCACATGCCGAGGGCTTGCGCCCGACAGGCAGATGTATTCCGGTATCCCCGAAAGACATATCAAGCTGTACAGATGACCAGGCTGGCTTATCAGCCGAAGACGCAAGAACGACCGATGCCTCGATCTGACCCTCAGAGGCATAGTCAGGAAGAAATGGGCTAAGTAGTCCAAGACTATTTCCATTATCTAGGGAATTCATCCCTAGGACAGCAAAGGTTGCTTCGTGCCATGTGCGCCGAAGGAAAAGAAGAAGATGACGAAGAAGAGATGATGTCGGGAGTCTCGTGTTCAGACTCCAATGAGCTTGAAGATGGCCAAAGGGCCGGATGTTCAAGGGGTGCCCCACAGTGGGGAGAAGAAGAAGAAAGAATATCAGTGTTCGACCGGATGACATTCCCTAGTCATGCCAGAAGAAAGGTTTGCAGACAAAGAGGAAAATTGCAAGTCCTTGCTTGTAATATGGCTGGAGTTGCTGGAAGATATGGTGCCCTGCCTGATTAGCCTGAAGAACTCGCCAGACTTGCTCAAAGACCTGGCCTCATAACCAGGCGAAGTCAGGTAGCAAAGGAGAAACTCATGGCTGTTGATGATGCATCAAGAGTCACCACTTTAACTGTAAATGTGGTGACTTCAGAAGAAGAGGATGTGCCACTCATGAACCCAAGTGAGTGGACTTCTGGTCGGGTGATAGATGATATACCTATGGCTGCGTCTCTGGACCCAACCATCCTTATGATGTTTGAGAGATACCAACAGAAGATTGAAGCTCTTCAAAGGCAACTCGATGAAAAAAATGAATAAACTCCTGTCTTCAAGCATGCGGAGCCAGCAAGGGAAATTTCCAATTCTGCTGAGGTGGTGATATCTACCATTTCCCGCCAAGCAAGTCACGGGAAAGCTCCATGCCAGTCTCTCCCGCCACAGCCGACGATGCAACCCTCTCCCTCAGGAGTGCAGCCGAGTTTACATGCCATTGTCATGACAACCCCCTTCACACAACAACAGGCACACTTCTATCCAAAGACTGTCGATACTGCTATGGTAAACAAGCTAATGGTTGAAAGAATGATAGAGATGAAGCTGTCCGAGAGGACCGATGGTGATTATGGGACCTTTCACATCTACCGGGTACCTTATCCTCCGCAATATGCTGCGAAGAGATTACCCCCAGGCATTAACAAGCCACCAAAGTTTGACAAATTTAATGGGCAGGGCTCCCCGAGGGAACATATTGCTTACTATACAACGGTCATGGGAGACTTGGCCACTGATGAAGCTTACTTGCTGAAGTTCTTCGGCTCATCCCTTACGGGCTTGGCCTGTGAATGGTACTCCAGCTTACCTGCCGGGTCCGTGACTGACTGGCCCGATATGCATCGAAAGTTCCGCGAAAGATTCCATGTCACAGAAAGAGAGATCATAGTGACGGAGTTAAATTCCACCAGACAGAGGCAGGATGAAATAGCCTGGACTAGATCAAAAGATGGAGGAACCTGGCCATGAGATGCAAGCGGCCTCCATACCAAGAAGATGTTGTGCAGATATGCAAGCAGAACCTCACGCGGGAAGTGCTTGAGAAGATGATCGAAAAAGATATCAAGACATTTGACCTTCTGAACAGTGTAGTTGCAGAGGTCGAAACCTTCTTATCTAGACGTCCGGCCAGCAACATTCCTACTACTTAGAAAGGGAGGGCTGTTGAACGGCGATCAGCGCCGAATGAAGCAAATATTGTTGATTTCAACACCTTTGACCAGCAAACGGCGAAGGCCAAAGCAACAACTACCCCTCCGCCAGCAAAGGCAGCAGAGAAGAAAGAAAAGGTCTCTTTGAGGAACAAGATGAAGAAGTTGTATTCCTTTCCCAAGGAAAAGACAGAGCCTTTGTTTAACTGGGTATATAAATACAACAAGATAACATTGCCCAAGCCAAAGAGACCCGAAGATGCAGCCAAGAAGAATGATCCCACATTCTGTCCATATCATAAGGCACTGGGGCACACCATTGAAAATTGTTATGTCTTCAAAGACGTCATGGAAAGCATAATTAAGAAGGGCGAGCTCCAGATGGGAGAGCACCAGGTGGATCCTCCACGCCCTCATGAACCCCCAGTGATGAGACCAGCTGTCAATATGGTCTCCATATACCAACAATTGCCTGAAGAGGCTGCTGAGACATGCACACAACACACATATGAGGCATGCTTTCTTACCCCCATCAAAGATCAGGTGGGGTGGCATACGGTACCAACCAAAACCAAGAGACAGCCGTTAGCTTCTAAAGTGCCAGGGGCCTCCATTCGGGGTGTCACTCCAAAGCAATCCCCACCAGCAATGAACCCTGTGTGGCGCACTACAGAGTCACCACCAGTTATCCGAATATTCACCCCAAATCGGAAGAAACAGACTCTGCTGCCAACCCATGGGAAGACAAGCCCCGAGGTCAGGCGCTTGCAGCAATATATAAACCAGCTTGATGAATATGAGCAACCAAAGTTGAAGCCAATATTACTGAAAGATCATGTCCTCTGGGAACAGCTGGAGGGATTGACTATCGAAGAACAGTCAGAAAATGAATCGAAGAAAGTTGAAGCCGACCTCTTCTGGGGGCAGAAGCCAGCCGAGTCCAAGCACAGGAAGAAGAATAAACAAAGAAACAAGAAGAAAACAGTCACACTACAGTGCAATACTCTATCAGTACTATTTAACCTACCAGGGGAAGAAAATGAAGGGGAGTCTTCCACTCCATCACTAGAAGCAAATCAAACCGAGGTTTCAACCTCAATGCATGCTACCCGCTCTGGGAAAAGGTGGGGGCATTTCCCTCCACCCAGCCACAGTATTATTTTCAGGGGCGAGCAACCCTATCAGATACCAGAGCCAGAGGTCCTGGGCACTGAGATGCCTCCCCCGTCAGGCCTCTATGCAAAGACGAAAGGGGATGATGAGGCCCCATCATTTCTTGAATTTCTCTCTATTCTAGAAGGCAAACAGCCAGCCCCAAACGCTGCTGCTGAAGATGAAAATCCGCGGTAGCCATCTGCCGCCATAAGCAAAGAGAAAGATGAAACAAGCAGCAACCTTCCTTCAACATCGAAAGTAACAGTCCCAACGGAGAGTCCCCAACGGTCTCCGCAGAAGAAAGAAGCAAGAGAAGGGCAGACCATGCCGCAGGCACCGCATGAACCTCCGAAGCCCCACTGGGTAGAGGAGATGCGACTATCCAACGTCCATGTGGGCAGCTGAATTATGAAGATGCTGAAGAAGCTCCCAACAAGATTTTCTATACGGGAGATCCTCTCCTTGAGCGAAGAACCTTGCCAAGCCATTATCGATGCTCTATAGGCACCAGCCCAATATGAAGCTCTCTTGACAGAAGTTAACTCTGTACCAACTGTTACATTCACGGAGGATGATATGTTAATCCCCGACCCCAATCATAACAGGCCTCTGTATATGAGGGGGCATCTCAACTGCCAGCCACTAAGCCGTATCCTGATAGATCCAGGAGCTGCTGTAAATATCCTGCCTTACCGCATCTACCAGAAGTACTACTTCGATCTGCACCTCACCAAGGTGAAAGATATGAGAATTGCTGGCTTCAATCAGAAGTGCGAGACTCCACTCGGAGTGGCAGAGTTCAGCCTCACCTTGGGTGACTTCACCACCACCGCGAAATTTTATGTGATAAATTCAAATACCATATACAAGACTTTGCTGGGACTGTTAGGGTGCAAGGCCCGGATACAGAGGGGGGTGAATGTATCCCTCTTCAAATATTGCCTAATTAAAACTCTAAAGCTCAGATATGCGGAATTAAAGACTGTTGCAGAAATATAATGAGAATACTTAGAAGGATCAAAGCAAGACAACTATTCTATTAACCCTCACACGATCCTAAGCAAGCATCTAATGAGCGCAGCAATGAAAAGAACACATAAGGAAATCAAACCACAAGTGAACACCAGGATTTTTAGGTGGTTCGGTCCATAGACCTACGTCCACCCCTCACTCCAAACCGGAGTGAGGCTTCCACTAACAAGGCTAGAACAGCAGACTTAGTCTGCAACAATTGCTGCCAAATAGCTTGACTAGGGGAACAGCCTCCCCTCTTCCTCCCAACCGGAGGGAACCACTAGTGACACACAGTCACTAGCAAACCAGAGACCGAGGTCTCTCTTCCTCCACCCAGGAGGGAACCCACAAGCGACACCCAGCCGCTTGCAACTGGAGGACCAATCCTCCCTTCCTCCAAACTGGAGGGGAACCCAGAGACCCAAGTCTCTCTTCCTCTGAAACCCAGAGGGAAACCGCTAGTAACACCAGTCACTAGCAACCTGGAGACTCCAAGTCTCCCTTCTTCTGATACCACAGGAGGACCACCGACCTCACTAGAGAATCGGAAGAAACACAATAGAAATGTAAACAAAGACAAGAAAGGAAAAATACAGCAATCAGAAAGCTGGAAATGTAGACCACAAAGATGTAGCTCGCCAAGGAGCAATCTGGCATGGATTTGATCCAAATGCCAGAAGAACGAAATATTTTTCTTCTCTTCCTCTTTGACTCTCTGCCTCTCTCTTCCTGCAAGCACTCTTTTCTCTTTTTCTTCTTAAGCTGGATCTCTCGATCTCTCTTCTACTCTCTGGCTCACTCTTCTTTTTTCTTCTTTCTTCTTCTTCTGCTCACTGCCTCTCTGCCTCTCTGCAGCTCTTTCCTTCTATCTCGATCACTCTCTTTCTCTCTTTATCAATCTTCTCCAGATGGAGGAGGCTTCGTATTTATAGCAGCAGCAATTAGGGCATTATCCTCGGATCACGTGCTAGGTGCCAACCTCGGATCACGTGCCCTTTTTTTTTTTTTTAATAGAAAAACCTTACCTAGGGCTCAGTGGGAGAGTGCACCCCTAACCAGAGGTTGGGAGAAGCCACTCCACCATTGGACACTAGGAGGCAATTTTATATCATAAGAGGTAAAGAGTATTACATCAATCTGATACTAGGCAAGCCTAGATAGTCCAGTCGAGCTGCACCTTTTATAATGGAAGGCAGCTCACTGTTTGAATAGAAAGAATTACATTGATTGGAGCATGCTAAAGATGCAAGTAAATCAGCAACAGTGTTGGCTTCTCTGAAGATGTGAGAGATCTTGTCTTGCTGTGATGTGATGCTCCAGATAGCCCTGGCATAGCTTAGAATGGACCAAGGACAACATAATTCTTTATTAATAATCCTAACAAGGGTGAGTGAATCACATTCAATCAGAGTTGGATTTGCATTCACTGTCTTCAAGTATTTAATGCCATCTAAGAGAGCTCGAGCTTCTGCAATTAAGCTATTTGAGTGGCCATAGAAATGAGAGAATGCAAGAATTATTTTCCCTCTATGGTCCCTGATAATTCCTCCTCCTCCAGTGACTGTAGAATTCTTACATGCACCATCTGTATTAAGTTTAAGAAATGGCCAAGGGGGACATATCCATCTTACTAATTTCACCTGGCTTTTACAAGCATTTTTATAAGATATGCCCCACTGATCCAAGATGTTTCTGAAATTAGATTTGTATTCTTTGAGAGGAGCTGCCGAACAAAGCCTCTTAATCTGGAAAAGAAGTTGATGAATACACCTGTTTTTGGAAAACATTTTTCCTTCAAGTTTAACCTTATTCCTGGCTGTCCAGATTTCCCACATCCCATATCCGATGGAGGCTAGGGTGAGGACTGCAAAAGCTGAGCCTGGCTGGGCAGTACAGATGGAATTTAGAATGAATTCCTTAATGGTGCGCCCTTGAAAAAATAATCCAGCTGCTTTAAGTGAAGTCCAAATAGAGACTGCTATATCACTGTGAATGAATAAGTGATTGATGTCTTCTACCTGCGATATTCTGCAGCAGCAACATTTGGAGCATAAAACAATACCTGCTCTTTGTATATTAGCATCAGTCGGCAGACAATTATTCATTATCTTCCATAAATGAATGGAGATTTTAATGGGAACCCAATTAGACCACAGCCGACTCCATGAGATAACAGCAGTTGACTGATTATTAACAATATAACCATTGGTGGATGCCACTGAACACTGACCAGAGGAGGAGAGACTCCAAACACCCAGGTCCACTTCCTGAGTCAAAGTAACAGAGCTGATGGCTTTCTGAATTCTATTTGGCAGTAATGCATGTATGAGAGCAGATTCTTCAGCTGAAGGATTCAGTATAACATCTTTGACTGTTGCTTTCAGGTTGGGGATCTGATCATCAGATATAAATTCACTTAGGCAGTGTTGGCCCATCCAATTGTCAAACCAGAAGCTAGTGTTTTCCCCATTACCAATGATAACCTTCTTAAATTGAGTTATGTAATCCTTGGCCTTCAACCAACTTCTTCTAGTAAAACCTTTCATATTCCTGAAGTTGACATCTCTGATATGTTTTTGATGCATATATTTTGCTCTAAAGTAAGAGGCCCATAATGACTTACTGTGAAGTGCATTCCAAAGCATTTTTACCCGCAGTGCAGTCTCCATATTCCTAAGGGACTTGATGCCAAGACCCCCTACTGACTGAGGCCTACATAGTACCTGCCAAGACTTCCAATGTCTCTTGTTGCCATAAGAAGAGGATCCCCAAAAAAAATTTGCAAAGGCCTGTTCAATCAGCTTGTGTGTGCCACAGTGCAGAGGAGTGGAAGACAGGGAGTAAATTGGCAAGGAGGTGAGCACATGTTTAATAAGGACTAATCTGGCCCCTTGAGATAAAAGATTTACCTTCCACCCTGCTACTCTCTTGTGAATGGAATTGACAATCCCTGCAAAGTAGATCTTTTTTGTTCTACCAATCACTAAAGGCATACCAAGATATTTATGAGGAAAGGACAGTTTTGTGAATCCTGTTAGTCTCTGAATTCTCTGTGTAACTGATGAAGGCTGCCTCGGATGAATGAGAAATCCACTTTTACTGACATTGATTAGCTGCCCTGAAGCTTGCTCATACAAATGGAGAATACTGAGGAGATTTCTGATTGAAGAAGAAGAGGCTTTACTGAGAATTAAAGTATCATCTGCAAATAGTAAATGGGAAATTTTTGGACATCTCTGAAACCCTGCAAACCATTCCACCTGACCATTGTTGAAAGCTTCTCTAAGAGTTCTGCTCAATGCTTCTTCCGCTATGACAAATAAGGAAGGTGCAATTGGGTCACCTTGACGGATGCCTCTAGTGGATTTAAAAAATCCAGCAGTGTCTCCATTCAACAAAATTGAGAACCAGCAGTTATTGATCATTCTTTCAATAAGGCTAATGAATTTATTGCTGAAACCAAACCTGAGCATTACTGAAAAGAGGAAATCCCATTCTAGCCTGTCATAGGCTTTTGCCATATCAAGTTTGAACATTACATTCGATCCTCTTGTTTTTCTGCCCAGTTCTTGAGATAACTCTTGAGCAAGAGCTATATTTTCAATAATCTTTCTCCCCTTAACAAAAGCTGATTGCTCAGGTGAAATAATTTTGGCCAGGGTTAATGCCAATCTTCTATTGATAATAGAGGAAATTATTTTATAGAAGAAGTTACAAAGACTAATAGGCCTGTAATCAGAAATTTCCACAGCATTTAAATTTTTTGGGATTAGGGCAATCAATGTTGAAGTTACATATCTGGGAAGAGGATCCCTGGAAGAGAAGACTTCTTGCACAGCACTAATTACCAGAGGCGCAATGATGTCCCAAGTTTTGTGGAAAAAAGTACCAGAAAATCCATCGGGTCCAGGTGCACTGTCAGCTGAGAGATTGAAGACTGCTTCTTTGATTTCAGCTTCGGTAGGAAGAGCACACAAGCAGTCATTGTCCTCCTGATTTAATAAGCAGGGAATGCAATTCAGGAAGGAATTGTCAATGAGGTGATCTTGAGAAGAGAAGGCCTGCTGAAAATGGGAAACAGCTATTTTTTTCATATCCTCATGATCAGAAGACAAATTACCAGCATGGTCTTTCAGAGAATGTATCTTATGTTTCTTTCTCTTTGCCAAAGTAGATATATGGAAAAACTTTGTGTTTCTGTCCCCCTCCAGCAGCCATCTAATACCAGATTTTTGTCTCCAAAAGTACTCCTGCTGTAGCAGTCTTTCTGATAATTTTGTTTTTGCTTCTTCTAAAACTGTCAGGTTAGCATTACTAGGCTGCACATCATAGAGATGCTCAGCTTGGAGAACAGCATCCTCAGCATTAGACAGATTTACATGAACATTGCCAAATGTTTGTTTATTCCAAATCCGCAGCATCCTTTTCAAAGAGTTCAGTTTGAGATACAAACAATGCATAGGAGAAGAAGCAACTGGGCTTGATAACCAGCAAGCCTTAACACTATCAAAGTAATTCTCATGCAAAATCCACATTTTCTGAAAACAAAACCTGCTGAATCTTCGATCATGGGACAGCATTTTCACAAGCAGTGGGGCATGGTCAGAAGCCTCCCTGGATAGATGCTCAATAGATATGGGCATAGCAGTAAGCCAATCTGTGTTGATGAGAACCCTATCCAATCTGGCCCAGATTCCTCTGCTTCCAGATTGGTTATTGTGCCAGGTATATTTTGAACCAGTGTAACCACCATCTAATAAAGCACAATCAGATAAACAGTTTTTGAAGTCTGTCATTGCAGAAAGGTTTGGAGAGTTGCCTCCTAGCTTTTCATCCACATTAGTAATACAATTGAAATCCCCAGCTACAATCCAAGGTCCTGATATCCTTGATTGAATGGTTAATAAAGATGTCCACAGAGATTGCCTTTCATTGACATTGCATTTGGCATATACAAAAGTTGAATAGAAATCCGAAGAATTTGCATTAGTGTGTAAGACTGTGATCTGTTGCTCATCCCTGCAAACAACTGAAAAATTCAAATTATCTCTCCAGAGAATCCAGATATGAGCTATCCCATCAGTATTAGCAACTGCTTTATCCATGCCCAGACGTCTGCATATGTTATCCATTTTTCCAATATGTATCTTTGGTTCCAAGAGCACAATACAGTCAAGATGATGTGTTCTAATTAAGAATTTAACTCTGCCAATAGATACATCATTCCCTATTCCTCTGATATTCCAGATGATGCAGTTCATGATAAATGTGTGGAATCAGGGATATTTCCTGTGGAACCAGTCCTTAACATTGATCTGGTGGTTACACCTGAGCGTTCATGATGCAAAACCATAGCATTTTGAGCTTCCGCTTGGAGGGCTATTTCCTGTGGAATCACGTGCCCTTCATAGGCTTCACGAACAGTACCTGTCACACAGTCATAAGAAAATAATCAGAAGGATGTACAGACTTGTTGGGTAACGGAAGACCACCGTGTACAGACTTAGTGTGAAGGATAGAATGTATAGACTTAGAAATAAGGAGTGTACAGACTTTAGCTTGAAGAACGTTCAGCCTTTGAGTGCTGAAGAGTGTACAGACTTGCTGAAGAGTGTTCATCCTTTGAGTGCTAAAGTGTGTACATACTTGTTTGATCGTGCATGCTACAATGTGTAGACTTGTGTTTGTGCAGAAGACAATGTATAGACTTATGAACTGATGCAGACACAAGCTGTATAGACTTTGAGAACGTGCAGACAGTGTGCAAACTTGTTATAGTGACCGATGCCCAACTGCATGGTGTGTGGACTTAGAATGCATGAGACAGCAGTGTATAGACTTCAAGGCAAAGGCTGGAGTGTGACGGATGCATAGACTTTAGAAGAGGAAGCATGCACAGGCCAACGATGTGTAGACTTTGCCAATGTGAGACACTGTACAGACTTTGATGCCCACATGCAATGTATGGACTTGTGTGTGCAGGGTAGACAATGTATGGACTTGCAGCGCGTGCAGGGCAGGCAATGTATAGACTTAGCGATGCATAGGCTGAAGTTAAGCGAACGATGTATAGACTTTACCCCTTGAAGAATGTACATACTTTGAAGATGTGAGCGAGACAATGTATAGACTTGGCCCTTGAAGAATGTACAGACTTTGAATGCTCAAAGCCCATGATGTATAGACTTTGAAGCATGTGAACACAGGGACAATGTACAGACTTTACTTCGTGCTAGCTACAGGACAATGTCTAGACTTGATGCAGCTTCAAGGCAACCATGTGCAAACCTTACCGATGTATAGACTTGGTGTTCTGAACGTAGGTAAAGGTAAGGATGTACATACTTACATTCAGCAGTGTATAGACTTGAACACATGCATTATGCAATGTACAGACTTGGACGCATGCTGTGCCATGTGATGTATAGACTTCCCAGCAGCAAGGCTTTGCTATGAATGTGCAGACTTGATGAAATGAGGCATGTACAGACTTGAACTCTTGCAATTCAGCAATGTACAGACTTAGTGGCTTGCATGTTGTGCGATGTATAGACTTCACATTATGCATCCAGACGAATGTACAGACTTAAGTTATGCAACTGAAGGCTGTACAGACTTGCTATGAAAGTGAGATGCAACGTGAGACGCTCGAATGTACAGACTTGCTGATTGTGTTAAGACACAGCATGAGACGCTGAGTGTACAGACTTGCTCTCTAAAGTGTGTACAGGCTTTACTGAAGAGTGTTCAGACTTAGCATGCAGCATTGTGTAGACTATGTAACGTGCAGACAAGACACTGTATGGACTTGAGAGCAACCAGAATAATGTACAGACTTTGACATGATGCATAAGATGCATGAAATGCATTGGCTGTACAGACTTGATCGATTAACAGCAGATGAGTGTATAGACTTCAGCTATCAAGCTTCAGGCTGGCTGTCAAAGGATGTATAGACTGTGCAGAGAGAGTGATACACTGGCTGTGCAGACAACACCCGTTGTACAGACTTAACCTGACTCATGCAACCAGACACGTGAAAGCACAGACAATGTACAGACTTAGTGCAAACAGGATGTGCAGACTTGTGGCATGCAATGTCTAGACTTGATATGAAGGAATGCACAATGTCTAGACTTGATATGAAGGAATGCACAATGTCTAGACTTGATATGAAGCAATGCACTGGCTGTACATACTTGAAGTAATGCATGCAGGAGACGATGTACAGACTTGGTCTTGCGACCAGGGGCTGTACTGACTTGATGTGCAGACTGTGTGTGTGTGTGTGCAAGATAATGTGTGTGTGTGTGATGTACAGACTTAAATGCATGCACAGAACAGTTTATGCATATCAGCTAAAACATCATCAAAGATCTGAGAGTAGACAGAGCATTACCTGATCTGAGCATTGACCTTACTTGTCATGATTTGACTTTGACTTCAGTTGACTTCATGACTTGTGAGTCATCCTTAAACTTGTTCTGACAGTTTCTCATAATGTAACAGGATTATATCATCAAGGATGTAAACATAATGAGGCATAATATCTGTCATCATCAAAACTCCAGAACCACAGGGGACACAGCAGGGACGATCCTGGTTACATAGATACGGGATAGTACCCTGCACCTTACATCAATGTATCAAATACTGCTACAATGGCAAAGAAGGGTGTTTGCATATTTGCATCCCTTCGAAGTTTATGAGTGCCACATGCTTGATGCACCATTCTACACAGAGGTCTCCCAAGAGGTGAAGAAAAAAGAAGCTCCTGCCAGTCAGAAGAAAGCAGTATCAGAAGCAAAAGAATGGTCTCCTCCACCACCCTCGGGTTACATGGAACAACAAGAGGTCGTCCATGTCTCTCAGACTGGGGACTTTGCTAGAATTGCACCACCAGCTGCTTACCCTGTCAAAGCAGATGATGACAAAAAAGAGAAGCTCAAGCTTGTTGAGATCCCGCCTGGACTATTCAAGCCCATTCCGAGCTTGGAATGCCACACAGTGCAACCACTGAAGACCACGAAGGTTCCTCATTTCGGTGAACCCCCTACGGTATTCTATCCTGGCGAGCCAACCGATGAGGATGATGAAGACTGTGTGATCCCGGAAGAGGCGGCAAATAGGATGGTGCCAATATCGGGTCTTGCCTACACTACCCAACGGGTCTCCCAGATGTTTGCTAAAATGCAAATGCCTTTACTGCAGCCCGTTGGCTAGAAGAAGTCATTCCAAAAGCTCTGAGATCCACCCAACAACAACAAAGAATTGCTAAAGATCACTCGGCATCCGGGGCTGGGCTATACTCTGCAGGAGTATTATGAGACGGAGGTAGATGTTATCTCCACCTACTTCACCCATGAAGATCCCTTCGAGGCAGACTATGACGACTACCCACCATATGGTGAAGAATTGATACAACACCCCAAAGGTGGCACTGAAACCCATGACAGTTATGAAGGCTCAAGGGAACAAGATGAAGTTACTCTATGCCAATATTGGAAGGAACCTCTTTCCAGGGAAGATCTATTCCAAGATGAAGTCAGATTTGACAGGGGAACACCTGAAGAAGATTAGGCCGATGAGAATGAAAGGGATCGCCTGGAGTTTAAGCGCATACTGGAGGAAATCCGGGCCATGCAAGACCTAGCAGATCCAGTAGAAGAAATTTTACCTGTAGACCCTCAGGGGGCAGAAGACCCTATGTCGGGAACACAAGATGAGACACTAGAACAGCCGGTCAGAGCTGACCAAAACCCAGTGGAGGGTCTGGTAATTCAGCAATGGAGCCAAGAGGCTCAAAGACAAGCTCCTCTAACCTTAGAGAGTGCGTCTGAAGAAAGCCAGCAATCACTAGTCGGGGAGCTGGAGGCCCTGGAAGCTGAAGAAGACTACATCAACGAGGCTTCATCAACCTTGAAGAAGCTCCACCAGAAGTCGAAGACGGCGGTCAAGCTACCGTTGATGAACTGATAGAAGTGAACTTGGGGAGTGAAGGGGATCCAAGACCCACCTTTCTTAGTGCGCTATTGTCAGCAGAAGAATAAAAGCAGTATATACAATTTCTAAGGGAGTTCCAGGATTGTTTTGCCTGGACCTACAATGAGATGCCAGGGTTGATCCCCGATGTAGCCCAACATCTGTTGTCCATTGATCCAAGAGCAGAGCCTGTAAAGCAGCCTTCCAGGCGAATGCGGCCCGAGCAGATCAATAAAATTAAGAGGGAGGTCGACAAGCTCATTGATGTGGGGTTCGTCGAAGAAAACCAATATACAACATGGTTAGCAAATATAGTGCACGTAAAAAAGAAAAATGGGCATATCAGAATATGTGTCGACTTTCGGGATCTCAATAAAGCATTCCCGAAAGATGACTTCCCTGTGCCAATCACTGAGGTGATGATAGATGCCACCATAGGACATGAAGCCCTTTCATTTACGGACGGATCATCCGGATATAACCAGATTTGGATTGCTGAGCAAGACAGGGTCCATATCGCATTCCGCACCCCAAAGGGGGTATTCCATTATAAGAGAATGTCGGCGCCACATATCAAAGAGCCATGACAAAGATATTCGACGACTTGCTCTACAAGAAAGTGGAGTGCTATATTGATGATTTGGTAGTGAAGACCAAAAGAAAGGAAGACCATCTGCAAGATTTGAGGGTGGTGTTTCAAAGGCTACGACAATATGAGCTAAAAATGAACCCCATGAAATGCGCCTTCGGTGTGTCCTGCAGGAAATTCCTTGGTCTCATTGTCCGGCACAGGGGCATTGAGATTGATCCGTCCAAGATTAAAGCTATTCAAGAACTCCCTCCTCCGAGGAGTCTGTCGAAACTGCAGTCCTTGCAAGGCCGGCTGGCATACATTCGCTGATTTATTTCAAACCTGTCGGGTCGATGTCACCCTTTTCACAGGTTGATGATGAAGGATATGCCGTTCTTCTGGGATGAAGAGTGCCAAACAGCTTTTGAAAAGTTGAAAGAATATCTGAAAACCCCTCCGGTGTTGGGAGCGCCGATCAAAGGAAGACCTCTGATTCTTTATATAGCAGCTACTCACTGTTCACTGGGGGCAATGCTAGCTCAAGTAAATGAAGAAGGCAAAGAGCAAGCTCTCTACTACCTTAGTAGAAGGTTAGTACGGACTGAAGAAACTTACACTTTTATAGAGAAGACTTGTCTGGCCCTGGTCTTCGCTGTCAAGAAACTCCAGCATTACATGCTGTCTCTGAAATCAGGTTGATATCGGGAGCAGACCTGCTCAAGTATATATTATCTCAGCCAGCACTTAAGGGACGACTCGGCAAATGGGTTGTCATCCTGATGGAATTTGACATCTCATATGTACCACAAAGAGCCATAAAAGGCTAGGCCGTGGCTGATTTCTTTGCGGCACACCCCGCACCAGAGGATGTTCCATTAGAAGCTGAACTCCCCGATGACGAGACATTGGAGGCATGTCAAGCCCAGCCGGTGATGTGGCACCTCTACTTTGATGGGGCATCAAGAACAGAGACTACCTCAGCTGGACAGGTCAGAGTCCGAGCAGGAGCTGGCATTGTTCTGAAGTCACCTGAAGGGGAAGTGGTATACACTTCATGCTCAATAAACAAGCCTTGCACTAATAATGAAGCTAAGTATGAAGCTCTGATAATTGGCCTGCAAATTGCACTTGGCATGGGGATCCATATGCTCCAAGTGTTTGTTGACTCAATGCTGATAATAAAACAGATGCAAGGGGAGTTTGAAGTGTGGAAGCCATAACTAAACCCCTACTACCAAAAAGCATTACGTCTGATGGCTAGCTTTAACCATATCAAGCTCAACCATGTGGGCCGAGGAAATAATACTCAGACTGATGCTTTGGCAAAACTAGCCAGTTCATTAGCAGTCCCACCGGATGAAACACTCAACATTGTCGTGATAAACTGGCGGCAGGTTCCTAGTGTGTTAGAATCTTGCCCGGAAGAATATGAGGTCAATGTAGCCAAAGAAACACAAGAGCCCGACTGGAGACAGTATCTGCTACAGTGGTTCCTTCACTAGCAGCTATCCAGAAGCAAAGAAGAAAGAATGAGACTCCTCCGGACAAAGGATTCCTATGAGCTCCGAAGCGGGACATTATTCTGAATCATGGCAGATGCTCGTAAGAATATTCTGCTCCGCTGCCTATCCACCAATGAAGCATGGCCAGTAATGAAAAAGATACATGCAGGGACAGCTGGAGTACACCAAGCTAGACCAAAGATGAAGATCGAAATCAAGAAACTAGGCTATTACTGGCTGTCAGTTTGCAAAAACATGCCAGAAATGCCAGGAGCATGAGTGTTGTGACTAATGTCACGCCCCATATACTGCTACAGTGGTTCCTTCACCAGCAGCTATCCAGAAGCAAAGAAGAAAGAATGAGACTCCTCCGGACAAAGGATTCCTATGAGCTCCGAAGCGGGACATTATTCTGAATCATGGCAGATGCTCGTAAGAATATTCTGCTCTGCTGCCTATCCACCAATGAAGCATGGCAAGTAATGAAAGAGATACATGCAGGGACAGTTGGAGTACACCAAGCTAGACCAAAGATGAAGATCAAAATCAAGAAACTAGGCTATTACTGGCTGTCAGTTTGCAAAAACATGCCAGAAATGTCAGGAGCATGAGTGTTGTGACTGGTGTCACGCCCCATACTCTATACCGTCGAGGTATTATCCGCTTTGGCCTACTGGCCTCACGGTTTTATCCCTTTTTAACAGTGATCGGCTCCAGAATGGGAGACTTCCCGAACAGGTCACCCATCCCAGTACTACTCCCCATTAAGCACGCTTAACTTCGAAGTTCTTTCCAAGAACTGAGCCGATACTTGAAAAGGCACCTCGGTGATATAGAGTACAACTTAGCTATATTTTAGAGTATTACAATCTACCCCTCTTATATAGGCGACGTCCTCGTCGCTGGGCATATATATCACACAATCAAACCCCCAGGAAGGTAGGATTCTAGAGGTGGCCCCTACAGGCTCAAGAGGTGGCCCCCACTATGTAGCACTTTGTCCCATTACGGGTTCAAGAGGTGGCTCCCATAGTGTAGCACTTTGCCCTGCATGGCACTTAATTTCCACACTTTCGGCTGGGGTATGGCTCTGATACCATTCTGTCACGCCCCATACTCTATACCGTCGAGGTATTGTCCACTTTGGCCTACTGGCCTCACGGTTTTATCCCTTTTTAACAGTGATCGGCTCCAGAATGGGGGACTTCCCGGGCAGGTCACCGATCCCAGTACCACTCCCCATTAAGCACGCTTAACTTCGGAGTTCTTTCCAAGAACTGAGCCGATACTTGAAAAGGCGCATCGATGATATAGAGTACAACTTAGCTATATTTGAGGGTATTACACTGGTGCGATGGATTCAGAGGAGGGTGAATGAATCTCTCCTTTAAAAATTGCCCAATTAAAATCTATAACAATCAGAGATGCGGAATTAAAGCAAAATGGATCCTTGATAGACTTGGGTCCTCACTTCAAACAATGAGAAATTGATCAGATGAATTAACCTCTAGATCTTCCTTATGCAAGCTATGCAACCTACACAGAATACTCAGTTTATCTAAACAAATTGATTCTCATGGAACCGGAATCAAGTGTTTAGTGTGCAAACCAAATTTCCACTAGACTGAAGAAACAGATCGGCCTATGCATACATCTAGCGTGTCAAATAAGGCAATCAAACCACAGTAGACAAGGGAGTTTTTAGGTGGTTCAGTCCGCAGACCTACGTCCACCCTACACTCAAACCCGAGTGTGGCTTCTGCTGATACACAGCTTAAACTGTTGGGCCTCACAGCTTGCCTACAACCAGTTGAGCATCACAACTTGCTTCCACTGGGCAATATAGCTTAGCCATCCGCTGCCTAACAGCTTGATCCGCTGGGCAATACAGCTTAGCCGACTAGAGGAATCCTCCTCTGCAACCGCTGAGCAACACAGCTTGCTCCGCTGACTAACAGTTTGAAACAAAGGTAACAATAAAAATAAAATATGTAAATGACACAGCAACAGAAAGCTGTAGATGATAACACACAAAGTGGCTCTCAAAGAGCTGACTAGCCTGGATTTGATCCACGGTCCTGTAGAGACAAAGCTTCAATGAAGTCTTCTATCTTCTTCTTCACGAACTCTCTCTCTTTCTTTTCACTCTCCTTTTTCTTCTTCTCTCTTTCTTCTCTTTCTCTTCTCTCTGGATCGTGCTCTAGCTTTCTCTCTCTCTCTCCCTACTTTAGCTCTCAATGGCACATGCAGATCTTCTGGCCCAAATCATCTTCTCTCGAAGGAGAAGCTTCCTTTTTATATCAGCAGAGAGGTGGGGCATGTGCTCTCCACGATTCCCGCCCAACCGCCTGGATTACGTGGCAGTCATCCCAGCCTGCTGCCAACTTGAATTGATCCGAAAGAGAAGATAAAAAGATGCACTAAGTTAGTTCAAAATTTGATCTAAGCCTGTACATACTTGATGCACATAATGTAATGTGCATATAGGAAAGTTTGTACAATGAAGATGAATGCATGGACATGCCACCAGAGAATATACAGACCTTGTGTGCATGAAGAAAGAGATGCATCGAGTTGGTTCGAGAAGGTATAGACTTGCTAAGTCATCAAGGCAACCGAGTGCAGACTTATTATTCAGTTGCACGAACTGTATGTATGCAAAAGAATGTATAGACTTTGAGTGCATGATACTACTTTACGTATGTATGCAACAGAATGTATAGACTTTGATTTCATGGAGCAAGAGATGTATCGACTTGCTACTGAAGAGTGTACAGACTTTTGTGTATTTGTGTATACGTGAGGCAAAGCAATGCACTGACTATGTATATGCATGAAGAACATGGGCTGTACTGACTTGGTCGAGTGAAACAACGGAGGTTGTATAGACTTGCCACCAAAGCGATGTATAGACTTGCTGTCGAAGAATATACAGACTTGTGAAATGATGCACAAACTTAGATGCTCATATCAACAATCGGTTGTACAGACTTGCCACCAAAGAATGTACAGACTTTGAGTGCATGGTACAAAAGATGCACAGACATGCCGTCGAAGAATGTACAAACTTTGTGTGCAATGTACAAACGATACACAGATATGCCACCGAAGAACGTACAGACTTTGAAGTGAAAGATGCACCCATGCACGGACTTGGTGACATTGTGTATGCATGGAATCAAAAAGATGCACTGACTTTGTTCATGCAAGAAAACATGCACTGAGTATGTATGCATAATGAACACGCATCAACTTTGTATTGAAGCAACTGATGAATGCACCGATGCAGTGTATGCATATGGCAGATACTGCACCGAACCCATATGACTCTTTATGTATGCATGGAAATAAGATGCTCAATTAATCATTCATATGCAGACACATGGTGAACAATCATTCATACTCATAGTGCTTGCTGGCATCAAAATCACATGGGCACAACAATCTCCCTCTTTTTGATGATGGCAACACTTTGATTCACACAGACCCAAACTATTCTCCCCCTTTGACTTCATCAAAAGAAAATAGTTTGAGAGAAAAATTAAGCAGGTATGAAAAGATTGATATAACATCTCCCCCTTTAACTACAAGAAAGCACATTAGAGCTAGCTATTCTCCCCCAAAATGTAATATGACACCACATATTCTCCCTGGATAAAAGGAAGAACAACCATACATGAAACTCCCCCTGAATAAAGGAATACAATCAACAAGCACAGGGGTAGTTAGACAATCTAGTATCAATCCTCCCCCTTTAAGAAACAATAAATGAAATCTGTACAACAGTCCTTGCACAGAATAAAGCAAAAGTTTCAAGAGGATATGTGAGGAGTGTGTCACAGCAACAAGAAATAGATTGAGGAAGAATGTCAAGGCAACATACAGAGCACAGGATCTTTCAGTAACAGTTCAGTAGAAAGAGTGAGCATTTTCAAGTAATGATCAGGAAACAGATGTGCAAGATGATGGAGCAGTTAAGGATGTAACTGATCAGATGAAATTTTATTCCAGGTACCACTATTTTAAGTCCAATTAAGGATAGACTCTCCTATCATAAGGGGTTATGAATTAATCTGCATGACAAAATGGGTTTAAGCATGATGTATACCAAATTTGACAATTGTATACAATACTCATATCTAAAACTGAGTTTTAATAAAGGTGAACCAATTATTCATATAGCATTCCAGTTCAATCCTCTTCCATCTTACTTAATTAATCTCAATGACTCCTTTAGGAGTTACACATTGTAGTATTGAGATTAAACACCTTTAATGGTATTTGAAGTTGACTTCGTTGACAGAAATTTTATGATATCCATTTTTAGATTTTACTTTTGAACTTCACTTTATTTTTCTTGAGCAATCTTGGTTGATTAACAGCTTTTTACATGAGGTAAAACACGTCTCAGGTGAAATGGCCCAGTTACTCAGTGTGATAACCGCATTGCCTCTCGAACATGAGAATAGAGTTAGCAATTGGAGTGTCTTTTTACATGAAGAAACACCTTGATCAGAGGCCAGGATCCCTAGTTACTCAACACAACCATGCCATTGCTCTGTCAGATTTTTTAATTATTTTTATACCAGAGATAACTGTAGCACTTCATGACATAGGTTTTGTAGCAACCCTGATAAATAAAATAAAACAAAATAGATTAAAAGATTTAATAAATAAACGAAAGAGCTTGGAATAAAAATAAGTAAAACCTGATAAAAATAACGCCTCAGATATAGGCGCTACTTTATAATAAAACGCCCTTACCTAAGGCGTGTTTTGAAGAAAGGACGCCCACATTTCACGGCGTCAAATTTCAAACGATCAAAATAAATAAAAAGGGCAAGTTTGCATAACGTCCTTTGAGTGGACGCGTTTCAACAAGAAACGACGCTTGACAAGGCGTCAATTTAATTTCGACGCCCTTACTTAGGACGCTAATTCAGTTTGAGTTTCGTTCGACCCAGGAGTCTATCCAGGGTAAGTTGATAACTATCAGAAAGAGTTCGAATGTAGTAATAACTCTATCTTGGAAGTATTACTTCCAATCAAACACTAACTCTATTAGGATTCTAGAAATCCTATAAATAACCTACTGCTCGAACCAAGAACGCTATTTGGTGTTCGGACTATTCTACGGTATGTGAAGAACCAAGGTTCTTTCTTCTTCTTTTCTGTTTACGATGGTATGAAGAACATTAACAGGTTCTTCGTCTTCTTCTCTTCTTACAGGTTAAGAAGATTCACGTTGTGAAGAACGAAAGGGTAAGTTCTTCTTTCCTCTACCTTCAGTAAGTATTATGAAGAAAAACTAATGTTTCATCATCTTATTTTTCTGTAGGGAAGTCATCATAACCTACTGAAGAATTGAGGGTTCTTCATCTGCAACCTATTACTACCCTTGCTGCTGCTATTAGGATCGAAAGCTTCAAAAAGACTCTGTTTATAAAAACAGAGTATCGTTCAGAACCTACATCTGTTCATCCGTTAGTTTATCATCATCAAGGTAGGTTTTCTCAAGCAACGTAGCCCAAACAGGTTAAATTCATAATAACACATCATGCATGTCATGTATATAAGTTTCCTGATAGTTTCTACCCGTTTCTGTAATATTTTTGCAAGCGACGCCCGTGTCCAGGGTGCTACTTTAAAGAAACGACCTGCACCAGGTCGTCAATTTCAGATTTGACGCCCTGCCCTGTAGGCGTTAATCTCATGAAAATCACATGTAATTAATAATTGATCCACGTTTAAAAATTTAATAGATATGAAATATCCAATCTAAAATATATTGCATGACTCGACCTGTGAATCGCTGCTAATTTCTATCATGATCATGTCTCTTGTCTCTTGGAATTTTATTTCCTGAAATATTATAAATTCTAGAATTCACGACCCTGTATAGGTCGTCTCTCACTTGACTAACACCTCTGTTCAGGACGTGAATTGAAAAGTAACGCCCCTGTCCAGGGCGTGTTTTGAGAAAATTCTGAAAATATATACTCTGTAAAAATAGAAGGAAAGAATGAACGACCACTGTATACGTCGTCAACTTGTAAATAAACGCCCCTTACCAGGGCGCGTTTTTGGTAAAATACTGAAATATTGAAATCTTGCAAAATTGTAAAATAGATAAATGCCCTTATCTAAGGCGTTAATTACTTGAGTAGTGACTTTACTTAAGTCGTTATTTTCCTGTAAAAATATTTTTACATGTTTCTGATAACCGATGGTTTCAGTATATCTATATATATGTATATCGGCACTATATCTCCACTCCGTGAGTATAGTCCCACGTTTCATGATGTTTTATCGATCACCCTCAACTCTCATTGACATACAAGCTCTCCATTGGACATTCCGTTCCTTTGGACTAGTGAGTTAGTCATAGAGACCTCCGTAAGACTCCTCGTACCTTGGATTCCCTCAAGGTCGACTGAGCTGGTTCTACCCTAAAAATCCATTACACTATTGAATGCCATGTCACTCTAAATAAACATGGTATACCGGGCCTTATGATATGCAAAGAGTATATCATGAGAATTCTTAATGGGATGATGATATCATGCCATTTGTTGATGTTCTTGTGGACCTCAATTCTATAATAAGAATGAGGGTATCTTACCTTTGATGTACTGTTCATGTGGACCTCAAGTCTATATAAAGAATGTCCATACTTGTCATGGTACCCGAGTTATGGGAACCTAATTCCACCTAGTTTCATCGTTCATCGTGATTGTACCGTTGTTATCGCCTATCTATGTCCAATGTCGTATTTTTAGACTCCATTCTCTCAAAGTTATCCTACGTGTCTACAAGCTTAAATTGTTGAAATTCCATATTGGCTATATATATATACAAGAGTAGATGTCAAATATACATGATAAATGCCTGCGCATATAGGGCCCGATCTGGTCCTGGGAGGAGCACCCGAAAGTACTTGTGCCCATGGGAGTTGAATGATAAGGTATCTGGCATTATACCGAGTGCATGACTAGCTTGATTGGACATTCCACACAAATCTTGTACTTGACTCGTACTTGACTTGACATGACTTGCGTGACCCGATAAAGGGTAATTACTTGCTTGCTTGATACATGATAGCCAAAGTTCTTGACATGACTTGCTAAAAAGTACTTGCTTGAATATCTTGTTATCTTTTCTTGAAAGCTCATGACTAGTTCATCTTGCTGTCTTATTGATAAATTCTCTCTCTATCTTGTCGTTTTATACGAGCATGCATCGCTACAGTACATACATGAAAGATGTAATTATTTAAACCCCTTGCTAGCGCTTTAGATAGAATTTCCTACTGAGCGTTCGCTCACTCCGTGTGTTCCCTACTTTTCAG
Organism: Amorphophallus konjac; assembly: GCA_022559845.1. Lineage (NCBI taxonomy): Eukaryota > Viridiplantae > Streptophyta > Magnoliopsida > Alismatales > Araceae > Amorphophallus > Amorphophallus konjac. Next base: position 175,428,198 of record CM040127.1, on the reverse strand, counting down.
GTAAGTCCGACGAAGAAAGTCAATCGGATGGGAATGGTCAAGAGTGAAAGTGATAGAACTTCTCCAAGTGTCATCTAGTCTTTTTCCTACTTTCTTGAGTCAACTATGTACTTTTCCTTTTTAATTGAATAGAGTATTGGATTTGTAATAGTCTATCCATTATGAAATAAAGGATTGGGTTATCTTTCTATTTTGCGCATCTCTGTTTTGGTGTCGAATACACTACTACTCTGATTGACATGATTGATATAAACTCGTCGCGCATATCCGAGTATCTTCCGCACTCGGGGCGTGACAGGTTTACTCCATTTCTTTGAGGGAGGACCCAGTTTCTCAATGATCAAAGTCATTGCTCTAAATTTTACTTATCTTTTTAGTCAACTTCAGACAGATTTAATGTTTAAGAACAATACTATTAACATGTATCTCAACCAAAGTAATCCTTGATTTCAAATTTTCAGATTTCAGAAGGTTTTATCCAGAGATTACATGAAACAGTTGGTTAAAGTTTATTAAAACTTGTGATTCAGATACTTTCAAGTCTTTCAAATTCAAATTCATGAATACATTAGACTTACACCAACGTAGATCAATCATTTATTCTTAAACCTGTATAATAGGAATTTCTTTTAAGATATTAGATTTATAACTGAGGTACACAGATTTAAGTCTCTTCAAAATCAGTTCAAACAATATTTTGACAATAGCATTCAATAGCAGAGACATTAACAAGCATGTATAGGAAGTGAGAATTGAAACACGTGCTTGTAGCAAATATGATCAATATGCATCAGACCGATTTTCAGAAAGCCAATAGCAGTGAGTTTACAAATATGCAGCAAGAGGTATGCACTTGAGCAATGCAATTCAGAAACTGATGATAGAGTCTGGAATTCAATCAAATTAGCTTGACAAGTGACAAGGAATTGTTCAAGCAAGGCTCTCCTTAAGCAAATTAAGGAGTAAGCACAGAGAACCTTCAAGTTCAAAATAAGTGAGGATTCAGATGATGAGAAGTCTCAGACAGAATCAATAGCACAGAATCCTTCCAAGATAAGCACCCTTTCAGCAACACCAATAGCAATATACCAGGATGAGCGAATTCATGTCATAATGAGAATCAGGATAGATGTTTCCCCTGACAAGATGCACGGGATATCAAGAAGTGTATATGTATCATCACACATGTATCATGAGTACCCGTGAGCTCCCCCTGAATATATGTAATGTATGAAGATTTTAAATGCAACAAGTGCAATGACAGAATGCAGGGAATTTGACAAATATGTATCATAACAAGGATGTATAATGCATTCATCAAACGGAATTATCATGATATGCAAGCATCTGGAGCACACAAATTCAGAAGACAGAATTTAAACAGAGTTTTCAGAACTAACCTGAAGTGTAGGACCTTGGGGGTTACATTCTTGAGTGCCTTGGATTATTAACCCCTTTATTCATCAGCTTCCAAGGCACACCTGCAGCAAGACAATCATTTCGATCCTGCAGGAACCCAAGCCGCCTTGGGTCCTGTATTAGCCCTAACAGGTGTTCTAAACAATCTTTTAGTAACATTGTCATCAAATTCCATCAAATGACAATTAGTCATGGAATGTCCAATTCTACCACAATATCTGCATAAGACAGCATATTTTCTGGTCCTATGATGCACAGCAGCTTGAGACCTATGATTATGAGCATGAAGTTTCTTGCTATTCGCATGGACATTTTGTTTCCTATTGTCTAACAACCAACATTCAGCATACTTGTGACCTGACATGCCACAGTTAAAACATGAAAAATTCACAGGTCTTTTGGCAGAGAATTTAAAAAAATTGTCATTAACATGGTTTCCTTGGGCATGCCAACAGTCCTTGACTGTATGGCCATGCTTCCCACAATGAGAGCAAGCAAAAGAGTTTCTTCTATGAAAACCAGACCAGAATTCAGTAGCCATATTACCAGATTTGTTAGATAGATGGCCATGAGGTCTCCTTGGAACAGTGGTTCTCCTTGAAGCCTTGAACTCATTCTTCTTCAAGAACCAGCAATCATGGTTTGCATGACCAGATCGTCCACAATGGGAACATTTAAGTTGCCTCTTATGGACAAATTGATTCGTTGGTGAGCTTTTACTAAAATGCATATGTGTATTTCCTGAATTTTTAATTTTCTTCATTCTATTTTGAGCATTCAATTCATCAGATTTTAGGATATAGCAGTTATGCATCATATGACCGAATCTTCCACAATAATGACATGATCCCTTTTTAAGGTGAGTGTGTGAGAGGTCATGTGTCTTGTGTACAGCGTTCTTTGTACCAGCAGGAGTGTCTTTGTCCTTTTTCTGTAGATTTTCATTCTTTTTCAATTTTTGAGTTTGTTCTACAGTTTTGGGACTGATAGTGGATTTTTATGCAGTAAATTGAAAAACACAAGAAGCAGAGGTTTTGTTTTGATGAGAACCTTTTACAAACACAGTAAACGTTTTATTCTCATCAATCCTTTTGTTTGTCGGACTGTAACCAAGTCCCTCTCTTTGAAAATTAACATTATTTCCAAGAAGCTTATTCAGATTGTCCTTACCTCTGACAAATTTTGATAGAGAATTTTTCAAATCTTGAATCTCGGAATTTAAGGCAACAATATTAACTTCATATCTGGACATATCTATTTCATAGGAAATGACTTGTTGATGCAAGGCATCATTCAGACTTTTGAGTTTTTCCACTTCCTGTTTTAATTTTATTTCATTTTCAGCTTCAGCTTCTTTTATGACACTGTTGTAGACCTGCCCATCCTTCCTGGCGTTAGCCTTGACTCCTAGCAACTTGTCCGGATTTTCTTGCTCATTATCAACTTTAGATAGGGACTTGTTAAGATCATCAACTTCTTGTTGAAGGGATGTGATTGTAAGCTCATACCCAGCTATCTTCTCTTCACAACAAGTGACATTTCCACTCAACATTTGGTTGATGATTTTTAGGCTCTCAATTTCTTGTTCTGCATCCACCAACCTATCAGAATTATCCATGCTCACGCACTTAGCTTTTTCAATTGTCAATAACCTATCTGACAGTGTGGTGTTTAGATGTTTCAGCTTGTTGATTTCCTCTTTCAATTTTTATTTTGCTCTAGGAGTTCATCATCAAGCACCCAATCATCTAAGGAAGACTGACATTCATAAAACATTTCTTGTTGTTTTTCAGATTGAAGTTTGTTGAGATTTTTCTGAACCTCTAGATTTATTACTCTATCAACCTCCAGCTTCTCAGAAATCAGTCTATTTTCTTTTTCAAGATTCATTGATTTGTGTTCAAATTCCTTGGACTGTCTTTTGAGTTTTTCATTTTCAGATTTCATGTCTTTCAATTCAGAACTGACACACTCTAAATCTCTCACCAGTTTTTCATTCTGAACTACATTATTGTTATGAGCCTGATCATCATCAATTAAGCTAAGTCTTTCCTTTAGTTCAACAATTTCACAAACAAGCTCTTGATTTTCCTTTTTGTGTAAGCCAATTTGTTTCATAAGCGTTTCTTTTTCAGATTTCAAATGATCTATATCTGAATTAATAGAATCAAACTCTTTTAGTTATCTTCTAAATATGTCATTTTCTGTTTTCAGGAGTTCCATGTCCTCACCTTCAGAATTAGCATTCACATGATTATTTAACTTCTTTTTCAATGATTTATTTTGTTTTTCAACTGTTCGCAAGAACCAAGTAAATCATTGTATGCTTCAATCCAATCATCCACATTATAATTATCAAATTCAGAAGGTACCTCGTCTTCATCTTCTTCTTCATTTTCTTCTTGTTGTCCATCATCGTCAACCATCAGACATGTATTGCGATTCCTGGTAAGCTTCAGTTTCTCCAGAATCTCCTTGGCAGACCTGCAACAAGAAACACATGAAATTAGAGCTCTATCAAGTGATGCTTTCATTAAATCTAATGCTCTGGAGTTGACAGAGTCTTTCAATTTATCCTTATCAGTCCATCTAGATTTATCCCTCGATAATTTATGTGGACCGTGAGTTATCACCTTCCAAAGGTCAGGATCGGTTGATTTTACATACCGATGGAAGTTTTCTAGCCAAGGATCAAAATCATTACCTCTGAATATTGGGGGATGAGCCATCGAGAGATGATAGATGCACTGTAAACAGATGAGCAAATTAAGGCACTAAATTAGTGAAACAAAAACACCGAACACAAGAGACTCACTCTGAAATGCACCACAGAAGTTGCAGGATCTGCTGCGGATCGTTGGATCCAATGCACAATAACCCGCTCTGATACCAATTGTTGTGACTGGTGCGATGGATTCAGAGGGGGGTGAATGAATCTCTCCTTTAAAAATTGCCCAATTAAAATCTATAACAATCAGAGATGCGGAATTAAAGCAAAATGGAGCCTCGATAGACTTGGGTCCTCACTTCAAACAACGAGAAATAGATCAGATGAATTAACCTCTAGATCTTCCTTATGCAAGCTATGCAAGCTACACAGAATACTCAGTTTATCTAAACAAATTGGTTCTCATGGAACCGGAATCAAGTGTTTAGTGTGCAAACCAAATTTCCACTAGACTGAAGAAACAGATCGGCCTATGCATACATCTAGCGTGTCAAATAAGGCAATCAAACCACAGTAGAAAAGGGAGTTTTTAGGTGGTTCAGTCCGCAGACCTACGTCCACCCCACACTCAAACCCGAGTGTGGCCTCTACTGATACTCAGCTTAAACCGCTGGGCCTCACAGCTTGCCTACAACCAGCTGAGCATCACATCTTGCTTCCGCTAGGCAATACAGCTTAGCCATCCGCTACCTAACAGCTTGATCCGCTGGGCAATACAGCTTAGCCGACCAGAGGAATCCTCCTCTGCAACCGCTGAGCAACACAGCTTGCTCCGCTGACTAACAGTTTGAAACAAAGGTAAAAAGAAAAATAAAATATGGAAAGGACACAGCAACAGAAAGCTGTAGACAATAAAACACAAAGTGGCTCTCAAAGAGCTGACTGGCCTGGATTTGATCCACGGTCCAGTAGAGACAAAGCTTCAATGAAGTCTTCTATCTTCTTCTTCACGAACTCTCTCTCTTTCTTTTCACTCTCCTTTTTCTTCTTCTCTCTTTCTTCTCTTTCTCTTCTCTCTGGATCGTGCTCTAGCTTTCTCTCTCTCTCTCCCTGCTTCAGCTCTCAATGGCACACGTAGATCTTCTAGCCCAAATCATCTTCTCTCGAAGGAGAAGCTTCCTTTTTATATCAGCAGAGAGGTGGGGCATGTGCTCTCCACGATTCCCGCCCAACCGCTGGATTACGTGGCAGTCATCCCAGCCTGCTGCCAACTTGAATTGATCCGAAAGAGAAGATAAAAAGATGCACTGAGTTAGTTCAAAATTTGATCTAAGCCTGTACATACTTGATGCACATAATGCAGTGTGTATATAGGAAAGTATGTACAATGAAGATGAATGCATGGACATACCACCAGAGAATATACAGACCTTGTGTGCATGAAGAAAGAGATGCATCGAGTTGGTTCGAGAATGTATAGACTTGCTAAGTCATCAAGGCAACCGAGTGCAGACTTAGTATTCAATTGCACGAACTGTATGTATGCAACAGAATGTATAGACTTTGAGTGCATGATACTACTTTACGTATGTATGCAACAGAATGTATAGACTTTGATTTCATGGAGCAAAAGATGTATCGACTTGCTACTGAAGAGTGTACAGACTTTTGTGTATTTGTGTATACGTGAGGCAAAGTAATGCACTAACTATGTATATGCATGAAGAACATGGGCTGTACTAACTTGGTCGAGTGAAACAACGGAGGATGTACAGACTAGCCACCAAAGCGATGTACAGACTTACTGTCGAAGAATATACAGACTTGTGAAATGATGCACGAACTTAGATGCTCATATCAACAATTGGTTGTACAGACTTGCCACCAAAGAATGTACAGACTTTGAGTGCATGGTACAAAAGATGCACAGACATGCCGTCGAAGAATGTATAGACTTTGTGTGCAATGTACAAACGATACACAGATATGCCACCGAAGAACGTACAGACTTTGAAGTGAAAGATGCACCCAAGCACGGACTTGGTGACATTGTGTATGCATGGAATCAAAAAGATGCATTGACTTTGTTCATGCAAGAAAACATGCACTGAGTATGTATGCATAATGAACACGCATCGACTTTGTATTGATGCAACTGATGAATGCACCGATGCAGTGTATGCATATGGCAGATATTGCACCGAACCCATATGACTCTTTATGCATGCATGGAAATAAGATGCTCAATCAATCATTCATATGCATACACATGGTGAACAATCATTCATACTCATAGTGCTTGCGGACATCAAAATCACATGGGCACAAAAATGAGACCGTGCCTAGAAGGCCGCTTGTGCCCCTACATCTGACAGTTCCCAGCTGGCCCTTCGCTCAGTGGGGGACTGATGTGGTTGGACCTCTGCCAACGTCTTCAGCTGGACACAAGTACATCTTGGCTATCACAGACTACTTCTCCAGATGGGCAGAAGCCATAGCACTCAGAGAAGTGACTGGTGAGCTGGTCGCCAGATTCATGAAACAGAACATTATCTTCCAGTTTGGTGCTCCCAACTGAATAATTTCTGACAATGGAAGCCATTTCAAAAACCATAAAGTATATCGGCTCACCGAGAAATACAAGATTGATTGTAGGACATTCACCCCCTACAATCCACAAGCAAACGGATTGGCCGAAGCCTTCAATAAAACCCTGTGCACCCTCCTGGCTAAGATTGTTAGCTCCAAGAAAAAAGACTGGGGGGAAAAGATGTGCGAAGCATTATGGGCCTATCGTACTATCTACAAGACCCCTACAGGCTGTTCACCTTTCTCTTTAGTAACAGCTCCGAGGCAGTAGTCCCCGTAGAGCTGGAAGTTCCATCACTCAGGGTCGCAATTCAATATGGATTAGCCCGCGATCACCAATCAAATACTGAAAGAAGATTCGTAGAATTGGCTGAGCTGGAAGGAAGACGCCTTTAGGCACAGAATAATATCCAGGCATATCAAGCCCGCATGGCAAATGCCTTCAACAAACTTGTCAAAGGGCGAGAGTTCAAGAAAGATGACCTAGTTATGGTCAAGAAGAAAGACGTCATGGCTTCCAACCCAAAAGGCAAGATAGCTTCAAATTGGTTGGGTCCGTATGTGGTCCAAAGAGTCTATGAAGGTGGAGCCAATGTGGTTATCAACCATCGGGGGGAAGTTCAATTCTCGCCGTTCAATGGGAAGCATCTGAAGCTCTATCATGCTGCACCAATGTCCTTTGAGGGAGTGGCAAATGATTGAACAAACAAGCCTCAACATGCAAGATGATGGTGATGAAAGCTGTGAAGAACAATGAGGACAATGAGGATGGCTACTCATTCCTTCACATAAATATCAGTCTGGACCTTCCGTCTGGATCGATGATGAAACCTTATCTCTTTTGCGTTGATGTTAACCCCACATCAACGATGAGACATTTTAGGCGAACGGCTTCGGGCCTAAGCCTCCTTCACGTAAATATCAGTCCGGACCTTCCGTCTAGATCGATGATGAAACTTTATATCCTTTGCATTGATGTTAACCCCACATCAACGATGAGACATTTTAGGCAAACGGCTTTGGGCCTAAGCCTCGTTCACGTAAATATCAGTCCGGACCTTCCGTCTGGATCGATGATGAAACATTATCTTCTTTGCGTTGATGTTAACCCCACATCAACGATGAGACATTTTAGGAGAACGGCTTCGGGCCTAAGCCTCCTTCACATAAATATCAGTCCGGACTTTTCGTCTGGATCGATGATGAAACCTTATCTCCTTTGTGTTGATGTTAACCCCACATCAACGATGAGACATTTTTGGCGAACGGCTTCGGGCCTAAGCCTCCTTCACATAAACATCAGTCTGGACCTTCCGTCTAGACCGATAATGAAACCTTATTTCCTTTGCGTTGATGTTAACCCCACATTAACGATGAGACATTCTAGGCGAACTGCTTCGGGCCTAAGCCTCCTTCATTTAAATATCAGTCCGGACCTTCCGTCTGGACCGATAATGAAACCTTATTTCTTTTGCGTTGATGTTAACCCCACATCAACGATGAGACATTTTAGGCGAACGGCTTCGGGCCTAAGCCTCCTTCACTTAAATATCAGTCCAGACCTTCCGTCTGGACCGATAATGAAACCTTATCTCCTTTGCATTGATGTTAACCCCACATCAACGATGAGACATTTTAGGCGAACAGCTTCGGGCCTAAGCCTCCTTCACATAAATATCAGTCCGGACCTTCCGTCTGGATAGATAATGAAACCTTATCTCCTTTGCGTTGATGTTAACCCCACATCAACGATGAGACATTTTAGGCGAAAGGCTTCGGGCCTAAGCCTCCTTCACATAAATATTAGTCTGGACCTTCCATCTAGATAGATGATGAAACCATACTTTCCTTGCGTTGATGTTGAAACCCACATCAATGATGAATTCTTCTACATGCTCAACAAGCAACGTACACTCTCAGATATTACAAAAAAAAGAGAAAAAGAAAAAGAAAAAATGAATATAAAAAATGGGGCTTAAAATAGAGGTGCCCCACCAGACTTGTTCAAACACCCTTTTTTTTTGTTCAAACACTCTGGACAAGGGTAAAAAGGGCTATAACCCAGCTGTGGTGAAAACCCGAAAGGGCACTGCAGGTAAAATCGGGTACCCCGCCACGTGAAAACCCGAAAGGGCGCGTGGGCAAAAGTCAGAGGGGGCTGGCTCCGGTGAAAACCTGAAAGGGTGCTTGGGTCAGTAATGTGGTTACCATACCATGATAATATATACTATACCCTTTTGGAGACATTTCCACCAACTGTCCCACCAATGATGAAACCTTCTGTCGGTCACAAGGCATCATCACCTAGATCGATAATGAAACCTATCCAGAATAGACATTTCGTCTACTTTGATGAAACTTATCAATTTCTTTGCGTCAGCATAAACCCAATGTCGATGATGAAACCTTCTGTCGGTCACAAGGCATCATCACCTAGATCGATAATGAAACCCATCCAGGATAGACCTTTCGTCTACTCTGATGAAACTTATCAATTTCTTTACGTCGGTATAAACTCAATGTCGATGATGAAACCTTCTGTCGGTCACAAGGCATCATCGCCTAGATCGATAATGAAACCCATCCTGGATAGACCTTTCATCTACTCTGATGAAACTTATCAATTTCTTTGCGTCGGCATAAACCCAATGTCGATAATGAAACCTTCTGTCGGTCACAAGGCATCATCGCCTGGATCGATAATGAAACCTACCTAGAATAGACCCTTTGTCAGTTCTGATGAAACTTATCGATTTCCCTGCGTCGGCATCAACCCAATGTCGATGATGAAACATCCTGTCGGTCATAAGGTATCATCACCTAGATCGATAATGAAACCTACCCAGAGCAGGCACCTTGTCTACTTTGATGAAACTCACCCATCCTCTACTATCCTGAGTCCCACTGACGATAAAACCTTCTGTCGGTCACAAGGCATCATCACCTGGATCGATAATGAAACCTATCCGGAGTAGACCTTTCATCTACTCTGATGAAGCACACCCATTTCCTTGCATCGTCATAAAACCAATACTGATGATGAAGCTTTTTATGATCCTACGGCACTTCTGACCAATGAGACTTACACTTGTGCCAATTTGGCAACTCCTGGAATCCCGGCACGCGGTGGAGCGATGCCCCCATCCTTTCCTTGAAAGGGTGGACGCTCTCCTGCAGTGCAGATGTAGGTATACTTCCATACAGGTCGCCAAGATATTCACAAGATATGGCAGAATAAAAATTGTGAAGATGAACACCAGAAGCATGAAGAGAAATTCGTATTTCATTACAAAAGGAAAAAGATGAAGACAATTATGGGCCCTTCGAGGGGGATGGGTTACAAAAAAGGGAAGTGACTAAGATCGTCGAAAGATGTCTTTAAAGTCTAGAAGTCCGACGGTGGGAGTCACTCCCAATTCACGAAGCCGAGATTCCTCTTCTTGGAGGCGAGCCGACTCATCCTGCAGTGAAGCTACCCGTCCCTCCAGCAAAGCAATCTCTTCGGCACTTTGGGACTGCGTCGCTTCTACTAACGACAGTTCAGCTTTAAGAGCGCTCAGCTCTGCTCGCAGTTCGTTCATTCGACTACGCACCAAGTCAGCATGGGTAGATGCAGTCTCTAGTTGGGATCTGTGCTCCTGAAGGTGAGAACTCAATTCTTCCAGCCCGGACCGGCAATCAGCTCGCTGCAGCTTAAGGGCCGTCAATTTGTCATTTACAATGCGCCCAGAAAGTCTCAGCGATTTACAAATTTCAGTAACAACAGCACACGCTGGGTCCATGTCTCCAAGGGGAAACCTAGTGCTTGTAAACCCACTGTCAGGCGTTCCGCCACCTCCTTTAGTTGCAAATAGGTTAATGCCGGTTGAGACTCCACCACCCGGCACAACATTTATAGATCCTGCCAGATAAAGTCCTCTGATGAGGTGAAGCCTAGGGAAGCTGTTGGGGCTACTTCAAAGGTGACCTCATCATCAATAGCCGCCCACGAGCCTATATCTGACTGAGAAGATAAAGAAGGAATAGTTGCCGGGGGAGGTGAAATAATCTCTGCAGCAACTTCTTCCTGAACTACTGTCTTTTCCTCTGCCAAATCTTCGGGGGTTTCTTCCTGAGTAGCCGCTGGAGATGAACTAATGTCCTCGGCAACCTCTTCATGAATTGTGGTTTCCTTTGCTGCTGGACCCTCGAGAGCTGCTTCCTGAATAGCTGTAAGAGATGGCAATGATCCAGATTCTGTTGTTTACACGGATGGAACTGTTAGTTCTGGGGCGATAGTCAGTACGATGGCCGGTACAAAGGCAGAACCCCTAGCCTGATCTTCTTCAGCTCTCAGCTCTGAAGCCCCAGCTGGAGCAGAACTTTCTCCTAATGCCTCCAGCTCCAATGACGATATGTCAGTCGTCGACTATACCCTCACTGGCATGGGGCAGAATATAGCAGTCATCCTGGCAGAAGCTGTAGTGCCCGGGAGCAACATAGCCAAGGCTTCTGGAAAGATAATATCGGAAGCAGATATCAAGTCTAGGTCGGTGGTGCCGGACTCCTGAAACAGGAATGAAATAAGCATCAAAATGGCAAACCAACCAGAAGGTTATGCAGTCAAAATAAGAAGGAAGGGGCAGAGCTCACTCTTATGGCGGGGTCGATCTCTTCAAACGCCTGCATGGAGGATGATAGTTCCACCGACGAAGCAACAAAAGGGGGAGTTATCTCCTCCTCCATATCAATACCAGCAAATTCCTTTGTTGACATCCCCCCGGATGACGATGCCAACAGCATCGGAGGGCTAAACAATGAAAGATCCTCCGATGACACAGTAGGTGCCACTACTCCCTCTTTGGCTGGTTCATGAACTTCCTCTTTATCTTCAGAGAAGCCAAAATCAAGCTCTTCATCAGAAGCAGTAGCCGAGCTACTAGAAGATATCTCCACACTAAGCATGGGCAAACCCCTCACTTCTGTCACCATTCGGGCTGTTGAACGGGTGACTATTTGTCGTAAAGGGATGGTGCCCTTCTTTAACATGGTTTTGTGACCCTCCTGTGGTTGGGGAACATCCATAACTGGGGTCTCGATGACAGTTTCAACCCCCTCGGCCGCTGCAACATGAGCTCATGAATGAAAAATGGCAGAATGGTCGTCAAAGACAAGAAAGGACTAAGAAGGACAAGGCAAGCCCACCTTCAGTTTCACTAGCAGGTGTGGGTGAAGGCAATCTCGCATCTTCTGGGGCCACGATAGGAGGCTCCCCTCCTATCACCTCCGCTGCATCTCTGGCCTTCCCGGCAGCCACAGTAATGGCAATTTCTTCTTGAGCCACTACTGAATGAGGACATGCCAAGTCAAGAATGAAGATACCACAGAATCTACAAGAATGCAGTCCATGAAGAACAATGATACCTTCAGTTGCTTGCTGAGCAGCTTCCCACTGAATCGTGAACTCCTCAAAGGAAGGCACATGAGGCAAAGAGCCCTTGGCGACGTCAGCTGCAGATGAGGATTTCTTCGCCATGGCCTTTCGGGCCTTCTTTGCCCGACTCACGGCAACCGTTACCTCAGAAGTCGCTCTCTTCTTGCCAGGAGGCAGTGGGGTGGTGGTTGGCGCCGGTTCAGGGATACCAAAATATGAAGGCTTCTGGGCCTGGGAGATAATCCTCCGATAGACTCCCTCCTACTTTATGTCTGGCCTATCTGTCCAAGAGAATGCACATTGTTAGAAAGGAAGATCGAACAATGAAGAAAGCACCATGTTGACTGGAGAAAGCCACACCTGTCGAGCCATTGTAAAAAGATGAAAGGGGCCAATACTGATAGGCCACCTCCTTGCTACGGGAAGCAGCTTCCCTAATAAGCCAACAGACATCACCTATCCTCTAACACTTCTCTGCTAGGCTAGCTAAGTCTGCATGGCTGCGAGAAGCGAGGCAATGATATAGGCCCATGTGATCCATTCCCCAGCCATCGGTATACTGAAAAGACACAAACAGAGGCCTATCAAAGATGCTTGCCGCAGGAGTATCAAGAGACAGCCCATGAATATTCATCAGAATGAACAGCCAGGACGTATGCTGATAATACGTTAAGGTCATGTCCTCTCTCCTCACAAATGTCCTATACGGGCAAGCGCGGTCTATTTGGCTCTTCCATGAAGTTACCTTCGGAAGCGGCTCCTCTATGGGGAATGCAAACTACTGAGATTCCAGACGAGCACTCCCGATCTGGCATAAGTGCTTCAAATCCTTCAGAAAAGTGTCTTCATTTATCTTGGCCAGAACCGGCACCAACTACTGAGACGTATCCTCCTTCAGGGCTCTCCGCTTTGCTACATATTTTTTTGCTTCCCTCGGATGCTAAGAATACAATCTCCTCAAATGGGCTTCGTCAATATCAAGCACCAGCCCAGGCTGCTGACCCAAGAATGTGTGTTCAGCTACATCCCAGCAAGCTCCTCTGGCATTACGGTAGAAGCTCGTACGGGCATTCCACCACTTAACATATTCCGAGGTGACTCGAGGAATGCGGTTTGACACCGATGGCACCCTGAAAGCAACATCATCTTGGCGATGAAAGAAGTTCCACCAAATGCGGCCGTCACCAGTTATTATGGAACTATGCTTTGATCGGCTCTCCAGTGGAAATTGGGCAACTGAACTGGGAATGTGTTGGTCGTAACCAAAATTCCATCTGGATCGGAACAGATAGTAAGGTTCCAGATGAAGCAGGCCACCCTTCCTGTAAACTAAAACACTCGGGTGGATTGACAAAGCCCATTCAACCAGCTCAGGTTCCAGAAGCGGTCGGGTCATTTTAGCACCAGAGATGGGTGAGTAAGAGTCTCCACGTCTCCCAGCTTGCATTCCCGTTGTGGGTTTGCCAAGAAAGCAAAATGTGCTACCAAAGTCCAAAAATGAATAGTCCCGGCAGAATCCACTGGAACCCTGGTCAGCCGGCCTCTAATCTGAAAAAGCTACTGCGACACTGGACCAAGCTCGGGACTGGCAAACTCCAGCATTCTAGGATACAGCGTAGTTGTCTACAGAGTCCTCGGAGCAAGTTTGGGAAACAAACTACACACCCAAGCATTGAAGAAGTGAAATGGGCCCACTGTTCTGAGTGACTTGGGAACCCGATGTCTGTGTAAGTCTCCCAGAGACTTGTATATCAAGCAAAGTGCTACCGGGCATAAAGAAAGCCGCATTCCCCAGGCCATCTGACAGGCCGGATATATTGCCTCTAGTCTGATAATTGTTTCATCTCCCTACGGAAGAGCAAAGGTGCACAGCCAAAAAGTCAGATAAGCAGCACAATGAGTAATAGGGTCCACTCCGATAGGGTTGGGTCCTTCTTGGCCAGTTCGTCGGAGGGAAGCTGGTAATTCTGATTTGAACTTCGGGGTCCTGTTATGTTTGCCTGCAGTTGGATCCACTAAAGGGAACACGCTATACTTCAAAGGGCCATTGAAGAAGTATTGTATCCACTGTCCAACCTGGACCTTCAGTCTGCTGCTCTTCTCACGGGTATGATAACCCTTAGACGACCCTTTGTAATGAGACAAGCAGATGGAACGGTATGCCTTCATCAAATACCGATATGCAAAGCCCAAGGAGTACTGGCCCTCGCCATCAATTTCATCTTTAACTGAATCATATAAGCAGACCTCTTCATATGGCTCCCCGTCGATTGGCAAGCTCGAGAGCTGTGATAAACTCCAGAGGTCCAGAGATGTTTCACTTTCTGCAGTGTAAAATGTGTTGAACTGGGGACAGAAAACCTCAAACATCCCACAGCACAGGCCCTTGGAGATGAGATATCGGAACCGTGAAGCGTACACACTGTGGTACACCCCAGCCCTGATCAGCAGAGAAGCATACTCCTTCAGCACAAACTCTGTAAACTATACTGCCCCTATGCGGAAGAGATGAGCATCTGTCACCTTTGTATCTGCAAACCAGCCGACAACTAGCTGGAATTTGAAATGGACGGCCAGGCAATTCATGACGAACGGCTCATCCCTATATCCCCACTTTATCGGTGCCAGAAATAAGCCATACTCGGGTTTCTCCCTGTTGACCCGACCTGCTGCAATGTCCCATCGGGCGGGTATGAATTCGGGAGCCCTGGTCAACATTTTTTGCTCTGGCTCCAGATCAGTAACACCAAGGACAGCGTCCCATTCGCGCTGCTCCCCTGAAAGATATATAGCTTGGCACCGATATACAGAGCCTTTCAGGATGTCCCTCTCCGATAACATGGCTTGCTTGACCGCACGAGCCAAAAATAGGTCCCTCATGCCACTCACAGTGAAAGTGCGAATGGATGGCACTAGATGGCGATCCTTTGGGAAATCAGGGCGATAGTCGTTGCTGTGCCTGAAACTCATTCCTCCTTCGACAGAGAAGACTCCGCTGGGCGGAACAGTGTCTGTCTCTGAGTCTAAAGACTCATCAACTACGGCAATCTGCTCGTAGCCGCGGTCCAACTGTGAACATTCAGCCAATTCACTAATGGGCCGGATATATCAGGCTGAGCAGAGGGACCCGCGCTTGCAGCCCCAGAAGCGGGAGAAGAGCCAGAGGTAGCCGCCATTGCAGTAGCTGCAGTCCAAAGAAGATGCAAGGATGAGCCCTCAGAAGGGAATCAACAGATAAAATGGAGTTAAACATTTTTCCAGACATCTCTGTAGCATTTCCCCCTTATATTGGGTATGCCCGAAATATAATAGGAAGCCATTCACCAAGAGGGAATGGCCCCATAAAAAGTAAGGGACACAGCCCCAAAGATGCAGCACCTAAGAAAAGTCCCACGGTGAAGAAAAGAAGAGATGGAGAAGGAGGATAGTCGTGAGGAGGGCACTACGCTGATCGCCGCCGCCGCAGAGGAATGGGGAGAGAGAAGGTTTAGGGTAAAATGACCCAAACCCTCACCACGGCACCTTAAATAGTGAAAAGAGGCCAAGCCTCTTGGCACGAAGAATAGCGCGCGGAGAAGCTCCCCCCCCGCTCAGTGAAAAGGAGCGCCGAGAAGCCCTTCGCGCGGTAAAAAGTGCACCGAGATGACCGCTCCGAGACGCGCCAAGACACGCCCATCTCTGCCAACACATGACCGTGCCGAGAGGCATCCTCCGCCCTTAAGCCGAGATGCTCGCGCCGATGCCGTTCACGTCGGGGTGAAGATGCAACCGATGAAATTAGATTACTGGCTATCCAAAACTCAAACAGTCTGGCCCTAGCCTCAAGAACATCTATGAAATGCTGAAGAATGCTATGATTATGAAGAGGATTTTGTGTTGGATAGGCAGTTCAAGCAAGAGATACGTGCACATATATTGAAGGGTGCACCCGCAGGCCCCGTGCCGCTCATCCTTCGCTCACACCGCCAGCTGGTGGGGGGCATTTGTTGACATCAAAATACACAAAGATAGAGAAGAAGTCAAAGTAAGCCAAAGGCTCTGAAGATCAACCAAGGATGCGGCTCCTATGTCATCCCTGAAGGTTATGAGAATCAAAATAGAAAAGATCCATTACACTTGACATTCTGTCCGGCTGAAGCCATCATCGACTAAGCCACTGTCCAGCATGGCTATCACTCAAGATAGTCGGGCTGATGGAAACTACGTCAACACCTGGGCAATCATCTGCCCACTGAAAAGGATCCTCGGTATATTCTGATACTCGTGAAATGGGGCTCACATAGCTTCACACAATGTGTTGATGCCAGATGTCAAAATAGACAAACAAAGAAGGTCAATGAGCACTCTAAGAAACCCACTTAACCAATGGAAAGGCCCAATCATTCAAATGGCTTCCATCATTACAAATGCACAAGTCAGATGGGCCCAAGCCCACTACGATAAAAGTCACGCCGAGATGCTATATCCAAGTGGCGCGTCAGTGGATCCACGCCGGGAAGAGCTCGCTCCGATGAGTGAGAGGGCCAACCCTCTATAAAAACCCCTTTATCTTCGACAGAAAAGGGGACGACATTCGAAGCCGTTCGAGAAGCCATCTGAGAGGAAGAGAAAAGCTGAGGGAAAGGGGGTCTGAGGGCCTGCTGAAGACTCTGAAGAAAGAGAGAGAGAGAGCTGAAGGAGCCCTGGAGAAGAGATTCAAGGTGGGGAATGGTCCTCCAATGCCCTAAGGGGCTACATCTGTCTCCTTTTCCCTCATCTTGACTTTTCCAATCCGTCTTTCCCTCTGTAACTTGCTTTTGTGTATGTCATATTTTCTTTCCGTTCCTCTGCAAATGTTGAGCACCGGCATGGTGTGATATGTATTTGAGGAGTATCTGTTCATATGAATGCGTTTGTGATATGATTTTCCCGATGTCGAACGGATGTATTAGTCCGGAATGAAATGAAATGTGAAGTTCTGAATTTCTTTCCTTCTGCCTCCATTTCTTCTGGAAGTCTATTGTATTTGATCGTGGATGTGGGGAAACTGCTACCGTTATGTGAATGATCTCCTGATAATCTGAATCTGCTTCTGCGGCATCGTCCGAGTATTTCTAATCCTTGGGTCATGATGAGAGCCCGAGATAGTCCATCTTGTGGCTTCTCACTCGTAGAACTCTAGAAGATATGTTTGTATAAGGGTTTCCTGATTAGTATTTCTCTTGCTCTGTCCCCCAACCTTCTGGTCAGGACGAAGCCCGAGACAGTCTATCTCGTGGCCTTTCGTCCATGAAATGGTGAGGAATATGATGGAATCACATTCCTAAGGATTCAATAAATGATTGGCCCCCAGTAGCCTCGTTGAGTGAGATATGATTTCCCCTCTGAAACCCATCCTTTTTGGCATTCCATGAGACCTCGTTTAAGTTAGTCCCAAACTTATGTAAACCCCTGATTACCTGCTCCTGAAACCCCCTTTGATCAAAGCTTCAAACCCCTGAAAACCTGCCTCTGAAAACCCTGCAAACCGGTCTCTGAAAAACCCCAAAACCCAACTTTGAAGGCTTCTCAGCGCCAATCCCCCTCAGCACACGCTCCCCCCATCGGCGTGACCATTCTCGCGCCGAGGGCTGGATGTGTGCCGAGGGCAGTTTAGCGCCGATGCCCATTTGATCAAAAGCCACCCCTCCGCGTGCCGATGCTTGCATATGCCGAAACACCTACGCTCTGACAGCTTTGTGCCGAGACAAGCACTCCGGGAGCCCCATACCAAGCTTAATTCAAGTTAATCCTCACCAAGCCTCTTCTGGACTTTTATCCTCCTGCATGAAGGAACTACCAGGGGTTTCACTCAAGCCACTAGGGGCTATATTAATAGGATCATATCCTTACATTGGGTGGGCTTATGGAGGATATCCCTTTAACCCTATTAACCTACGGAGATCTGCCACTACATGTTCTCCGACGATTCCTCAAGGGGATATTGACCGAATGCCATAATAATGGATACGAAACCACAGTGTTTCCATGAGTTCTGGGCTATATGCCCACCTTTCTTTTGGCCTCCATCCCGGCACTCCGTGGATGGATGTCCTATTTCCCCTTCTGGCATAGCCCAAGACAAGGGGAGAGGCTGTCGGATTTAAGTTTAACCATCGATACGTCAAACCCTCTTGGATTCAAGATGCTCTGTCCCCGCAGGGTTTCTAACAATCCGTCTCAGGGAACAGAACAATAAGCCCCCCTCGGGTAAGTGTCATTCGGATTAATCCGTATCAGCTGAGGCCCGCTCCACATCACTTCGGGCACTAACATTCCCCAATCATTATGGGCTCCATCTTGCCTCTACGTTGATGGTACCCTATTCCCACTTGGTATGAACCAAGATCAGGGGAGGTGCTGCCGGGTTCACTCCGCGACTCATGTAAACAAGACTGATAGACGGGCACAATGCTATAATATCCTAATGATTCTTGTTACTCTATTTATGCTCGCATGGCTCCATATTGAGCGAATATGTCTATCTCATGCTGCGCTCCTAATGCGATCAAACAAATCTGAAATCATCCTCTCCTGTGCCCTTGCTATATCAAATAACGAGTGGCTGAAAACTGGGTTACGCCCGAATAGAAGCCATCGTTATGCGTGAGAGTGGTTCTTGAACCTAAGTTCTCTGCCCCCCGTACCGGGAAATAGGCAGATGAGTCATAATGAAATTATTAGCTGCGTGAACACACACATATATATGCATATGCATCTCATATCTTGCAAATAAATTAACGCACCAGTCTTGTTTCATTTTGCCCCCAGGGCCCCTCTTACTTTGGCGATTAATCAAGGGTTATCCTTCTTTGGAAGGGCGTAATTAACGTCATAGCCTTTATGGTATGACGGGCTTTCGATCCCGACTCGGACTTCATAATCGACTGACTGAGTCAGATCGAGCGCATAATAAATCGTCACTCCGGTGACTGGCACGCCTAATAAACTAACTAATAAATCAATAAACCAAATTCAACAAAATATACATAAACAAATAAAGTAAATAACTGTTACACACACGACCAGAGAGAATCCTCATGCACGGCCTTACCACCCAGCGAGCACTCTCCAAGCACCCACAGGGAGCGGCGAGCACGCATGTAGAGGATCTACGCACCCCTGAGATCGTCTACTTCAGCCTCTACTTCTCCCTCACTTCGCTCTTCTTTATTGCTCATTGATCTGTTGCTGACTTAAGCATAGGAGGGTTGTCCCCTGGGGTAATACCCAGGGCTCCTTCTGACGCCTCCTTGGTTTCTTAGTATTTGCAGGCCTCCACGGGTGCGAGACGACTTCCCCAACAAATAAATAAAGAAGGTGGTACGTGGCCTAGGTACTTTTTTCTTGCCGCTACACGTAACGATCGTGATTATGCAACTAAGCCCATGTAATTTTAACAGATAATATCTACTCTCCATTGAACATGCCATAAAGATAATATAGTCATGGAGATCAAAGACATCATGAAGGTAACAAGAACTAGGACGGAAATATAAGTTCATGGAATATAATTATTATCTTCTGTATCTTTAACTAAATCGTGTGTGAATTTAAATGATATGCAACTTAACATGACATATCTAACATGCTAGATGATATATTGATTCAATTAGAACCTGAAAATATCACGATTGGGGTGGAGATCGCGCATCCGGAACACGGTCTTAGAAAGATACCGTGATCCGAGACAGATCTTCCGGCGGTTAAAAATCTCGGTTAAAATCTTATGTCTAGTTGTATGGACAACATGCTTAATACTCAATAAAAATTAGGGAAAATGGTATAGAATCAAAGTAGACATACATCGACGTCTAATTCATGCATCAATTTGAGTTTAGCCTGAGAGAATACCTACCAAGTGGAAGATCGAAGAGGAATAAGAATGAAGAATACTTCGAACACTCCTCTAACTTCAAGATTTCCTCCTCTCTACAACCAGCACTTCTCCAATGGACTTGTGCTTTGAGTAGGAAAGATCCTAGCCCTCTTTATAGGCCAAGTCTCATGATTATTTTATTGCTAATTTAATTCAATTTCTACCTAATTTCTTATTTCATCCACCCATGTTACTATTACACCCACTTATGTTGCTAATAAATTCCACCATGTGAATATTGAAATAAATCCCCCTCTATGACATAATGACCTCATTTATTCAATGTTATTTTAATGCTAATTTAATTCTAAGTCAAATTTTCACCTAATTTTTCTATTTCACCAACCCATGTTACTATTACACCCACTTATGTGGCTAATAAATTCTAACATAAGAATATTGAAATAAATCTCCCTTTATGACATAACCAATGACCTCATTTATTCAATGATGTAAGAAATGACATCATCCACTAATTATGATTTAATTAGAGCTAATAATTCTCTCTTAAATCGGATACTACAGTACTGCTACAGTACTAACGTCTTCGCCTTCTCAGAATCATGCCGTAAATCTCGCCGCTCATGTTAACATGTGGGATAAGATTCGCGTTTGTATATTCTACACTTTAAAGACATAAAGAAAAATATTTATCATTTATTTTATTTCTATCTTTTATTAATATTTTCCATATATGAATGCATATATAAAATTTCGAGTTGCTACATTTAGTGTCTAGGAGCATATTAATTACATCCCTTGTGACATAGCCTACATGCATCTCCAACAAGACACCCAGAATCATCTTCTCTATGACCTTTAGGGCTTCCATAGGGCTCCTCCTCTGCCTCTCAAGGATCGAGATTGTTCCTTGTATTGCTTGCCATTAGAACACTCTCATTTCTATCTCTAGTTGTTTAGTATTCACCTCCCTTTCTTGATGATATCAAAAAGGGGGAGTGATTTATGCATGCTTGGAGTTTGCTTACTTGCTTACTTAGTTTGCTTGGTTGCTTGCATGTCAGTTTGGTCTCATTTCATGCCTAAGTCGTAGGTGTGTCTTAGTCTCCTCAGTCAGAATGCATTTTCCAGCTTTTCCTATGGTTCTCTAATTCAAAACAATTATACTTTACTTTCTACTTATTGGATGGTTGATAAATGGTTTACATGCTATGTATTGGTTTGATTTGAATGTTATGTGATGATTTGAATGGTATATGATGTTCACTTTTGTTTAGCAACTGACCTTAGATTAGAGTTTTGTCAATTATCAAAATTAGGGAGACTATTATACAAACACTCTTGGAGAGGGGGGTTTCTGTAGCCTATCTAAGAGCGGCCGAACTAGGTCCATCAGGACCAAACGAGGCCCAGCTCATCTAAGTGACAGCCCCGCAGAGCCCACTAAGTATCAAAGCCCAATAAAATCACTCGGTATCAAGCCCTTCCTCGGCGGCCATTAGGCTCAGAAGGCCCGAGCGTCGGTCCGGTCAGAGGAAGACCCAAGCCCAACCTATCCCCCCCGTCGGGATAAAGGCTAGCTCCCCGCGCCCACTCCGGCCGAGCCTCATCCGAGCTATGCCTATCGCCCGTACAGGGTTGGCACTCTTCATGCTTGGATCGAGCGACGATTGCTTATCCACGCTGCCGTTGAGATCCCATTATGAGCAGGAGCTCACAAAGATAAGCGACCCACGACTCCTCAAGACTATAAAGATCCCACGATGAGAATGTAAAGAGCCCACGTTGAGGATGTAACTCTCGCCTGAAACTCCTCAGCTTACGGGACTCATGAGGCTAGAGCACTATTTAAACCGGGGACTCCCTCCAGCAAACGGTAAGGCCTACACACGCCTAAAATTCCCTAAGCAAGAACCACTTCACCACCTTGGTGGAGAGGGATCTCGTGCATCTCCCCACTCCTCTTTTCATAGCTTCCACCACTGCTCTACTGACTTAGGCATCGGAGGATTTACCCCAGGGAACCACCCCTAGGCCCCCTAATCTATTTCTCTTCCTTGCAGTTCACTGCTCGGTGATCATCTCCTCCAGCTCAGGACTAGCGCGAGATCACCCTTCTTCATCTGGCGCCGTCTGTGGGAAACGATCAAAGAGCCAGCATGGTGTGAAGAAGTACAGGGAGGAGATCCACCGGCGATAGGGGGAAGGCCATGGTAGTGGGGGGAGAAGGCCCTTCTCAGGCCGCGCAAGACCCCCCCTCTAACACCAGCACCCCAGCCGACGAACTACCTGTTGATAGCTAAAATATGAACAAAGATAAAGATGGGACCAGACCAGCAACGAAGACTGGAAGATGCCTGCAAAGTCAAGATTGAGGGAGGACCCTCACTACCGACTAATTGCCCGGCCAGGACCTTCTCAGGCCTGGCTGATGTCCGGTGTTATCGTCATCCAGACGACGATACTGATGAAGCGCTGAGAACCTTGGATTTGTTTCCGGGGAGATCATGTCACCATAAGAAAGGGGCCTTCGTCGGTTCTGATATGTTTTAGGAAATCAATAAGGCTGAACAGAATATGGGCTTTAAAAATGGGCCTGTTGAATGGGCCTGTTAACATGCTATTGAGGATGGGCCTGATACCCCTCGCGCCGAGAACCTCCCCATGGCCACAGGTGCGTCGGGAAGCCCCTCCATGGGAGCGCGCCGGGAACCCCTGCTATAGGCGTGCCGAGAATCACTTGCGATGGACAGGGTTATATAACCCCTTTTTCTCCCACGAGAAGAGGGGAGGAGGATCGAAAAGAAAGAAAAAGAAAAGGATAGCCAGATAAAGAGACCAACAGAGAGAGAGAGCCTCCTCCGCTGAGAAAAGAGAGAAGAGATCAATCAGAAGAGAAGGAGGAGAAGAAGAAGCTCCAGGTGGGCAGGCAGCTGGGGAGGGAGAGGAGTCAATGCTCCGCCCACCCCCATGTTTTCTTTTCTTCTTCATGTAATTATACGAGTTTTATCTCGATGCATCGGATGTAACCGGGATATCTCGGCCTCTGTTTTATCTCCTTTCCCTCACTCCCTCCTTGTAATTGGTCTGAGTCTTGGAATGATATTATGAATGAAACGCTCCAATGGCCCGTTTGGGCGCTGGGTGATTGAAGTATCTACCGGCTATCTCTCCGTCTGCTGCCATGTCTTTCCTTTATATGTTTTCATCTTTATCTCAACCGAAGCTCTGCCCTCTATCTTTCTATGCATATATCTTTTATTTAAATGTCCAGACGATTCGGGTTTCAGAGTCGTTTCTATGAGTCTGTTCTTCGAAGAGGAATGAAGATAGGGCCCCTACCCTCATCTAATGGGTTATTGGGTTCTGTTTCCTTCTCCCCTCCTGTCTCGATGGCAGATCCCCGATATACATTCGAGTTTTCCTTCGAGGCTCCCCCCTTTATGCCGTTCAGGAACCAGATACATCGATTTCTCGGTTCCCTGAACTGCTGGTTATGAGATATATGCTTAATCTGCAGATGAATGCAACCCCACGAGGTTATGATACGTGATGACCTCAACCCCTGGGCCCTCCATTCTAACCCATGAATGATTAGGGCCTAGAATTCCAGTGCCGAGGGTTGTGTCGTTCCTCCATCGCTGGTTTGTTTCCTCGATGCCATTGGGCTCGTCCAGGTGATCAGAGGCAGTCATCCCTTGATCTCCTCGGACGGCTGGCGGCAAACAGATAAAAATTTCCACAGGACGTTGTGAGAGGGTCTTATTTCATCTACTGACTTCGCCTTCCAATTCCCTTGGCATCCCTCCAGCAGAAATCTTCATGTAATCCCAGAAATCTCTAGAACAGAGTGCCGTAATCAAGCCATAAACCCATTCTGGCCTTGAGCCCTTTCACCCTCCCGACGCGGCCGTTGCCACGCCGAGAGCTATGCGGTCGAGAGGGCTTCCCCCTCTTCCCTTCAATATGTTGACAAAACCCTCAATCCTGTTCATTTTCCAAGAAAACCCTTTGCAATACAGCCTTCCCGGCCCGGGGGCCTCCCGGCGCCAGGTTCCCGGCGCGGTGACGAGCGCGCCGAGAACCCCCCTTGTCCAATAAAAGCCACGCCGAGAACCCCTTGTCCGATAAAAGCCGCGCCGAGAGCTTCCCCCCGGCCAATAAAACCCATGCTGAGGTTCCTTCTTTGGCCAATAAAACCTAGGCCAAGATCCACCTTCACACCATCACCCCCCAATCCCTTTAATCTCTCCACACATCTGTCCAGAGGATGTTCAGAGACCATCACATACGCCCCGAGGAGATACAGTAATGGGGAGGACCTCCCCTACATTCCTATGTCCCGAATTGGATTCACATGCAACCCCGTGGGTTCGGTGGACCTTGTCTTTACAAGGGTTTCGTCGGCCTCCGAGAAGGGGAATAGTGACCGATGCTAGAGACATGTACAGTCTCTTTGAGCCTTAGTGCTCCCTCATCTTCCGGCTTTCATCCCGGCACTCCGTAGATGTCAGCCTATATCATTCCCTGGCAAATGCTAAGTCCAGGGGAGGTGCTGCCAAAATTCTCCCGGGATGATGAAAGACAATATTGAACTGTCCCCGGGACTCTGCACATCAATGGTGAAAGAGGTCCTCTATGCTGGATTGGTCTTCCTCAGTTCCTCTCAACCTCTGGCCTTCTTTTGAAGCACAAACGAAAATCAGTTGAGGTCCGATGAATAGATGCATTTTGATCACCCAGGGCCCATCTACTTTGACCTGGATCTCCAGGAAATCCTCTGATCCGCCAGCAAACCCCAGAGCAGAGTATCGTCAAACCTTGTCGGCGCCATAGCTCCCGACGCGGCCCGCTCCGGGAAACCCACGCCGAGAGGCCCACCTCCTTGGCCTCCTGCCGAGAGCCTTGCTATTAGCGCGCCGGGAACCCCTTGCCGTTTGGCCCTTGCGCCGAAAACCCCCCTTTGGCTTCCCTATGCGCCGAGAACCATCTCTTGGGCGCGCCGAGAACCATCTCTTGGGCGCGCCGGGAACCCCATCTCCTGGGCGCGCCGGGAACTACCCTTCCTGCGCCGGGAACCTTGGCCATCTTGCCTTTGCGCCGGGAACCTATGCACGGTTGAACTGCACCGATAACCTACTCAAATTGTATTACTGAGTCTTCAATCCAAATTTTGTTCCGGGGGCTCCGCCCCCGGAAACCCCCGCAAGGGGCGCTGCCCCCTTGACCCCCGTGACCTGACCGCGCAGGTCGATCCGCGTGCGAGGGCGCAACATTGAGCGTTCACTTACATTTCGTCGTCTCGCATCGGATTTATGAGTAACCCCTTTAGCTCGGGAGGGCTATGCCACTGCATGAGTTCCGCCGGCTTCCCTAAGGGAAAATCAAACATTGCCCCATGGCATATATATATAGGTAGGGAGGTTTGGCCTCTCTCTTTCTCTCGGCTTTCATCCCGGCACTCCGTGGGTGATAGCCTATTTCCCCCTGGGCATGATCTAGATTAAGGGGAAATGCTGTCGAAATACTGATCGATGCTTTAAACCTCCATCATGGCCACGGCTCAGTCTTTGAACCGCTGACTTAACGATATCGTCTCTGAGCCGTTGGCTTAACGATACCGTCTGCTACTACAGCTGATGTTGTTATCTTGCCCGCCTTCCTGGCTCTGGTATGAAGTTCCATTTTGCGCACATGAATACATGTTTGCCTCTTGAGGCCTCCTATTTTGGCGTTTAATCAAGGGTTGTCCTTCCTTGGAAGGGCGTAATTAACGTCATAGCCTTTATGGTATGACGGACTTCTGGTCCTGACTCGGACCTCACAATCGACTGACCAAGTCAGATCGAGCGCACAATGAAATTGTCACACACGTGACTGGCACGCCTAATAAACAAAACAAATAAATAAGTCAAATAAAAACAAATAAAAAATTATATTAAAAATAAATACAGATAGACCAATCCCCACAAGCTGGCACGCCCGGTGGGACGGAGTCTCCCTTCATCTCTACGCCAAAATAGGAGGCCCGGTGGCCCCTCTTAAATTCTAACTGTGCGTTAATCCTAGCTCCAGGAACTAAAATAATGAGTGGATTCGCCTCCCTCCGCTTCGGCCAGCAGGACGTTGATGCTTATGTTCGCGAGGGCTACCTGGCGGTGCCCACGATGTCCGGGTCCATGCCCCCTGCTGACGGATTGCCCAACTGCTTGGGCTGCGTCTTCACCAACCTACTAGAGGTTGCTGACAAGGAACAAGGCACTGCTACAGGTGCCCCGATGAAGACTGCTGATGAGAAGGGAAGCTCACCAGAAAAGACGGCCTCGATAGTCGTCGCCTACTTTGCCCACCATATCCAAAGTAGGGACACGGTCCCTGCTGCTGCCCAAAAGGAAAGAAGAACTAACCGGAGGAGCCGGTATGCTGCTGCAAGCCATCGTCTTTCAAATTCTGGAAAGATGATGATGATCGGAGATGTTAGGGTGAACCTCGATGGTCTCCCCAAAGACATTCGTCCGGACAGGGTTGCCCCGACCGTCCAGACTGACAACAAGGTCCAAATTTTGGCCACTAGGACGGCCAACTGGGAAACTGATGAGAGGAAACCGCTGGCTCCTAAGCCAGCAAGATATAGACATATATAGAGGCCGAAGAAGATACAGAGCTGGATTCCGGCTCAAGAGCAAGGTGCCACTGCTATCCACCCTGAAGCCAGAATCAGGAGAGATAAAAAAAAAGAAGAAACTATTGCCATCCGCCCCAGAGCAGGGGGCAGAAGATGGGAAAGAAAAGAAGAAAATACCACTGCCATCCGCCCCAGAGCCGGGGGCAGGAGATGCCAGAAGAAAGAAGAATATGCCGCTATTATCCGCCCAGGATTGGGAGTAGGAGATGGAAGAAAGAAAAGAAGATGTTGATGTCATCCACCCCGGAACTGGGGGCAGAGGAAAAGAAGATGTTGCTGTCTTTCACTCTGGAACTGGGGGCAGAAGATGTCATAAGAAAGAAGAAAATGCTACCGTCATTCACCCCAGAGCTGGGGGCAAAGGAAAAGAAAATGCTACTGTCATTCACCCCAGGGCTGGGGGCAGAAGGAGAAAAGATGCCATCGCCACTCGCCATGAAGGGGGGGGGGGACAATATATACTGCCAAAGGGAAAAACAAAGAAGAATGGAAGATCAAGCATATGCTGCTATTCCAAAGGGACCGAAGGCCTGCGCCAGATAGGCTGATATCTTCAAATATTCCAAGGCGAAGCATTTGGCTGCCCAAATTTCAAGGCTGGTTTATCAGCTAAAAGATCGAAGAGAGGCTGCTGCCCCGATCAGATCTACAAAGGCATAGCCAAGAAGAAATGAACCAGGTGGTTCAAGACTACTTCCACTGTCTAGGGAATTCCTCCCTATGGCAGCAAAGATTGTCTCGTGCCTTGGCACCCTACATGAAAAAGATGAAACCTCAGAAGATGTGGCGTTTGGAGTCTCATCCTCAGACTCCAACGACTAAACACAGCCCCAAGAGGGAAGAAGCAGAAGCAGAAGAAAGGACTTCAGTCTTTGACCGCCTCACACATCCGAGTCGGGTCAGAAGGAAAGTCCACAGCCGGAAGGGAAAGACGCAGGCTTTTTCCCTACAATATGGCCGGTGTCACCAGGAGATATGACACACTGCCAAACCAGCCTGAAGAGCTGATTAAATTGGCACACATGCCAAATGCCGTCACAAGAAGAAACCAAGCAGCGAAAGAAAAGATAATGGCTACCGATGAAGCTCATGAAATCACTATGATGACAGTCAAAGTAGTGACTGTAGAAGAAGAAGACAACCCTCAGGGTGTTTCCACTGAAGAAACATCGGGAGAAATACAGATCCCGACAACCCTGGATCCCATGATCCAGATGATGTTCAAGAGATATCAGCAGGAGATTGACTCCCTTAGAAGATAGCTCAATGAAAGCGGCGAGCATACACTTGTCTCCAAGCATGCTGAACCAGCTGGAGACTTCCGGCTCGATAGGGGTGGCCTCTTCGGTCCATCCTGCTCAAACTGACAAAGGCAAGGCCCCGAGTCAACCTTCTCTACAACAAGCGGCAGCTCAGCCCTCTGCGTCTCAAACGCAGCTTGCCGTGCCTGCTCTGCATACAACAATTATGACAACCCCCTTCGGCCGGCAGCGGGCACACTTCTTCTCAGATCCATAGATCCGGATGTGGCTGGCAGGCTGATGATAGAAAAGATTATTGAAATGAAGCTGTCTGAAAGGACCAAGAATTCCAGTGCCCATGATGTTTATAAGGTACCATATCATGCGCATTATGCTACTAAGAAACTACCACCAGGCGTCAGCAAGCCGCCGAAATTTGAAAGATTCGATGGCCAGGGCTCTCCCAAAGAGCATATAGCCTACTATACAACAATTATGGGCGACTTGGCATCTGATGAAGCCTACCTCCTGAAGTTCTTCGGCTCGTCCCTTACAGGGTTAGCCTTTGAATGGTACTCTGGCCCACCGGCTGGGTCAGTGGCTGACTGGCCCGATATGCAGCGGAAGTTCTGGGGTAGATTCCATATTACAGAAAGAGAAATTACAGTAGCCGAACTGTATGCAACCAGACAGAAGCAAGATGAGACCGCTCTGGATTATATAAAAAGATGGAGGGATCTCACCATGAGATGCAGGCGGCCTCTGCACCAAGAGGATGCCGTCCAGATTTGCAAGCAAAATCTTCAGCGAGAGACTCTCGAAAGAATGATTGGGATGGAGATAAGGTCATTTGACCGACTAAACAATGCTACAATGAAGGTTGAGGCCTTCCTCTCTAGTGGCCCTTCGACTACTACTGCTATATACCACAAAGCTAGATCAGCTGATAAATGGCCCGTGCCTACAGAAGTTGATACAGTAGACTTCAAGATGTTTGAGCAACAAAAAGATAAAGAAAAAGGTGTTGCCCGCCCTCCTCCCGCCAGAACGGCTGATCAGAAGGATGGCCCCGCTCTGCGAGCCAGGATGAGCAAGCCTTATCCCTTTCCTAAGGAAAAGACTTGGCTCCTGTTTAAATGGGCCGCCCAATTTGACAAAATTGTCCTTCCAGATCCAAAGAGACCTGGTGATGCCAAAAGAAAAAATGACCCCCGCTTCTGCCCATACCACCAGGCGTTGGGTCATCCCATTGAAGATTGCTATGAATTCAGAGATGCTATTGAAAGAATGACTAAGAAAGGGGAACCACACCTGGGTGAATACGGGGTGGACCCGCCACGCCTGCATGAGCTGCCTGAGCTAAAAAAGAGCAGTCAATGTGATATCCCTATACCGGCAGTTGCCTAAAGTGACGTCAAAAGCCTGTGCAGAAAGCACCGATGGACCCGTCTTGCGGGAGCATGTCAAATCCCCGGGCCAGATGAAGAAAATGAAAAGTGAATCAAAAGTGCCAGATGTGCTAGATGACCCCTTAGCGGTACAGATGCCGACCGCCAAAAGGAAGGAAAAGCGGCATGCAAAGAAATACGAGGAAGGACAAAGTCTGCTCCTGTAACATGCTGTCGGTCTCGCCCGGCAATGGCCAAACTCTCAAAGAAGATGATAAAGAGATATGCTCCGCACCAGTAAGGTCAGGGCAAGCCAAAGCTTTAGTCTCCCGTCATGATGATAAAACCAGGGAGAAGTATGGGCAGACGCTCGCCACCAAAAGAAGAAGCATGCTACCCCACTCCTCCTCCATATGGAGGCATAAGGGCAAAGATGTCAATCTCTGAAAACCAAGGCATGTCTAGCGTCTTTAATAAAACACCGCCAGTCCCTCCTGAGGTCAGGATAGGGGGCAACATTCTTGGCCTTGCCATGATGACAGAATTATATGAAAAATTGCAAGAAGTTGAATTGCTGCATAGCAAGCTGAATGAAATGGGTTTCCATACACCTGGTCTGCACTCAAATCCACCAATTCTGGCGGTGACGGGTGGGCCCGAAATAGAACAGATAAGGGAAATGAAACCTGCCGAGGAAGAAATTACTAAGGCAGAACTGTATGAGACTAAACAAGGGGCTGATGAACCTGCTCTGGATTATATCCGCCGATGAAAGAACCTTTGCGCTGGATGTCGGCACCCGCCGTACCATGAGGAGGCTGTCCAGATATGCAAGCGCAACCTGAAGATAGAAATATTAACAAGGTTGATTGGCATCGAAGTCAAGTCCTTTGATCTCCTGAATGAGATTGTGGCTGATATTGAGGCCTTTGTGACAAAATATTGCCCGGCCGCTGCCTCCCTAAGTCAAAAGAACAAGCCTGCCAGTGAACAACTGATGCATAAATATATTCACATTGCCAATTTTCAAAGCTTTCAAGAAACGAAGGAAGAAGGCAAAGAAGGCAGCTATCTCTTCGTCGGCAAAGACTGGCGAGCTAGGCCATTCCCTAAGGAGCAAAACGACTAAACCCTACTCCTTTCCTAAGGAAAAGACTCGGGCCCTGTTCGAGTGGGTCACCCACTACAACAAGGATATACTCCCAAGAAAAGATGACACCCCGCTCTGGGGTAGATGTATACCAAAAAAAAAGGGGGGGGAAGAAAAAATGATGATGGTGAAGGATGCCAATGATACCCCTTCCTAGGGGCAGATGTACACATGAAAGATTTAAAAAAAATGATGAGGGATGCAGATGATGCCTCGTTCTGGGGGCAGATGTATTAACACACAAAAAAAGATGATGAAATGATGCAAGATACAAATGATACCCCATTCTGAGGAGGGGGATGCATATCAAAAAAAAAAAAAAGAAGAAAGAAGAAAAAAAATAGGAAGAAAAATGATGATTATAAGATGATGGAAGTTTCAAATGGTACCCCATCCCGGGGGCAAATGTATGCCAAACAATGAGAAATATTGATGGTATCCCATTCTTGGGACAAATGTACACCAAAAGAATGATGGAAGACACACATGGTTCCCCATTCTAGGGGTAAATGTATGAAATATCAATGGCGGCATGCCTGGCCGTTGCTGGATATGCTCATCCCTTTAAAGGGGCAATGATCATTTATGGCAATGATGAATAAAATTGGAGCATTGACCTTGCAAGGGCCATCCTATCACAGACTCTTACACTGCACGTCTGCTGTTGATGTCAGGGACTATCCGAATGATGGAATCCCAGATGGCAATGAACAATGAATGATGGATCAATGAAGAATGATGGAAGCTCGCCTAACCACCGGCGTTCAAGTCAACAGAGGCTCGATGAGATCCAATATATAATATATATATATATATATATATATCAAACATCAAGGTGTCGGCATGTAAGCTGATGGACGAACAATGGCACTCGAATGAGTGAATGATAGATACATCGGTAATCAGACCGATAGATGCTCCAAGATGAAGATGATGAATACATCGGCGCCCAAGCTGATAGAAGTTCAACAGTGCCTACAAGATGTTCATAGAAGTTCAACAATGCCCCCAGATGTCAACTATCGGCGTTCGCACCAACCGATGTTCAACTACTTTCCACAGTTGCCAAATGTATACCCATCGGCGTCCAAACCGACAGATGTCGAGGTTCAATCATTCACTTTCAAGCCAACAACCATCGGCATCGTAGCCGATATATGTTAAACATTCAGTCATCGGCACCCTGGCCGATAGATGCCCGATGATCCTCTGGAGTGCTAGAGATGTCTAGCCATCAGCATTCGAGATGACGGATGCTCATAAATATGGATTGCCAGTATGGCTAGCTAAGAGAAATCAAAATTCTAGCTATCGGCGCTCAGGCAGACATATATTCTACCATCGGCACTCAAGCCGACCAATGTGCAAAGATTGCCAAAGAAAAGTCAACAGAATCAGTGATATGCAAAGATGAAGATATCCAGCTGATCAAACCCCAACATTGATGATGAAACATACATGCCCAGCAAACAATCCATTTTCTTGGTCTAGTGGCACTCCGCCCTAACCAAGCTACCTTTCCTTGGCTTAGTGGCATCCAGCCCTAGCCGAGATACACCCTTTTCCTTGGTCTAGTGGCATTCCGCCCTGATCAAGCTACCTCTCCTTGGTTTAATGGCATTCCGCCCTAACCGAGCTACCCTTCCTTGGTCTAGCGGCACTCCGCCCTAGCCGAGCTACACCCTTTCCTTGGATTAGTGGCACTCCGCCCTAACCAAGCTACCTTTCCTTGGCTTAGTGGCATCCAGCCCTAGCCGAGATACACCCTTTCCTTGGTCTAGCGGCATCCCGCCCTAGCCGAGATACACCCTTTTCCTTGGTCTAGTGGCATTCCGCCCAGATCAAGCTACCTCTCCTTGGTTTAATTGGATTAGTGGCACTCTCCGCCCTAACCAAGCTACCTTTCCTTGGCTTAGTGGCATCCAGCCCTAGCCGAGATACACCCTTTCCTTGGATTAGTGGCACTCCGCCCTAACCAAGCTACCTTTCCTCGGCCTAGTGGCATCCAGCCCTAGCCGAGATACACCCTTTCCTTGGATTAGTGGCACTCCGCCCTAACCAAGCTACCTTTCCTTGGCTTAGTGGCATCCAGCCCTAGCCGAGATACACCCTTTCCTTGGATTAGTGGCACTCCGCCCTAACCAAGCTACCTTTCCTTGGCTTAGTGGCATCCAGCCCTAGCCGAGATACACCCTTTCCTTGGATTAGTGGGCACTCCGCCCTAACCAAGCTACCTTCCTTGGCTTAGTGGCATCCAGCCTAGCCGAGATTCCTTTCCTTGCTTAGTGGCACTCCGCCCTAACCAAGCTACCTTTTCCTTGGTCTAGTGGCACTCCAGCCCTAGCCGAGATACACCCTTTCCTTGGATTAGTGGCACTCCGCCCTAACCAAGCTACCTTTCCTTGGCTTAGTGGCATCCAGCCCTAGCCGAGATACACCCTTTCCTTGGATTAGTGGCACTCCGCCCTAACCAAGCTACCTTTCCTTGGCTTAGTGGCATCCAGCCCTAGCCGAGATACACCCTTTCCTTGGATTAGTGGCACTCCGCCCTAACCAAGCTACCTTTCCTTGGCTTAGTGGCATCCAGCCCTAGCCGAGATACACCCTTTCCTTGGATTAGTGGCACTCCGCCCTAACCAAGCTACCTTTCCTTGGCTTAGTGGCATCCAGCCCTAGCCGAGATACACCCTTTCCTTGGATTAGTGGCACTCCGCCCTAACCAAGCTACCTTTCCTCGGCCTAGTGGCATCCAGCCCTAGCCGAGATACACCCTTTCCTTGGATTAGTAGCACTCCACCCTAACCAAGCTACCTTTCCTTGGCTTAGTGGCATCCAGCCCTAGCCGAGATACACCCTTTCCTTGGTCTAGCGGCATCCCGCCCTAGCCGAGCTACACCCTTCCTTGGTCTAGTGGCACTCCGCCCTAACCAAGCTACCTTTCCTTGGCCTAGTGGCATCCCGCCTTAGCCGAGCTACACCCTTTCCTTGGATTAGTGGCACTCCGCCCTAACCAGGCTACCTTTCCTTGGCTTAGTGGCATCCAGCCCTAGCCGAGATACACCCTTTCCTTGGTCTAGCGGCATCCCGCCCTAGCCGAGCTACACCCTTTCTTGGTATAGCGGCACTCCGCCCTAACCAAGCCATCCCTCATCATGATCTAATGACATTCCGACTTGTCACCCTCCCAAAAAAGAGGGGAAGAGAGAATAAAAGAATGAAAATAATAAATAATAAAAGATGGGGTTAAAAATAGAGATACCCCGCCGGTCTTGTTCAGGCTTTCTGAGCAAGGGCAAAAATAGCTAAAACCCAGCTGTGGTGAAAACCCGAAAGGGCACTGCAGGCAAAATCGGGTACCCCGCCACGTGAAAACCCGAAAGGGCGCGTGGGCAAAAGCAAGAGGGGGCT
This sequence comes from Amorphophallus konjac, assembly GCA_022559845.1. NCBI lineage: Eukaryota > Viridiplantae > Streptophyta > Magnoliopsida > Alismatales > Araceae > Amorphophallus > Amorphophallus konjac. Next base: position 175,394,379 of record CM040127.1, on the reverse strand, counting down.
GGCTCCGACGAAAACCCGAAAGGGCGCTTGAGTCAGTAATGTGGTGATCCTAAAGAAGCCTCACCTCCCGCCATAAACTTCTCATCGATCGACCGGCACCTTGCCCGATCAGCGATCAAACCCACCCAGTATAGACCCTACGTCTGTCCTGATAAAACCCTCATACCTTGTCCAAAGTCCCACCATGGTGAAGTTCACCGTTGATTGACTGGCATCCTGCCCGATCAATGATGAAACCCATTCCAGTTTAGACCTTACGTCTATCCTGATGAAACTTATGAAATCCTTGCATTGGTATAAACCCAATACCGATGATGAAACCCGCTGTTGGTCGATTGGCGCCCTGCCCGATCAACGATAGAACCAGCCCAGTGTAGACCTTACGTCTATTCTGATGAAATTCATGAGATCCTTGCATTGGTATAAACCCAATACCGATGAGAAACCCACCTTTGGTCAACGGGCTAGCCGCCCGATCGACAAAGAAACCGGTCCGGTTTAGACCTTACGTCTGTTCCGACTAGATCTGCATATCTCTTTACGTCCCGCCGTGATGAAACCTGCTGTTGATCGATTGGTACACTGCCCGATCAACGATGAAACCTATCCAGTTTAGACTCTACATCTATCCTGATGAAACCTATGAAATCCTTGCATTGGTATAAACCCAATACCGATGATGAAACCTGCTGTTGATCGATTGGCGCACCGCCCGATCAACGATGAAACCTGTCCGGGCTAGACCCTACGTCTATCTCGATGAAACCTATGAAATCCTTGCATTGGTATAAACCCAATACCGATGATGAAACCTGATGTTGATCGATTGGCGCACTGCCCGATCAACGATGAAACCTGTCAGGGCTAGACCCTACGTCTATCCCGATGAAACCTATGAAATCCTTGCATTGGTATAAACCCAATACCGATGATGAAACCTACTGTTGATCGATTGGCGCACTGTCCGATCAACGATGAAACCTGTCAGGGCTAGACCCTACGTCTATCCCGATGAAACCTATGAAATCCTTGCATTGGTATAAACCCAATGCCGATGATGAAACCTGCTGTTGATCGATTGGCGCACTGCCCGATCAACGATGAAACCTGTCAGGGCTAGACCCTACGTCTATCCCGATGAAACCTATGAAATCCTTGCATTGGTATAAACCCAATACTGATGATGAAACCTGCTGTTGATCGATTGGCGCACTGCCCGATCAACGATGAAACCTATCCAGTTTAGACCTTACGTCTATCCTGATGAAACCTATGAAATCCTTGCATTGATATAAACCCAATACCGATGATGAAACCTGCTGTTGATCGATTGGTACACTGCCCGATCAACGATGAAACCTGTCCGGTTTAGACCTTAGGTCTATCCCGATGAAACCTATGAAATCCTTGCATTGGTATGAACCCAGTACCGATGATGAAACCCGCGACTGATCGATTGGCACACTGCCCGATCAGCGATGTAACCTGTCCGGTTTAGACCTTATGTCTATCCTGATGAAGCCCATGAAATCCTTGCTTCGATATAGACCCAATATCGATGATAAGAGCGGCTATTAATAGAGCGATACACCGCCTGATCAATGCTAAAACCCGTCCGGGGTAGACTTTTCGTCTGCTTTGACGAAAATGATGCACCCATTCTCAAATCAACCCGGACCTTCTGTCTAGATAGATGATAAAACATCATCCCTTTGCGTTAAATGTTAAACCCCACATTAACGATGAAACCTACATTTTCAGCGAATGGCTTCGTGCTTAAGCTGCTACACACATTCTCGAGTCGATCTGGACCTTCCGTCTGGATGGATGATGAAACCCTATTCCCCTTGCGTTGATGGCAATCCCCACATCAACGATACCGCCATGCTCCCGGCAAACGGCTTCGCGCCTAAGCCGTAAAACACACTCAAGTCGACCAAGGCCTTCCACCTAGGTAGACAATGAAAACTTATGCCCCTTGCATTGGTGTTAGCACCCACATCAATGATGATACATACACAAGCTGAGCCCATGGGCTATAAAACCAAAGTTTCTATAAAAAAAAGAAGAAGAGGAAAAGAAGAGACAAAATGGGGTTAAAAATAGAGATACCCTGCCAGTCTTGTTCAGGCATTCTGAACAAGGGCAAAAATGGCTAAGACCCAGCTGTGGTGAAAACTCGAAAGGGCACTGCAGGTAAAATCGGGTACCCCGCCACGTGAAAACCCGAAAGGGCGCGTGGGCAAAAGCAAGAGGGGGCTGGCTCCGGTGAAAACCCGAAAGGGCACTTGGGTCAGTAATGTGATAATTCAAAAGTTCCATGCCAACCGGCACGCTACCTTTACCTCCCCTTCACTGATGAAGCCTTCCATCGGTCATCTGGCTCTATGCCCCACCGATGATAAAGCCTTTCCGGGGTAGACCTTACGTTCACGCTGATGAAATCTACATACCCTCTTTCAAACGTCCCACCGACAATGAAACCCATCACCATTCTGCTAAAGCCTATCCAGCTCAGACCTCACGTCTGTTCTGATGAAACCTACGCATTTCTTGGCAAAGTCCCACCCGTCATAAAACCTGCTGGAATAGACCTTACGTCTGTCCTGACGAGACCTGCACCTTTACATACGTCCCACCGTTGATCGACCGACACCTCGCCCGATCAATGATGAAATCCTCTGTCTGGTTTAGACCTTACGTCTATACTGATGAAACCTAGTCGGTATAAACCCAATATCGATGATGAAACCAACTGTTGATCGATTGGCACCTCGCCCGATCAATGATGAAACCCTGTCAGTCTAGACCTTTCGTCTACTCTGATGAAACTTAAAACACTTTCTTTGCATCGATATAAACCCAATATCGATGATGAAACCAACTGTTGATCGACCGGCACCTCGCCCGATTAATGATGAAATCCACTGTCCGGTTTAGACCTTACGTCTATACTGATGAAACCTATAACACTTTCTTTGCATCGATATAAACCAAATATCGATGATGAAACCAACTGTTGATCGATTGGCACCTCGCCCGATCAATGATGAAACCCTGTCAGTCTAGACCTTTCGTCTATTCTGATGAAACTTATAACACTTTCTTTGCATCGATATAAACCCAAATCGATGATGAAACCAACTGTTGATCGACCGGCACCTCGCCCGATCAATGATGAAACCCTGCCAGTGTAGACCTTACGTCTATACTGATGAAACCTATAACACTTTCTTTGCATCGATATAAACCCAATATCGATGATGAAACCAACTGTTGATCGATTGGCACCTCGCCCGATCAATGATGAAACCCTGTCAGTCTAGACCTTTCGTCTATTCTGATGAAACTTATAACACTTTCTTTGCATCGATATAAACCCAATATCGATGATGAAACCAACTGTTGATCGACCGGCACCTCGCCCGATCAATGATGAAACCCTGCCAGTGTAGACATTCCGTCTATTCTGATGAAACTTATAACACTTTCTTTGCATCGATATAAACCCAATATCGATGATGAAACCAACTGTTGATCGACTGGCACCTCGCCCGATCAATGATGAAACCCTGCCAGTGTAGACCTTTCGTCTATTCTGATGAAACTTATAACACTTTCTTTGCATCGATATAAACCCAATATCGATGATGAAACCAACTGTTGATCGACCGGCACATCGCCCTATCAATGATGAAACCCTGCCAGTGTAGACCTTCCGTCTATTCTGATGAAACTTATAACACTTTCTTTGCATCGATATAAACCCAATATCGATGATGAAACCAACTGTTGATCGACCGGCACCTCGCCCGATCAATGATGAAACCCTGCCAGTGTAGACCTTCCGTCTATTCTGATGAAACTTATAACACTTGCTTTGCATCGATATAAACCCAGTATCGATGATAAAACCAACTGTTGATCGATTGGCACCTCGCCCGATCAATGATGAAACCCTACCGGGATAGACCTTACGTCTGTTCTGATAAAACTACATATCCTTTCATGTCCCACCTGCAATGAACCTACCCAGTTTAGACCTTTCGTCTATTCTGATGAAGCTTAAGCTCCTTTGCATCGACATGAGCCCAATGTCGACAATGAAACCACGCACTAGTCGATCGGCAAATCGCCACGGTCAGCTTTGAGGAACAGTCCACTCGTCTGTTCCAGATGCATGTCTTCCGTTAGCCAACAGGCCCAGCAAAGGCAATCCCATCAGATACCGATACGCGGTGGAGCGAGCCCCCATTCTTTCCCTGAGTGGATGGACGCTCTCCTGCTGAACACGGGTCGTCCGTATAAAGGTAGCTGAGACTGTCACTCCTCCACATGAAGGAAATAACAGCACATGATACAAGATGTACAGCCGATCGGGGCTTCAAGCCGACAGATACAAGATGTTCAGCCAATCGGGGCTTAAGACCGACAGATACAAGAGGTACAGCCGATCGGGGCTTCAAGCCGACAGATACAAGATGTTCAGCCGGGCAGGGCTTCAAGCCGACAGATGCCAGATGTTCAGCCAATCAGGGCTTAAAGCTGACAGAAGTCAAATATGTAGCCAATCAGGGGCCTGAAACCGATAAATGTCAGATGTGCCAGTTGATCAAGGCTCAAGCCGATAAATGTTCAGCTGATCGAGGCTCAAGCCAAGAAGATCGTGCCAGGATGAAATCCCGGTATGAGGATACTGCCAAGCTATAAATGAAGGAATGAGTCAATAGCATTGAGCTAAAGATGCACCTGCGGACACCGTGCCGCTTATTCTGCACTTACGCCGTCTGCAGGTGGGGGGCATTTGTTGACAGCTAAAATATAAACAAAGATAAATATGGGACCAGACCAGCAACGAAGACTGGAAGATGCCTGCAAAGTCAGGATTGAGGGAGGACCCTCACTACTGACTAATTGCCCGGCCAGGACCTTCTCAGGCCTGGCTGATGTCCGGTGTTATCATCATCCAGACGACGATACTGATGAAGCGCTGAGAACCTTGGATTTGTTTCCGGGGAGATCATGTCACCATAAGAAAGGGGCCTTCGTCGGTTCTGATATGTTTTAGGAAATCAATAAGGCTGAACAGAATATGGGCTTTAAAAATGGGCCTGTTGAATGGGCCTGTTAACATGCTATTGAGGATGGGCCTGATACCCCTCGCGCCGAGAACCTCCCCATGGCCACAGGTGCGCCGGGAAGCCCCTCCATGGGAGCACGCCGGGAACCCCTGCTATAGGCGTGCCGAGAATCACTTGCGATGGACAGGGTTATATAACCCCTTTTTCTCCCACGAGAAGAGGGGAGGAGGATCGAAAAGAAAGAAAAAGAAAAGGATAGCCAGATAAAGAGACCAACAGAGAGAGAGAGCCTCCTCCGCTGAGAAAAGAGAGAAGAGATCAATCAGAAGAGAAGGAGAAGAAGAAGAAGCTCCAGGTGGGCAGGCAGCTGGGGAGGGAGAGGAGTCAATGCTCCGCCCTCCCCCATGTTTTCTTTTCTTCTTCATGTAATTATACGAGTTTTATCTCGATGCATCGGATGTAACCGGGATATTCCGGCCTCTGTTTTATCTCCTTTCCCTCACTCCCTCCTTGTAATTGGTCTGAGTCTTGGAATGATATTATGAATGAAACGCTCCAATGGCCCGTTTGGGTGCTGGGTGATTGAAGTATCTGCCGGCTATCTCTCCGTCAGCTGCCATGTCTTTCCTTTATATGTTTTCATCTTTATCTCAACCGAAGCTCTGCCCTCTGTCTTTCTATGCATATATCTTTTATTTAAATGTCCAGACGATTCGGGTTTCAGAGTCGTTTCTATGAGTCTGTTCTTCGAAGAGGAATGAAGATAGGGCCCCTACCCTCATCTAATGGGTTATTGGGCTCTGTTTCCTTCTCCCCTCCTGTCTCGATGGCAGATCCCCGATATACATTCGAGTTTTCCTTCGAGGCTCCCCCCTTTATGCCATTCAGGAACCAGATACATCGATTTCTCGATTCCCTGAACTGCTGGTTATGAGATATATGCTTAATCTGTAGATGAATGCAACCCCACGAGGTTATGATACGTGATGACCTCGACCCCTGGGCCCTCCATTCTAACCCGTGAATGATTAGGGCCTAGAATTCCAGTGCTGAGGGTTGTGTCGTTCCTCCATCGCTGGTTTGTTTCCTCGATGCCATTGGGCTCGTCCAGGTGATCAGAGGCAGTCATCCCTTGATCTCCTCGGACGGCTGGCGGCAAACAGATAAAAATTTCCACAGGACATTGTGAGAGGGTCTTATTTCATCTACTGACTTCGCCTTCCAATTCCCTTGGCATCCCTCCAGTAGAAATCTTCATGTAATCCCAGAAATCTCTAGAACAGAGTGCCGTAATCAAGCCATAAACCCATTCTGGCCTTGAGCCCTTTCACCTTCCCGGCGTGGCCGTTGCCACGCCGAGAGCTATGCGGCCGAGAGGGCTTCCCCCTCTTCCCTTCAGTATGTTGACAAAACCCTCAATCCTGTTCATTTTCCAAGAAAACCCTATGTAATACAGCCTTCCCAGCCCGGGGGCCTCCCAGCGCCAGGTTCTCGGCGCGGTGACGAGCGCGCCGAGAACCCCTGCGCCGAGAACCCCCCTTGGCCAATAAAAGCCACGCCGAGAACCCCTTGGCCGATAAAAGCCGCGCCGAGAGCTTCCCCCGGCCAATAAAACCCATGCTGAGGTTCCTTCTTTGGCCAATAAAACCCAGGCCAAGATCCACCTTCACACCATCACCCCCCAATCCCTTTAATCTCTCCACACATCTGTCCAGAGGATGTTCAGAGACCATCACATACGCCGCGAGGAGATACAGTAATGGGGAGGACCTCCCCTACATTCCTATGTCCCGAATTGGATTCACATGCAACCCCGTGGGTTCGGTGGACCTTGTCTTTACAAGGGTTTCGTCGGTCTCCGAGAAGGGGAATAGTGACCGATGCTAGAGACATGTACAGTCTCTTTGAGCCTTAGTGCTCCCTCATCTTCCGGCTTTCATCCCGGCACTCCGTAGATGTCAGCCTATATCATTCCCTGGCAAATGCTAAGTCCAGGGGAGGTGCTGCCAAAATTCTCCCGGGATGATGAAAGACAATATTGAACTATCCCCGGGACTCTGCACATCAATGGTGAAAGAGGTCCTCTATGCTGGATTGGTCTTCCTCAGTTCCTCTCAACCTCTGGCCTTCTTTTGAAGCACAAACCAAAATCAGTTGAGGCCCGATGAATAGATGCATTTTGATCACCCAGGGCCCATCTACTTTGACCTGGATCTCCAGGAAATCCACGTGCGAGGGCACAACATTGAGCGTTCACTTACATTTCATCGTCTCGCATCGGATTTATGAGTAACCCCTTTAGCTCGGGAGGGCTATGCCACTGCATGAGTTCCGCCGGCTTCCCTAAGGGAAAATCAAACATTGCCCCATGGCATATATATATAGGTAGGGAGGTTTGGCCTCTCTCTTTCTCTCGGCTTTCATCCCGGCACTCCGTGGGTGATAGCCTATTTCCCCCTGGGCATGATCCAGATTAAGGGGAAATGATGTCGAAATACTGATCGATGCTTTAAACCTTCATCATGGCCACGGCTCAGTCTTTGAACCGCTGACTTAACGATATCGTCTCTGAGCCGTTGGCTTAACGATACCGTCTGCTACTACAGCTGATGTTGTTATCTTGCCCGCCTTCCTGGCTCTGGTATGAAGTTCCATTTTGCGCACATGAATACATGTTTGCCTCTCGAGGCCTCCTATTTTGGCGTTTAATCAAGGGTTGTCCTTCCTTGGAAGGGCGTAATTAACGTCATAGCCTTTATGGTATGACGGACTTCTGGTCCTGACTCGGACCTCACAATCGACTGACCAAGTCAGATCGAGCACACAATGAAATTGTCACACACGTGACTGGCACGCCTAATAAACAAAACAAATAAATAAGTGATGGGGACATCGCTTACCACTTCCCACTTCTCCATGGGTCCGGATGATTGCCATTATGTTCAGCTTGATTTCCTAAGTTTAGCTATGTATTTTTATATATTTCTTGAGTCATTTTGATGTAATTTCCCCTTTGTTTTGAGTCATGTCCCTAGGTCATCATGCTATTTACCTATGTTTGTTAGGCTAGGGGGTCATATGGGCCCAATTAGATGGGCCTGGCCCATGGGCGCCCTCTTCCTTCCCCACCCCATTGCTTATTTGCTTTTAGCACTTTCTCCAGGGACTTTTTGTAAATGTTGGGATTCCTATAAATAGGACCCCAACTCCACTTGAGTTGAGTAATGAAAAAATTTGAATATCTTGAGCATAAGTGCATCCCTCCCTCTCTCTCTCTAGCTTTCTCGCTATTCCTCTCTCTCTCTCTCTAAAGGGGGCGGCCCCCATTCTCTCTCCTCCCCACTCCAAATTTGAAATTCACTCTCTCTCCTCCCTATTCACCTCTATTTAAGACCCCTCCCCCTTCCCCATACCTTCCATTTACTCCCCCTCCAACCCCTAGGTGGAACCCCTTTCTCCTAGGCACCCCTTGGCATTCCCCATACACCCCCTCACTTCCCCAAGCACCCCCTTCACCCCTCCCAAGTTAAAATTTGAATTTTCCTCCCTTTGGGGACTGCACCCCATTCATTCCAAGCCCCTTCACCTCCCTAGGTCGCAGCCCCCACCTTCTCCAACCAAGTTCTTCCACCCTTCTCTTCCCCTTGATCCATCTGCAGGTGACAGAAACAGGGTCATCTTGCAGAAGCATCCACGGATTCATACGGCATCATCTGAAGGCGTACCATACCTTTATGGAAAGGGCATCCAGTCATCTTCGCAGGCGAGGTGATTCCATCCCGTTCCGAGTTCGGGGATGTCCGGGAGAGCCAATCTCCCCCGACTGCGCAGAGCTCCCTCTGCAGAGGTCCTGAACCCGGTTCGAAGCTGCACCACGGCCGACGGTGGAAGATTCAAGCCACGAGTCCTTCTACAAATATCTTCCTCCACCTGTCCTCTTTCTGGGTCAAGAAGCAGAAGTGCGTTCGGAGTCCGGAGGTCAGAGCTTTTGTTTTTCTCCCTCGACTGGTCGGGTCTGCCTCCCACAACCTGCAGCGACCTGCTGTCACTCATCGGCGTCCCCCAGTCCACCCCGACCTCAGACGGCTTCCCCACCAGTTTTCCCACGAAGAGGGTCCGTCCACGGTTCCAGCAACTTTGATGGTTCGAGATTTGGTGCCCGAGAGCGGCCGGGAAAACTTATGCAAGTCATTGTTCATGTCAGGTAGCTGTTGCGGCCAGAACCTGCCACTCTGTTCAAAGCCCGACCCGGACCGGCAGCTGCAGCAGAAGAAATCAAGAAAATTCAGGGCCATCTGCGTGTTAGATACGAGGAATTCTACGCTGGTCTCGCCTCCAACGAAATTCTGGAACGTGATTTACGGTATCTACAGCGACTGGCAGTCAGCCATCACAGCGAGCAGGGAGCTTCCGTTTCGGCCTCACCTACGCGTCTTCCGGCGAATCTCCCTCCCCCGCCTGGCCGGCTTACCGCCCCTCCCTGCGTGGAGGTAGTGTTTGAGTGTACTTAATTGTCCCCACCCTAAGTTCACCCTCCTGCGCGAGGAGTAGTGATTGTAATCATTCAAACAGGATTGAAGCTTCACCGGCGTAGTGTGCGGGGAACCACACTTCCCCGCTCGCCCTCGTCTCCGAACGGGGTTGGTTTCTTCAAACCAACCAGGTGAGCTCTAAACTTTGCTCCATTACTCTCTAGTGTCTGTTCATTTAATATCCGTAGACATAGCTCCGTTGTGCAAGCGAGAGAGTGCCCGACCCCACGGCCCCACTTACGAGCGGTCACCGTGGGCAGTGAGCGAGTGGGACCTTGTGCCCCAATTGGCACCGGCCAGCCCCTTGAGTGTGGGCTACGTACCCTTGGGAGGACAACCCAAGCCTTGCTGGCACTCTACCAGCAAGGGTCTTGATCCATCACCTCCCTTTAGCATCATCTAGTCACCCCGGGCTCGTGTATGTGCGACGGCGAATTAGCCCCGATTTATCAACTTAATTGCTATGTGGTTGTGCTTGCGGAGTAGGTCCTAAGTTTTTTGTATGCTTGCTGCCTACCCCATATTTGTGTCACATCAGTTGGTATCAGAGCAAGTTATAGACTTGTCTCTACAAGCCTAGGTCCTAGGGTATTTGCATTTTCATCATCCGTGTGCATGTCCACCCGTAGTGGTACCTTGTACCGAGCCGACCCCTCTACCTCGGTTCCACCATGAATCCCATTCCCCAAGGTTACCCAAACATCCCTAGGGAGGCTCCCCAAGCTGCCATGGATCGACTTGAGGCTGTCATTCAAGCCCTCTCAGAGAAAATGAGTGGGATTTCCACCCGCCTAGAGAGACTCGATGAAACTAGGGCCCCGCCTAAGAACCATGCCCAACGGGCACCCCCTCCACGAGTTGAACTTGATAGGGAGGACCTTGAGGATGACTTCCACCGTGAGTATGAGAGGCCCCGCCAACCTAGATATTTTGAAAGGCGACCACAGGAGGATCTAGATGATTACCTCTTGAGGATGATTAAGGTTGAGGCTCCTAACTTTGATGGGTCACATAATCCACATGTCTACCTAAAATGGGAGAAGGCTATGGACCAATACTTTGGTTGGTACCCTATGACGGAAGATAGGAAAGTTAGGCTCGCGAATATGCACCTTACCAAACTTGCTAAGACCTATTGGATGAGTGTAGAAACTAGGAAGAGGATTAGGAGGAAAGAACCAATCCATACCTGGGAAGACATGAAGACCCAACTTAGGCTCCAATACCTCCCCAACTCCTACCATGAAGACCATAACCCGAAGAGCACTCCCACTCCCCCGTTTCCTCCCAGTCAACCCAAGACTTCCCTTAGGGCCCCCACTCCACCTAGGCCCATGACGGCCATCACCCAGCCTAAAACTCTCCATCAAACCCACACCCCACAAGCTTCCACGGTCCCCACCACTACCCCTCCATCTTCCCCTAGAAGGGACACACCTCCCACAATCAATCAACCCAATCCTCCTCGACCCACCCATCTTCCACTACCAACCCCAATCCTACCCCAACTTAGGTCTCCACTTCTTCCACTCCCAAACCCAACCCAAGTTCAAGCACCCTCACCACCCCGAGTGCACCATGCCCCAACCTTCATCACCCCATCCACAAAAGACCTTCCCATTCCCTTGGAAAGCAAAACCCCCACACCCCAAAAGGATGAGAACGTGATTGAGGAATATGAGGCTTCCCTAGATTGGGAGGAAGAATATGAAGCCCAATGCCAAAGGTTGGGTCAAGAAGGCTCCTCTTTATCCAAAGAGACCACAACGAGCCTAACTAGGAACATCCTCCCCCTTGAGTTGCCAGATGACCATCCAAGTCCCCCCACCCATCCTTCCATAAGACCTGTGATTTTAGGGGAACCCCTCCTTGAGTGGCTAAAGCAAGACCTCCTCCTCCACATCATGCACCCCCCTATGGAAAATCATTACCCAATTGTGCCCACCTCTCCATTCTACACAACCTTCCAATCGTTCTCCTTTGTAGGAGCCATGAGGGACTTGGTTAGGAGTGTATTTTGGCAAATAGAGGTGATAAACATGTGGGCCTTAGAAGCAAGCAACATGGGGTACCTTAGTTTCTCACACCCCTCTATCGGGACCATCACCTCCATTTACACCAAGGGTCCTTGCACGAGTAAGCTCTTATTGTTTCTACCTGAGCCTAATGAGTTTTACCTCACCCCCTTGCCCTCCTACAAGGAGCCTTGCGTTGGGCCCCACCAGGATCATGACTTCCACTTCCCTATGTGTGCTAGGGACCCTAGGACGATCACTTAGATTGAAACTCCCCTCCACGTCACTCACCCCTTAACCCATCTTGATCTGTTTGGCCACTCCCCATGGGCTTCCAAGTACTCATCACTTACCACCCACTCCCTCCTACCCTCACCCACCATGTCAGTCTTAACCCACCCATTCCAAAATTCCGCCCACACTATGAGAGTCAAGGCCAAGGGTGACATCAACCTTGGAGATAAGGGAGTGACCCATCCCAAGAACCGCTTCGATCCCCATGAGTGGAAACCCCCAAATCTCACAGATGGGACCATCTTGATAGGAATCCATGTATCACAACCTTTCGCATCATGTGGTCAAGCTAGTCACATCATTTGTGTCACTCACACACTAGGTCCAGTGCACGATAGGTTTACATTTGGACAAATTGGTCTTCCCCAACTCTCCACCCGTCTCATGCATGATAGGGCCACTCATGGCTACCCCGGTCCACCTAAGTGCACCAAGGTCCACATGGTTTCTAAGCATGATAGGTCAATTCATGGATGCCCTGGTCCTCCTAAGTCTGTCAAAACCAAACTAACACTTGATAGGGCTGAATTTGGTTGTCCAGGCCCACCCTTCATCGCTAAAGGATCATTCACAACTTTGCATGGTAACATCCGCAAACACACCAACAAAAGCAATAAGGTGTATAAGAAATCGGCCGATTCCCACCGACGCCACCAAGAGTTTCACGTGGGTGACTTTGTGATGGTGAGAACTGAGAGACCTTCCCCTGGGAATGTCTCAAAACTGAGGTCGCGTGGATCAGGCCCCTTCCAGGTTCGGAGGAGGATCGGCACAAATGCTTACGTGTTGGACCTCCCCGAGGAGTACGGAGTAAGTCCCACATTCAATGTGGCTGACTTGGTGCCATACAGGGGTCCCACGGTGACACCTAGTGAGAATATTGAGCCTGTTCCACTTCTTGAGAGAGTCACCACCCATAAGAGAGTTCCACCAACCCAGAGGGGCCAACGTGAGCAATTGGAGCGGATATTGTATGAACAGGTTACTACCATCTGGAGCAAACGGATGGGCACTACCTCGCTTGGTGGAAAGCACCAGCTACCTTCGGTGGATTTGAGAGCAACCTCGCTGTGGCTTCCTCTGCATACGATGGATCTTTACTCGACAGAGTCGAGTTCTCTGCACCCCGGGAGTATGATGGGGACATCGCTTACCACTTCCCACTTCTCCATGGGTCCGGATGATTGCCATTATGTTCAGCTTGATTTCCTAAGTTTAGCTATGTATTTTTATATATTTCTTGAGTCATTTTGATGTAATTTCCCCTTTGTTTTGAGTCATGTCCCTAGGTCATCATGCTATTTACCTATGTTTGTTAGGCTAGGGGGTCATATGGGCCCAATTAGATGGGCCTGGCCCATGGGCGCCCTCTTCCTTCCCCACCCCCTTGTTTATTTGCTTTTAGCACTTTCTCCAGGGACTTTTTATAAATGTTGGGATTCCTATAAATAGGACCCCAACTCCACTTGAGTTGAGTAATGAAAAAATTTGAATATCTTGAGCATAAGTGCATCCCTCCCTCTCTCTCTCTAGCTTTCTCTCTATTCCTCTCTCTCTCTCTAAAGGGGGCGGCCCCCATTCTCTCTCCTCCCCACTCCAAATTCGAAATTCACTCTCTCTCCTCCCTATTCACCTCTATTTAAGACCCCTCCCCCTTCCCCATACCTTCCATTTACTCCCCCTCCAACCCCTAGGTGGAACCCCTTTCTCCTAGGCACCCCTTGGCATTCCCCATACACCCTCACTTCCCCAAGCACCCCCTTCACCCCTCCTAAGTTAAAATTCAAATTTTCCTCCCTTTTGGGACTGCACCCCATTCATTCCAAGCCCCTTCACCTCCCTAGGTCGCAGCCCCCACCTTCTCCAACCAAGTTCTTCCACCCTTCTCTTCCCCTTGATCCATCTGCAGGTGGCAGAAACAGGGTCATCTTGCAGAAGCATCCACGGATTCATACGGCATCATCTGAAGGCGTACCATACCTTTATGGAAAGGGCGTCCAGTCATCTTCGCAGGCGAGGTGATTCCATCCCGTTCCGAGTTCGGGGCTGTCTGGGAGAGCCAATCTCCCCCGACTGCGCAGAGCTCCCTCTGCAGAGGTCCTGAACCCGGTTCGAAGCTGCACCACGGCCGACGGTGGAAGATTCAAGCCACGAGTCCTTCTACAAATATCTTCCTCCACCTGTCCTCTTTCTGGGTCAAGAAGAAGAAGTGCGTTCGGAGTCCGGAGGTCAGAGCTTTCATTTTTCTCCCTCGACTGGTCGGGTCTGCCTCCCACAACCTGCAGCGACCTGCTATCACTCATTGGCGTCCCCCAGTCCACCCCGACCTCAGACGGCTTCCCCACCAGTTTTCCCACGAAGAGGGTCCGTCCACGGTTCCAGCAACTTCAACGGTTTGAGATTTGGTGCCCGGGAGCGGCCGAGACAACTTCTGCAAGTCACTGTTTGTGTCAGGTAGCTATTGTGGCCAGAACCTGCCACTCTGTTCAAAGCCCAACCCGGACCGGCAGCTGCAGCAGAAGAAATCAAGGAAATTCAGGGCCATCTGCGTGTTAGATACGAGGAATTCTACGCTGGTCTCGCCTCCAAAGAAATTCTGGAACGTGATTTACGGTATCTACAGCTACTGGCAGTCAGCCATCACAGCGAGCAGGGAGCTTCCGTTTCGGCCTCACCTACGCGTCTTCCGACGAATCTCCCTCCCCCGCCTGGCCGGCTTACCGCCCCTCCCTGCGTGGAGGTAGTGTTTGAGTGTACTTAATTGTCCCCACCCTAAGTTCACCCTCCTGCGTGAGGAGTAGTGATTGTAATCATTCAAACAGGATTGAAGCTTCACCGGCGCAGTGTGCGGGGAACCACACTTCTCCGCTCGCCCTCGTCTCCGAACGGGGTTGGTTTCTTCAAACCAACCAGGTGAGCTCTAAACTTTGCTCCATTACTCTCTAGTGTCTGTTCATTTAATATCCGTAGACATAGCTCCGTTGTGCAAGCGAGAGAGTGTCCGACCCCACGGCCCCACTTACGAGCGGTCACCGTGGGCAGTGAGCGAGTGGGACCTTGTGCCCCAATTGGCACCGGCCAGCCCCTTGAGTGTGGGCTACATACCCTTGGGAGGACAACCCAAGCCTTGCTGGCACTCTACCAGCAAGGGTCTTGATCCATCACCTCCCTTTAGCATCATCTAGTCACCCTGGGCTCGTGTATGTGCGACGGCGAATTGGCCCCGATTTATCAACTTAATTGCTATGTGGTTGTGCTGGCGGAGTAGGTCCTAAGTTTTTTGTATGCTTGCTGCCTACCCCATATTTGTGTCACATCAATAAGTCAAATAAAAACAAATAAAAAAATCATATTAAAAATAAATACAGATAGACCCATCACCTGCCCGGTCAGGTCGCGGGGGTTAAGGGGGCAGCGCCCCTTGCGGGGGTTTCCGGGGGCGGAGCCCCCGGAACAAAATTTGGATTGAAGACTCAGTAATACAATTTGAGTAGGTTATCGGTGCAGTTCAACCGTGCATAGGTTCCCGGCGCAAAGGCAAGATGGCCAAGGTTCCCGGCGCAGGAAGGGTAGTTCCCGGCGCGCCCAAGAGATGGGGTTCCCGGCGCGCCCTAAGGCCATGGTAGTGGGGGGAGAAGGCCCTTCTCAGGCCGCGCAAGACCCCCCCCCTCTAACACCAGCACCCCAGCCGACGAACTACCTCAGCCCGTGGTAATAGGGCAACCATCCAATGACGGCGCTGACGCTTTCCAAGCTCTCAACACAAAACTGGATGTCCTCGTGGAACTCATGAGGACCTAGGCAGCCAAGGAAGGGAGGTCACTCGCCCCTCCAGAAAGCCCTCCCCGCGGAGATGCGTCCCAACACACTGTCGAAGGTCACTTCACCCTCCGGGGGCGATAGCTTATTCACAACATGTCAGGAGGACCTTCACAAGCCCCCCCTCCGGAGCAAGAGGCCTCCTCCACACCGAAGCAGGGGAAACCTGGGGCATGCCATCCACACCCGGAGACAAAAGTCCCCAGGGAGAGCCAAGACAGCCTGCCATCGCGCCCCTTAGCCCCACGGCGTAACAGCGGCCGGAGTTATCCCTCAGTCTGCGAGAGTTCGAGAGGCGCTTCACAGAGCAGGAGTGCGCCTTACGCGCCTTGCAGAAGACCTCTCCGCCGGAGGACAAGGAGAGATCCCCATTCTCCAACTATATCGTGAAGGCATAGGTATCTCCCAAAACCTCCATCCCGACCTTTAAGCCTTACGACGGCCAAGGCGACCTGGCCGACCACTTCGACAGCTTCGATGCCCTGATGACACTTCACGGGGCGTCTGACGCCATCAAATGCCGAGCCTTCACGACCACCCTGGTCCAAGGCGCCCAAGCATGGTTCCGGGTCCTCGCCCCCGGATCCATCCGAGACTTCAAGCAGTTTGGGCGTGTATTCAAGGAGAGTTTCACCGACAGCGGCCCCCCAAGGTCGGTAGCGGGGCTATTGGCTCTCAAACAGGAGCAGGGAGAGAGACTCCGGGCTTACATCAACCGATTTAAATCGGAAGCCCTGAGAATCCCCTGCCTGGATGTAGCCTCGGCCATAACAGTGCTGACCGGAGCCACCCGCGACGAGAACCTCCGCCGTGAACTTGTCCTCCACCCTCCCTTGACCCTTCCTGAGCTAGTGACTCTGGAGTTACGCCAAGTTGAGTGCGAAGAAGTTCTCAGCGCATGCCGAGACACTGCCAGCTCGGGTCGGGAGTGTTGTGCATCCCTTGGTTTTGATGATGACAATAGGATATGTTTGATTAATCAAGTTCTATATTGTTTCATAACAAATACAAGTGGTTTGATTGTTCCTTCAAAGTATTGGACTCATGACAAATAATGTTTCTGATCAACTCAATATAAATCTGATAGTTCAATTTATTTCTGATAAGTTAAGTAATTTCAGGTCCACTGAAATCCAAGTGGAATCAACAAATCAGAAGAAGTGTCAAAGGCCGCTTGTCGACCAGGGAAGTGGTTATGGTCGACCAACGAACCCAGCCAGAAACGTTTCAAGTCATCCGTCTTCTGCATGTGCCTTGGCTGTCGACCAAAGCCCCACTTCTGGTCGACCACAGAACAGCCAGAACATCAGACAGAACTGACGGCCATCTGTAATTCGCCCCTTGTCGACCAGCGACAAGGCTGTGGTCGACCACGGGGGACGCGAGTGTCAGCCAGAATGGAACCGCCATCAGGACACTGCTTGTTGTCGACCAGGGACCGTGTCATGGTCGACCACGGGCGTTATAGCGTCCAGAACCGAACTGTAACCGAATTCTGTTTTGGTTCCTTAAAACCTGCAGATTGTTGTTGCAGGTTGTTGGGCAGTTCAAATGATGAGATTCCGCACGGGAATCAAGGAGAGAATCGTGCTTAGAAGTGGTCAAACTTATTGTAGTCATCGGATTTAACCTTCTCCCTACTTTTTAGCAGATTGATGCGCGATCTGAATTTTGAGCGGGAAAAGCTTCAGACTTGGAAAAGAATCTGCATAAAAGTAGAAGGCCACGGATCGCTAAGGCAAGCACACAGAGGGAGCATAGAACCGAAGCTAAGAAACACACCTACATCACAGGACGAAGTAGCTCACCATCAATCAGATATCTGCAGAAGACTGAAGGCGTTCTCATTTACTGCAGAAGAAAGACTGGGCTTCAAGCTGTGCGACCTCCAGCAACAAAGCAGCTGAAGGCATCCGATTGGAAGCTCTACAGGGAGTCTAGTCTTGTTATTTATGTGATTAAGTCCCAGGCTGAATTCTTTACTTTGTTACAAAAGTCCATATTCAGTCCTGTTGCATCATCCCACCTTCACATCATTTCTATTCATCCTTACACCAAGTGTCAAGCTGTGAGGCAGCGGATTCAAGCTGTGTGTCAGCTGGTACAAGCTGTGTGTCAGCAGGAACAAGCTGTATGACAGCAGTGTCTTGTGTTTTGATTGAGATCAGAGGTTCTCATTAGTGAAGCCTTGCTTGAGTTAAGCAAGGGGTGGATGTAAGTCTCGGGAAGAGACTGAACCACCTTAAAAATCCTATCTTGTGGTTTGCTTATGTGTGTGTGTGCTTTTCTATGTGTTTGTTTTCTTCACTGATATCAACATCAATTCTGTAATTCGTTAATCACCGGCAACTCACTTAGCCAATAGATATTAAATCTAAAAAAGGGGGAAAGATCTATTCACCCCCCCTCTAGATCTATTCAGTCCGTACTCAACACGTGGTATCAGAGCCAGACTCTCCAAAAATGTGGTCTAACAACCAGGAGAGGCCTGCCGGACTGAACTCTAGAAGTTTAATGGCTGAGGGACACTCAGTAACTAGACCACCATATTTCGATGGAAATGATTTCTCATACTGGAAAAATCGTATGCAGGTGTTCTTGAGAGCACAAGATCATGAGATGTGGAGAGTAGTAAGCCGAGGACCCTACGAGCTGCCCGATGATGAGGATACCTGGACCAGAGAACAAGTCAGAAAATCAACCATCAACTGGGGAGCCATGAATGTAATGCAATGCGCACTACACCCCACGGAGTTCTCACGAGTTTCACAATGTGCAACGGCCAAGGAAATGTGGGATCGACTAGTAGTAATCTATGAAGGTACTTCAGAGGTAAGGGAGTCAAAAGCAAATATGCTAGTTTCAGAATATGAAATGTTTAGAATGAAAACTGACGAAAATATTTCTGAAATGTATGCTAGACTAGTGCAATTAACGAATAGTTTAAAAAGTCTAGGGAAAACCTACAAGGAACAGGAATTAGTAAGGAAGATCCTAAGATCCCTCACTCCTATGTGGCATACCAAGGCCACAGTAATTGAGGACTCAAAGAACCTCACAACTATGACTGTGGATGAACTGGTAGGTTCCCTAATGGCATATGAGGTCAACCTAAAGAGAAAGGAAGATGAGGGCAAGAAAAAGAAGCAGCTCGCCCTGAAAACTAAAGTAGGCACCTCTGAATTATCTGACACTGATAACTCATCTAGCACAGGTGATGAAACTGGCGAACTAGCCATGTTAACAAGAAAGTTCAGAAGGTTCCTGCGGAAGGAAGGTAAGGGATTTAAAAATCCTAAGGGCACGGTAAGGAAATCATCCCGGTTTAAGTTTGACAAAAACAAAGCTTCATCTAACAAGCTTGTTTGCTACAACTGCAGGAAGCCAGGACACGTGAAGGCAGAATGTCCAGAGGCTCCTAAGAAATCAAGCTACAAGTGGAAAGGCAAGAAACCAAAGGCAATGATAAGCACATGGAGCGAGGAAGAGGAAAGCAGCGAAGAGGAAACAACCTCCGAAGAAGAAGAAGGAAACACATGTTTAATGGCCAAAGGAGACAGCAACGATCTTGAGGTAACCTCCCCTTTTCAAGATTTTTCTAGCTCAGATTGGGAAGGAGTCTACTCAGACTTACTTGATGCATATGAAAGAATTAGAAAGGAAAATAAGAGTTTGAAGAAAAAACTTAATCAGGTCAACAATGACAGCATCCCATTTGTCAACAGAACTGAACTAGAATTAGAAATCACCACCTTGAAAAATAAGCTGAAACAATACGAGACAGATGAAGAAACTGTCAAAGGGCTGTTAGAAGAAAATGAGTCACTGAAAAACACAATTGATGAGGTAAAATTAAAGACTCAAGAAAGTGAACAACAAACTAAGGAAACTCAAGAAAGAAACAACTCACTCAAGGAGGAAAACTGTAAACTTCTGGAAGAAATAGAAAGAATCCAGAGTGAACTGAAAAACAAACAGGAAACCTTGGAAAAAATGACTAAAGGTCAAGAAAACTTAAATGCTGTCTTGGGAATAAAAGTAAACTTTCAAAAAGAAGGATTAGGATACAATCCTACGGCTAAAAAGGAATTCCAAACAAAAACCATAACTGGGACTGCTGACTCAAAAGGAAAAGGGCCCCTAATCAATCTATATCAAAACAAACAAGAGGATGTAGCTGAATGCTCCTCCAAAAGGAATAATGTCACCAAGGAAGAGAGAAACATTAAAGAGAAAACAGTCAATCAACATAAGCTTAAAAATAATAGACAAGAAACTCAAATTCACAGAAATAACCAAACAAACCAAGCACTAAATCAAGTTAAAAGACATAAATCTGAAAAACAAGGTGTCTGGAGACAGGCTGGTCGACAACCGACCCCTCCTCTGTCGACCAGAGGATCTGCCAGAACAGGCGCTGGCGTCTGGAGAAGCAGTGGTCGACCACAGGCATACCAGATGTCGACCAGAGGAACTGCCAGAACAAGCGCTAGCTTCTGGAAAAGCGATGGTCGACCACAGACACACCAGATGTCGACCATGACCAGACACGCAAACAGAAACCACAGATTTTCTAAGGTGAAACAAAATGAAAATTGGAAATCAAAAAGGTGGATTCAGATTAAAGAAACATTAGAACAAAAGCCACCCAATCTGAACAAGTTCAGAAACGAAAAATTAAAATGCTCTAACAAAATCTGGGTTCCCAAAGGATTGTTACAGCAATTTCATAATTTTACAAGGTATCTTGGACCCGGGTATCATTGGGGTCCAAAAATTTCTGTGTAATTCATGATGCAGGAATGTCTGGCAGCCATGCACAATAAATGGTACTTAGATAGTGGTTGCTCAAGACACATGACGGGAGACAAGACCAAGTTCTTCCAACTAAGCTCAAAAGATGGAGGCTATGTGACCTTTGGAGGAAATAACAAAGGTAAGATCATTGGGACAGGTAAAATAGGTAAGAACTCCTCTAACTGTATTGAAAATGTACTGCTGGTAGATGGACTGGAATATAATTTGCTGAGCATCAGTCAGCTTTGCGACAAAGGCCATAAAGTAGTATTTGACTCCAAGATCTGCAAGATTATTGAACCAAATTCAGAAACAGTCAAGTTTATGGGCCAGAGAGTAAACAATGTCTACATAATAGACTTGGATGATCCAGCCCACTCCAACCTGTGCCTAACCGCCAAGAAAGAGGACCTGACCTGGATGTGGCACCGAAGGCTAGGGCATGTTAGCTATAGGATGTTGCATAAACTTGTGAAGAATAAGATGGTTCTTGGTTTGCCTGAAATTTCGTTTGCTCAAAATGTCAAAGTATGTGAATCATGTACCCAAGGTAAGCAAACAAGAAAATCATTCAAAGGTAGAACTGAAAGTCAATCTTCTAGACCACTAGAACTTGTGCACATGGACCTTTTTGGCCCAACAAGAACTGCTAGTCTTAGTGGTAAGAGGTACGGTTATGTACTAGTTGATGATTTCTCTAGATTCACATGGGTAATATTTCTATCTCATAAAAGTGATGCTTTTTCTGAGTTTCAGGAATTCTACAAAAGAATGAAGCAGGATGGCAAGTTCAAAGTGTGTACAATCATATCTGACCATGGGGGAGAGTTTGAAAATTCTGACTTTGATCTATTCTGCAGAAACAAGGGCATAACCCACAGATTTTCCTCACCAAGGACTCCAGAACAAAATGGAGTTGTGGAGAGAAGGAACCGCACTCTTGTCGAGATGGCTAGAACCATGCTGGTTGAAGCTAAACTTCCAAGGAGATTTTGGGCAGAGGCAGTCAACACAGCATGCTACATTGTAAACCGAGCAATGGTAAGACCGGCTAGTGAAAATACACCATATGAAATGTTCAAAGGTAAGAAACCATCCCTAGCCCATTTTAGAATTTTCGGGTCAAAATGCTTTATCCATAACAATGATAAAAGGGCCTTGGACAAATTTGAACCGAAGAGTGATCCAGGAATATTCTTGGGCTATTCGGACCGATCAAGAGCCTATAGGGTCTTTAACACCAAAGATCAAGTTGTTGAAGAATCCCCTCATATTTCATTTGATGAAATCAATGATTTTGGCAAAAATGAAAAGGTTTGCAAGGAAGAAGAAGATGGAGAATTTCTGAATGACAAAGAAGAACCGATGGAGAATGAAGAAGCACAGAATCAAGAAAGCAATCGAGGTAATTCCAATGATCAAACCGAAGGAGAGGTCAACTCAGGTAACAATCTTGAAAACTTAAGACTTCTTAGAGATCATCCCATAGAAAACATCATTGGTGGAATTCATGATCCTAGGAAGACTAGATCTCAATTAAAAGAAATCAATGAACTAGATCAACTTGCACTTGTGTCCCAAATAGAGCCCAAATCAGTAGAGGAAGCATTAAAAGATGACTCATGGATAAATGCTATGCATGAAGAACTAAATCAATTTGAAAGAAATCAGGTGTGGAGTCTTGTCCCTAGACCTTCATCTCACCCCGTTATTGGAACCAAATGGGTCTATAAAAACAAGCTAAGTGAAGAAGGGGTTGTAATGAGAAACAAGGCTCGGCTGGTGGCTAAAGGGTACAACCAGGAATTTGGGGTTGATTTTGAAGAATCATATGCTCCAGTTGCTAGATTAGAAGCCATCAGGATATTGTTAGCCTTTGCAGCATCTCATGGAATCAAACTACAACAAATGGATGTAAAAAGTGCATTTCTAAATGGAATAATAAAAGAAGAAGTCTATGTGGAACAACCCCCTGGTTTTGAAAATGATGAACTTGCTAATCATGTTTTCAAATTGCATAAAGCTTTGTATGGATTAAAGCAGGCTCCACGGGCTTGGTATGAAAGGTTGAGCTCCTTCCTCACCAAGAAGGGATACATAAGAGGTAAAATTGATCAAACATTGTTTTCCAAGACCCAAGGTAAGCATATACTAATTGTACAAATCTATGTGGATGATATTGTGTTTGGATCTACCGAAGCTTCTTTATGTACTGAATTTGCAAACTTAATGACCAATGAGTTTGAAATGAGTTTAATGGGTGATTTACAGTTTTTTCTTGGATTGCAGATCGTACAATGTAGAGAAGGATACTTCATAAATCAATCCAAGTACATAAAGGAGATGCTGAAAAAGTTTGGCATGGAAAGCTGCAAACCAATTGAGTCACCCATGGGTACAAATGCAACATTGGAAGCTGATGTAAAAGGTAACATGGTAAATGCCAAGAAATACAGAGGTATGATCGGGTCCCTGCTATATTTAACTGCTTCAAGGCCAGATATTCAGTTTAGTGTATGCATGTGTGCTAGATATCAGTCTAGCCCTAGAGAATCACATTTAGGGGCTGTCAAGCGTATCCTTCGATACATTGCCGGCACCCAAGAATTGGGTTTATGGTATCCTACTTACTGCAAACTAGATTTGATTTCATATTCAGATGCTGATTATGCTGGTTGCAAAATTGATAGGAAGAGTACTAGTGGTTATTGTCAAATATTGGGTGGATGTTTAATATCATGGGCTTCTAAAAAACAGCATTCTGTGGCACTCTCCACTGCTGAGGCTGAGTATGTCGCAGTAGGGAGCTGTGGTACACAGGTTTTGTGGATAAAACATCAACTCCAAGACTACAATGTAGATCTTGGATGTGCACCTATTTTCTGTGACAACACTAGTGCTATTAATTTGTCTAAAAACCCCATTCAACACTCTAGGACAAAACACATTGAGATCCGTCATCACTTTCTAAGAGATGAGGTCTCCAAAGGAAATTTCATGCTTCATTTTGTAGAAACTGAAAAACAACTGGCAGACATTTTCACAAAACCCCTTAACAATGACAGATTTTCAACTCTAAGAAGGGAGTTAGGAATTTGTAGAATTTCTCCTGAAAATTCTTGAAATAATCATATTCATGTGTACACTGCATAGATTCTGTCATTTCTGTCTAAGTTATGTCAACTAGGTCTCTAGTACTAGTCAGGTTTTTGAGTTTGGAAGTCTAGTGTTGGGTGCTACTTCAGCAAGTTCTACAGAATACTGGTTCTCTACGGCTCATCTCTTGTGGTCGACCACAGACAAGGCGCTGGTCGACCAAGGCATCAAGACAGGAAATAGTTGGTTCCGTGACTTCGCAGTTGTCGACCACAGGCAAGGCGCTGGTCGACCAAGGCATCAGGACAGGAAATAGTTGGTTCTGTGACAGCACAGAGGTCGACCAAAGGCACCTCTATGGTCGACAGAGGATCTGAACAAGGGAAAATGAATCTAAAAAGGCTACTGGTTCTGCTAGGAAATCCTCTGATCTAAGTGAACTTTTGTGCTCAGTTTCTTCACTCATTCATCCTTATCCATACTTCCCATCCCTTGTGTCTCTATATCTCTTCATGGCCAACATTTTTTTTATCTTCAGCAAGGACTCATAAATTGAGGGGGAGAAAAAGTGTAAACTCATTCCTTGATAAAACATTGAAAAACCTAACCATATCCTTCAATAAAATCACCAAGGTAATCATTAAGAGTAGAGGTTGAGTGTAGTAATGAGAATTTGAACTGTACTACTGCAATAAATTCAAACCATAACTATGACTCTGTCACAAGATTTTGAGGACTTATGATTTTTAGTAATGAGACTGTTTCTCTACCTGTGTTTGTGCTGAACAGTAAAAATAAACTTAAATTTAACATGTATGTACATGGAATACGCCATAATTCTGCCTTCATGGTAGAGCAATGGATTGAGGTCTGAGAAACTACTGTTCTCATCTCAAAGCAAAAAATTAGCTGAAAAATAGATGGGAGACCAGTGTGTCATGAAGATCCAATCTAACTCTGCTGATATTGATTGGGCATACTGAGTAACTGGGGATATTGGCGTCTGATAAACGTATATCCTCACGGATAAAAGGTGTGTCCCAGTCATTTGTGGAATGGTTAGGCATGCTAAGTAGCCGGGGTTTCTGGCGTGTACAAAGCGTGTCTCCTCGTGTAGAAAAGCATGTGATCAACCTGACCACAGCTCTCAAATGATTCAAAAAGAAAAATTTAAAGCATCACAAAGGCAGAGAAAATGGTTGACCTAAAGCATAGCATGCAAATACAAGTTTAAAAACACTGTTCAGCTAGCATAGTTAGTCCAATTATCTCTTGAAATATATTATAAGTTCAAGGAGCCATGTGAAAGAAATTGGATATGGGGAGTCAATTTATTGGTGCAATACTTTCAAATTCATTGAACCACTATACCCACTCTATTTGGTCACAAGGTGGTCTTTGCATAAGGGTGGAAAGGTTCCATAAGTGTTCTGTTAAAGAAAGGGCGTACACTTTAATACCTTCCAAAAAGTTGAGTAATGCTGATTAAATCCTGACCGCTCGTTTTCTGCATCGTGATGGTTCACTGTCCCAGTTCTTTAAGACCCAGCCCTACTGCCCTATCCTATAAATTGCCACGGCTGGGTCCCTATTTTTTCTCATCCGCCGCCCTGTACTTCTTTCGCATTCTTCCTCTCCCGTTCTCTCTCGTCTTTCTCTCACATCCCTCCACCATGTCTCCAAAGCACGCTCCGCGGTCTACCAAGAGAACACGAGAGAAGGCCCCTGCTGAATCCTCGACGCCGTCCAAGCGTTCAAGCCAAGGGCTGCGCAGGGTCCGCCATCGGCCCCTCAAAAGTCGACCACGGCTGAGGCGGCTGACTCAGGCAGGAAGGTACCAGCTTCAGAAGAACCCATCGTCCATCCAGTGTCAGGAGTTCTCAAGCCACGGACCGTTCTGCCACCAAGGATTGTTGATTTCTCTGATGAGAAGCTGATGGAGATGTTCCCAGAACTACTGCCAATTTTTGAAGCTCAAGAGTGGACAGCGTTTGTCTCGGCACATACTCAGTATTCGCCTCAGCTTGTGCAAGAATTCTACCACAACTTGCAAATAGTGGATGGTCAGGTCTACACCGTAGTTCACGGCATCGTCATCCGCCTCGACGTCAAACTGCTCCACAAAGCGTTGAAGATTCCCAGACATGGCGCCGTCTTCAATCCTGAGGATTTTGACTTCCGAGCTGCATACACCGTCGTCACTGGCCAGCCAGCTCCTGAGGTTCTCCCTAAGTATCTGAATGCCAACACCTTCCCTCCTCTTCATAGATTGCTTCATCACATTCTTACCACCATTATCCAACCAAGAGGAGGCGCCAGAGATCAAGTAAGTCGCCTCCATCTATTTTTGCTCCATGGCCTCATCACTTGTCAACCCATTCGCCTCATCACGCTCCTCCTAAACACCTTCCAAAACATCCTACATTACCCCCAGAATTCTCTTCCATTTGCTGCCCACATATCTGCCATTCTGGAAGCAGCAAAAATACCATTTCCCCATGCTCCGCGCATTGTAATTTCCAAATGGCACATCTACAACTTTCACTTCGTGACCACATTTTTGGGGTTTAAGAAGGTAGGAGACCAAATTCAGCGCACTCTACCATCCAAGGGCAAATCCACGGCTCCATTGCCACCCTCTTCTCCACCACATACACCTATACAAGTTAGTCCTACTGTCACACCTCCACCTGTGGTGCCTCAAGCTACCCCTACTACCACCACTACTGCCCATCCTTCAGCTTCCCTTTCTATAGTGCCCTGGCATCCAGGCATTGCTGCCACTCATGCTCAATCTACTTCTGTTCCACCTACCCAAGCTCCATCTCATTCTGTTCCACCTACCCAAGTTCCACCTACCTCCACTCCTTCTACTTTTGCTCCACCACCATCCTTCACATCCAACACTGAGTCTCACGGAGTGCTTCTCCAGATAGCATCTCAGTTGTCCTCTCTCACCACCCAATTCCATTCCTTTCAAGAGAATATGAATGCTGCCACCGGGCGCCTGGAGCAGAAAGTCCAAAGGCTGGAACAACAGATGGAGGCCAGGTTCATCAAGCAAAAGGAATACACTGACCATGCTAGTTCTCGGTTCAACAGACTAGTTGGCACCTTAGGTCAAGTGTCAGAAGAAATGGGAAACCGCATAGAGTTCACCACCAAGCAGAATGAAAAGTATCACAATGCTACTATCTCCGAGATCCAGAAGCTCAGGCTCTCTTATGCCCACATTGTTGACAAGCTGGATCGCATGGCAGAGAACGTGAAGCCAGAGACCTCCTCATCCTCCTCAGAGGGATTGTTCAAATGATCTCTTTTTGCTGTTGACAAAGGGGGAGATAGGACTTTATGTGTCATTGTGTGTCTAGTTGTGTGTCTAGATGTGAGTCTAGATTGTCAAGTTTACTTTGTCTACGTGTCCTTAGTGTCTTAATTCTTTTTTGAGTCTCTCATGTAAGTAGTGCTATAGTTTTTGAAAGGCACATCAAACGAATTGTCTGAATGAAATCTGTGCTATGATAGCCTTGAATGCAATATCAAATGAATTTTATAGTCTGTTGTTTGTCACAATGACTCATGGTTGTCATCATCAAAAAGGGGGAGAATGTTGTGCATCCCTTGGTTTTGATGATGACAATAGGATATGTTTGATTAATCAAGTTCTATATTGTTTCATAACAAATACAAGTGGTTTGATTGTTCCTTCAAAGTATTGGACTCATGACAAATAATGTTTCTGATCAACTCAATATAAATCTGATAGTTCAATTTATTTCTGATAAGTTAAGTAATTTCAGGTCCACTGAAATCCAAGTGGAATCAACAAATCAGAAGAAGTGTCAAAGGCCGCTTGTCGACCAGGGAAGTGGTTATGGTCGACCAACGAACCCAGCCAGAAACGTTTCAAGTCATCCGTCTTCTGCATGTGCCTTGGCTGTCGACCAAAGCCCCACTTCTGGTCGACCACAGAATAGCCAGAACATCAGACAGAACTGACGGCCATCTGTAATTCGCCCCTTGTCGACCAGCGACAAGGCTGTGGTCGACCACGGGGGACGCGAGTGTCAGCCAGAATGGAACCGCCATCAGGACACTGCTTGTTGTCGACCAGGGACCGTGTCATGGTCGACCACGGGCGTTATAGCGTCCAGAACCGAACTGTAACCGAATTCTGTTTTGGTTCCTTAAAACCTGCAGATTGTTGTTGCAGGTTGTTGGGCAGTTCAAATGATGAGATTCCACACGGGAATCAAGGAGAGAATCGTGCTTAGAAGTGGTCAAACTTATTGTAGTCATCGGATTTAACCTTCTCCCTGCTTTTTAGCAGATTGATGCGCGATCTGAATTTTGAGCGGGAAAAGATTCAGACTTGGAAAAGAATCTGCATAAAAGTAGAAGGCCACGGATCGCTAAGGCAAGCACACAGAGGGAGCATAGAACCGAAGCTAAGAAACACACCTACATCACAGGACGAAGTAGCTCACCATCAATCAGATATCTGCAGAAGACTGAAGGCGTTCTCATTTACTGCAGAAGAAAGACTGGGCTTCAAGCTGTGCGACCTCCAGCAACAAAGCAGCTGAAGGCATCCGATTGGAAGCTCTACAGGGAGTCTAGTCTTGTTATTTATGTGATTAAGTCCCAGGCTGAATTCTTTACTTTGTTACAAAAGTCCATATTCAGTCCTGTTGCATCATCCCACCTTCACATCATTTCTATTCATCCTTACACCAAGTGTCAAGCTGTGAGGCAGCGGATTCAAGCTGTGTGTCAACTGGTACAAGCTGTGTGTCAGCAGGAACAAGCTGTATGACAGCAGTGTCTTGTGTTTTGATTGAGATCAGAGGTTCTCATTAGTGAAGCCTTGCTTGAGTTAAGCAAGGGGTGGATGTAAGTCTCGGGAAGAGACTGAACCACCTTAAAAATCCTATCTTGTGGTTTGCTTATGTGTGTGTGTGCTTTTCTATGTGTTTGTTTTCTTCACTGATATCAACATCAATTCTGTAATTCGTTAATCACCGGCAACTCACTTAGCCAATAGATATTAAATCTGAAAAAGGGGGAAGATCTATTCACCCCCCCTCTAGATCTATTCAGTCCGTACTCAACAGGGAGGGGGACAAGAAGCAAGCACCTGAGTCAAGCTCAGGCCAAGGAAAGAGGCGGAACTGAGACGGGGAGCACAAAGAACCATCCTGGAAGTACGAGCGGTACACTCCCTTAACCGCTCTAGTATATGAGATATATGAAGACATCAAAGGCTCGGGCCTCCTCTGCCAACCCGAGCCAATGAGGTCGAAAAGCCACAATCGCAGCAAACATTGCCTGTTCCACAGCGACCACAGGCATCACACCGGCGATTGCCACCAGCTCCAGGATGAGATCGAACGCCTCGTCCGCTAGGGACACCTATCCCGGTTCGTGGCCGGGCATAAGGAATACCGAGGCGCCCCAGAGGAAATCGACAACACCCCTCGCTAGGTCCACATCAACGTCATCGCTAGAGGAGCTGCATCAGGAGGAGACAGTGGCCGAGGAAGGAAGCGTCATGTTGAGCGGGCGAGCCGAGCCATCGAGCCTCCCAAGGCCCCGCCAAGTGAGCCCCAGGTCATAGTCTTCTCCGACCAAGACCTGGAAGGGCTGACCACCCTGCATGACGACGCCCTAGTCATATCGGCCATGATAAACCACTGTAATGTAGACAGGATTCTAGTTGACAATGGAAGTGCCCCTGATGTACTGTCTTACGAGTGTTTTCTTAAGATGAGGGAGAATCCGTCTAAACTCCGCCCGATCCGAACCCCCCTTTGCGGGTTCAATGGCCAGGCCACTTATCCCGATGGAGCCCTAAGCCTGCCGGTTACTCTCGGCACCCCACCCAAAACCATTACGGTTATGGTGGACTTCATAGTGATCAAGGGTATGATAGCATACAACGTAATCTTCGGCCGAGGAATCCTTAGCCGAACGAAAGCGGTGCCATCTACCTATCACCAAAAGATGAAGTTCCCCACTAAAAATGGGATGGGGGAAGTCCGAGGCAACCAGGCAACGGCCAGAAGGTGCTATAATATCTCGGTTGAAGCCACAAGGTCAGACGGGAAGAACAAGGGCCCCCGGGGAGTCGAGGAAATACCTGCAACCTCCGAGCCTAGAGGCGAGTTGCTAATGGTTTTCCTAAACGACGACCCGACCCTAGGAGTAAAGATTGGAGCTGACCTACCATCTGAGGTTCAACGGTAATACAAAGATTTTCTTTCCGGGTACATTCGAGTCTTTGCATGGTCTGATGATCAACTCCCCGGGATACCGGGAGAGACAATAATGCATAAACTCAACCTCGACTCGACCATGAAGCCCGTACAACAACGCAGAAGGAAGCACGCGCCGGAGAAGCAGGCGATCATCAAGGAGCAAGTCACCAAGGGGAAAAAGACTGGTCTTTTTAGAACGATCATGTACCCGACGTGGCTGGCTAACGTCGTCCTGGTGCCGAAAGCTTCAAGAAAGTGGCGAATGTGCGTGGACTTCACCGACTTTAACAAAGCCACACCAAAGGACTGCTATCCATTATCGAGCATCGACCAATTGGTTGATTCAACCTCGGGCAACGAGATACTCAGCTTCCTGGACGCCTATTCGGGCTACCACCAGATCAGAATGGATCCAGAAGACATCGAGAAGACCGCCTTCATCACCGACTTTAGCGTATACTGCTACACCCGGATGCCTTTTGGGTTGAAGAACGCTGGGGCCACGTACCAGAGGCTGGTCAATCATATGTTTGAGGGACAGCTCGACCGGAACGTCGAGGCCTATATCGACGACATGCTCTTCAAGACCCCCAAGGCTGAGGACCACTTCGCCGACCTAGCAGAGACCTTCGACACCCTCCTGAGGTACAATATGAAGCTCAACCCCACCAAGTGTGCCTTCGGAGTAAGATCCGGAAAATTCCTGGGCTTCTTGGTGACCCAGCGTGAGATCGAGGCCAACCCCGACAAAGTCCAGGCCATCCTGGACATGTGCCCACCCACCTACATCAAAGACGTTCAACACCTGACCGGGCGCATTGCCGTGCTTAGCAGATTCCTATCCCGTGCAGCCGAACGATGCCTACCCTTCTTCAAACTGTTGAGGGGGCCCAAAATGGCGTCTGCTACGTTTGCAAGGGACGAGGAATGCCAAAGAGCGTTCACCGAGCTTAAGGAGTTCCTGGCTTTACCCCCGGTGCTTTCCAAGCTTGTCCCAGGTGAAGCCTTGCATCTCTATCTCTCGGCAACTCTATCCACAGTTAGCTCGGTCCTGGTCAGAAATGACTCGGGAGTCGAGAGACCGGTCTACTACACCAGCAAGGTGCTCAACGAGGCTGAAAGAAGGTACCCCGCAATCGAGAAACTCGTGCTAGCATTGGATACCTCAGCCAAGCGCCTACGACCCTATTTCCATGGGCACTCCATCATCGTGCTGACCGGTGAACCACTGAAGAGGATCCTCGCTCACCCTGAAACCTCGGGACGTCTCGTCAAGTGGGCCATCATGCTCGGGGCCTATGATATATTGTATCGACCTCGCTCGGCTATCAAAGGACAGGCACTCGCTAACTTCATCGCCGAGAGCACTATCACGATCGAAGAAAAATATCCGTCCACGCCCGGGCCAACCTAGGAATTGTTCGTTGACGGATCCTCCAACTCAGCAGGGAGCGGCGTCGACATCCTCCTAAAGTCCCCCGAAGGAGCAGAGGTACAATACGCCTTGAAGTTTAACTTCCAGGCGTCCAACAATACCTCCGAGTACGAAGCCCTTATCTCGGGAGCCCGCATGGCCCGGTGGCTGGGGGCGGAGCGAGTCAGAATTCACACTGACTCCCAACTGGTCGCTAGCCAGGTCAACGGCGATTACGAAGCTCGAGAAGCATCGATGGTCAAATATCTCCAGCTGGTCAGAGCCTTGGCACAACAGTTCGAGAGTTTTGAGGTAGTCGGAATACCTCGGGAAGAAAACTCCCGAGCGGACACCCTCTCTCGGTTGGCCTCCTCTCTTGACCCCGAGGGTACTCAATCGGTCCTTCTCGAAGAGCTAGAGCGACCGAGCATTGATTCGGAGCTCCTGGCTGTTGACTCGACCTCCCTAAGCGACTGGCGTACCCCCTACATGTCGTGGCTCCAAGACTCTGAAGAGCCTCCCGACCCCCGGGAAGCCTGGAGATTGAAGTACCAAGCTCGGCGATTCGTCATTCTGGACAGCACTTTATACTGAAGATCCTTCTCCGGCCCTCTCCTGAAGTGCCTCAGTTCCGGTGAAGCCAACCGAGCGATTCAAGAGGTTCACGAAGGCCTGTGCGGAGCGCATTTAGGAGGAAGGTTGCTCGCCAGGATCTTGCTACGGCAAGGTTACTGGTGGCCCACTCTGCAGCGTGACTGCTCGACCTACGTACAGCACTGTGACCGATGCCAGCGATTTTACCACTTGGTCCATCAGTCGGCAACGGAGCTCGTCACCCTAGCCGAGCCTTATCCTTTCGCTCGCTGGAGAATCGACATCCTCGGGCCGTTCCCTACAGCTCAGGCCAAGAAGAAGTTCATCATCGTCGCCATCGACTACTTCACCAAATGGATCGAGGCCGAAGCCACAGCTAGGATCACCGAGACAGTCGTCTGGAGTTTCGTCTGGAAGTCGATCATCTGTCGCTACAGCATCTCCCGGGTGATAGTGAGTGATAACGGTCGGTAATTTGATTCTCATTATTTCTGAGACAGATGCGCCGACCTAAACATTCGCAATCACTTCACCTCGGTCGCCCACCCTCAAGCTAACGGGCTGGTCGAAAATGCCAATAAGACTATCTTAAAAGGCATCAAGACCAGGCTCAGTAAAGCCAAGGGCAGCTGGCTTGAGGAATTGTCGAACGTACTTTGGTCACACAGAACGACTCCCAGAACGGCAACCGGTGAAAGTCCCTTTAAGCTGGTGTACGGCGCCGAGGCCATGATCCCGTTGGAGATTGCCAATCCCTCCCTCCGAGTCATCTGTTTCTCACCCGAGGCAAACGACCAGAATCTGCTCAAAAATCTCGACCAAGCTGATGAACGCCGAGAGATTGCCAGCATCCGAGCAACGGAATATCAACGCCGCCTCACTCGATACTACAACGCCAAAGTCCGAGATAGACACGTTCAACCGGGAGACTTCGTTCTCAGGAAGGTCGAAGCCTCTCGACCACTTGAGGCTGCGGGCAAGCTATCCCCTAATTGGGAAGGCCCCTACCGAGTGGTCGAGACGCTCGGGAAAGGAGCATACCGGCTATCTACTATGGAAGGAGAACCCATCCCTCGGACCTGGAACGCGACTACACTACGCAAGTTCTACGTCTGAACACTTCAATCGTGTAAGCAATATGAAAATAAACAAAAGTCTCCTTTTCTCTTATTCAAACAATTTGTTTGTACATCAGAAAGGCTGAAGCCAATACAATACATGTCAAAAAAGTAAAAATCCATCTGGCACTGCCATACGAGCCCATCGCTCAGCTGACTCGGTTAACTTTCCTGCGTCTAGCCACTGACTCTGCCTCGTGCAGAAACTGGCTCGGATAAAGGGTAGTCGACCCCGTTGGCTCGGGTAACTCGGAACAAAGGTGACAGAGGGATTAGGAAGGAGAAGGCTACCTTCCAAGTTGATAGAGATGGAGGAAGGGGAAGAGGAATACGAATGAAGGCCGCCTCTCTGCCAACTCTTTGGAAGGAAGAGAGTGCAAGCACCCTCCGAAGAGTGAAAGAAATGATAAGAAGGGCAGAGGAGAGAGAAAGATGATGCGGAAGAAGAGAGGAGATCCCCTCCAAGGAGTGAGCGGGAAGGGACGGTCGGTAGGAATGCCTGATTCCCCCATCCGTCCGCCATCACGCCCCTCCCCGCAAGCGTCAACCGGAGTTGATAGAAGAAGGCGACGTACTTCCGCGCGTCGAACCCTCTTTAACCCCGCCCGCCGGCTGTCGAACCCCCATTAAACCAGAAGCAACGAGGACCCTCTGCCCTCCGTCGTCGGTGGCCTCATCTTCCAGAGTGTCTTCCATGCTTCAAATCCGACGGCACAACGCTTCGTGAAGAAGGAGAGAGGAAAGAGTGTCAGAGAAAACCCTAAGCGATGGAGAAGGAGAGACGCCCTTCGAACCTTTTATAGGCGAAGGGAGGTTACTTACCTTAAATGATTCTCCCCTTGAAAATAAGCTAAAGGGACTTCTCCCTACGAACGGTCACCTCAGACTCCTCGGTTCCATCCTAACGGGACACATGAAGCGGCCGGGCAGTTAAAGCATGAGAAAACGAAAAGACACCCTGTCAGACGCTCGCCCAACCATCGTGCGAGATCCACGCAGAAAGTATCGGCCCTTTCCAACTATTGCAGATACGCTGAACAAAATACGGCAATGGCGGTACAAAAAAAGTTAAATCTTCATCATAACGCTACTGCCTTACGTTTTTCTTTTACAAAATAAGAGAAGTTTTTCTTCGAAAAAGGAAAGACATACAAGGAGAAAAGGCAAAACAGATTAATTAGGCCGCTGGCCCACCCTGAGGCTCGGAAGTGGGAGGCTCGGACGGTCTGCCCCCGGCACCCTCAGTGACGGCCGACCCTGGCACTGACCCCACCGGCGTAGGAACTGCCTCGGTTGCGCACCCTCCCGAGGCATCCGGAGTTGGCGACCCCTCGGACGAAGAGCCCCCCTGGTCTCCTTCCTCCGACGCCGAACCAGAAGAGCTGGAGGATGACAAATCTGAGTCATAGCATTGCCCGGATGAAAAATTGATTGTCTTGGACGCCTGCTCCTCCGCGTAAGAGATGGCCCGGTCATAGCCTTGCTTGAATCCCTTGTAGATGCCCCGGCGAAGTGCTAACTCATAGTAGGGGAGGGCAGCCTCCATAAGGTCGACCCGGTAGGCCTCCGAACGTCTGTATTGCTCGAGTGCCTCCGCCCCGACCGATTCCAACCTACCGGCGAGTTCGGTCTTCTCCCGCTCCGCCTTGGATAACCTCCGCTCGGCCTCGACCATCTGCTTCTCCGCCTCGGCCCGATCAGCCTCGGCCTCCATTCGAAGACGCACGGCTTCCTCGGCTTGGTCCACCAGCTCGGCACGCTCAGCCTCCCACAGGCCATCAAGCTCGACGCGGGTCAAATGCTCCTCCTCCAGAAGCTTGCTCTTCCTCTCGAGCGACTCGCGAGCCCGAGCCAGTTGTTCATACATCGTCCGGGCCTCCACCTGGCTCGCCCGCGCCAGCTCCTTAACTGAGGAGAGCTCCCTTCGAAGCCTGTCACGCTCCTCGGTGAGCTGAGCCACCTTCTTGTCCGACCCACCAAGGGTCCAGGAAAGGGTCGACCGCTCTGACTCTGACCGATCATAAGCTTCAGTCAGAGTGGCCCCCATCTGGGCCAAGACCAAGCCGCCCTCCATAACCAGCTCGAGGGCCGCGGGCGGAGAGTGTTGCCTATCTCCCCCCTTCACCACCTTCGCAGCTATGCTACGACATACCTGATACAGAGGGACCAAGATGCCCAGCCTCTTCAGAGCCGCTGAAATAAGGGGCCCACCTCCGAGTGGCATCTCCTCGGGAGCCCCACCGGCTGGCCCGGATCGAGCCGCTGCTTCATCCGCCCCTCTTGCCTCGGTCGGTGGGGGCTGCGTCGCCGCTCCTCGCGACCCCCCGGCCTCGACCGGTTCGGCACCTGCATCGCCACCCGGAGCGTCGCCCGCCTCAATCGATGCCGTAGTCTCGACCGTGGTCCCAGCGTCGCCCGCTTCAACCACAGCCCCCTCGGTACCTTCTGAGGGGAGAGCCGATCCAGCGACACCGCCACCAGCATAAGCGGCCTCGGCCCCCTCGGCTCCTACTGAGGGGAGAGGTGATCCAACGCCGCCGCCCCCAGAAGCTGCCCTGGCCTCCTCGGCCCCCTCTCACTCGACGGATAGGAGAGCCGGCCCGACAGGGTCGGCCCTATCTCGCTCGGAGGAGGGGAGAGCCGCCGAGCCAGGGTCCCCCTCGACAACAGGGTCGAACCCATCCTTCTTGGCCCGCTTTTTGGCCTTCACGGCGTCTCGTATCATGCCCTCAACGGGATCTTTACGCTTGGACCCCCGCGGCCTGGAAGTTCCCTCCTAGGCCATCTGCTAACCCTTGTATCGGGCTCGGGAGCACCCCTCGGGAGCTCGCGGCTCGTCGACAGCCGAGTCATCGCCAAGATCGATCACCTCCCGCTCGGCCACAGGCTCCTCCTCCACAGCCGACCACCTGACGTCTGCGCAGAAGAAGATGTGGTCAGGAAAAGAAAATGGTCTCGTCATCCGACGAAGAAGTTGATCTGTAGCATCCGAACCTGTCGGATGTAGGCGCGCGAGAAGGCACCGCTCGATGTTCTCCGGGGTAATCAGCTCCTCCGTGGACTGGCGATGCTTCAGCAAAATGGCCGCATACTTCTCCACATCCGAAGAAAACTCGTCCTGCCTCGGAGGGATGTTCGGATGGAAATTGGGGATTACGGGACACCTCTAAGTCTCCTTCACCGAAGAAATCCCCACCCAGAAGAACTGAGTTTTCCATCCCTTGTGCGAAGAATCCTTCGTAGCAAAGGAGACACAGCTCCTGTTCCACCTCGCCTAGATGAAATAGAATCCCTTCCCAGCCGAGGGATGTGCCTTCAACTCGAAAAAATAATGGAAGAGGTCCAAGGAAGGAGGAACCCCGTATTGGCGACAGAGGATGCGAAAGGCGGAAAGAAGAAGATAAGAGTTGGCTACCAACTATACGGGCGCCAACCGAAAGAAATCAAGAAGCTTAAGAACAAAGGGCTCGAAGGGAAGGCGGAACCCACCCTTCCACGACAGAAGGAAGGTGCAGATATGGCCCATATGAGAATCCAAGCTCGTCTCGTGCGGGGCAGCCGCAGTGAAGTAAAACTTATAGGGCAGGCAAAACTGG
The DNA here is from genome assembly GCA_022559845.1 of Amorphophallus konjac. Classification (NCBI taxonomy): domain Eukaryota; kingdom Viridiplantae; phylum Streptophyta; class Magnoliopsida; order Alismatales; family Araceae; genus Amorphophallus; species Amorphophallus konjac. Next base: position 175,357,766 of record CM040127.1, on the reverse strand, counting down.
TGCTCCAGCCTTTTCACCTCTGCCTCCCCCAGCTCGCTGCAGTTTGGAGCCGGCGGTATCACCGTCGCCCTAGCTGCAGACTCGCCCTCCCACTCTTCGACCTCCAGACGCTGATCCGCCATGGAATCTGGAGAGGAACTTGAAGAGAAATGCTCCCGAGACTCCGAAGACTCTGGAGGAAGAGGAAGCTGTCGGACCGCCTCCGCGGTTATCTCCGCCAACTCTGCAAACGCCGCTGCAAGCCTCTGCTCTTCCGTCGTGTCCTCATGACGCATCAAAGAGCCCCAAAACAAGCACGAAGGAGAGCCAAACCCTAAAATGGAGGGAGTCTGGAGTGACGACAAGCGCACAACGCCTATATTCTCACGCGGAAGGCGGCGCGTCGTTCTGACCTTCTAGAAAAGGGAGCCCCTTCGGTTCAAATCCGTCAGGATCATCATTATTACGGGTCCAGGTGACCACGACACATGGCTTCTAAACACCGCCAGATCTCCACCCACCCGAGTCACGCTGGTCCAAAACCCTAACGGCTACTCTTCCGAGCTTACTAAGGCTCGGAAGTAGGAAGGGGACAAGTGGAGAGGGGGATTTCTGTAGCCCATCTAAGAGCTACCGAACTAGGTCCATCAGGATCCAATGAGGCCCAGCTTGTCACGCCCCGACGCGGAATATCGAGGGCGCGACGAGTCGTAAACAATCGTGTCGATCAGAGCAAGTATAATTTTATTTCTAAAGTCAGAAATGAATGGGAAAATGATACTTTTATTCCATCAAAATGAAGTATTACAACACTAATTCATAAGCCATAAAGGTAAATTACAACTTTCAATCCCAAAGTACATCATTCTTCTAAAATCACTAGTTGATCTACATAAACCTAGGTAAAAAGGAAAACACTCTTTCACTCTTGTCCATTCCCTTGTTCATTTTCATTTCCTGTAACAATTAACCAAAACGTAGGGTGAGCTAAAAGCTCAGTAGGATTTTATATCTCTATGAACCAGGCAATCTTTAAGTGTTAGCAATTTAAACAATTTTCTAACTTGTATCGGGAAGTGTATAAACATGAATGGAATTTCCAAGTAATTGAGATGATATGATATTAAGATGAATTTCCAAGTAATGGCTTTGAACAAGTAAATAATTCCATGTAAATGGCCATTTTCACGCAAGTCAAGTAATTCATGTAATTTTCAAGTAAACAAGTAACAAGTAAACAAGTACGAATAGTGGAATGCCGTATCAAGTAAATCTATCATGCACTTTGGTGCAATGCCACACCGTTGGTCAATCAACTCCCATGGGCACAAGTACTTTCGGGCGCTCCCCCCAGGACCAGACCGGGCCCCATTAATGCCAGGCATTGAGTCAGTGGATAATAAGATCCCAAGTACGTTTAGACATCCACTTATATAATTATGGCCAACGAATTTCAAGGATAAGTTAATTTGTAAAAAGTACAGATCTGAAAAAAATTTCAGGAGTAGCAAGAGAAGTGAATAATAATTTTAAGGCATAATGTTTAACGACATTAAGTCGTGGAATTCAAGAAAGAATGGTAACTAGGAAGAAAAATCAAGTAATTAGAGTTTAATAGAATTAATTTAATTCCATAGTTTAATCTTGTGTGTATTTGGTTTACATGTGTTTAGACATATTTACACGAAATTTTTGTACTTTAAAGATGCATTAGTTAGCCAAAATGGTGATTTATTATAATAATCAGAATTTAATTATGAAAATAAGTTTTTATGTTGAAAACAATTCTAACTTACTGAAAATAATATTAACATGCTGACAATGATGTTCATATGTTACTTTACTGATAAGATGATAAAAATAAAATTTTCATGCTGGATTTAAATTTTAACATGCTAGAAATTAATATTTAACATGTTAAAATTAATACTTAACATGCTAAAATAATTCTCATACGTTAGCTTACTGATAGGATGATAAGATAAGTTTACCATGCTGATTACAGAAATTCTCTGATGACAACATAATTTTTATCATGCTAAAAATTATTTTTCTATATTTATTTGCTAATTATTTGATAGGAAAATAGAATTATCATGCTGAAAAATAATTTTAATACACTGAAAATAATTCTAACATGCTAAAAATAATTCTAACATGTTGGAATAATTTTACCATACTGGAAGAAATTTTATCATGCTGGAAGTAATTTTCATGCATCATTTTACTAATTATTTAATAGGAAATTAGGTTTCATATGCACAAAAATAGCTTTAAATAGATTTTAACATTCTGAAAATAATTTTTATATCTCAGTATGTATAAAATAATTTTATCATATTGGAAGTCATTTTTAACATGCTGGAAATAGTTTTAACATGTTGGAAACAATTTTTAGTATGTATAAACTAATATGGTGAAAATTAGATTTTTACATGTAAAAATAATTTCATTCTACAAAAATAAATTTTTAACATGCTGTAAGAATTAAAACATGCTAATATTACCTTTTCTTACTTTTGGTGACTAAATACGTACAATTAACGTGAATTTTCAAAGGGTATAGTTCCTATTGTATAGTGACTTAAGTTTAGTCCCACATTGGAAGTTACAAAAACTTGCATGGCTTTATATGTTGGAGAGCTCATCCTTGGGTCAGGACCCAAGGGGCATAGGATGTGGGCTTGAGTTGTGAATTGATACAAAACTAGTAATGTATTTATTTATTTATTTGTGCCGAGCCTGAGGCTGAGGCTGAGGCTATATATATATATATATATATATATATATATATATATATATATATATATATATATATATATATATATATATATATATATATATACCGATATAGAAATGTTTGATTGACCCTATTTTTGTGAACGCGGTAGCTTATGCTAGCGCAACTTTGAAGATCGCGCTATCAATGGAAAGAGGACAGAAAAACGAACAAGATGGCATGATTTAATTGAAGTTTAGCCTGAGAGACACCTACCTTTAGACGAATCTAAAGAAATATCCCTAAATATAATAAAATACTTTGATCTTCCAAATCTTCCTTCAAATCTCCACCAATCTTCGCAGCAGCGTATACTTAACCTCCAGGGATGGTTTGAGGGTCGAATGAGGTTCTATTTATAGCCAAAACTTGGCCAAATTCGTCAAGATTCCTTGCCTAACAATGCCAAACTTTCCAACTCCGAATTAGAAGAAAATGCCATTTCTCCTCTTAATCTAGCCCATCTTAGGTGTGAAAATAATGTAAAAACGGCTGGTCCAAGGTGGGATGTTAGGTAATGGTCGATTTTTGTACCAACCTTCTAGAAATTGGGTTATTATAATCCCTTAAATATCATATTAAACACATGTTACGAATTTAGGTCAATTTAATTAACCTTTAACAAATCCTTTAATATATTAATCCAGTCCATTATGGATTATCCAATGGGCCAATTGTGATCCTAGTCCATTACATGGACTTTTATTGGGTTCACTATGATTTATCTAAGGTTTAAAGCATTTAATATTTATTTACTTCTAGTTAATTCAAGTAAATTCAATAAACTAGTTTATTTCATATAGTAAAAATGTAATTTGATTATTTCATGAAAATTTTAATTACATAATGAAATTAAAAATTTTATTTCTCATTTTTTTAAAATTTTTGGGTTTCTACATCCTCCCCCACTTAAAAGAATTTGGTCCTCCAAATTCACATTATATAACTAAAATTCAAAAATTCAAGTAGGAAGGTCGAATTTCTAACCTGAGATTAAATCCGGGTACTTCTTCTTGATGGATTCTGTTGTGTAGTGGACAGCGGATCTAGAGGGGAGGGGTGAATAGATCAGCCCCACTTTTCGCAATGCAGCCCTCTAAACAGCTAGTTAAAATGAATTACAGCGGAATAGAAACTAGCTTCCAAGTATGCTATGATTCACTTAGCAAGATAAGCAAGATATATAATAATTCGATCCTAAGCATGCACCTAGAACGATTCAATCACACAAGCAAACCACGCTAGACAGGATTTTTAAGGTGGTTCGGACTGAATCCTCAGCCCTACGTCCACCCCTCACCAAAACCCGGTGAGGCTTCACTTGTGCAGCGCACAGAACCGCAAATCGGAAACCACCGATTGCCTTCCTACTCACCACCTGGTAGGGACGTCAACCGCAAATTGGAACACCCTCCAATTGCCTTCCTACTAACTACCGGTAGGGATGAATCACACTTTCAATGTTTAACAATAATGAAAATGAAACAAATGTGAAGGAACTAAAACAAGAGATTGAGTTATGAGTGAAAATGAATTGGCCCTTGTATGAAATGTTGATCAGCAACAAGGCTCCTCTTGGCTTCAACTCAATCTTCTTGATTCACCCTTGATTGGATGAATGTTCTTCACTGAGTACTGTTCACGTGAACAGTACCTCTTCCTTCAATTCTTCTCTCTTGATCTTCTCTTTGAATTTCTTTGAATGAATGAAGGAGATGATGAAGCTACCTTGAATCTTGATTGCTTCTTTAGCTTCTAGGAGTTTGAATGCTTGAAATATCACCTTGAATGAACTTGAAAGAACTTGAATGGATGAAGATGATTTCCCTTGAAGAACTTGAATCAAACCGGCTTCCTTGGATCACTTTGATAGCCTTGCTTTGATGTAATCTTCCTTGAAGATTGCTGGCTTTGATTTGAGCTTGATTCCCCTTTGATTGGATGAAGAACACCTTCACGAACTACTGTTCACGTGAACAGTAGCTCGTCTCCAAGCTCTCTTGCAACCTCCCTTGCAGCCACCCTTGTAACCCCTTGAAGCATTAGGGTTTCCAACCCTCTTGTATTGGTTTTATAGACCTTGAATGGTCCATAGATGCCCCCTAGACCAGATCCACAAATCATGGAAGATTAGGTAAGATTTGATTAAACAAATCCATGGAAAGAGGCTAGCCACGAGGTGGATTTCGAGGTCAAACAAGGCTGCATCGGGGCTGGCGGTCGACCTAAGACTCCTGGCGGTCGACCGCCACTGAAACACATACAACCGGGTGATCCCTGGGAAAACCGGTCGACCGCCACTGGCTGGCGGTCGACCGCCAGCTGCCAGACCTACAGCTGGGCGGTCCCTGGCTGGGGAGCTGGGCAGAGCCCGGGTCACCCCGGTTCGGTCCGTTGGCCGCACCAGCTCCGTCGCTTGAGTCCGTTAGCCGCCCGTTCATGTTTGTGGCATCGACCTTGATTGTCTTGAAGTTTTATTACTGAGTCTTCAAGCCAAATTTTGTTCCGGGGGCTCCGCCCCCGGAAACCCCCGCAAGGGGCGCTGCCCCCTTGACCCCCGCGACCTGACCGCACAGGTCAATCCGCGTGCGAGGGCGCAACATTGAGCTTTCATGTGCATTTCTGTCATGAACAAAATATCACATATGTCAGTCATAAGAGCGTGGAAAATAACAATGACTAATAGTGTTAAGCCATTATCAAAACCAAGAATACACAAAACTCAAATGACTATAGAATGATGTCGAATGACCCATGTGACCACAGAATGACTCAAATGACCTCATGGACACAACAGATTATTCCAATTCCCAGGTTGCTTCCTCGAATCCACGCTTGCTCCATTGGACTTTCACCATCGGTATGGCCCGATTTCTCAGTTGATGTAATTTTCAATCTAATATTTTGATCGGTCTTTCTTCATATGATAAGTCCTTTTGGAGTTTCAATTCTTCAAATTGAATCACATGTGAGGGATCATAGACGTATTTCCTTAACATGGATACATGGAATACGTCGTGTACACCGGCCAATTGAGGAGGTAAGGCCAGCTTGTATGCTACCTCGCCGATTCTCTCCAGAATCTCGAAAGGGCCGATAAATCTCGGACTTAGCTTTCCTTTGATGCCAAATCTTCTAATTCCACGGGTGGGTGAGATCTTTAAGAAGACATGCTCCCCCACTTGGAATTCAAGGTCTCTCCTCCGATTGTCGGCATAGCTCTTTTGCCTTGATTGGGCGACCTTTAACCTTTCTTGTATTAACTGGACTTTGTCAGTTGTGTCTTGGACAATGTCGGGACCAATCAATCCCTTGTCACCAACCTCGCTCCAGCATAGAGGCGATCTGCAACTTCGGCCATATAATGCTTCGAATGGTGCCATTTGAATACTCGACTGATAGCTATTGTTATAAGCGAACTCAGTTAGCGATAAGTGTTCATGCCAACTACCACCGAAGTCAATCATGCAGGCTCTCAACATATCTTCAATAATTTGATTCGTCCTCTCGGTTTGTCCATCCGTCTGAGGGTGAAAAGCCGTACTAAACCTTAGTCTAGTACCCATAGACGATTGTAAACCCTTCCAGAAGTGAGAGGTGAATCTCGAATCTCGGTCCGAAATAATAGAGCTTGGAATACCCTGCAGCCTTACGATCTCCTTGATATATAAGGCGGCTAGAACATCCACGGTCCATCTAATCTTGACAGGTAAAAAGTGAGCGGACTTTGTTAGCCGATCTACAATTACCCATATAGCATCAAAACCACTTCGGGTCTTCGGTAATCCAACAATGAAGTCCATACCGATACTATCCCATTTCCATTCCGGTATTTCAAGAGGCTTGAGCTTGCCAGCCGGTTTGAGGTGTTCGGCCTTGACTTGTTGACAAACCAAACATCGGCTTACGAACTCAGCTACCTCTCTCTTCATGTTCGGCCACCAGAATGTTCTCTTGAGGTCTTGGTACATTTTTGTAGCACCGGGGTGAATAGTATACATTGACCGATGTGCTTCTTCGAGGATTTTACCCTTGATAGAAGAACAATCGGGTATACAAGTTCTTCCTTTGAATAATAGCCTTCCATCATCAGCCAGAAGGAAATCCGGTCGTTGATCTAATTTGTCTTGAATTTCCACGATCAACGGATCATCAATTTGCCGGTCCTTGATTTCTGAGAGTAACTCGGGTTGGAGTTGAATATTTGCAATAAAGACTCCGCCTTCCTTCTCCTCCATATTGAGGTTTAAGTTGGCCATTTCTTCAAGTAGATGCCATTCTTTAACCATCATGCTCGATAATAAAGACATCGGCTTCCGGCTAAGTGCATCAGCTATGGCATTGCCTTTTCCGGGATGATATTGTATAGAAAAGTCAAAATCCTTTAAATATTCCAACCACCGTCTTTGTCTCATATTGAGCTCCTTTTGAGAGAATAAATATTTGAGACTCTTGTGATCAGAATACACCGTAAAGGCTTCGCCATAGAGATAATGTCGCCGGATCTTTAAAGCAAAAACCACAGCTGCCAGCTCTAGGTCATGTACGGGATAATTTTCCTCGTGTTTCTTCAATTTCCGTGAAGAATAAGCTATGACCTTGCCGTGTTACATTAATACGCAACCTAGGCCAATTCCAGATGCATCAGCATACACTTCGAATCCTCCTCCTTCCGTAGGTAACGTGAGAATAGGAGCAGTCGTCAGACAATCCTTTAAAGTTTGAAAGCTTTTCTCGCATTCCTCGGACCATATAAAAGGATTCTCCTTCCTTGTCAATCTTGTTAAAGATACTGCGATCTTTGAGAAATACTTGATAAATCTTCGATAATATCCAGCCAATCCCAAGAAGCTTCGAATTTCCGTCACACTAGTAGGTCTTTCCCAGTTCTTTACGGCCTCGACCTTTGAAGGATCGACGGCGATACCATTCCAGGAAATTATGTGACCGAGAAAAGTAACTTCCTCCAACCAGAAATCACACTTGCTTAATTTGGCATAAAGCTTGTGATCTCTTAATAATTGAAGGGCCTTCTTGAGATGTTCCTCATGTTCTTCCTTTGACTTGGAGTAGATCAAAATGTTGTCAATGAAGACAACCACAAATTGATCGAGGTATGGCCTGAATACGCTGTTCATTAATTGCATGAATGCAGTATGCGCATTTGTTAGGCCAAAAGGCATAACGGTGAACTCGTAATGTCCATACCTACTCCGGAATGCAGTCTTATGAATATCACTTTATTTGATCTTTAATTGATGATAACCAGATCGAAGATCGATCTTTGAGAAATATTGAGCTCCAGAAATCTGGTCGAATAATTCATCAATCCTCGGCAATGGATATTTATTCTTGATGGTGAGTTGATTCAATTGCCGATAATCAACACATAACCTCATCGAACCATCCTTTTTTTTGACAAATAAGACCGGGGCTCCCCAAGGTGAAGTACTTGGTCGGATAAACCCCTTTTCTAATAACTCCAATAGTTGATCTTTTAGTTCCCTCATTTCCACGGCAGACATCCGATATGGAGCTTTAGAAACTGGTGCCGCTCCCGGAATTAAATCAATAGAGAAAACCACCTCTCTCTCGGGTGGAATACCAGGCAACTCATCTGGAAATACATCAGAATAATCCCGAACGATAGGAATGTCCTTTAGAATGGGTTCCGTGTGCTCGGTCATAGTGATAGAAACTAAGAAACCGACACAACCCTTCCTTAAGAATTTCTCGGCCTTGAGGGCCGAAATTTGAGGTATGTGTCTAGAATGCCTGATGCCAGAAAGTAGAAGGTCGGGGTAACCCATAAAAGTTACCGTACCCAACTTGCAATTGACACTAGCTCCATGTGTAGATAGCCAATCGGCACCCAAAATAACATCATATCTTTCCATCTCCATGCATACCAAATCAGCGGGTAAGTTATAACCACTAATTAGAATTTCACTATCAGAATAGAAGTGTTTAATCTCCGTTCCCGTTCCAATAGGGGTAGTGATAGTGAGTGTAGAATTTAATGGAACATGCTTCATAGGTAAAAGACCAGCAAATCTTGTAGATATAAAAGAATGCGTAGCTCCGGTGTCAAATAAGACAGAGGCAGGCTTGGAGTATATGAAAAGAGTCCCTTCCATGATACCTCCTTCCTCGATAGGTTCCTTACCCATAAGGGCTTGAAGTCTTCCTGGCTTCTTGGCAATAATAGGAAGCTTTGCCGGTGATGGAGCTTGCTCGTTGAGAAGAGGGCAATTCGGGATCCTATGCTCCCGACTCCCGCATCGAAGACATGCACCGAGCTTTCTCCAACATTCCTCGGCTTTGTGTCCGGGCTTCTCGCAATATTTGCATAATTCCTTTGATGGCATAGAGAAAGGAACAATTTGCTTATCGAATGTCCTCGGCTTCTTGTCCCCTTGAAAATTACGTCCACCTTTGTTGAAATTTTGCTCATCTTGATGAAATTACGCCCGTCATTGGGCCTTTTCTTCCCAAAGGAAGGTTTGAAACTTCCGGACCCAGTAACTTGCTCTCTCTTGGATTCCCTTCCTCGGATGCGATCCGATAACTCCGTTGCATCTTCTAGGAGTTGTGCTCTTCGTACCGCATCAGAATAAATTTGGAGATCCATCGGGGCCAGTTGAGTAATATATTGAGGCTTAAGGCCGTTAAGAAATCTCCGTGCCTTCATTTTGTCAGTACCCATGAGATGTGGAGCGTACCGAGATAACTTTGAAAATTGAGCTTCATATTACGCAACTGATAAACCCCTTTGCTTCAAAGCGAAAAATTCGGCGGCCTTCCTTTCTTGTACTCGGTCGAGAAGTATTTGCTATTGAAGTGTTCCACGAACTCTTCCCATAGAATTTGGTCGTGCGGTGAAGTAGCTTCGACCGATTCCCACCAGGCACGTGCATCCCTTTCCAGTTGGAAAGCAGCGAGTAGGACCTTTTCCTCGTCAGCGCATTGCATGACTCAGAATATCCTCTCGATCTCCTTAATCCAGTGTTCGGCTTCATCCGGATCTGTAGATCCAGCGAACTTGGGAGGGTTCATGCTTTAGAAATTCCTATGCAAATCTCCGGCTCCTCCGTTTGCTCCTCCCTGAGCAACCTGTTGGAGGGCTTGGGTTAAGTCTTGAACGGTCCGCTGCATCTCGCGCCATTGAGCTCTCTCGGTGGCCATTTGCGAGAATTAGCTTGAAACCATAATTCCAAGGTTTATTATTTTTGTTTTGGTATTTATTTCCTGATAATTCCTTTTTTCTTAAAACTTAACCCGTGTTTCTACCCAAAACTTACCGGGAAAGTTCAAGATCTATCAAATTTCTAGATATTGATCTAGAACCTATGTTTGAGGGAAAACTATGTTTTAAGAATGAACCTATGATTGTAAAACCTAGGATTTTATGTAAACTTGGCTCTGATACCACAAAGACTGTCACGCCCCGACGCGGAATATCGAGGGCGCGACGAGTCATAAACAATCGTGTCGATCAGAGCAAGTACAATTTTATTTCTAAAGTCAGAAATGAATGGGAAAATGATACTTTTATTCTATCAAAATGAAGTATTACAACACTAATTCATAAGCCATAAAGGTAAATTACAACTTTCAATCCCAAAGTACATCATTCTTGTAAAATCACAAGTTGATCTACATAAACCTAGGTAAAAAGGAAAACACTCTTTCACTCTTGTCCATTCCCTTGTTCATTTTCATTTCCTGCAACAATTAACCAAAACGTAGGGTGAGCTAAAAGCTCAGTAGGATTTTATATCTCTATGAACCAGGCAATCTTTAAGTGTTAGCAATTTAAACAATTTTCTAACTTGTATCGGGAAGTGTATAAACATGAATGGAATTTTCAAGTAATTGACATGATATGATATTAAGATGAATTTCCAAGTAATGGCTTTGAACAAGTAAATAATTCCATGTTGAAGAGGCGGAATCTCGCGCTGAGTCCTGAGCGGGCTGTGGATCACCAGAAGATGAATCTGCAAGAGAAGGGAAACGTATCAGAGGGCCCAGGGGATCTCCCTGGGGGAAAACCCTCCGATGGCTAAGTCAGTAGAGCGATGGTGGAAGCGATAATGAGGGGAGGAGAGAGCTGATGCGCGAGAATCCTCTCCACCAAGGGTGAAGCGAATCGTGCCCAGGAGCTTAGGGTATGTGAAGGGCTAGTTCATCTTACCATCTTCCGGAGGGTCTCCCTTACTTAAATAGTGCATTGCCTTTTAAGAGTCCGGTGAGCTGAGGGCTTCCCGGCGGGAGTTATGTCTTCATCGGGGGCTTTCATGGCCGGATCGTGGGGGCGTTATCCCCTTTGAGTTCGGCAGCTCCCATGACTCTCCCGCTGCCGGAGGACTCTGAACGGCCGCACCTGCAGGTAAACAAGCGGTCTCACCGAGCTACGGGGATGCTAGCTCGTGTCCGAGCGATAGGCATGGCCCGGCGAAGGTGGGGTCGGATAGGTCGGCTGGAGCCTCTTTCTCTCGGTCGGAGAGTGGGCTTTAGACCGGACCTTCCATCCGATCTGACCGTTGTCTCGGGCCCTCCGAGCCTAGTAGGCCGCCGGGGAGAGTTGGTTCCTCGAGTCTTTATTTATTGGGCTTATCTCCCAAAGTGGGCCCTGTGGGCTATCACTTGGGTGGGGCTCGCCCGGTTGGACCTTGTAGGCCTTGTTGGGCCGCCTTGGTGGTGGGCTGCGGAAATCCCCCTCTCCACTTGTCCCCCTCCTACTCCCGAGCCAAAGGAGGCTCGGATGAGTAGTTTTTCGAGGCTTTGGACCGGCGTGGCTCAGGTGGGTGGAATTCCGTTGGCGTTATGTAGCCGCTTATAGCGGTTGCCGAGGCCCGTAATGATGATCCTGACGGATTTGAAACGAAGGGGCCCCCCTTTTTCTCGGAGCACGGAACGGCGCGCCGCCACCCTCAGGGGTTTATAGGGGGCGCTGTTCATCGTTCTAGGCTTCCAGGGTTTTAGGCTTTCCTTGCTTCTTGATGCGCCGTGAGAGCACAGCGGAGACGCGGAGCCTTGCGGCGGCGTTTGAAGAGTTGGCGAGGATAACCGCGGAGGCGGTTCGGCAGCTTCCTTCTCCCCCGGAGTCTTCAAGCTCGTACGAGGGGTCTTCTCCCGATCCGATGGCGGATCAGAGTCCGGAGCTTGTGCCCGTGAGGCGCGATCCCGTCCCCAACTGTAGCGAGTTGGGAGAAGCGGAGGTGCGGAGGCTGGAGCATCGTTTCTGTCTGCCTCTCCGCTATAGCTTTGCTGCCGCCACTCCGTACGAGACGAGTTTGGACGACCGCAATGGGCACATTTGCACCTTCCTCTTGGCCTGGAAGAGTGGATTTCGGCTTCCTTTCGATCCTTTTGTGCTGCAGCTGCTCACTTTTTTCCGGTTGGCGCCTATCCAGTTGGTGGCCAACTCCTATCTTCTTCTTTCGGCGTTCGGGATTTTGTGCCACCAGCGCGGCATATTCCCGTCTCTGGACCTTTTCCACTTCTTCTTCTGGGGTGGTAACCCTTTTTTTTTTTCTCCTGACCGGGGCTTCTTCTTGTTGCAGACGTGAGGCGGGAGCCTCTGGAGGAGGCGGCCGAGGTCATCGATCTGGGAGAGGACTCGGCAGCCGACGAGCCTGATGTCTCGGTGGGTCGCGCTTATGCCCGAGATAAGGGCAAGGGGGCGGCCCCCGAGGGGACTTCTCGGTCAACCGGCCTGAAGCGCATGGATCCCCTGGTGGGGAAACTGCGGGAGGCCGCGAAGGCCAGGAAGAGGGCCAGGAAAGCCGGTCTTCCTACCGCCGTCGGGGGCGACTCTGGCTCGGCGGCGCTCCCCTCTCAGGGGCAGGATGGGGCCGACCCTTCTGGGCTGGCTCTCCCATCTGTCGAGCGAGAGGGGGCCGAGGAGACCAGGGGCCCCGCAGAGGGAGGTGATGGGTCGGCTCTCCCCTCTGTGGGGACAAAGGGGGCCGATGCCGGCGTGGCCGGCGCTGGGACCGAGAGCTCGGTCGGTGCAGATGGGGGTGTGTCGCAACCCCAAGTGCCGGCAGTTTCTGGTGCCGTTGATCCCGCGGCGCCGGTCGAGGGTGGGGGTTCGCCCAGGGAGGCGTTGCAACCCCAACCGACCGTGGTGCGCGGGGCGGTTAGTTCTGCTGCCACAACAGGGCCTTCTGACGGGGCGCCCAGGGTGGAGCGGTCCCCTTTGCCGGAAGCTCTGGTCAGGCTTGGTGTCTCGGGTGATCTGTACCGGATCTGCCGGTCGATCGCCGATAGGACGAGGGGCGGAGAAAAGCGCAGCACTCCTGCCGGGGTCCTTGACATCCTGATGGAGGGCGGCCTTGTTATAGCCGGACAGCGGCCGTGATGGCAGAGGCGCACGCCCGGACGGAGGCGGAGCGATCGACGCTCGCCTGGACCCTCGGTGGATGCGAGAGGAAACTAGCTCGGCTCGAGGGGGAGCACGAGGGGCTCCGGCGGGAGTTCCTTGCTCTCAGGGAGTTCGCACGGTCGAGCCGTCGGGAGGCCGAGGTACTGGCCGAGCAGCTGACAAGGGCCCGAGAATCACTCGAGAGGAAGAGCAAGTGTCTAGAAGACGAGCGTCAACGCCACGTCGAGCTGGACGGCCTCTGGGAGCGTGAGCGTGCCGAGCTGCAGGATCGAGCGGAGGACGCGGAGCGCCTACGTGCTGAGGCCGAGGCGGACCGAGCCCGGGCGGAGGGTCGGATGACCGAGACCGAGCGGAGGATGACCGAGCTGGAGGAGCGTCTGGCGAGGGCGGAAGAGCGTGCGGCCGAGGCGGAGCGGGCTCGGGACGGGCAGGTCGAGGCGGAGGCAATCGGGCGCTATAAAGGCTCGGAAGCTTATTCGGCCGACCTGATTGCAGCCGCCCTACCATACTATGAGGTAGCTCTCCGCCGGGGTGCTCGAAAGGGGTTCAAGCAGGGCTATCGCCGAGCGATGAACTATGCTAATGAGCACCTGGCCGGAGGTGACTTTCCTTACGGCCAGCATTATGACTCGGACGAGTCAGATTCCAGCTCCTCATCTTCGGCCGGGGAAGAACCGGGGGAATCGCCTTCAGCGGGGTCACCGGCTCCGGAGGCCTCGGGAGGGCTCGCGACCGGGACAGTTCTCGCACAGGCGAGGTCAGTGTCCGGGCCGGCCGTCGCCGAGGGTACCGGGGGTGACGCGTCCCCTATTGCGGTTCCCGAGCTTCAAAGTGGGCCCGAGGCCTGATGTAACTTTATTTTGCCCCTTCCCCTTTTTGTCCGTCTTCCTCGTTGTAAGAGGCTTTTATGGAAGGCAATAAATACCTTACTTTATTTGATCGCTATCTTTGCTGTGATTTGGTTGGCGTATCGTGGCAGTTGGAAAGTGCCGATATTTTTTGCGCCGTTTCCGCATGTCGATTCGGGAGACTTCTGGCAGGGCGTCCTTCCGTATTACCATGCTTTGAAAGGCGAGGTGCTTCGCGAATCCCGCTAGGGCGGGGGGCAGGGATTTCGAGGTGACCTTCCAGGGAGGTCCTGTAGCGTGTTTTCGAGGGGGGAGTCTTTTAAGGCGCGTGGCCTCCCTTGGCCTATAAAAAGGACCGAAGGGCGCTCCTTCTCTCTTAACACTTAGGACTTTCGCCGGCGGTCTGCTCTTATTCCCTCGTCTTCGCTTTGCGTTGCGCCACCGCGATCGAAACATGGAGGACCCTTCAGAAGGTGATGCTGCAGACGACGGGGAGCGGTCGGTTCCAGATGTCCTGGAATATCGGTCGGGTCCCACGGTCGCCGCGCGTGCAGGAGGCGGGTCCGACGGTCGCCGCGCGGATCGGGAGAGGGCTTCGACGTGCGGGGGCATGCCGTTTTCCTCCTCTTGGCTCCGGCGAGGCTTCCGGGCGGACGCCGAGATGGAGGGCGGATGGGGGAGTTAGGGATGCCGGCCGCCACTCCCCTCCGTGGGAGGGGAGGAGGCGGCTCCAGTCCCTTCCTTACCCCCGTGCGCCTCCTCTTTCTCTCTTTTTGTTCTTCATTTCTTTCACTCTTTGGGGGCTGCTTGCTTTCTGTTCGCCTCCAAAGAGTTGGCAGTTTGGAAGAAAGGGGACCTTCACGGCGTGCCCTTTTTCCAGGTTGTTGCCAACTTGGAAGGTAGCCTTCCTTGCGTGAAAGGTGGCCTTCTCCTTGCCGTTCCTCTGTCACCTTTGTCACGGACCACCCGAGCCAACTGGGTCGACCATCTCTTGTCCGAGCCAGTTTCTACGCGAGGCAGAGTCAGTGGCTGGATGCGAGAAGGTCAAGACCGGGTCGACCGGGCGATGGCCGTTTGCTGCAGTGCCAGATGGATTTTCGCTTTTTGTTATGTAATGTATTGGCAGTTACCTTTCTGATGTACCAATAGTTATCTTGAATGAATGCGAAAGATGAGGTTTATTTTACCCAACTTGTTGATACAGTATTCAGAAATAAAATCTGCGTAGTGTGGTTGCGTTCCATGTCCGGGGAATAGATTCCCCTTCCATTGTGGCTAACCTGTACGCACCTTTCCCGAGCGTCTCGATCACTCGGTAGGGGCCTTCCCAGTTGGGGGATAGCTTGCCCGCCGCCTCTAGTGGTCGAGAGGCTTCTGCCTTCCTGAGGACGAAGTCCCCTGGTCGGAATTGTCTGCCTCGGACCCTGGCATTGTAGTACCGAGTGAGGCGACGCTGGTATTCCGTAGCTCGGAGGTTCGCGATCTCTCGGAGTTCGTCTGCCAGGTCGAGGTTCTCGAGCAGCTTCTGCTCGTTTGCCTCGGGCACAAAGCTGATCACTCGGAGAGACGGATTGGCGATTTCCAATGGAACGACGGCTTCGGTGCCATATACCAGTTGAAAAGGGGTCTCACCGGTTGCCGTTCTGGGGGTCGTTCGGTGCGACCATAGTACGCTAGGCAGTTCCTCGAGTCAGCTACCCTTAGCCTTGCTGAGTCTGGTTTTTATGCCTTTCAAGATTGTCTTGTTGGCATTTTCAACCAGCTCGTTGGCCTGAGGGTGGGCGACCGAAGTGAAGTGGTTGCGGATATTTAGGTCGGCGCATCTATCTCGGAAGTATCGAGAGTCGAATTGCCGCCCGTTATCGCTCACTATCACTCGGGGGACGCCGAAGCGACAAATGATCGATTTCCATACGAAACCCCAGACGACTGTCTCGGTGATCCTCGCTGTTGCTTCAGCCTCGATCCACTTGGTGAAGTAGTCGATGGCGACGATGATGAACTTCTTCTGGGATTGAGCCGTTGGGAATGGCCCAAGGATGTCGATCCCCCACCGAGCGAAAGGGTAGGGCTCGATAAGGGTGACAAGTTCCGTGGCCGGCTGGTGGACCAAATGGTCGAACCGCTGGCAACGGTCGCAATGTTGTACGTAAGCCGTGCAGTCGCGCTGGAGGGTCGGCCACCAGTATCCTTGCCTTAGCAGGATTCTGGCCAGCGACCGACCTCCTGAATGTGCTCCGCACAGGCCTTGATGAATCTCCTCAATAGCTTGGCTCGCTTCGTCGGGGCCGAGGCACTTCAGAAGGGGCCCGGAGAATGATCTTCGGTAGAGGGCGCTGTCGAGGATGACGAAGCACCGAGCTTGGTACTTCATCCGGCGGGCTTCTCGAGAGTCGGAGGGTTCCTGGGAGTCTCGTAGCCAGGAGAGGTAGGGGGAGCGCCAGTCGTCGGGAGTGGCCGAGTCAACGGCGAGGAGCTCCGAGTCTATGCTCGGGCGCTCTAGCTCTTCTAGGAGGACCGATCGTGTACCTTCCGGGTCTAGGGAGGAGGCCAGTCGGGAGAGGGCGTCCGCCCGAGAGTTTTGCTCCCGAGCTATTCGGACTACCTCGAACTCCACGAACTGCTGGGCCAGGCTCCGGACCAACTGGAGGTATTTGAACATAGGTGCCTCCCGAGCTTCGTACTCGCCGCTGACCTGGCTTGCGACCAGCTGGGAGTCGGTGTGGATCCTGACTCGCTCAGCCCCCAACCGTCGGGCCATGCGGGCCCCCGAGATAAGGGCCTCGTACTCGGAAGCATTGTTGGACGCCGGGAAGTTGAACTTTAGGGCGTACTGCAACTCTATTCCTTCGGGGGACCTTAGGAGGATCCCTGCGCCGCTACCGACCGAGTTGGACGATCCATCGACGAACAGCTCCCAGGTTGGCCCGGTTGCTGTCGGAGGCCTGTCCTCGACCGGAACGGTGCTCTCGGCGATGAAGTCGGCGAGCGCTTGCCCCTTGATAGCTGATCGTGGCCGATACGAGATGTCGTATGCCCCGAGCATGATGGCCCATTTGACGAGTCGCCCCGAGGCCTCGGGGTGGGCCAGAATCTTCTTCAGTGGCTCGCCGGTTAGCACGGTGATGGGATGCCCCTGGAAGTAGGGTCGGAGGCGTTTTGTAGAGGTAACCAACGCTAGCACGAGTTTCTCAGTTGCGGGGTACCTCCGCTGGCCTCGCCGAGCACCTTGCTGGTGTAGTAGACCGGCCTCTCGACTCCCGAGTCATTCCTGACTAGGACCGAGCTGACCGTTGATGGCGTCGCCGAGAGATAGAGCAGCAAAACCTCGCCTGCAACGGGCTTGGAGAGCACCGGGGGTGAAGCTAGGAGCTCTTTGAGCTCGGCGAACGCTGTCTGGCATTCCCCGTCCCATACGAACGTAGCAGACGCTATTTTAGGCCCCCTCATTAGCTTGAAGAAGGGCAAGCATCGTTCGGCCGCACGGGACAGGAAACGACTGAGAGCGGCAACACGCCCCGTCAGACGCTGGACGTCTTTGATGCACGTGGGCGGGCGCATGTCCAGGATGGCCTGGACCTTGTCAGGGTTTGCTTCGATCCCCCGCTGAGTGACCAGGAAACCCAGGAACTTCCCGGATCTTACTCCAAAGGCACACTTGGCGGGGTTGAGCTTCATGCTGTACTTCATGAGGGTGCCGAAAGTCTCGGCCAGGTCGGTGAGGTGGTCTTGGACCCTTGGGGTCTTGACAAGCATGTCGTCGATGTAGGCCTCGACGTTCCGACCTAACTGTCCCTCGAACATATGGTTGACCAGTCGCTGGTATGTGGCTCCAGCATTCTTCAATCCGAAAGGCATCCGGGTGTAGCAGTACACGCCGTAGTCGGTGATGAAGGCGGTCTTCTCGACATCTTCAGGGCTCATTCGGATCTGATGATAACCCGAATAGGCATCCAGGAAACTGAGTATCTCGTTGCCCGAGGTTGAGTCAACCAGTTGGTCGATGCTCGGCAGCGGATAGCAGTCCTTGGGGGTGGCCTTGTTCAGATCGGTGAAGTCTACGCACATTGGCCACTTGCCGGTGGTCTTCGGCACCAGGACGACGTTGGCTAGCCACGTTGGGTACAGGACCGGTCTGAAAAGACCAGTCTCTTGTCCCTTGGTGACCTGCGCCTTGATGATCGCCTGTTTCTCGGGCGCATGCTTCCTCCTCCGCTGCTGTACGGGCCTCATGGTGGCGTCGAGGTTAAGCTTGTGCATCACAGTTTCCTCTGGTATACCAGGGAGTTGATCGTCGGACCAAGTGAAGACCCGGACGTACCCAGAAAGAAACTCTTTGTATTGCTGCTGTTCCTTCGGTGGTAGGTCGGAACCGATCCTCACTCCAAGGGCCGGGTCGTCGTTCAGGAATACCGTTAATAATTCGCCACCGGGCTCGGCGGTTACGGTTTTTCCTTCGACTCCCCTGGGGCCCTTATCCTTCCCGTCCGGCCTTGAGGCTTCCACCGAGATATTGTAGCACCTTCTAGCCGTGGCCTGGTTACCTCGGACTTCCCCCAACCCGTTTTTGGTGGGAAACTTCATTTTTTGGTGATAGGTAGATGGTACGGCCTTTATTCGGCTGAGAATTTTTCGGCTGAAAATGGCGTTGTACGCTATCATACCTTTAATCACTATGAAGTCCACTATGACCGTAACGGTTTTGGGTGGGGTGCCGATAGTGACCGGCAGGCTTAGGGCTCCCTCGGGGTAGGTGGCCAGGCCATTAAACCCGCACAGGGGTGTTCGGATCGGGCGGAGCTTGGATGGGTCTTCCCCCATCTTGAGGAAACAGTCATAAGATAATACATCGGGGGCGCTCCCATTATCAACCAAAATCCTGTCTACATTACAGTGATTTATTGTGGCCGAGATAACGAGGGCATCGTCATGCGGGGTGCTCAGCCCTTCCAGGTCTTGGTCGGAGAAGACTATGACCTGGGGCTCCATTGGCGGGCCTTTGGGGGGCTCTAAGGCTCGGCTGGCCCGCTCGGCATGACGTTTCCTTCCTCGGCTGGTGTCGCCTCCCGATGTCGCTCCGCCGGAGATGACGTTGATGTGGACCCCTCGGGGGGCGTTGTCGATCTCCTCTGCGGCGTCTCGATCTTCTTTGTGCCCGGTTGTGAACCGGGCTAGATGCCCCAGACGGATGAGGCGCTCGATCTCGTCCTGGAGCTGATGGCAATCTCCGGTGTGGTGCCCATGGTCGCCGTGGAACAGGCAATGCCTGTCCCGCTTGCGGTTCTTCGACCTCATAGGCTCGGGCTGGCGGAGAAGTCCCGAGTCTTTAATGTCTTCATAGATCTCGTAGACTGGTGCGGTCAAAGGGGTATACCGCTCGTACTTTCTCTTGCGCTCTCCTTCTCGATCGCGCTTCTTGCTCGAGCCAGGGTTTGGCTCGGAGGTCCGCTTTTTGTCCCCCTCCCGACCCGAGCCGGTTGTGTCTCGGCAGGCGCTGAGTACCTCTTCGCACTCGACGTGGCGCAGTGCCAGAGTCACTAGCTCGGCAAGGGTCGAGGGAGGGTGGAGGACAAGCTCGCGGCGGAGATTCTCGTCCCGGGTGCCCCCGGTCAGTGCGGTTGTGGCTGAGGCCACATCCCGGCGGGGGATCCTAAGGGCTTCCGATTTAAATCGGTGGACGTAAGTCCGGAGCCTCTCCCCTTACGCCTGTTTGAGAGCCAGGAGCCCCGCTACCGACCTTGGGGGGGCGCTACCGGCGAAGCTCTCCTTAAAAATTCGCCCGAACTGCCTGAAGTCTCAGATGGACCCCGGGGCGAGGGCTCGGAACCGTGCCTGAGCGCCCTGGACCAGGGTGGCCGCGAAGGCTCGGCATTTGATGGGATCCGGCGTTCCATGCAGGGTCACCAGGGCGTCGAAGCTGTCGTAGTGGTCGGCTGGGTCGCCCTGGCCGTCGTAGAGCTTGAAGGTTGGGATGGAGGCTCTAGGAGAGACCTCTGTCTTCAAGATGTACTCGGAGAAAGGGGATTTCTCCTCGTCCTCCGGGAAAGAGGTCTTCTGCAGGGCGCGAAGAGCGCGCTCTTGCTCTGCGAACCGTCTTTCAAAATCTCGTAGCCGGAGAGACAGCTCCGGCTGTGGCCGTGCCGTGGGGCTGGGGGGGGCGTCATGGCGATCTCCCGGAGCACTGGTGCCCGGGTGCGGCGGCTTCACCCCCTGCTTCCCTTTCCTCGGCGTGGAGGAAGCCTCTTGCTCCGCAGGCGGAGCTTGCGAGGGTCCTCCGACGTCGTTGCGGAGGAGCTGTCGGCCGCGGAGGGTGAAGCGGCCTCCGGCGGTGTGCTGCGTTGCACTCCTTCGAGGGGGACTTCCTGACGGGGCGCGGGACCTTGCGTCTCGGGCCGCCTGGGCCCTCATGAGCTCTACGAGGACGTCCATCTTCTCGTTGAGGGCTTGGAAGGCGTTGGCGCCACCGTCGAGGGGTGCCCCTGTCTCCGCCGGGGGGGGGTGGTGGCCTGTTGGCGGGGACGCTGGCGTTGGAGGGGGGGCTCTGTGAGACCCTAGGGGGGACGCCTCCCGCTGCCACAGCCTTACCTGCCCCGCCGGCGGATCTCCTCCCTGAGCATTTTCTCACCATCTTGACTCTTCGTGCGTTTCCCACAGACGGCGCCAGATGAAGAGGCGGAATCTCGCGCTGAGTCCTGAGCGGGCTGTGGATCACCAGAAGATGAATCTGCAAGAGAAGGGAAACGTATCAGAGGGCCCAGGGGATCTCCCTGGGGGAAAACCCTCCGATGGCTAAGTCAGTAGAGCGATGGTGGAAGCGATAATGAGGGGAGGAGAGAGCTGATGCGCGAGAATCCTCTCCACCAAGGGTGAAGCGAATCGTGCCCAGGAGCTTAGGGTATGTGAAGGGCTAGTTCATCTTACCATCTTCCAGAGGGTCTCCCTTACTTAAATAGTGCATCGCCTTTTAAGAGTCCGGTGAGCTGAGGGCTTCCCGGCGGGAGTTACGTCTTCATCGGGGGCTTTCATGGCCGGATCGTGGGGGCGTTATCCCCTTTGAGTTCGGCAGCTCCCATGACTCTCCCGCTGCCGGAGGACTCTGAACGGCCGCACCTGCAGGTAAACAAGCGGTCTCACCGAGCTACGGGGATGCTAGCTCGTGTCCGAGCGATAGGCATGGCCCGGCGAAGGTGGGGTCGGATAGGTCGGCTGGAGCCTCTTTCTCTCGGTCGGAGAGTGGGCTTTAGACCGGACCTTCCATCCGATCTGACCGTTGTCTCGGGCCCTCCGAGCCTAGTAGGCCGCCGGGGAGAGTTGGTTCCTCGAGTCTTTATTTATTGGGCTTATCTCCCAAAGTGGGCCCTGTGGGCTATCACTTGGGTGGGGCTCACCCGGTTGGACCTTGTAGGCCTTGTTGGGCCGCCTTGGTGGTGGGCTGCGGAAATCCCCCTCTCCACATGTAATTAGCCATTTTCACGCAAGTCAAGTAATTCATGTAATTTTCAAGTAAACAAGTAACAAGTAAACAAGTACGAATAGTGGAATGCCGTATCAAGTAAATCTATCATGCACTTCGGTGCAATGCCACACCATTGGTCAATCAACTCCCATGAGCACAAGTACTTTCGGGCGCTCCCCTCAGGACCAGACCGGGCCCCATTAATGCCAGGCATTGAGTCAGTGGATCATAAGATCTCAAGTACGTTTAGACATCCACTTATATAATTATGGCCAACGAATTTCAAGGATAAGTTAATTTGTAAAAAGTACAGATCTGAAAAAAATTTCAGGAGTAGCAAGAGAAGTGAATAATAATTTTAAGGCATAATGTTTAACGACATTAAGTCGTGGAATTCAAGAAAGAATGGTAACTAGGAAGAAAAATCAAGTAATTAGAGTTTAATAGAATTAATTTAATTTCATAGTTTAATCTTGTGTGTATTTGGTTTACATGTGTTTAGACATGTTTACAAGAAATTTTTGTACTTTAAAGATGCATTAGTTAGTCAAAATGGTGATTTATTATAATAATCAGAATTTAATTATGAAAATAAGTTTTTTATGTTGAAAACAATTCTAACTTACTGAAAATAATATTAACATGCTGACAATGATGTTCATATGTTACTTTACTGATAAGATGATAAAAATAAAATTTTCATGCTGGATTTAATTTTTAACATGCTAGAAATTAATATTTAACATGTTAAAATTAATACTTAACATGCTAAAATAATTCTCATACGTTAGCTTACTGATAGGATGATAAGATAAGTTTACCATGCTGATTACAGAAATTCTCTGATGACAACATAATTTTTATCATGCTAAAAATCATTTTTCTATATTTATTTACTAATTATTTGATAGGAAAATAGATATATCATGCTGAAAAATAGTTTTAATACACTGAAAATAATTCTAACATGCTAAAAATAATTCTAACATGTTGGAATAATTTTACCATACTGGAAGAAATTTTATCATGCTGGAAGTAATTTTCATGCATCATTTTACTAATTATTTAATAGAAAATTAGGTTTCATATGCACAAAAATAGCTTTAAATAGATTTTAACATTCTGAAAATAATTTTTATATCTCAGTATGTATAAAATAATTTTATCATATTGGAAGTCATTTTTAACATGCTGGAAATAGTTTTAACATGTTGGAAACAATTTTTAGTATGTATAAACTAATATGGTGAAAATTAGATTTTTACATGTAAAAATAATTTCATTCCACAAAAATAAATTTTTAACATGCTGTAAAAATTAAAACATGCTAATATTACCTTTTCTTACTTTTGGTGACTAAATACGTACAATTAACGTGAATTTTCAAAGGGTATAGTTCCTATTGTATAGTGACTTAAGTTTAGTTCCACATTGGAAGTTACAAAAACTTGCATGACTTTATATGTTGGAGAGCTCACCCTTGGGTCAGGACCCAAGGGGCATAGGATGTGGGCTTGAGTTGTGAATTGATACAAAACTAGTAATGTATTTATTTATTTATTTGTGTCGAGCCAAGCCGAGTCTGGCTGAGGCTGAGGTATATATACCGATATAGAAATATATATTTTTTTAAAAAAAATGTTTGATTGACCCTATTTTTGTGAACGCGATAGCTTATGCTAGCGCGACTTTGAAGATCGCGCTACCCTTGGGTAGCGCGTTCTGAAAATATAATTTTTTTTAAATGTTTGACCCAAGAGGGGCAGGAAAAACACTGTGTGAATGCGCTATGTCAGGCCAGCGCGTTCAGAACGCGCTACTGAGGTATAGCGCGTTCTAGACCTGATAAAAAAACGGGAATACACCTCTAATAAAATGACCATAACTTGCTCATTTCAGAATGGAATTTAATAAATGAGCTATCAATGGAAAGAGGACAGAAAAACGAACAAGATGGCATGATTTAATTGAATTTTAGCCTGAGAGACACCTACCTTTAGACGAATCTAAAGAAATATCCCCAAATATAAGAAAACCCTTTGATCTTTCAAATCTTCCTTCAAATCTCCATCAATCTCCGCAGCAGCGTATACTTAACCTCCAGATATTATTTGAGGGTCAAATGGGGTTCTATTTATAGCCAAAACTTGGCCAAATTCGTCAAGATTCCTTGCCTAACAATGCCAAACTTTCCAACTCTGAATTAGAAGAAAAATGCCATTTCTCCTCTTAATCTAGCCCATCTTAGGTGTGAAAATAATGTAAAAACGGCTGGTCCAAGGTGGGCTGTTAGGTAATGGTCGATTTTTGTACCAACCTTCTAGAAATTGGGTTATTATAATCCCTTAAATATCATATTAAACACATGTTACGAATTTAGGTCAATTTAATTAACCTTTAACAAATCCTTTAATCTATTAATCCAGTCAATTATGGATTATCCAATGGGCCAATTGTGATCCTAATCCATTACATGGACTTTTATTGGGTGCACTATGATTTATCTAAGGTTTAAAGCATTTAATATCTATTTACTTCTAGTTAATTCAAGTAAATTCAATAAACTAGTTTATTTCATATAGTAAAAATATAATTTGATTATTTCATGAAAATTTTAATTACATAATGAAATTGAAAATTTTATTTCTCATTTTTTTAAAATTTTTGGGTTTCTACACAGCTCATCTAAGTGGCAGTCCCGCATGGCCCACTTAGTATCAAAGCCCAATAAAATCACTCGAGATCAAGCCCTTCCTCGGCGGCCATTAGGCTCGGAAGGCCCGAGCGTCGGTCCGGTCGGAGGAAGACCCAAGCCCAACCTATCCCCCTCGCCGGGATAAAGGCTAGCGCCCCGCGCCCACTCCGGCCGAGCCTCATCTGAGCTATGCCTATCGCCCGGACAGGGTTAGCACTCTTCATGCTTGGATCGAGCAACGATTGTTTATCCACGCTACCGTTGAGAGCCCTTTATGAGTAGGAGTTCACAAAGATAAGGGACCCACGACTCTTCAAGGCTATAAAGATCCCACGATGAGGACGTAAAGAGCCCACGTTGAGGACGTAACTCCCGTCTGAAACTCCTCAACTTACGGGACTCATGAGACTAACGCACTATTTAAACCGGTGACTCCCTCCAGCAAACGGTAAGGCCTACACACGCCTAAAATTCTCTGAGTAGGAACCACTTCACCACCTTGGTGGAGAGGGATCTCGTGCATCTCCCCACTCCTCTTTTCATAGCTTCAACCACTGCTCTACTGACTTAGGCATCGGAGGGTTTACCCTAAAGAACCACCCTTGGGTCCCCTGATCCGTTTCCCTTTCTTACAATTCACTGCTCGGTGATCATCTCCTCCAGCTCAGGACTAGCGCGAGATCGCCCCTCTTCAACTCTCTTTAATTTTGATGATAACAAGACAATCTATATGCATGGCTAATGAGTTGAGTTTGTGATGTTTGAGAAGCCCATTTAAAGGAAAGGTTTGAAGTCAAGAACGGAAAGGCCAGAAGCAAAATAAATACAAACAGGTCAAAGGCTTCAAAGGGAGGTAAATGTGTTTACAGCTCGCAGCGATGGACTACCCCCTCACGGAACAGACGCCACTTTTTCCAGAGCGAAGTAAAAGGGATTAGGGATCAGGGTGGTCCACTGCCTCCAAAAACAGTGGATAATTTGCGGTCTAGAATTCCTTCCTAAAATCCTGCAGATATTGGATTTGTTACATCTCAGGGTATAAATACAATTTACCTAACACTTGACGGTTGCTTTGCTACATCTTAGGGTATAAATACAAAATGTCTCTCATGCTTCTAACCCAAAGGGATGAGATTCTTGTGGCGGTTCTTGACCTTTCTTGGCTTCCTCTCAAAGGGTGATCTTGATCGAGGGCAGGACACGTGTGTGTGTGTGTGTGTGTGTGTGTGTGTTCGTTCATTGAATTTAAGGTGTGTGAAAAAGGTCTCGCCCATGGTGGGAGAATGGACATAGATCTCAAGATCTAAAGACAGAACTAATATAAAAATCACTTCTGCAATTGCTCCTTATCTCCCTCTCCCTTGTGGGAATTTGAAGTTTACTCTATCGTCATCTAGAGGTTAAACTTTGCATTGATTAACTGTTCTTAAGATAACTAGATCCCACTAAGAGAAATAGTGTCTGTGTTTTATGTGAATCAGAAATATCGAACAACATTTTTAAAGCAAACTAAATTCAGCGTCCCTTTGTCATATCTTTGGCCAATACTGTACAATCTGTACATTAGTGTACTTCAGGTGGATCCCAAGGTCTCAAAAATTTCAAAATAAACAATAAAAAATATGATTGTGGCGCCACGAGTGCAATGGCCTAAGATGGTGCAGCGAGTAAAAGTCCCATCTATAATCTTCCAATTATTCTACCTGATGTATTTTTAGCACACATTTTGCAAGTGATGCATTTGATAGGAATTGCTCGACAAATTAATTAAAAGTTCTCGGTGAATTGTTGTTTTTTGATCGATCAAAAGAAAATCTCACAATTCGTGGAGATTTGTGGGATTACCGAACCAACACTTCTCACCTCTCTCTTTCTTATTTCCTTTTGTATTTCACAGATGACACGGAGCCGCAGGGTGCTCCTATTATTTCTCTCCGTGAGATATGCTTTCTCATTTATATCCTTGAGAAAAATGTGTGGTTATGAAAGGCATCCCATGGTCTATATAAACAGCACCCTTTCAATAGGCAGGGATAAACTGTGAGAATAATTATGAGGGTGAGTGAGTTAGAATTTGTTTCGAAATATTACTCGGTGTCAATGTATGAATACCATTCCCTTTTATATTTTCTTCTATATAGTGAAATCTTTATCTAGCTCTTCTTGTGGATGTAGATTTTATCCAACCACATAAATTTGTCGTCTCTGTGATTTGTTCTTTGGTCTATTTTATTGTACACTTTTTTCATTTGATCTTTGGCACACTTATTTATTTTTGATATTACATTATTATCGATCCGTTCCGACGTGAGTTATTGCTCTATTTATTTTTCACAACAGTGAATATCACTAAAAGTATAACTTGTTCTTCCACCGAGGAGATTCTCTTGAACGAGGACACGAGACTATTAGTTTGAACATAATGACCACATATCAATATATGCTTGTTAATATCAGCAATATGCAGTCATATCACCAGTTTTCAAATATGAAAAAATAAATTCAATAGGTTTTAAATACTTGAGTTAAAATATTTGGTCATACATCTCTCAAGGATTGAACGCGTGATCAGATAAAATTCTCCTGCGATAAATCGAACTTCAGACCTCCTGCTATGTGATAGTCTTAGATCAAAAATTAGAGCCGAAACAGAAGTGTCATGTAAAATATAAGAATTTAAAATCTAATGATTTACGACACTTCAAATATGAAAGCTAACTAAAATAATTTACCAAACTCTAAACATTAAAAAATAATTCCGATAACATAATATTGTGCAATAGCAACCTCCAAAAGAAAGAGAAAGAGAGAACGGATGTAACATCATCCGTCACCCCCAACAGTAACATCTCTCCCAATCAATTCCTACACAACCGCTCTTCCACCACCTCCAACAGTAACATCATCCATCCTTCGAACCAGGGTATACGATTGCCACAGGAAACTGGGTCTCCTCTCTCTGCTGTGTCCTTGCCACCTGAACGTAGTCCTTGTCACCTGAACGTAGAGAGAGGGAGAGAGTAGATGCCTCATCCTCCCCGTCTGTCTTTTGTGCCATGGAAGAGGAGGTCAACAGCCACATGAAGTGGACAGCAAATGAATCATGGGAGTTGCGGCGCCAACCCGCCATCCACCCCCGCACCACCACGTGGGTGGCACGGGATCGCCCACCCCACGCGTCCCCCGCCCCCCGGGCAGGTACGATCCACGTCCCGGGGAGCACCGCCGCGGCCCGCGGGGATCGACGTCCTCGGCGGCCGACACGAGGTGTCGGCGGTCCCCGCCGGGCCGTCGACGGCGACCCCCCCCCCCGGCGGGTACCTCCTCCCTGCCGCTGCGAGTGGAACAGTTGTGGGTAGCGCTCGTTGTCTCCCATTCCCATCTGCGCCATCCCTTTGACGAATTGCCTCAGAGAGCTCCCCCGCTCCCCCTTCCCAACCCCTACCCCTACCTCCGAAGGCGACCCGCAGCTGATAAGGCTCCGAAGTGCCTACGAGGCTCTGCAGGCCTCGACAAGTACAGTCGCCATCGTTGTCGCCCGCTTTGCTGATGCCCCATGCCCACCTTGTCATCTTCCTCGGCAGAGCAGAATGCTTAATTAGCACCCCCATGATGTAATAATGAGGGCCCAACTGTGGGGGTGATGGCTCCTTAACAGGAGCTGTGGCCGCACCACCCCCATTCCCTCTGTAGTTAGGGGATGGATGGCTACCCTGGCCAGCTGGCAGCATGTCTATGCCTCCCGCGGGGGACGACGACGATGGCTGGGTGGCGACACTTCTCGACCGGCCGGTTGCGCCGTTTGAGTTAGGCCCATGACGTGGTTCGTTAGGCACCAAGGGCCGCCATCACTGCCTGATCATCGTATGAAGAAGCCTTGGCGATGAGAGTGTTCTGGGAATTCATGTGGACGACAACAATGGGAGCCAAGAAAAGGCAGTTATTTGGCTCCCAAGATTTGCATTTGGACGGGGTGCTTAACAATGATCGATGACCTCTCGTTCCTGCATGCCTTGTGATGGAGAAGGCTGCAAAGAATCATGGTGATATGTTTTAAGAGGTAGGAGGGATTAGATCAATGGACCATAAAAATAAAATTAAGTAAAAAATTATATATATATATATATATATATATATATATATTATATAGTTACATGTTCTGCCGTGGACTGGCCTAATTAACCTCAAGAAAACAACATGAAGAGGCATCTAATTAATTTTCAGCCTGTAACTCTAGTTAGTATTCGAGTAGTAGGCCTATTCAGTTTGGGAGTCAAAAACAAAAACCCAGAACCACTTAATTAATTGAATCTGGTTGGCATTCAGTTTGGGAATGAAGAAAATTTGGCTTTGTTTTGCGAACTAAATTGAATTACGTAATTTACTTCTGTTCACTTTTGTGAGTGCAAAAATCCAAACATGGTCAGTACCAACAAAATCGCAAAATCACGGCTTGTTAATGGAGTTAACTTGTTTGTCCTACAACTAGGCTATACCGTGTCCGCAACTCTGCCCTCCCCTCGTGAGTCTGACGAGCCCATTTTAGTTATGGTCAGCTAGAATGACGAAGAAGAATTATGACGCTCACTTGAACTTAATAACCACTTCACTCTACATTTCAAGCCCAATATAGTCAGTATTCTCATGCGGTAACAGTCTGAGGATCCGGATTTCAGCATCTCAGCCTAAAATCAGATCCAATTAAGTGTATCAACTACAGCGATAAAATGGCACGTGATCCAAGAAAAGATGGCAGGCTTTTTCAGAGGATTCCAGAGGAAGAATATTCACAATGCCAGGTGGACTAATCAGAAATCATTAGGTTTTCTGTCTCATCCAACTCTATGGAGACCCTGTTCTATTTAAAGAGGTCCCCTCCCTCGAACAAAAGCGCTGAAGCTACCGCCATCACTGCCGTTGCATATTCAGAGAGAGAGCCACTGCAGAAGAAATAGAAAAAGAGTATCATCTTGAGAGGAAGAAAGATTTGAGTGCAGTCAGCCCAAGTTCTTAGGAAATCTCTTCAAATTGAAGCTACATTGCTTTGCCATTTTTCCGTTCGAAACTTTTCTATTTCATTTTGTTCCTTGTTTTGAATTTGTTCCTTATTCTCTCTAAAATCTCTCAGAGGAAGGGAGAGCATTCTCTATGTTGTTCCCTCTGTGGAATCATAGGAAGAGAGGTCCGAAACCTCTGCTTTGGTGAATTGCTGGGAGCAACTCACTGGGTTCCCTCTTGGTAAAGAGGAAGGGAGGTTGATCCTCCTGGGTTGCAGGAGAAGTAAGGAGTTGTTCCTTGGGGAAGCTGTGTGACAACGTTTGTTGCAGACTGAGTCTGTTATGAATGTTGCTTGGTTAAGCAAGGGAACCTCACTTAGTTCGAGTGAAGGAGTGGACATAGGCATGACGCGGACGGCGTCGGAGGACGGATTAACGGCAACTCCGGGGACGCGAACAAGACGAGATAACTTGCTGCCTCGTGCAGCTCGGCCTCACGCCAGGCAGTCTCTCACCGGGCGACACTCAAATCTCACACGGGAGAAAGGAGGGAAGGGAAACACACAAAGGGGCAAGGCTCTTTCACTTGGATTCTTTCATTCATTCATATCATACGTAACAACACCCTTACCCCCCTTATATATACGGAAAGCCATAACATACATACCATTAGACTTTGTCTATTTGCATATATATCATAGCCTAATAAAACAAAACCCAACAACCCTTATTTGACTTGTGGGTTTAAATAAAATAAAATACACACAACTTTGACTATGACTAGCCTAATAAAATAAAAGTAAATACATGTAGTAAAACATGTATTTTACACGTACACACAGTACATACCCAATAGTCAAATACGTACAAATACACATAAGTATCTACTTAAGATGCCGAGTCTTCGAGTGAGTCTCCAAGTCATAAGCTCGGGACAGTCGGGGCGGTGCGGCGTCGGCTCTGAGTAGTGGGCTCGGTAGTGGACCCGGTGTCCCCACCAACCCTCCTGGGACGGCTGGAACTCAACTCCGTCGAGAAAGGGGGGACACTGCTGTGGTAGTGCTCCAGCAGATCTGGATCGAGGCACTGGAGATCTTCCCGACTGATCCAGGAATCATCAGAAGGTGGATGGTCCCGCCAGCGGACAAGGTAGCACTGGTACACCCTGCTCCGTGTAGTTGTCACCTGCTCATCTAGTATCCTCTTAATGTGCTCGCGCGGTACTCTCGAGGCTGTGGGACACACAGGGGTGAGCTCACTCTCAATGGGAGGAGAAGGCTCGAAAGGGTCACTAGGAATCGTTGTGGGTTCCTTGTAGGACACTAGGTCTGTCACATAAAAGTAGAGCTAGTCCCATATTCGAGAGGTAAGTCCACAACATCCGTATTGGAGCCAATCTTCCACAAAATTGGAAGGGACCATCACTACGGGCTTGTAATTTCTTCACGGCTCCCGAGAGGAGTCGTTCGGGTCAAACCCATACCATAACCATGTCACCTTCTTAGAATTCATGGTGACGCCTATCTGAATCAGCCAATCTTTTGTAAGTCTCATTACTGAGGCTTATTTGCTTGCTAATTGACTCATGGAGACTCTTGACATACTGTGCAAACTCTTCCGCTGACTTAGACGTTCTAGACTCGAGGGGAAGGGCAATGAGATCCACAGATTTCCTAGATTTTTATCCATGCACGACCTCAAATGGACTCATACCTATGGACCTATTGACCGAACTGTTATATGCAAATTCGGCTCTAGGTAAGAGAAGATTCCAAGTGCCAAAATAATTCCCTACGAGACACCTCAAGAGATTCCCTAAACTGCTATTGACTGTCTTCCATTCATCCCCTAGTCGGATTCTGTCCTGGTGGTGGCCACTTTTCAAGGTAATCTTGGAAAAGATGGTGGCTCCACTCATCATGTCAACCATATTATCGCGACGGGGAATTAAAAATCTGTACTCGACAGTGATTTTGTTGAGGGCGCGGTTGTCAACACACATCCGCCAGGTGTCATCTTTATTTGGTGTGAGCAAGGCAAGGACATCACAAGGGCTCTTTCTCACCCTAAGAAAACCCCTTTGAATAAGGTCCTCGATAATTCTTCGGAGCTCAGCATGCTCTTGGGGGTTCAGTTGGTAAAGGGGATGGTTGGGTAGGGTGGACCTGGGGACAAGCTCAATAGCGTGTTGTACGTCACGCATGGGAGGGAGTCTAGAGGGAAAGTCCTCTGGGAAAATATCTTAGAAGTCCTGTAGGATTACCTGGACCTCAGGTGGGACTGAGACTCGGGACTCCTCGGGGGTGATGGTGACAATGTACAACAGCCCAGACAGGGGTACCTTCGGCAACCTCCCTATTCAGCTCATGGACACCTATGAAGTTAAGGCGCCTAACCGGGTCATAACCAACCTTAGGGGCCTTAGGAATGGGTGTGATAGGTGCAAGAGGAGAGGGAATGAGAAGTCTCCCTTCAGTAGGAGTTCGAGGACTCTCCTGAACCTTGGGGGTTCCAGTGGGAGTGAAGGTGGGACCATTTCTCGGAGTCACATTTGGGGGTGCCGGGTACAGCTGTATCTTCTTCCCATTGTTTGAGAAGGAACACTGATTGGACCGATCAAATGTAGTAAGGTCTACATCATAGATCCACGATCGTCCTTGGATGATGCTACCGACCTTCATGGGCACTACATCGCATAATATCTGTCCTTGGTAAGACTGGAACTGAATGGGAAAGACACATGTAGTGGTGACTGGGATAGAAGTGTCGTCTACCCAAGCCACGTTGTATGGCCTGGGATGGGGATGGGTAGGTAGACCTAGACAGGAGATAAAGTCTAAAGAGACGGCATTGATACAGCTCCCGTTGTCAAAGATCACCTTGCAGGGTTGAGATTTCACCATGATATAAGTTTGGAAAATAGAGGTTCGATGCCAGTCGTCCTCCTGGGGGTGTGTTAAGATGCAGCGAACTACACCAAATCTTCCCTGGTTAGAGCTCTCGATAATATCTCCCACTTGCATGTACTCGACATGCGTGCCATCATACCCTGCATCTATTTCCTCAAACTGGGCGATGAGGTTAGGATCGGCCTCATACCTCTCAATGGCTTCTCCTTCTTAAGGTGGAAGCTCCACAGGCTGGGGGTCGGTGATGACTAAGGCTCGGGTGGGGCAATTGAAGGCAACATGCCCTAGGTTATGGTACCTAAAGCAACGAACTCCCGAGATAGGGACTGGTTGGGAGGTGCTAGGGATGACTCTCTTTCCCTTGTCATCTCTCCTATCAGTTGGCGGAGTGTACTCCAGCGTGGGCACAACAACGGGTGCAGGTAAGGGGTTCCTTTGGAAAGGAATAGTAGGGGCAACGGCCCGAAGTGGGATAGCAGTAGGGACATAGGAGTTGGAGGGGCCAGGCCTCTCAGATAGCAGACTACGGGGTTTCGAGATTCTAGTTGGCGGTAGGTGGGAACCCGAGGTGGGAGCACCCTTTAAAATCGCTCAACATCTCGAGCGACCTGATAGACATGTTCGAGAGTGTTAACCTCTCGTGGGAATAGCTCCCGCTGTATGCTCTCGTGTAAGCCAGCCCTAAACCGTGAGAGGGTGATGGAGGCACCTCCATGACTCGACTCCGAAGGAAGAAGCATCAAATTTGGTGATATACTCATCCACAGACTTTCCATCTTGGGTGAGTTTCTGTCATTGGTCTAAAAGACCCTGATGGTAGGAGGGTGGTAGATACTTCTCCCTTAATTTCTCCTTCATTTCTTCCCACGTGCTTATGGGCTCCTCTCGTCTCCTTGCTAGGAGCTTTTCAATATTACCCCAGTAGGTTTTGGCTTGACCTAGGAGTTTCATTTTGGTAAACCTCACCCTTGTAGCAGGGGTCATGCGACGATGCTAGTCAAAATATTGATCCATCTCGGTCTCCCAACCGAGGTATGTAGCGGGGTTTAGGGACCCACCAAAACTCGAAGCGTCAATCTTGATGTTCTGTAGGATGATATCTTCATCGTCGTGGTCTCTCTCTCGAGGCGCAAGGGCCTCTTGCTCTTTTGATCCATGGGTAGCGTTGAAGGGCGCTCTAGATGACCTGATGAATTCCTAAACCAACGTGGCATGCACGGGCTTGGACCTAAATGATACAATCCTAGGACCGAAAATTAGTAAGATATAGACCCAATTTGTTGGCTAATAGGCAAAGGGTCAATTTGAAGGGACCGGTCAGGGAGAGTTGCTTGCCCGTAGGCGGAGTAGTTGTGGAACTACCTCCTGACAATTAGGGTGCCCTAATGCGGCAGTTCTAAGGCTTAAAGGATAGGCTCAAGCAAGCTCTCTCTCTCCATCCACAGCGATGCACTCTGGAGACTGGCTGCATGGATCGGGCTCTCTCTCACTTCGTCGTGCGGCAATTGAAAAGATACTAAATAGGCAAGTGAGGGGAGCATGTACCTAGCTAGACTGAAAAGTCTAACTCCGACCGAAGACGAGGGCGAGTGGGGACGTGCGTGCCCGCACGGCGTCGATGAAGCTTGAGCGGTTACAACAAATTCACTCCACATAGGGAGGATTTAATTATTACAAACTGCTTAAAATTTAAAATTTCTCGCGCAGGGGAATAAATTAATCCAATTTCTTTGCGCAGGGAGACTCAGAGCTACCCACGTTCCGTAATTTACTGACCGTCTATCGGCGACCAGGCGACTCGGCCATCGGTCGAGCCGTAATTGTGGACTCGGGTGCCACAAGGAATAATTCAAACAATTGATATATATATATATATATATATATATATATAAATATATATATATAAATATATATATATATATATCCTATATATATTTAACACACTTTTTTTTCTTTTTCAAACTTCAACCTCCCTTTGTTGACTTTTTTTAAAATATATATATTTTATTATATATATATGTATATACTCCACTATTCCACCTAACACGCTGGCAAGCGGTCAAAGTAGGTGGCTCACGCGGTAGGTGGGCGCCGGCGCATGTGGGCGCACGCGAGAAGGCTGGCGCACACGGAAAGAAGGGCGGGCGCACGTGGAAAGGTGCCGCGTGGCTGGGCTTGTCACGCCCCGACGCGGAATATCGGGACAGGCAGTAGAAAATGCTAGTAAAGATAACATGCTAAGCTAAGAATTTACATAACGTCAAGAACAGAAATAACTCCAAATCTATTACAATAACCATCAAACCGACTTAAACATAATCAAGCATAACCTCTACTTGACTCCGTTATAATAACTAACACAAGCTCTAAGGCATAGCTAGATGTGAAACAACTATAACAATCTCAACATATCTATCAAATCTGTCAACTGATACACTTCAAGTCATCACTCTGGCCCATTCCCATCCATCTATGAATCTTCACCTGAGCTGCCTGGAAAGGAGGGAAACAACTATATGAGCGAACGCTCAGTAGGTAACAATAGGCAAGTGTAAGTAATTAACCAATTAATTACATGTTTATATGAAACGGAAAGAAAGAAATGATGATCGGATGAAATAACATAAAAGAAAGTGCTAAAGAACAAAATTGAATAACAATATGGCAGGATGATACAACTACAAGAATTTCAAGTTTATGAACAATATAAATAACAGGAAATTGTAGGAAATTGGCCAACGAGCAAGAATATAACCAAGTCGAGCACGATTCAAGTAAGAGATTAAGAGATCATTGTCATAGACATCATGCTAGTCATGCACTCGGTGCAATGCCTCACCATGTCATTACAAACTCCCATAGGCACAAGTACTTTTCAGGCGCTCTCCCCAGGACCAGACCGGGCCCCTATGATGTGTTGGCATTGATTTCTTGGATCCAAGACCCCAAGTTGTCTAGACTTTAATCAACTTAAAATGGCCCATTTATAATCAAGTACAAACTTACCTCGGAACATCCCAAGGCTAAGTTGAAGAGATACTGTCCAGAATTTCTATCCAGGAGTTCAAGTTATCAAGAACCATCATGTTCTTGGATTCAAAACCATAAAACACGGAGAAAACTCGTCTCTGGATGATATGCGGTTACTACTAGACCGCTCAAGTACTTGTGCGGTCGACTCGGGGCCACACTAACAGGAATTGGGCTGGGTTCAGCCTTCGCGAGGTGAAGGTTGAACGGCTGATTAAGGGCCGCTCTTCAACATGAATGGTAAGTATTTGGCCGCACAAGGCCAGAAGTTTTTAAAATCGAGGATAGGATATGCGGTCCTGACAGAGCCGCTCATTAATTGAACGGTCCATTAAGGGCCGCTTGTAAGATGTACAGTCCATTACTGTCCGCACAACACAGGGCCTAACAATAACCTAGAAATTTGCCCAAGTGGGCTCCCGGGCTACCATAGGCAGGGTGGAACTGAACCAGAGTCCAGCCCACTGTCTGCTGGTCGGCCTAGGGTCTACTAGGCTGATCTAATCAAGAATTGGCCGAAGATGGATCAAGGACAATCGGCCAAAACTAATTGGCATTAGCCAGGGATGAACGGTCGCCACAGGGTCGTTCAGGGAGATATGCAGTCCACTATCGGCCGCGCATGTCTCTGTTAGTCTAATTCGGACTAACTCAATCACAGCAGTTCGATTGAGTCTAAGTTCAATTCTAGGGGATAATAATGGTTCAAGATTAACGGTTCAGGTCTAAGGTTATAACAAGTGTAAACCTAATAGCCATTTCAATTATAAATGATTCACAATTTAGATTGACATTCATTGGAAAGATGAATCAAGATCAAGCTCTAATTAAATAAATCAGCAAGAATTATTTACTGTCATGAATTACAGTTTATTAGGTGTGTTGCTAACATGCCATTTACCACTAATCTACTAACATAACATGCTGTAATGACAATTAATCTGCTCTGTTATAGATGTGCGGTCAGTTCTGGACCTTACATCTCCATAGACGGTCACAGACAGGCCGCGCATGCCCCCTCAGGTCCGAAGGTCTGCTGGAGATGGACGGTCAGTAGGGTGCCGCTGGGAAGGATGTGCGGTCTGGAACTGGCCGCAGGACATACATGCGGTTAGTATTCGGCCGCACGTTCCAGGGAAACGATCAGAGATAGAAACCTTTATACGGTCCATAACAGGACGCTGTCTTGGATGTGCGGTCTATCGTGTGGCCGCACAAGTCCAGACAGATCGCTGCCCCTTTCGCCTTGCCCGACTCCGGCGAGGTTTCTATGGTTAGACTAAAACATGGAATTCGCATGATATAAAGCATCAAATTTGGGGCTTTTACTACCAAAAGAAACAGCATGAAAAATGCTGCAAGATGTTAGCGCAGCAAGAGTGATATAGAAGGGGGGGGATGAATAGATTACTCCCAATTTGTAAAAACTTAGACGGAAAATAAATTCTACTGCTTACGCCCCTCCTTAGTCCGTACACAGAGAAATGCAAATGCAGTCACCAAGCAAGGCAGTATAAGTAAATGAGAATAAAGAACCGATCACATGGAAGCAAAGAGACAAGCAGATGGAGAGCGCAGATACTAACAGCAAACCACAGAGGAGGCACTCGATTTTTAGGTGGTTCGATTGCCCTCCGCAATCTACATCCACCCCTCACCCCAACTAGAATGAGGATTCCACTAGACAATGCTAGATCACAGCAGACTCAGTCTGCGAACAACATGCTGCCACACAGCTTGAACAACCAAGGGAAACAAATCCCTCAACCAAGCTTTGCTACCCACAGAGCTTGAAACCTGTTCCAGCTACCAGCTAGAACACCACCGGAGAAACCTCTCCCTTCCTGCACAAACCGGAGGGAAACTGCTAATGACAATCTGTCACTAACAACACCAGAGATCACCGATCTCTCTTCCTCTGTAACCCAGAGGGAAACTAGAGTAATACTCCCTTCCTCCACACACCGGAGGGGAACCAATTCGAATTAGAAGAATGAACAAACTGAAAAGAAAACAAAATAGGAACAAAGACCAACGAAGAAGCAGTCGGTTCAGAAACCAATACAAATGTAGCTTCGAAGGAAGCAATTCATCAAACCACAGACACTGCTCTCTCTCTCGAACATGATCCTCTCGGATCTGGACAATTTGGGACTCTCTGCTCTTTCTTCTTTCTGGATCGTGCAGCCTCACACAGAAATGCCTTCTGCCTTTTTTCCTTTTCACGATCAAGCTTCTACTGAAGGACGAAGCTCCATATTTATAGTAGATATTGGGCGTGTGGCTGCCAGGTTCCCGCCCATGAACTTTTTGCCAGATCATTTGAATTTTGACCACATGGCAGCATCCTGACTAGGTTGCCATCCACGTGTCATGTTCCTGGTGTCTTGGATCATGTGCCAGGTGCCAACCTCGGATCACGTGCCCAATCATCAGCCTGAATCGCCTGCAGACAGAGACAGATGGAATGTATATACTTAGTCAGTTCAGGCTATTTAGACGAGTGTATATACTTCAGAAACATCAACTGAGTAAGTGTGTACAACGTGAGAGAGTGTATAGACTTAATGAATAAAGCTCATGTGAAGGCAGTGTATAGACTTATGAACAAGCGCATGAATGGCAGTGTATAGATATAATGAATAAAGCGCATGAATGGCAGTGTATAGACATGTGATGAACAATGCATGAACTAGCCTTGCCATTGTGTAGACTTTACATTGCTCAGCCACTGTGTAGACTTCACATAGCCTAACCAGTGTACAAACTTGTAACGTGTGTGCTGTGAGCACTGAAGGCTCAAGTTATAACAACAGAATGTATAGAGTTGTGGTCGGACAACCCAATGTGTAGACTTGAAACAAGAGGCCAGTGTTAAGACTTTGAGGAAGAGATGCACTGTTCGCAATATATAGACTTGATAGTGTAAGACTCTTAATAAGACGGTGAACATTGTATTGACTTGATGCCCAACGGTGATGTACAGACTTTGACAAGCTTGAGCCAGTGTATAGACTGTGCTAGAGTGCGACGATGCCTGAGACCCTCGGCTGTACAGACTTGCAAATTTCTAAATGAGACGATCGGCTGTAGGACTAATGTACAGACTCTGAATGTAAAGGTAGGCTGGATAGACTTGAATCACTTGAAGCGATGTACAGACTTGATGAAGCTTAAGCAGTGTATGGACTTGTGAAGGCTTCAGCATTGTACAGACATGGAAGAACCACTGTGAATGTATAGACTTGATGAACCACTGTGGATGTGTGGACTTGAGTGAATGAAGCCGATGTACAGACTTGCCTAAGACGCAGCATAAGACGCTGGCTGAGACGGACGCTGTACAGACTTTGAAGAGCAGTTCAATGTATAGACTTGAAGCCTCTGAGCTAAGGTATAGAATTCACGCTGTACAGACTTTGAGCTTTGATCGTTTGAGCAGAATGTAATGTACACACTTAGCGATGTATAGACTTGGCCAGGAAAGCGTAGGGAAATGTATGAGTGTATAGACTTGGCCAAGCGTAGGCAAAGATGTGGAGTGTACAGACTTGGTAAAACAAGGTTCAGTGTATAGACTTGGAGAAGCGAAACTGATGTACAGAGTTTGAAGGATTTGAACGGGAGAGTGTATGGACTTGGTTCCTGTAGCAGTGTATGGAGTTGAAGGTATGAAGGCGATGTATGGACTTGGTGAACACTGCAATAGTAATCGGATGTATAGAGTTGAAGTTTAGACAAACCAGTGTATAGAGTTGAAGCTTGGAAGGCTGTATAGAGTTGAGCTGTACTGACTTTGGCAATGTGCAGACTTAACTGGTCGGGCAGTGTACAGACTTAGAATATAAAGACCAGTGTATAGACTTTAGTTAGAAGGTGCCCGATGTATAGACAAGAAGAAGATATGCCAATGTACAGACTTAATAGATCAAGCTGGTGTATAGACTTTGGTACCCAAGCTATCAATGTTCTGATGTGTCGACCCACCCTTGCTGATGAGTCGACCCACTACTGTCCATATTAACCAAACAGTGTAGATAAATGAAATAATGAAACAGCATATGAACTGAACTCACTTAGGTGATGAACCAGCATAAATCTAGAGATAGAAGATTGATTTATAGTGTGAGACATCATCAAAACTATAGGGATGCAATAATCTCCCCCTTTTTGATGATGACAACACTATGAATCAAGCAATATCAAGGTTCAACAAGAGATTTATATCAGCTGCAACAAACATATTAAATTCACGGCATGCTCATGCAAATGAATTATGCATTCCCTACAACACACTCTCATCTCCCCCACAACTCATAACCATATCTTCCCCGAAGCAACATGACTCCCCCAAAGCTCAAGACAAGTCCAAGACTCACTGATATTGCAGAACTCCTCTCCCCCTTTGACATCAACAAAAAGAAATACAGAATGTATGACAGTGCTGGAAACATGAAGAATAAGGGCAGTAAGTTCTTAGTGTAGAAAGTCACTAGTAGGTCTTAAGAGAATAAGTGAGTTTGTAATCTCAGGAGAAGATTCTGTATACTCCAGTACACAATAGAGAAGTAGAATGATAGACAAATTTATCAGCATACATAGTGGATGATTTAGAGCAGGAGTTAACAAGTATGGCCAGATATAGCTGATCATTCAACTATCCCACAAGACAGCAAGAGACGAAATCAGAGAGGTGTTCTCAAGGTATTGAGGACAAGCAATCCATTAGTTGCATAACAACAAGGAATTTTTTGTTGGAGATGATTTTCAAGAAGATCAATGAGTAAGTTGGTAGTTCACTCCTTTGACATTAGAGAGACACCTTGATTAGAGGCCTGAATCCCCAGTTACTCAGAGTGAGTACCTCATTACTTCCCCCCCTTTTTTTTATTAAGGAACAGAGTTAGTAACTGTGGCTTTTGACATGAGGAAACATCTTGATTAGAGGCCAGAGTCCCTAGTTACTCACCAGCAAGCCACCATTGCTCTGTCATGTCTTTTCATTCATTTTAAGCATTTGACACCTCATGACATGGGAGAAATATTCATTTCATTGATGAAGCTCTCAGTTTCTCAGTGATCAAAACAGAACATTTTTGTTCAGTTAAGCCCTTGAGTTAAAGAGATAGAATGATTGAAAACAATACCAGAAGGACTATTTCTTGAATTGATTCTTGAAGTCTAGATTTCAAGCTGATTGGGTCAGATATCAAGACATACAGGTTTTTGGCCTGAACCAGAATCAATGACAATGTAGGAAGATATACTCTATGCAATTAGTCTAGATCTCTGAATGAGTACCAAAGGAAAGATTCTAACTGGAGATTAGAGTCACTAACTTATAGACTTAAGAGATAAGTGACACTCTACTGTCTGAGAGAACCACACTAGATCAGTCATGCAAGACCAGCAAAGTTACACATCTGGACAGCCCTTTTGAATCTGTCAAAGAACTTCTCTTCTCACATTACAACTCAGCTCCCCCTAAGACATAGCATTCCTCAATAAAACAATCTAGCATAATCTCAAAGCTTCCCCTTACTCAAAGCATTCCTGAAAGCTAACCAGTAAGCATTCTGAACTCCCCCTTTAAACCAGCATGAAAGAAGGCTAAACATCAGACAAACACAACTCCCCCTCACAACAAGAACATGCTTTATAATTAAGATAATTTTTATAAGCCTAATTCTCTTCTCAATGTGGTGAATTTATCATTATCCAGAGGTTTTGTGAATATGTCAGCAATCTGATTATCTGTGCCTACATGAATCAGTTCAAAATTATTCTTAGACACCTCATCTCTTATAAAATGATGTCTTATCTCTATGTGTTTGGTTCGTGAATGCAAAACAGGATTTTTAGCAATATTGATGGCACTAGTATTATCACAGTAAATTGGTGTGCACCCCAGATCTACTTGGTAGTCCTGAAGCTGGTGTTTAATCCATATTACTTGTGTTCCACAACTCCCTGCAGCCACATATTCAGCTTCTGCAATGGAGAGGGCCACAGAATGTTGTTTCTTGGAGCCCCAAGACACTAAACACCCACCCAAAAATTCACAATGGCCACTAGTGCTTTTCTGTCTAGTTTACAACCTGCATAATCAGCATCTGTGTATGCTACTAAGTTAAGTGTGTGAGATGCAGGAAACCATAAACCGAGAGAATGAGTAGCTGACAAATATCTGAAGATTCTTTTAACTGCAGCTAAGTGTAATTCAGTAGGTCTAGACTGATACCTTGCACACATTCCTACACTGAATTGTATATATGGTCTAGAGGCTGTCAAGTAAAGAAGTGATCCAATCATACCTCGATAAAGTTTGGCATTTACTTCTTTACCTATCTCATCTGCATCCAATGAGGTATTGGTGCCCATGGGTGTTGTAATGTGCTTTAAGTTTTCCATACCAAACCTTTTGAACAGTTCCATTGTGTATTTGGTTTGGTTGATGAAGCACCCATCCTCTAGCTGCTGTACCTGCAATCCAAGGAAGTATTTTAGTTCACCAACCAAGCTCATTTCGAATTCAGCAGACATCATGGTAGAAAATTCATCACATAGTTCATGCTTAGTTGATCCAAATACAATGTCATCTACATATACCTGAACTATGATGAGATCTCTGTTTATGCCCTTGGTGAATAAAGTTTGATCAACTTTACCTCTTTTGTAGCCCTTGCTGATCAGAAATTCAGACAATCTTTCATACCATGCTCTTGGAGCCTGCTTTAGACCATACAAGGCTTTGTTTAACCTGAAAACTTGGTTAGGTTGAGGAGAGTATTGAAATCCAGGAGGTTGTTCAACAAAAACTTCTTCTTTAATGACTCCATTTAAAAAGGCACTTTTAACATCCATTTGTTGGAGTTTTATATTCTTTGAGCAAGCAAAGGCAAGCAACAATCTTATAGCTTCCATCCTAGCAACAGGTGCATAGGATTCATCAAAGTCTACACTGAATTCCTGACAGTAGCCTTTGGCTACTAATCTGGCCTTATTCCTTGAGATAATTCCATCTTCATTCATCTTATTTTTGAACACTCACTTGGTTCCTATGATATTAATACCATCTGGTCTTGGGACAAGCTCCCAGACATTAATCCTTTCAAACTGACCTAATTCCTCACACATAGCATTGACCCAAGCTTGATCAGCCAAGGCCTCTTCTACTGTTTTGGGTTCAATTTGTGAGACTAAAGCAATTAAGTCATCATTATTCACATTTCTAAAATGAGACCTAGTCCGAAGAGGATCTTCAGGATTGCCTATGACTTTATCTAATGGATGGTCTTTAAGAAATCTAATATTTGTTGAAGACTCACCTGTTTCTCTTGGCCCTTCCTGATTGGGGGAATTTATTTCTCCACTCGGCTGAGTCTTCTCTTCTTCCTGTTGGTCTTCTAGAAAATCTCCACCATGATTGGAATCCCTGTCAAGATTTTCAATATTAGAAACATCTTTCTTTTCACTAAAAAGGATGTGTGGAGACTCTTCCACTTTCTGATCTGATATGTTAAATACCCTATATGCCATTGACACTTCAGAGTAACCCAAGAATATTCCAGGTGAGCTTTTGGCTTCAAACTTGTCTAAATCTTTCTTATCATTGTTATGAATAAAATATTTTGTTCCAAAAATTCTGAAATGAAACAAGTTTGGTTTCTTACCTTTTAGAAGCTCATAGGGTGTTTTCTTGTGTATGGGTCTTACCATGGCCCTGTTGATTATGTAAGTTGTTGTATTGGCCGCTTCTGTCCAAAACCTTCTAGGTAATTTACTTTCAATCAACATGGTTCGGGCCATCTCCACCACAGTTCTATTTCTTCTCTCCACAATCTCATTCTGTTCAGGTGTCCTGGGAGAAGAAAACCTGTGAGTTAGTCCTTCTTTGACACAAAGATCAGTAAACATGGAGTTTTCAAACTCACCTCCATGGTCAGATTGAATAGAACAGACCTTGTACTTCCCTTCTTGTTTGACCTTATTGAAAAACAGATTAAACTTTTGAAATGCATCACTCTTATTTGCTAAGAAAAATATCCATGAATATCTAGAGAAGTTATCTATGATGACATAGCCAAACCTGTTTCTATTAAGACTCTGAGTTCTAGTGGGACCGAAAAGGTCCATATGAAGAAG
This sequence comes from Amorphophallus konjac, assembly GCA_022559845.1. Classification (NCBI taxonomy): domain Eukaryota; kingdom Viridiplantae; phylum Streptophyta; class Magnoliopsida; order Alismatales; family Araceae; genus Amorphophallus; species Amorphophallus konjac. The sequence continues at coordinate 175,314,535 of CM040127.1, read as the reverse complement.
TTCCATTGGTCTAGAAGACAATGGCTCAGATCTTAATTTAAAAGAGTTTCTGGTCTGTTTGCCTAGAGCATAGGCATCACATGCTTTTGATATTGAGTTGAATTTAATTCTAGGCATGCCTCTAACTAAATCATGCTTTACCAATTTATTTAAAGTTGTAAAGCTAGCATGACCTAGACGTCTATGCCATTCAAAAGCATCATTTTCAGAGTTGGCAGTTAAGCAAATAGTAGATTCAGATTTCTCATCTAAGTCTACAATGTAGACATTATTAATCCTGTTGGCTACAAATTTAACCACATCAGAGTTTGTTTCAAGGATTTTGCATGAACTATCATCAAATACAACCCTGTGACCCCTGTCACATAACTGACTAATACTAATCAGGTTGTGTTGAAGCCCTTCCACAAGTAAGACTTTTTCAATAGAGTTTGTGGAAGACTTACCTACTGTACCAACTCTAATTATTTTACCTTTGTTCTTTCCTCCAAACTTGACCAGACCCCCTGGCTTCATCTCTATCTTGCTAAACTTGGATCGGTCTCCTGTCATATGCCTGGAGCAGCCACTGTCGAGGTACCACTTGTTGTCTTCAGCTGCCAGGCCGACCTACACAAATACATCAAGCAGAGTGACTTGGAACCCAAGATGAGTTGGGTCCAAGGACATTGTTCAAATCTCTGATCAAGTGTTTAGGTATCCAGATTTGCTTCAGCGTGGTTTTCTCTGACACCTTCCTTTCTGGTATATTAAAGTTGAATCCAACTGGACTGGAGAAGTGAGTTCTATTCCATTCATTAGTCTTCCTATTCCTAGGAAATTTCCTGTAAGCTTGTTGATTAACATATTTTTGACCATGAAAGTTATTTCTCCAGTAGGTCCTGTTTGGACCCATCTGATTGTTGTAATTCTAGCTCTTATTCTGATTCACTTTCTTGGTCCATCTACCATTTGTGTTCTGGTGAGTGGCCTTAGTGTTATTCTTCATAAAATTCATTCCCATCTTAAATGGTTGTCCAGTTCTGGTTTTTGTGTTTTCTTTAGGACTTTGAATTTCCTTAGAGCTGTTTGAGCTGGATGGTGTGTCCAGCTTCTCTTTTCCCTTCTCTGGGAAGAAGGTGATGGTCTTGAATTGCAAGGGTCTCTTGTTGGTTGGGTCATAGCCTAGACCCTCCTTATTGAAATTGACCCTAGTCCCTAGTATAGCATCTAAACTAGTCTTTCCTTGGACAAACTTTTCTAAGACTTTCTGTTTGTCTTCCAGCTCCTTTTGAAGGGACTTAGAATTTTTTAGGAGTTCAGCATTTACTTTCTTCACAGCTTCATATTTCTCTGAATTCACTCTAATTTCATTCATGCTTTCTTCAATTTTAGTTTTGAATTCATTGAGCTGTTTTTGACTTTCTTGAATTTCTCCCTTGAGCTTATCATTTTCTTTCCTTAGTGAGGTCATTTCTTCTAGTTGTTCTTTTAGCTTCTCATTTTCCTCACAGACCAGAGTTTGTTCTTCAACATTTGTGTTAAATTTTCTTTTCAGAACTCTGTGCTCTTTACTAAGAGAATTAAATTTATCTAACAATTCACCATAAGCATCCTCCCAGTCATCAATTGAGAAATTTTCAAAAACATTTATTACCTCCTCTTCACTGTTTGCCATAAGGCAAATTCCATCTTCATATTCTTCTGAGGAAGCGTCTTCGGGGTCTTCTTCTTCCTCGCTCCATGTGCAGACCATCGCCTGTGGCTTCTTCTTCTTCTGCACCTTTATGTTTTTCTTCTGAAGATAGGGACCCTTCTTCTGGAGGTCTGGGCATTCGCCTTTCATATGTCCCTTCGAGGCTTTCACTTGAGCTGTACCTTCATAGATCAATTGCAACTCATCCCACATTCGCTTGGCAGTCTTGTAGGCAGAGATACGGGCATACTCCTCTGGATGAACAGCACACTAGATGATATTCAGCGCCGTCCAGTTGAGTGAAGAGAGCTTGACATGGTCATCTGTCCAAGCATCCTCGTTTGGTGGCAGATCATATGGCCCCACCGTAATTACTCTCCACAGTTTATGGCTCTGAGCCCTGATAAACACTTCTATCCTGTTCTTCCAAAACAGATAGTTACTACCATCAAAATACGGAGGGCGACTAATGGATTGACCTTCGGCCATGAAGGTTCTAGGACCACTAGCATTTCCTTGACCATTCGTCCACATGGCGTAAACCTGCTCTGATACCAATTGTTAGCGCAGCAAGAGTGATATAGAAGGGGGGGGATGAATAGATCACTCCCAATTTGTAAAAACTTAGGCGGAAAATAAATTCTACTGCTTACGCCCCTCCTTAGTCCGCACATAGAGAAATGCAAATGCAGTCACCAAGCAAGGCAGTATAAGTAAATGAGAATAAAGAACCGATCACATGGAAGCAAAGAGACAAGCAGATGGAGAGCGCAGATACTAACAGCAAACCACAGAGGAGGCACTCGGTTTTTAGGTGGTTCGATTGCCGTCCGTAATCTACATCCACCCCTCACCCCAACTAGAATGAGGATTCCACTAGACAATGCTAGATCACAGCAGACTCAGTCTGCGAACAACATGCTGCCACACAGCTTGAACAACCAAGGGAAACAAATCCCTCAACCAAGCTCTGCTACCCACAGAGCTTGAAACCTGTTCCAGCTACCAGCTAGAACACCACCAGAGAAACCTCTCCCTTCCTCCACACACCGGAGGGAAACTGCTAATGACAATCTGTCACTAACAACACCAGAGATCACCGATCTCTCTTCCTCTGCAACCCAGAGGGAAACTGGAGTAATACTCCCTTCCTCCACACACCGGAGGGGAACCAATTCGAATCAGAAGAATGAACAAACTGAAAAGAAAATAAAATAGGAACAAAGACCAACGAAGAAGCAGTCGGTTCAGAAACCAATACAAATGTAACTTCAAAGGAAGCAATTCATCAAACCACAGACACTGCTCTCTCTCTCGAACATAGTCCTCTCGGATCTGGACAATTTGGGACTCTCTACTCTTTCTTCTTTCTAGATCGTGCAGCCTCACACAGAAATGCCTTCTGCCTTTTTTCCTTTTCATGATCAAGCTTCTACTAAAGGACGAAGCTCCATATTTATAGCAGATATTGGGCGTGTGGCTGCCAGGTTCCCGCCCATGAACTTTTTGCCATATCATTTGAATTTCGACCACATGACAGCATCCTGACTAGGTTGCCATCCACGTGTCATGTTCCTGGTGTCTTGGATCACGTGCCCGGTGCCAACCTCGGATCACGTGCCCAATCATCAGCCTGAATCGCCTGCAGACAGAGACAGATGGAATGTATATACTTAGTCAGTTCAGGCTATTTAGATGAGTGTATATACTTCAGAAACATCAACTGAGTAAGTGTGTACAACGTGAGAGAGTGTATAGACTTAATGAATAAAGCTCATGTGAAAGCAGTGTATAGACTTATGAACAAGCGCATGAATGGCAGTGTATAGATATAATGAATAAAGCACATGAATGGCAGTGTATAGACATGTGATGAACAATGCATGAACTAGCCTTGCCATTGTGTAGACTTTACATTGCTCAGCCACTGTGTAGACTTCACATAGCCTAACCAGTGTACATACTTGTAACGTGTGTGCTGTGAGCACTGAAGGCTCAAGTTATAACAACAGAATGTATAGAGTTGTGGTCGGACAACCCAATGTGTAGACTTGAAACAAGAGGCCAGTGTTAAGACTTTGAGGAAGAGATGCGCTGTTCGCAATGTACAGACTTGATAGTGTAAGACTCTTAATAAGACAGTGAACATTGTATTGACTTGATGCCCAACGGTGATGTGCAGACTTTGACAAGCTTGAGCCAGTGTATAGACTGTGCTAGAGTGAGATGATGCCTGAGATGCTCGGCTGTACAGACTTGCAAAGTTCTGAATGAGATGATCGGCTGTAGGACCGATGTACAGACTCTAAATGTAAAGGCAGGCTGTATAGACTTGAATCGCTTGAAGCGATGTACAGACTTGATGAAGCTTAAGCAGTGTATGGACTTGTGAAGGCTTCAGCGTTGTACAGACATGGAAGAACCACTGTGAATGTATAGACTTGATGAACCACTGTGGATGTGTGGACTTGAGTGAATGAAGCCGATGTACAGACTTGCCTAAGACGCAGCATAAGACACTGGCTGAGACGGACGCTGTATAGACTTTGAAGAGCAGTTCAATGTATAGACTTGAAGCCCCTGAGCTAAGGTATAGAATTCACGCTGTACAGACTTTGAGCTTTGATCGTTTGAGCAGAATGCAATGTACACACTTAGCGATGTATAGACTTGGCCAGGAAAGCGTAGGGAAATGTATGAGTGTATAGACTTGGCCAAGCGTAGGCAAAGATGTGGAGTGTACACACTTGGTAAAACAAGGTTCAGTGTATAGACTTGGAGAAGCGAAACCGATGTACAGAGTTTGAAGGATTTGAACGGGAGAGTGTATGGACTTGGTTCCTGTAGCAGTGTATGGAGTTGAAGGTATGAAGGCGATGTATGGACTTGGTGAACACTGCAATAGTAATCGGATGTATAGAGTTGAAGTTTAGACAAACCAGTGTATAGAGTTGAAGCTTGGAAGGGCTTAACTGGTCGGGCAGTGTACAGACTTAGAATATAAAGACCAGTGTATAGACTTCAGTTAGAAGGTGCCCGATGTACAGACTAGAAGAAGATATGCCAATGTACAGACTTAATAGATCAAGCTGGTGTATAGACTTTGGTACCCAAGCTATCAATGTTCTGATGTGTCGACCCACCCTTGCTGATGAGTCGACCCACTACTGTCCATATTAACCAAACAGTGTAGATAAATGAAATAATGAAACAACATATGAACTGAACTCACTTTGGTGATGAACCAGCATAAATCTAGAGATAGAAGATTGATTTATAGTGTGAGACATCATCAAAACCATAGGGATGCAACACAAGATGCATGAATCAATTTTATTTTTACAGCCTGAAATTATTACTTAATCGAAAGGGAACAGTTATAACCCTAGTTCTGACATGCTTCCACTAAAACCAAAAATTCTCGCAGAACACTTGATAAAATTTAGGGCTTTCTACATCAATGAAAAGCTAACACGATGATTCTTCCAACCATATATTATTTGTAGGGTTTGGCTTGCTATCACCTACCTGAATCGGATGAAGAAGGAAGGAGAAAGAAAACCCAAAGCGCTGGTACATGCAGCCCCTAATCGCTAGAGATATCCCTCGATCCAGCTCCTCTGCAGTCGCCACTGGTTCTAAACGATTCTAAGGTTAGAGAACTTCATTTTTATAGGTCACACGCCTTCTATAGGGTTCTATGCGCGGAGTATTCGTCCACGCAAGTTGGGTTAATGTGAACGCCGCCGTAATTGTTGACGCGATCCAACCTCCGCCGATTACATCTCCTAGAGTTAGCGTTTCGGGAGATTAAGAGAGGGGAAATGATCCTCTCATCTTGGCCTTTCATTTGCCACTGGTTTGGGCTCAATTGATGGAGTATTGGGCTCGAATTTTGCGTTTCAAGGTATGGTTAACCAAGTGTTTAATTTGGGCTTAAACCACTAATTCGACCTATTTACAGATTTTATTTGGGTTGGTCATAGAAGATAAGTTTGTTAAACGTGTTATCTTCTACAAGAATATATTTTTTATAGATTTTTATAACATGGTCAAAATTTAGCTTATTCTATTTATTAAAGAATTTCTAATTAAGTTCTTGAAAAATCGGGATATTACACCCTCCCCCACTTAAGGAATTTGGTCCTCCAAATTCAATGCACTTAATGATAAAAAGAGGGAGTGAGACAACTCACCTAGAATAAGTCAGGGTACTGCCTCCGCATAGTATCTTCTGACTCCCAAGTAGTTTCTTCAGTTCCACGCCGACTCCACTGCACTTTAACCATCGGTATGGAACGATTCCTAAGTTGCTGTTGCTTCCGATCCAGAATCTTGATCGGTCATTCTTCATAAGTCAGATCTTCATTCAATTCGAAGTCCATATGCTGAATAATGTGAGTGGGATCATACACATATTTCCGTAACATAGACACATGAAAAATATTGTGTACTCTAGATAACTAAGGTGGTAGTGCTAAACGGTAAGTAACCTCCCCCACTCTTTCCAGAATCTCGAATGGACCAATGTATCTTGGACTCAGTTTGCCCTGAATACCAAACCTTCGAATCCCTCTCATAAGATAAACCTTTAAAAACACATGCTCACCAACTTGAAATTCCAAAGCTCTCCTCCTGGTGTCGGCATAACTCTTTTGTCTTGATTGTGCTACTTCAACCGATCTCTGATAATACGGATGTTCTTGGACGATTCAAAAATGAGATCTGGTCCAAGCCATTACTTCTCACCTACCTCGTCCCAACATAACGGGGATCGACAGCTTCTACCATACAAAGCTTCAAATGGAGCCATCTGAATGCTGGCCTGGTAACTGTTGTTGTAGGCGAATTCAACCAATGCCAAGTGATCACTCCAACTACCTCCAAAGTCAATCATGCAGGCTCTAAGCGTATCTTCCACTATCTGGTTGGTCCTTTCAGTCTGTCCGTCTGTTTGTGGATGGAAAGCAGTACTGAAATTCAGATGAGTTCCCAAGGACTCTTGCGATCCTTTCCAAAAATGAGAAGTGAACTTGGGACCTCTATCAGACACAATGCCGACTGGTATACCATGTAGTCTTACCACTTCCTTCATATACAAAGCAGCCAATACATCAACTATCCATTTAGACTTCATAGATAAGAAATGAGCAGATTTTATCAATCTGTCGACAATCACCCATATTGCATCAAATCCACTATGACTTTTAGGTAGACCCATAATGAAATCCATGCCAATACTCTCTCACTTCCATTGGGGTATATCAAGGGGTTTCAATTTTCTTGCTGATCTGAAATGCTCAGCCTTGACTTGCTGACAAACCAAGCATCTACTTACGAAGTCCGCAACTTCTCTTTTCATATTCGGCAACCAAAAAGATCTTTTCAAATCCTTAAACATCTTAGTACCTCTAGGATGAATGGTGTATCTAGATCTATGAGCTTCCTCGAGGATCTTACTCTTTATCTCAACTACATCATGTACACAAGTTCTTCCCTGAAATATCAATCTTCCATCATCAGCCATCATGAAGTCAGGTCTGTTACTCAAGCTTCCCTTGATCCCTACCAACTCTGGGTCATCATCTTGCAGAGACTTGATTTCTATCAATAATTCGGGCTTAAGTTGAATCTGAGCAATCATAATCCGATCCTTGTCAACATTAAGATCCAAACTAGCTAACTGCTCCAGCAATTTCCATTCTTGTAACATGAGGCTTGACAACTTAGCTATAGGCTTGCGGCTTAAGGCATCTGCCACAACATTACCTTTTCCAGGATGATACTCAATGGAGAAATCGAAATCCTTCAAATACTCCAGCCATCTTTGCTGCCTTATATTGAGTTCCTTCTGAGAAAATAAGTATTTCAAACTCTTATGATCTGAAAACACCATAAATGCCTCTCCATACAAGTAGTGCCTCCATATCTTCAAGGCGAATACCACTGCTGCTAGCTCCAAATCATGAATAGGATAATTCTCCTCATGCTTCCTCAACTGCCTAGAAGAATAGGCTATCACTTTCCCGTGCTGCATGAGTACACACCTTAAACCAATACCTGAAGCATCAGTGTATACAACAAAACCTCCTTCTCTAAAAGGTAAAGCCAAAACAGGTGCAGTAGTCAAACATTCCTTCAAGGTCTGAAAGCTTCGCTCCCAATCTTCTGACCAATCAAATTTGATCTCCTTGCGGGTTAATCTTGTCAGAGGTACTGCAATTCTGGAGAAATATTGAATAAACCTTCGATAGTAACCTGCTAGGCCTAGAAAACTTCTAACTTCAGTCACATTAGTAGGCTTATCCCAATTCTTTACTGTCACTACCTTCGAAGGATCAATAGAAATACCTTCTTTTGTGATGATATGCCCTAGAAAGGACACCTCTTGCAGCCAGAAATCACACTTACTAAACTTGGCATATAATTGATGGTCTCTCAATAGTTGCAATGCCATCCTCAAATGTTCAGCATGCCCCTCCTCACTCTTAGAATAAATCAAGATGTCATCAATGAACATCACGACCCATTGATCAAGATAGGGCCGAAACACATCGTTCATCAGCTGCATGAAAGCTGCAGGTGCATTCGTTAGCCCAAAAGGAATTACTACAAATTCGAAATGCCCATACCTGCTGCGAAAGGCTGTTTTATAGATATCATATTCCTTAATTCGTAACTGATGATATCCAGATCGAAGGTCGATCTTAGAAAAATAATGAGCTCCTACTATCTGATCAAATAACTCATCAATCCTTGGCAATGGATATCTATTCTTGATAGTCAATTGGTTCAATTGCCGATAATCGATGCACAACCTCATCGAACCATCCTTCTTCTAGACGAATAATACAGGGGCTCCCCACGGGAAAGTACTTGGACGAATGAACCCTTTCTCAAGCAATTCCATCAACTACTGCTTTACTTCCCTTACCTCCATAGGAGACATACGATAAGGAGCTTTGGAAATAGGAGTCGCACCAGGAATTAAATCCACAGAAAAGATAACTTCCCTTTCAGGAGGAAGTCCTGGCAGTTCCTCAGAAAAAATATCTGGAAAATCTAGGACGATAGAAAAGTCCTCAATCTTAATCTTCTGCTCAGGGGTCACAAAAACAAAGTCTTGAAAAGCCTTACATCCTCTCCTCATCAGCTTATCAGCTCGAAGAGCCGAAATAAGTGGAACAGACTTATGGTGTCTAATTCCTATAAAAGAAAGTCCAGGGTGTCCAGTGAAAGACACAGAACTAGATCTGCATTGAACATTGGCCTCATACTTAGCCAACCAATCTGCTCCTAGGATTATATCACAATCCTTCATGTCCATACAAACTAAATCAGCTGACAGGTTTTGTTCATTGATCATGACCTTACTGGAAGCATAGAAATACCTAATTGCTGATCCGGAACCAATAGGGGTCTAAATCTCTAACGGAGAATTCATCAAAACTGGCTTCACAGCTAAAGACTTCGCAAATCTCCGAGAAATAAAAGAATGAGTGGCACCAGTATCAAAAAGAATAAAAGTTGAGTTATCATGTATAATAAGAGTACCTTCGACGAGTCCACCCTCCTCGGCGGGTCCTGCCTCGTCTTCTTATAGAGCCTGGAGCTTGCCTTGTTGCTTCTTGATTCCTTGCGGTTTCACCGGGGTAGCTTGCTCAGATAAAAGAGGACACTCGGGAATACGGTGGTCCCTACTGCCACAACGTAAACAGGTGCCCAGCTTACACCAACACTCCTCCATCTTGTGACCTGGACGGTCACAATACTTGCATACGCCCTTGAATGGAACAATAGGGCCAGGCTTCTTGTCTTCAATCTTCGGCATCTTGCCCTTTCATGAACCAGACCCGCTAATGGGCCTCTTCCCACCATGACCGGGCTTGATACTCCCAGAACAAGTATGGTGTTGTTCTTTCTTAACACTCTTCCCACGGATTATCTCTGGCATTTCCAAAGTATCTTCCAATACTTGAGCCTTTCTCACCATCTCGGAATAAGTTTGAATTTCCATCAGTGCCAACTGGTTGATATATTGTAGCTTCAGCCCATTAAGAAAGTGCTTAGCCTTCATCTTCTCGGTAGATATCAAGTGAGTAGCATAACAAGATAGCCGAGATAACTAAGCTTAATATTCAGCTACGGATAAATTTTGTTGCTTTAGAGCAGCAAACTCAGCCGCCTTCTTCCCTTGTACTCTATCAGAAAAATATTTACTATTGAAGAATTCCTCGAACTCTTCCCATGCGACTTATCTATCACCAAGGGCAGCCTTCACTGCATCCCACCATGTCCTCGCATAACGTTCAAGTTGAAAGGTCGACAAGAGGACACGTTCTTGATCACTGCATTGCATCACTTCAAAAATCCTCCCTATCTCTTCAATCCAGTGCTCGGCTTCATCAGGGTCAGTCGAGCCACCAAATCACGGGGGATTCATCCCGTGAAAGTTCTGATAAAGGTCGCCAGTGCCATGGTTTGTAGCTCCTCCTTGGGCCACTTGTTGCAAAGCCTGAGTAAGTCCTTGAACCGTACGGTACAAGTTCCTCCATTCCACGCGTTCTCCTGCCATTGCAAAAGCCTACATATGGAATATGTTATGTTTGAATCAATTAAGAATGGATAATCGTGCAATTAGATTATTAACTCAACCCTAGTCTTCTTCTCAAATATCACCAGGTTGGGTCCTTAGACTTATAACAAGGTTATAGGTCCTATGATATAACTTAGGATCCTAGAACTTAGAGAACCTAGGAATATTAGAAAACCTAGGCTCTGATACCACCAAACTGTCACGCCCCAACACGGAATATCGGACTGGCAGCAGAAAATGCTAGTAAAGATAACATGCTAAGCTAAGAATTTACATAACGTCATGAATAGAAATAACTCCAAATCTATTACAATAACCATCAAACCGACTTAAACATAATCAAGCATAACCTCTACTTGACTCCGTTACAATAACTAACACAAGCTCTAAGGCATAGCTAGATGTGAAATAACTATAACAATCTCAACATATCTATCAACTGATACACTCCAAGTCATCACTCTGGCCCATTCCCATCCATCTGTGAATCTTCACCTGAGCTTCCTGGAAAGGAGGGAAATAACTATATGAGCGAACGCTCAGTAGGTAACAACAGGCAAGGGTAAGTAATTAACCAATTAATTACAAGTTTATATGAAACGGAAAGAAAGAAATGACGATCGGATGAAATAACATAAAAGAAAGTGCTAAAGAATGAATTTGAATAACAATATGGCATGATGATACAACTACAAGAGTTTCAAGTTTATGAACAATATAAATAACAGGAAATTGTAGGAAATTGGCCAACGAGCAAGAATATAACCAAGTCGAGCATGATTCAAGTAAGAGATTAAGAGATCATTGTCATAGACATCACGCTAGTCATGCACTCGGTGCAATGCCTCACCATGTCATTACAAACTCCCATGGACACAAGTACTTTTCGGGTGCTCTCCCCAAGACCAGATCGGGCCCCTATGATGCGTTGGCATTGATTTATTGGATCCAAGATCCCAAGTTGTCTAGACTTTAATCAAGTTAAAATGGCCCATTTATAATCAAGTACAAACTTACCTCGGAACATCCCAAGGCTAAGTTGAAGCGATACTGTCAAGAATTTCTGTCCAGGAGTTCAAGTTATCTAGAACCATCATGTTCTTGGATTCAAAACCATAAAACACGGAGAAAACTCGTCTCTGGATGATATGCGGTTACTACTGGACCGCTCAAGTACTTGTGCGGTCAACTCGGGGCCGCACTAACAGGAACTGGGCTGGGTTCAGCCTTCGCGAGGTCAAGGTTGAACGGCTGATTAAGGGCCGCTCTTCAACATGAACGGTAAGTATTTGGCCGTACAAGGCCAGAAGTTTTTAAAATCCAAGATAGGATATGCGGTCCTGACAGAGCCACTCATTAATTGAACGGTCCATTAAGGGCCGCCTGTAAGATGTACAGTCCATTACTGTCCGCACAACACATGGCCTAACAATAATCTAAAAATTCGCCCAAGTGGGCTCCCGGGCTGCCATAGGCCGGGTTGAACTGAACCAGAGTCTAGCCCACTATCTGCTGGTCGGCCTAGGGTCTACTGGGCTGATCTAATCAAGAATTGGCCGAAGATAGATCAAGGATAATCGGCCAAAACTAATTGGCATTAGCCAGGGATGAACGGTCGCCACAGGGCCGTTCAAGAAGATATGCGGTCCACTATCGGCCGCGCATGTCTCTTCTAGTCTAATTCGGACTGACTCAATCACAGCAGTTCGATTGAGTCCAAGTTCAATTCTAGGGGATAATAATGGTTCAAGATTAACGGTTCAGGTCTAAGGTTATAACAAGTGTAAACCTAATAGCCATTTCAATTATAAATGATTCACAATTTAGATTGACATTCATTGGAAAGATGAATCAAGATCAAGCTCTAATTAAATAAATCAGCAAGAATTATTTACTGTCATGAATTACAGTTTATTAGGTGTGTTTTTAACATGCCATTTACCACTAATCTACTAACATAACATGCTGTAATGATAATTAATTTGTTCTGTTATAGATGTGCGGTCGGTTCTGGACCTTACATCTCCATACACGGTGTAATGCCCTGGATCTTGATGGATCTTTTGCAGGTCTTGTTGGATCTCTGCTGGATCTTTCGGATCTATTTTGGATTGGTTTCGATGAGTTTTGGTTCACTTTTGTGGCTTCCGAGTTGAGTTTGACGAGCCGTGTGGGTTTTTCTCACGTACTAGTTACGGAACCCTACGGTGAGTTTGTTTGTCAATTCTCGAACTCGTGGATGCTACATCGACGATGTACTCTTCCAGCCGGTCGTTTTGACTATTTTTGCGTATTTTTATGAATTTGTGCATTTTCGGCGCATTTTAGGAATTTTTGGAAATTAGGAAAATTCCCTAATTTCTTTCCTTTTTTATTCTTTTCCTCTCTCTCTCTCCTCACTCTCGTGATCTCACTCTCTCTCTCCCATTCTCTCTCATTCTCTCCCCCTTCCGACTCTGGCTGCAGACGGAGGCGCTCGTGGGTGAGGTGGCGACGAGGTGGAGCTGTCGAGGTGCGCGATGGGGCGAGGATCGAATCGATTCTGGCGCGATCCCGAATGGTGGATTCAAAGCCAGTGAAATCGGTTCGCGAGTGGATTTCAGCATGGTTTAGTCCCTTCGGGGCACGGTTTCTTCGGTGGAGGTAGGGTGACTGATCCTTACTTCGTCCTCTTCATTTTCCCTGCCATTGCACGGCGTTCGGCAAGGAAACGGCCGAGTTTGGGCTTGTTTTGCCTAAACCGTGATTTTCGTGGTTTTTAGGGTCGGCCGGTAAATGGCGACCATTTGCGGCGTAGTTAGTTTCTAACTGATCGCTGGGATGTTAGGATCCCATCCACGTTGATTTCGTGTGATTTGGTGTTCATTCGAGGCCGGTAGAAGCCCGGGAACCTCGGTGACCCACTTAGGGTCGATTTGTCTAAATCGCCCGGATCTTACGTTTTTGAGCTTGCATGTGGGGTTTGGAGTCCCCTGATGTTGTTTTTGGTCGTTTGGGTTTGTATCCCCTGCGTTTCGGCGTGAATGGGGCGTGGAACGGGCCGGTTTGGCCGTTCCTCTGTTTTCCTGCCGTATGGGAAGTAGCGGTCGTTTCAGTGGCCGTTATTTGGCTCTGACGGCCCTACGATAGACCGCCATTTGTTTAGGCATTTTTTAGTTTGCTGGCTTCTGGGTAAGTGACGGCCCTAGGGTGGCACGTCGCTTCCTTGTAACGCGCCTAGGCTAGCGTGTTACTTCCTTTTTGTCGTTTTGTTTTGGGGTTGAGTCGGTTGATCTAGCGCGCTTGACCCAGCGCGTTAGATGAAAGTGACGCGCCTGGTCCTGGCCGTTACTTGCTGTTTGACCGACGTTTGACCTGTTGAGGCGGTGCCTCCAACGGTCGTGCCCCCGTGCATTGTTTGAGTGTAACGCGCCTGCCCCCGACCGTTACATTCTGTTTGGCCGAGCTTGGGTGGCTATGCCTGTTGGATATAACGGATATGCCCCCATGCGTCGTTGTGTTATAACGCACCTGTCTCTGGCCGTCGTTTGTTGTTTTGTGCTGGGTTGAGGGTGGCTGGGCACGTTGATAGTAACGCGCCTTCCCCTGCGCGTCGTTTGGCTCTGACGCGTTTCCCTTGCCGCGTTGTTTGTTTGTAACGCGCCTGGCGTTGTGCGTTACTTCGCTTTGGTTGTTGGTGGCTGTGCACGTTGTGAATAACGCGCTGGCTCCCATGCGTCGTTTGTTTGTAACGCGCTTAGGCCCGTGTGTTACATTGATGTAACGCCCTCGGCGCCGGCCGTTACATTCTTCGTGTTTGATAGGTTGGTTAGGGTGGTGTGAGCGACGGCCTGTCGTCCGACCGTCGTTTGGTGAGTAACGGCCCTGGTCTAGACCGTCACATGCTAGTAGTGGTCTAGGGGTGGCGCGTTACATGCCTTGTGCTCCGTTTTCCATGATTTTAGTTTTAGCTTGTCTTGGCTTGTCCTTGTGGTCTGCCCGTTGTCCCGTGGATGTCTCCCGACGTCCTATAAGGGCTAAGACTACGTTGTGAGGTGGCCAAGAGTCTTCTTGCTTGAGGTAGGATTCTCTTTCCTACTTTTTGAGCATTGTTGTTGGGTTCAGGTCAACCCGGTATGACCCAGTGGTTGACATGTGACCTTGTGTGTGTGTGTCTCGGAGGTTGTGCCGGCTCGAGACACTGTTTCTGGATGCCTCGAGGTGTTGCCTTACCTCGGTTTGCATGTCCAAGTGGACTGAGGGTTCTTGGTGTTTCCCTCAGGTCTCCGTGTGTCATTTTCTGCGGAGCATTGTTTTGTTGGCTTAGGATTAGACCGATTGGCGGCTCGTTCCGCTATTTGTGACGATCTTGCCTTTGAGTCATCCGACTCAGGGATCGTTACGTTGTAGGTCTAGTTGCCTGGTCCTGAGTCTGTTGGCGGTTGCTTGACTGCCTTGGTGCTTTGTGGTGCACGAGACGGGCCTCTCTTGGACTGTCTGTGCTTTAGCACCTGTGTTTCGGAGTTCGTGCCTTGTGAGCCTCCCCTAGTTGTAGTCCTAGGCTTTTTGCCGACCCACCGGGAGTGGTGGAGGGGTTTTTCCTGTTGCGTTTGGTACGTACGGTTCTTAAGCTAGTTCCGTAGGCCCCGGCCAGCGGTAGCGTCCTATCGAGGGGAATACTAGCTAGAGGCCTGGCCTAGGTAGTGGTCAGTGTGTGCACACGTGGTCAGGGACTGGGGACTTGCGCCGACGGGCGTGGCCCTGACTAGTCACTCGCAGTTGGTGATGTAGTCTTGTGCTGTGGTACCATGTTTCCTTGGAACTGTTGTTCCTCGGACCTGGTTCTTTGTGTGTCTTGTTCTTGAATGGACATGACACTTGTGGCGCAGTGTAAGTCGTCAGTGGACGCTTCTGGCTGTTCTTCTGGGAGGAGGGTGCTCCTATCACTCGGTGCTGTGACTCTCACATTTTCTTGTGCGCTGTGACCTTTGCGAGTTGCCCTCTCGTGGCCGTACTCGAGGTCAGTGTTCTGTTGTTGGCATGACATTCTCGTCATGCGTGGGGCTGCGTGCACGACGTCTCCTGTCGTGTTTTGTCTGTGTTTTTGGCGTCGGCGTCTGCCTTCGCCTTTATTTTGGCTGACGGATTGGGTTACCCTACTACGTGAGTTTGGGGTTGACCGTCTGTTGCCGTTTGGAGTAGCTTAGGGTGCCAAGTTCTCCTCGGTGGCCGTGTTCCGTATTTTACGGCCTCGCTCTTCTTTGTTGTTGAGCTCCCCTTGCTCTTAGCCTGTTCCCTACTCCTGCTGTACCTGTTCTGTTTATAGCTTTGTAGTGTAGCGTTTCCTACTTTGCTGCACTCGTTGTTTTGTTGCTTCCGTTGCACTGTGCATTTTTCCAGTGGGGATCCGCGTAACCCCTACTGAGTTTCTGTTGAGACTCACCCCTGCTTTTCAGGTGGGTTTCGCCGTCTGCCTCTGCTGTCTTTGGTGGAGCGCGTTCGCTGTAGCTGCCAGCTGTACCTGCGTCGGGCTTCCCCCGACTTCTGTGTACGTTTCTTTTCTGTCGGACTGTACTGTGATAGACTGGTTGTCTTTCCTTTGGGCTGGACTCTGGTGTATAATTGTAAACTTGAATGTTTAATGAAAAAGTAATTTTATTTTTGCTACTTTAGCAATCCATTGTAATGAAATTTAATTGCTTACTGTTATATCTGCTGGCTTCAATATATTCCACACACTCCTTTTTCCCTTCGGCGCTTTCCCGCGCTTGGGAGGCCTCGCGGGTCCCATGTGGTATCACGTGTATTCGGTATTTATACCGGGTGCACCGGGTATCCGGAATCCGGGTCGCTACAGACGGTCACAGATAGGCCGCGCATGCCCCCTCAGGTCCGAAGGCCTGCTGGAGATGAACGGTCGGTAGGGTGCCGCTGGGAAGGATGTGCGGTCTGGAACTGGCCACAGGACATACATGCTGTTAGTATTCGGCCGCACGTTCCAGGGAAACGATCAGAGATAGAAACCTTTATACGGTCCACAACATGCCGCCTGTCTTGGTTGTGCGGTCTATCATGTGGCTGCACAAGTCTAGACAGATCGCTGCCCCTTTCACCTTGCCCGACTCCGACAAGGTTTCTAGGGTTAGACTAAAACATGGAATTTGCATGATATAAAGCATCAAATTTGGGGCTTCTACTACCAAAAGAAATAGCACGAAAAATGCTACAAGATGCATGAATCATTTTTATTTTTACAGCCTAAAATTACTACTTAATCGAAAGGGAACAGTTATAACCCTAGTTATGACATGCTTCCACTAAAACCAAAAATTCTCGCAGAACACTTGATAAAATTTAGGGCTTTCTACATCAATGAAAAGTTGACGCGATGATTCTTCCAACCATATATTATTTGTAGGGTTTGGCTTGCTATCACCTACCTGAATCGGATGAAGAAGGAAGGAGAAAGAAAACCTAAAGCGCTGGTACACGCAGCCCCTAATCGCTGGAGATCTCGCTCGATCCAGCTCCTCTACAGTAGCCACTGGTTCTAAACGATTCTAAGGTTAGAGAACTTCATTTTTATAGGTAACACGCCTTCTATAGGGTTCCATGCGCGGAGTATTCGTCTACGCAAGTTGGGTTAATGTGAACGCCGCCGTAATTATTGACGCAATCCAACCTCCGCTGATTACATCTCCTAGGGTTAGGGTTTCGGGAGATTAAGAGAGGAGAAATGATCCTCTCATCCTGGCCTTTCATTTGCCACTGGTTTGGGCTCAATTGATGGAGTATTGGACTTGAATTTTGCGTTTCAAGGTATGGTTAACCAAGTGTTTAATTTGGGCTTAAACAACTAATTCGACCTATTTACAGATTTTATTTGGGTTGGTCATTGAAGATAAGTTTGTTAAACGTGTTATCCTCTACAAGAATATAATTTTTCTAGATTTTTATAAAATGGTCAAAATTTAGCTTATTCTATTTATTAAGGAATTTCTAATTAAGTTCTTGAAAAATTGGGATATTACACCATCCCCCACTTAAGGAATTTGATCCTCCAAATTCAATGCACTTAATGATAAAAAGAGGGAGTGAGACATCTCACCTAGAGTAAGTCAGGGTACTGCCTCTGCATAGTATCTTCTGACTCTCAAGTTGCTTCTTCAGTTCCACGCTGACTCCACTGCACTTTAACCATCGGTATGGAACGATTCCTGAGTTGCTATTGCTTCTGATCCAGAATCTTGATCGGTCTTTCTTCATAAGTCAGATCTTCCTTCAATTCGAAGTCCATATGCTGAATAATGTGAGGGGGATTAGACACGTATTTCCGTAACATAGACACATGAAAAACATTATGTACTCCAGATAACTGAGGTGGTAGTGCCAAACGGTAAGTAACCTCCCCCACTCTTTCCAGAATCTCGAATGGACCAATGTATCTTGGACTCAGTTTGCCCTGAATACCAAACCTTCGAATCCCTCTCATAAGATAAACCTTTAAAAACACATGCTCACCAACTTGAAATTCCAAAGCTCTCCTCCTGGTGTCGGCATAACTCTTTTGTCTTGATTGTGCTACTTCAACCGATCTCTGATAATACGGATGTTCTTGGACGATTCAAAAATGAGATCTGGTCCAAGCCATTACTTCTCACCTACCTCGTCCCAACATAACGGGGATCGACAGCTTCTACCATACAAAGCTTCAAATGGAGCCATCTGAATGCTGGCCTGGTAACTGTTGTTGTAGGCGAATTCAACCAACGCCAAGTGATCACTCCAACTACCTCCAAAGTCAATCATGCAGGCTCTAAGCGTATCTTCCACTATCTGGTTGGTCCTTTCAGTCTGTCCGTCTGTTTGTGGATGGAAAGCAGTACTGAAATTCACATGAGTTCCCAAGGACTCTTGCGATCCTTTCCAAAAATGAGAAGTGAACTTGGGACCTCTATCAGACACAATGCCGACTGGTATACCATGTAGTCTTACCACTTCCTTCATATACAAAGCAGCCAATACATCAACTGTCCATTTAGACTTCATAGATAAGAAATGAGCAGATTTTATCAATCTGTCGACAATCACCCATATTGCATCAAATCCACTACGAGTCCTAGGTAGACCTATAATAAAATCCATGCCAATACTCTCCCACTTCCATTGGGGTATATCAAGGGGTTTCAATTTCCCTGCTGGTCTGAAATGCTCAGCCTTGACTTGCTGACAAACCAAGCATCTACTTATGAAGTCCGCAACTTCTCTTTTCATATTCGGCCACCAAAAAGATCTTTTCAAATCCTTAAAAATCTTAGTACCTCCAGGATGAATGGTGTATCTGGATCTATGAGCTTCCTCGAGGATCTTACTCTTTATCTCAGCTACATCAGGTACACAAGTTCTTCCCTGAAATATCAATCTTCCATCATCAGCCATCATGAAGTCAGGTCTGTTACTTAAGCTTCCCTTGATCTCTACCAACTCTGGGTCATCATCTTACAGAGACTTGATTTCCATCAATAATTCGGGCTTAAGTTGAATCTGAGCAATCATAATCCGATCCTTGTCAACATTAAGATCCAAACTAGCTAACTGCTCCAGTAATTTCCATTCTTGTAACATGAGGCTTGACAACTTAGCTATAGGCTTACGGCTTAAGGTATCTGCCACAACATTACCTCTTCTAGGATGATACTCAATGGAGAAAGCGAAATCCTTCAAATACTCCAGCCATCTTTGCTGCCTCATATTGAGTTCTTTATGAGAAAATAAGTATTTCAAACTCTTATGATCTGAAAACACCGTAAATGCCTCTCCATACAAGTAGTGCCTCCATATCTTCAAGGCGAATACCACTGCTGCTAGCTCCAAATCATGAACAGGATAATTCTCCTCATGCTTCCTCAACTGCCTAAAAGAATAGGCTATCACTTTCCCGTGCTGCATGAGTACACACCTTAAACCAATACCTGAACCATCAGTATATACAACAAAACCTCCTTCTCCAGAAGGTAAAGCCAAAACAGGTGCAATAGTCAAACATTCCTTTAAGGTTTGAAAGCTTCGCTTGTAATCTTCTAACCAATCAAATTTGATCTCCTTGTGGGTTAATCTTGTCAAAGGTACTACAATTCTGGAGAAATATTGAATAAACCTTCGGTAGTAACCTGCTAGGCCTAGGAAACATCTAACTTCAGTCACATTAGTAGGCTTATCCCAATTCTTTACTGCCACTACCTTCGAAGGATCAATAGAAATACCTTCTTTTATGATGATATACCCTAGAAAGGACACCTCTTGCAGCCAGAAATCACACTTACTAAACATGGCATATAACTGATGATCTCTCAATAGTTACAATAGAAAAATACTGAGCTCCTGCTATCTGATCAAATAACTCATCAATCCTTGGCAATGGATATCTGTTCTTGATAGTCAATTGGTTCAATTACCGATAATCGATGCACAACCTCATCGAACCATCCTTCTTCCGGACGAATAATACAGGGGCTACCCACGGGGAAGTACTTGGACGAATGAATCCTTTCTCAAGCAATTCCATCAATTGCTGCTTTAGTTTTCTTAGCTCCGTAGGAGACATACGATAATGAGCTTTGGAAATAGGAGTCGCACCAGGAATTAGATCCACAGAAAAGATAACTTCCCTTTCAGGAGGAAGTCTTGGCAATTCCTCAGGAAAAACATCTGGATAATCTTGGACGATAGAAAAGTCCTCAATCTCAATCTTCTGCTCAGGGGTCACAAAAATAAAGGCTAGAAAAGCCTTACATCCTCTCCTCATCAGCTTATCAGCTCGAAGAGCTGAAATAAGTGGAACAGACTTATGGTGTCTAATTCCTATAAAAGAAAGTCCAGTGTGTCTAGTGAAAGACACAGAACTAGATCTGCATTGAACATTGGCCTCATACTTAGCCAACCAATCTGCTCCTAGGATTACATCATAATCCTTTATGTCCATACAAACTAAACCAGCTGGCAGGTTTTGTTCATTGATCATGACCTTACTGGAAGCATAGAAATACCTAATTGCTGATCCGGAACCAATAGGGGTCGAAATCTCTAATGGAGAATTCATCAAAACTGGCTTCACAACTAAAGACTTCACAAATCTCTGAGAAATAAAAGAATGAGTGGCACCAGTATCAAAAAGAATAAAAGTTGATTTATCATGTATAATAAGACGGCCTTTGACGAGTCCACCCTCCTCGGCGGGTCCTGCCTCGTCTTCTTATAGAGCCGGGAGCTTGCCTTGCTGCTTCTTGATTCCTTGCAGTTTCACCGGGGTAGCTTGCTCAGATAAAAGAGGACACTCGAGAATACGGTGGTCCCTACTGCCATAACTTAAATAGGCGCCCAGCTTGCGCCAGCACTCCTCCATCATGTGACCTGGATGGTCACAATACTTGCATACGCCCTTGAATGGAACAATAGGGCCAGGCTTCTTGTCTTCAATCTTCGGCATCTTGCCCTTCCATGAACCAGACCCGCTAATGGGGCCTTTCCCGCCATGACCGGGCTTGATACTCCCAGAACCAGTATGGTGTTATTCTTTCTTAACACTCTTCCCATGGATTCTCTCCGTCATTTCCAAAGTATCTTCCAATACTTGAGCCTTTCTCACCATCTCGGAATAAGTTTGAATTTCCATCGGTGCCAACTGGTTGATATATTGTAGCTTCAACCCATTAAGAAAGCGCTTAGCCTTCATCTTCTCGGTAGATATCAAGTGAGTAGCATAACGAGGTAGCCGAGAGAACTGAGCATCATATTTAGCTACGGATAGATTTCGTTGCTTTAGAGCAGCAAACTCAGCCGCCTTCTTCTCTTGTACTCTATTAGAACAATATTTACCATTGAAGAATTCCTTGAACTCTTCCCATGTGACTTGTCTATCACCAAGGGTAGCCTTCACTGCGTCCCACCATATCCTCGCATCACGTTCAAGTTGAAAGGTCGACAAGAGGACACGTTCTTGATCACTGCGTTGCATCACTTCAAAAATCCTCCCTATCTCTTCAAGCCAGTGCTCGGCTTCATCAGGGTCAGTCGAGCCACCAAATCACGGGGGATTCATCCCATGAAAGTTCTGATAAAGGTCGCCAGTGCCATGGTTTGCAGCTCCTCCTTGGGCCACTTATTGCAAAGCCTGAGTAAGTCCTTGAACCGTACGCTACAAGTTCCTCCATTCCACACGTTCTCCTGCCATTGCAAAAGCCTACACATGGAATAGGTTATGTTAGGTTCAATTAAGAAAGGATAATCCTGCAATTAGATTATTAACTCAACCCCAATCTTCTTCCCAAATATCACCAGGTTGGGTCCTTAGACTTATAACAAGGTTATAGGTCCTATGATATAACTTAGGATCCTAGAACTTAGAGAACCTAGGAATATTAGAAAACCTAGGCTCTGATACCACCAAACTGTCATGCCCCGACGCGAAATATCGGGACTGGCAGTAGAAAACGCTAGTAAAGATAACATGCTAAGCTAAGAATTTACATAACATCAAGAACAGAAATAACTCCAAATCTATTACAATAACCATCAAACCGACTTAAACATAATCAAGCATAACCTCTACTTGACTCCGTTACAATAACTAACACAAGCTCTAAGGCATAGCTAGATGTGAAACAACTATAACAATCTCAACATATCTATCAACTGATACACTCCAAGTCATCACTCTGGCCCATTCCCATCCATCTGTGAATCTTCACTTGAGCTGCCTGGAAAGGAGGGAAACAACTATATGAGCGAACGCTCAGTAGGTAACAACAGACAAGTGTAAGTAATTAACCAATTAATTACATGTTTATATGAAACGGAAAGAAAGAAATGACGATCGGATGAAATAACATAAAAGAAAGTGCTAAAGAACAAAATTGAATAACAATATGGCATGATGATACAACTACAAGAATTTCAAGTTTATGAACAATATAAATAACAGGAAATTGTAGGAAATTGGCCAACGAGTAAAAATATAACCAAGTTGAGCACAATTCAAGTAAGAGATTAAGAGATCATTGTCATAGACATCACGCTAGTCATGCACTCGGTGCAATACCTCACCATGTCATTACAAACTCCCATGGACACAAGTACTTTTCGGGTGCTCTCCCCAAGACCAGATCGGGCCCCTATGATGCGTTGGCATTGATTTATTGGATCCAAGATCCCAAGTTGTCTAGACTTTAATCAAGTTAAAATGGCCCATTTATAATCAAGTACAAACTTACCTCGGAACATCCCAAGGCTAAGTTGAAGCGATACTGTCAAGAATTTATGTCCAGGAGTTCAAGTTATCTAGAACCATCATGTTCTTGGATTCAAAACCATAAAACACGGAGAAAACTCGTCTCTGGATGATATGCGGTTACTACTGGACCGCTCAAGTACTTGTGCGGTCCACTCGGGGCCGCACTAACAGGAACTGGGCTGGGTTCAGCCTTCGCGAGGTCAAGGTTGAACGGCTGATTAAGGGCCGCTCTTCAACATGAACGGTAAGTATTTGGCCGTACAAGGCCAGAAGTTTTTAAAATCCAAGATAGGATATGCGGTCCTGACAGAGCCGCTCATTAATTGAACGGTCCATTAAGGGCCGCCTGTAAGATGTACAGTCCATTACTGTCCGCACAACACAGGGCCTAACAATAATCTAGAAATTCACCCAAGTGGGCTCCCGGGCTGTCATAGGTAGGGTGGAACTGAACCAGAGTCCAGCCCACTATCTACTGGTCGGCCTAGGGTCTACTGGGCTGATCTAATCAAGAATTGGCCGAAGATGGATCAAGGACAATCGGCCAAAACTAATTGGCATTAGCCAGGGATGAACGGTCGCCACAGAGCTGTTCAAGGAGATATGCGGTCCACTATCGGCCGCGCATGTCTCAGTTAGTCCAATTCGGACAAACTTAATCATAGCAGTTCGATTGAGTCCAAGTTCAATTCTAGGGGATAATAATGGTTCAAGATTAACGGTTCAGGTCTAAGGTTATAACAAGTGTAAACCTAATAGCCATTTCAATTATAAATGATTCACAATTTAGATTGACATTCATTGGAAAGATGAATCAAGATCAAGCTCTAATTAAATAAATCAGCAAGAATTATTTACTGTCATGAATTACAGTTTATTAGGTGTGTTGCTAACATGCCATTTACCACTAATCTACTAACATAACATGCTGTACTGACAATTAATCTGTTCTGTTATAGATGTGCGGTCGGTTCTGGACCTTACATCTCCATAGACGGTCACAGACAGGCCGCGCATGCCCCCTCTGGTCCGAAGGCCTGCTGGAGATGGACGGTCGGTAGGGTGCCACTGGGAAGGATGTGCGGTCTAGAACTGGCCGCAGGACATACATGCGGTTAGTATTCGACTGCACATTCCAGGGAAACGATCAGAGATAGAAACCTTTATACGGTCCATAATAGGCCGCCTATCTTGGATGTGCGGTCTATCGTGTGGCCGCACAAGTCCAGACAAATCGCTGCCCCTTTCGCCTTGCCCGACTCCGATGAGGTTTCTAGGGTTAGACTAAAACATGGAATTCGCATGATATAAAGCATCAAATTTGGGGCTTTTACTACCAACAGAAAGAGCACAAAAAATACTACAAGGTGCATGAATCAATTTTATTTTTACAACCTGAAATTACTACTTAATTGTAAGGGAACAGTTATAACCCTAGTTCTGACATGCTTCCACTAAAACTAAAAATTCTCGCAGAACACTTGATAAAATTTAAAGCTTTCTACATCAATGAAAAGCGGACACGATGATGCTTCCAACCATATATTATTTTTAGGGTTTGGCTTGCTATCACCTACCTGAATCGGATGAAGAAGGAAGGAGAAAGAAAACCCAAAGCGCTGGTACACGCAGCCCCTAATCGCTGGAGATCTCCCTCGATCCAGTTCCTCTACAGCCGCCACTAGTTCTAAATGATTATATGGTTAGAGTTCTTCATTTTTATAGGTCACACGCCTTCTATAGGGTTCTATGCGCGGAGTATTCGTCCACGCAAGTTGGGTTAATGTGAACGTCGCCGCAATTGTTGACGCGATCCAACCTCCGCCAATTACATCTCCTAGGGTTAGGGTTTCGGGAGAATAAGAGAGGGGAAATGATCCTCTCATCCTGGCCTTTCATTTGCCACTGGTTTGGGCTCAATTAATGGAGTATTGGGCTCGAATTTTACATTTCAAGGTATGGTTAACCAAGTGTTTAATTTGGGCTTAAACCACTAATTCGACCTATTTACAGATTTTATTTGGGTTGGTCATAGAAGACAAGTTTGTTAAACGTGTTATCCTCTACAAGAATATAATTTTTCTAGATTTTTATAAAATGGTCAAAATTTAGCTTATTCTATTTATTAAGGAATTTCTAATTAATTTCTTAAAAAATCGGGGTATTACAGGGCTGGCGCGGGCGATGAGGTCGCTGGCGAGATCGTCAAAGTGGCAGGGGCGGCAGGGCGGGTGCGGCCAGGCGCGGGGCTAGGGGCGTGGCCGGGTGCGCGCGGCGCAGGCCGGGCGAGGGCACGGGCGCGTGGGTACGGCCGGGTGGCGAGGTGGCAGGGTCGCGGCGACAGGCGGCCGCTGCAGGAGGTGACCGGGTGCGTGCGGCGGTGGCTGAGGCGGGGGCGCAAGGCGGAGGGCGCGGGCCATTACGGCCGCGGCCCTTTGAAATCTGGCACGTTCGACGATGCTACCATCGCGAACGTGCCTTATTTTTTATTTTTTTTCTATTTCTCTCTTTTCTCTCCCTCTCAGCCGAGCCTTCTATCTATTTTTTTCTTTTTTTTTTTACTTCAACTTCTTTCTTCCTCTCTTCTCTCTCTTAACCGAGAGAGCTTCCTCTTTACGCGGACGGCGTCAGAGGACGGATCGACGACAGCTCCGGGGACGCGAACAGGACGGGATAACTTGCTGTCTCGCTCAGCTCGGCCTCACGCCGGGCGATCTCTCACCGGGCGACACTCAAATCTCACACGGGAGAAAGGAGGAAAGGGAAACACACAA
The DNA here is from genome assembly GCA_022559845.1 of Amorphophallus konjac. NCBI lineage: Eukaryota > Viridiplantae > Streptophyta > Magnoliopsida > Alismatales > Araceae > Amorphophallus > Amorphophallus konjac. The sequence goes on along the minus strand of CM040127.1, from coordinate 175,289,222 downwards.
TGGGGCAAGGCTCCTTCACTTGGATTCTTTCATTCATTCATATCATACGTAACAACACCCTTAGCCCCCCTTATATATAGGGAAAGCCATAACATACATACCATTAGACTTTGCCTATTTGCATATATATCCTAGCCTAATAAAATAAAATCTAACAACCCTTATTTGACTTGTGGGTTTAAATAAAATAAAACACACACAACTTTGACTATGACTAGCCTAATAAAATAAAAGTAAATACATGTAGTAAAACATGTATTTTACACATACACACAATACATACTCAATAGTCAAATACGTACAAAAACACACAAGTATCTACTCAGGATGCCGAGTCTTTGAGTGAGTATTCGAGCCATAAGCTCGAGACAGTTGGGATGGTGCGGCGTCGGCTCTGAGTAGTGGGCCCGGTAGTGGACTCGGTGTCCCCACCAAGGTAGATCTTGGATCTGGCCGAACCACTATAAAATTGCTTGTACACTGCTTGATTGCTTGCTCATTTGACTTCTCTTCTAAACATGTTTGAATCATTTTGCTGGTTAATCTGTTTGGCACTCAGAACGTGCTACAACTCCCCACTGGTATATCAAAAGGAGTAGTTGGAAGGGTAGGCCAAGCCTATCTGGAAGGCTGCCTCTTGTGTGAGGGGATCACCTGATCAAACCTCCGCCAAGTACCAGTGTATGTGATTGCAAGCACATTCAGGTGCAGCTAACACATTACTCCTGTGTTAGCATCTATCATCTTGAATTGCTTATTGATCTTCTTGTGCATTTCATTTATTTGAGCTATGATCAGTAAAGTGCGTGAGAACCATCATTATTTACTGTTACTATATGTTCATTGGTTAGCTCTCAAAAATCGTTTGGTAAAATTTTTAGATAGACATATTCATCCCCCCTTCTATATCTATCTTCTCATCTATCAATTGGTATCAGAGCAGATTTTCCATCATGTGGTCCAACGACTAGGAAAGACCTAAAACAAGTAATCCACGTTGCTACATAGCTGAAGGGCACTCAAAAAACCGGCCTCCTTTCTTCATTGGTACTAACTACTTATATTGGAAGAACATGATGGAGGTATTTCTACATGCTCATAGCCATGAACTGTGGAGGGTCATCACCACCGGACCATTCGAGCATCCTGAAGATGAAAGCTCTTGGAGCAGGGAGCACATCCGTGTATCAACTGTGAATTGGATAGCAATGAACATCAATTGGATAGCAATGAACATCATGCAGTGTGTTGTGCATCCAGAGGAGTATTCCAGAATCTCAGCATGCAAAACAGCCAAGAAAATGTGAGATGAGCTTCAATTGATCTATGAAGGTACATTACAAGTGCGAGCCACGAAGGTAAACATGCTTACCTCTGATTATGAATTGTTTAAAATGAAATCCAAAGAGACCATATCAGAGATGTATGCTAGGCTCTCACTGATCACCAATAGCCTGAAGTCTCTGGGTAAGCAGATCCAGGAAAGTGACTTAGTTAGGAAGATTTTAAGGTCTCTGACCCCGGTGTGGCACACAAAGGCCACTATACTAGAAGAATATAGGGACATGTCCACCTTGATAATCAAAGAATTGATAGGCTCCCTAATGGCCTATGAGATTAACCTTAAGAGGAACAATGAAGAAAACAAGAAAGCAAAAATCATAGCTCTTAAGGTTTCCTGAAGCAGTGGTGAAAGCAATAAGGAGTATGAAAACCTCTCAGATCTTGATGATGAGCAGCAGGACATGCTCACCCGGCAGTTTTAGAAACTCTTGAGGTCTAGAGGCAAAAATTTCAGGAGAAGGAGACCTCAATAGGCTGGTAAGAGTACCAATTTTAAATTCGATAAAAATAAAATTGTTGACAAGATTACTTATTTTCATTGTAGGAAACCAGGGCATATGAAGAATGAATACCTGGAGCTTGTGAAGAAGAATGGGAAAGTGCAGAAGAAGAAACCTCAAGCTATGGTCTGCACATGGAGTGACGAGGTGGAAGACCCTGAAAGCGGATTTTCAGAGGAGGAAGAGCAAGGATTATGCTTTATGGCCAAAAATGATGAAGAGGTAACCAACATCTTTGAGAACTTTTCCATTGATGACTAGGAAGATGCGTATGGTGAACTTCTAGATAAGTTTAACACACTATGCAAAGACCATAAGTTGTTAAAAAGGAAACTTAATACTGTAATGGAAGATCAAATTCAGAATGCAAAAGAAAAATAAAAATTCAAGGAAGAATTAGATGAGCTGAATTCACTCAAGAAAGAAAACGAAGACCTGAAATCTGAAAACAAAAAGATGAAAAACAACTCGATGAATTCAAGCTAAAACTTCAAGAAATCCAAAGTGAAACCAATTTGATTACTGAAAATTATGAAGCTGTTAAAAGCGTGAACTCTGAACTTCAGGAAATGTGTGAAAAACTGCGAAGGGAATTGGAAGATAAGCAACTCACTCTAGAGAAATTTGTTCAAGGAAAAACCAACTTGGATACCATGCTAGCTATGAGAGTTAACTTCAACAAAGAGGGTCTAGGCTATGACCCAACACACAAAATTCCTTTGAGTTTACTACCGTCACATTATGTCCAGAAAAGGGAAAGAGAAATTGGACACACCATCTAGCTCCAATAGTAATCAAAATGTCCAGCAACCAAGGACAATGAAGTTCATAAAAGCTAATTCAACAAACTATGCTAAACAACAAATCAAAATTCAAAAGAACTCAGCTAGGCAAGCTGCGATGCCTCGACGCAACACTCCCATGCCCCAGAACAAAACTGTTAACAGGTCAAAGCATGTGACCCAGAACAGAAACCCATCAATTTACAAAAATGTGGGCCAATACAAAAAATACTGGACAAATTCTGTCCATCCACAGAGACTCTTTAATGAGTATGTTCTTCCTAGACAGAATGGGTACAAGAGATACCCAAGAATTGAACAGTACATAGAGTGGAATAGATTTCATTTTAATAGGCCAAGTGGACAAAATTTTTGTCATAACTTCAACAAAACTGTCAACAAGAATCAAAAAAATACCTTGAAACAATTTTGGATTCCACAAAATCTGCTTAAGGATTTGAATAATATCTTTGGACCCAATCTATCTTGGGTTCCAAACTATTCTGCTTGATATATTTTTTTCAGGTTAGTCTGGCAGCTCTGAACAGCAGATGGCACTTAGATAGTGGCTGCTCCAGACATATGACCAGAGACCAAAGCAAATTCAGTGAGCTTTAGCTAAAGGTAGGAGGGAAGGTCAAATTTGAAGGAAAGAATAAAGGTAGAATAATTGGCTCAGGAACCATCGGTAAGCTCCCCTCCAACATTGTTGAAAAAGTTCTTTTGGTAGAAGGGCTTGAACATAATTTGCTTAGCATTAGTCAGTTGTGTGACAAAGGTCACCAAGTTATTTTTGATAATCACACCTGCAAATTTTTTGAAGCAAACTCTGATAAAGTTAAATTTGTAGGACATAGAGTGAACAATGTCTACATAGTAGACTTGAATGACTCTTCTGCTTCAAATTTGTGCCTATCTGCAAGCTTAGATAATAATGCTTGTAGTTGGCATAGGAGATTAGGGCATGCTAGTTATAGTACCCTCAATAAACTGGTCAAGCATGATCTGGTCAGAGGTCTGCCCAAAATTAATTTCACTGAAAACTCCAAAATGTGTGATGCATGTGCATTGGGCAAACAGACCCGAACTTCATTCAAACTTATGACAAAACCTCTATCCTCTAGGCCATTAGAATTCTTGCATATGGACCTTTTTGGTCCCTCTCGATCACTGAGTTTCAATGGTAAAAGATTTGAATTTGTGATTGTGAATGACTTTACCCGTTTTACATGGATTTATTTTCTAGCTCCCAAAAATGATGCGTTCAATAAGTTCAAACTATTTTTCAATAAAGTAAAGCAAGAGGGTAAGCATAAAATCTGCACAATCTAATCTGACCATGGGGGGGATTTGAAAATTCCATGTTTTCTGATCTTTGTGATAATGAAAGACTGACTCACAGATTTTCTTCTCCTAGAACTCCAGAACAGAATGGCATTGTGGAGAGAAGAAACCGAACCATAGTTGAAATGGCCAGAACCATGCTTGTGGAGAGTCAACTACCTAGAAAATTTTGGGCTGAGGCGGCCAATACAGCATGCTACACCATCAATAGGGCCATGGTAAGACCCATCCACAAGAAAACCCCCTATGAGCTATTAAAAGGTAAGAAACCAAATGTGGCATATTTCAGAATCTTCGGTTCTAAGTGCTTCATTCATAATAACAGTAAAAAGGATCTTGATAAGTTTGAATCAAAAAGTAGCCTAGTAATCTTTGTAGGATATTCTAAAACATCTAGGGCTTACAGGGTTTTCAACATATATGATCAAACTGTAGAAGAGTCTCCTCATGTTGTTTTTAATGAATCTATAAATTCTGCTGACCTTGAAGACATTCACAGGAAACCAAAGTATGATGGAGAATTTCTGGAAGATAAACTGAATGAAGAATCAAAGGCACCTGAATCAGCTGCACACAATGGACCAGTTAAGAGTGAGTCTACTGAACAAGGTGAGTCTTCAACTAACCTTAGATTTCTGAAAGACCATCTAGCTCAAAACATCATAGGAAATCTGCAAGACCCCCCAAGAACTAGGTCTTATCATCAGGCAGTAAATAATGAAGATCTAATAGCTTTAGTTTCCCAAATTGAACCCAAAACAGTAGAAGAAGCATTAAATGATGATGCGGGACGGGACGCGAACCTCGGACTCCAGCTCGCGGACGTCCCTAAGCAAGGGAAGCGTGTGGATGTGCGCGATTGAGAAATCAGCAATGAGTCTCGGGTATTCGGCTCTTTCATGTACTAGGATGGAGTCACGGGACGGGTCACGCTCTCTTACTCACAGCGGTGATACAACTGAGCGGGCTAGAATATCCTATCACACATCATGCAGCGGCATATAGAAATATATAGGACATAAGAAAAAATGCCGAGTGAGGGGAGCGGACACGATACCTCCACGCTATCGGGCGTAGGGAAGACGACCCCGGCCGAGACTCGTACTCATGGTACAACAATAACCAATTATTATAGAAATGAATTTATCACCCACTCCACGTAGGGAGGTAAAGGGCTACAATGTGGGACCCAGGAGTAGCGGGCTCGAGTTGACGTGCAGCGTTTTGGGCAGCTCCGACGGTAGCGCGTGCCATCAAGCATGGGGCCCACGTCCTGGTCCGCGGGCCGATTGTGCTGGGAGTGGTACCGCTGTGACGGGGGATCCTAGAGGGATGATCCCTAGGAGGGGGGCGCGTTGGTTCACCTTGTGGAAGGCGAGGCGGCCGGCCTGGAGTCGTTGTTGCTTGCTGTCCACGAGCTTGTTCTGTTGTCACAATACTGCGTGACTCGGTGAGAACGCCTGCTGCAATCAACCCCGATGTCGGATCGACGCGAGAATAGCGTCGTTGAAAAGATCTTTCTGAGATCTACGAACCCCTACTATGATAGGAATTTTCCTGCCTCTGTAGTTTTCGTGGTTGAATTTAGAACAGGCTCGCTTACAGGTTTAGTACACGCATGATAGATTTGGATCTGCCTGAGAAGGGGGTTTGACCGGAGTGAGAATGGTGGATCTGGATGCTGAGATTTTTATGGGAGATAGAGGGGGAAGTAAGGAACACGAGGATAGTTTTTTTGTAATTTTCTGAGGTGGTTTGATAGGGGAAATGGATTTTATGGTGGAGAGGGGTCGGATCTGGACTACACAGGACAGAATAGAAATGAGATTTTGAAGAGATTTTTATGTGGGGTAAATGAACTCCAAAAATCTTAAAAACAATTGTGGAATGGTGGTTTGATGGACAAAACTTCCAATCCAAATTTCAACTCGTTCTGAAATTGGGAAGGGGGTCAAACATGGGAAGAACTAGGCTGTTGGAACACATATCTGCATAGGAGGCAGATTACTAGGGGCAGAGAGAGTGAATTGGGAAAAATGGCAAACGATAGTGGAATGACCTGAATTTTTTTTTTGGAGGCAGGGGTGGACGTTGAGAACTCACCCTCCAATTTTCAGCAAGATCGGAGCTCCTGATTGAGAGCTAAAAATCGAACACTAGGCTTCTATCCAGAGATGGACAGATCGACGACGGTGAGGCGGTGGCGGTGCGATGGCGGCGGTGGCGGAGCTTCGCACTCCAGGGAGGAGAGATCACATGGAATCTACCAAGTGTTGTAGGGAATCCACCCTAGAAATACAACAATCCAGTTGCAAGAGGGGGGAGAGAGGAGGCACGCCCTTGGGCAATGCTCTTGGCAAAAATACTTAATTCTTCATTAATTCCATGAAAATAGCTAATTACAAGGGTTATATAGAAATATAAAAAAGACCAAACCTACCCTCAGATCTAGGGTTAGGGGGGGTAAACTAGGGATAACATTTTCTTCCCCCATGTGGTCAAATGACCAAATTAAATAAAAATATAACATGGAATAAACTATATTATAAGGGGGGTGCCCCCTTGACTAAGGGGAGTCCAACTTGGACTTTCTTCCTTCCTTGTCCCCCCTTGGTTCAAGTCCAATCTTGGACTTTGAACTAGCCCCACATGGGCCCTAGAACCTAGGTGGACCAATGGGAAAGAGGGTGGGAGACCCTGTTGGACCCACAGGTAATTTACATAGAAACCCAAAGACTTTAAAGACTAACCCTTTGGCTTATAATGCCTTACACTTGCAAAACCAATTAGCCAAGGGTATAAATACTAATAAAAAGATATAAATGTAAAATAAAAATATTAGTACCCGGTGTTGATTCCCATCAATTCTCCTCGGGTGGGAAGAACTTGACCCTGTCGAGTAAGGGGTGTGGCTGCTCGTGTGGCTCCTGCAGATCTGTCATCGTACCAGGAAGCGCGGAGTACGCTCCACTCCAAGTATTCGTCACTTGCTCATCCCGTATATATTCAATATGCACATGCTGCGGTGGGAATAAGGCTAGTGGAGGAAACTCCGGGGTAGGGTCACTCTCAAAGGAAGGGGACGGCTCGATGACTCACTAGGAATCACCGCTGGGTCCCTATATGTGACTGGATCTGAGGCATAGAGTAGTAGAGCCGATCCCAAATTCCGGCAAGTCTACAACGTACGCATTAGACCCGACTTGCCTCACACTCAGAAGGGACTGACGCGGGAGTTTGCATAGACCGACTAGACTTGATGCATGCAGACTCTGACCAAATAAAGGAAAAAGCACACTCTATATCCGAGTCAGTCCTAATGCTATGCAGACCCATGTAATGGTAGACCAGGACATCCGAATGTGTGACTCGCATGCATTTGACGTAACCGGAGGTTAGTGGCATGGGGGACTCCTAGACATCCAGATATGAACCAGTCTGACAATGACTTCCTGTTGGACTTGGGTGTGGGAGGGCCAGGAGGACTAAAACTACCTTCTTCATCACCCCTATATGTGTGTATCTCTTGCCAATGAACGGGCTCCTGACTGAGTGTAGGTTGACTGGCCCGAGTGGGAGGGGTGTGGTAGGGGATTTCCCTGACAAGGTAGAAAGGAAGTGGTGAGGCACGAGGCTCACTAGAAAAGGGGTCGAAAGGGTCAAAGAATGTATGGCCCCTCGAGAAGGGTTCCCTCATGACACAGTCCCATGTTTGGAATTCTTGAAGGTGTAGAGGGTCACCTTCATTCATTGTGGTAAATGCGACAGTAGCCTCAAGTAGAAGATATGGTTCCTCCCTCGGGATAAAGGGAATGTAGTTAGGCTCGGCCGGTATAGGAAGGAATAAAAGAACCTTCGTGGTGACATGACCCACGTTGCACACGGAGGTAATGGACCCTAAGGCCGGATGTGTGAAGCTACGACGATTGGGTTGGTCGAAGCATCGGGCCAACATACACGTCAACGTCAATTGCCAGTCTAATCCCTTAATAAGGTCATCCAATGTATCTCTAGATCAGAATGTTGTGTGGAATGAGTTGACGGGCACTATTTATAGTGCGGGGTCCATGGATGGGTAGAAAAAGGCTTTAGGGTTCAAGTCTTGCTTGAGCCAGCCAAAAAGTGGCTCGTCGATGATTAGCTTCCCCGATAGAAGCATGGGTGGCACTGGCTGAGGCGGCCCCAAATGAGGTGGCTCCGAATAAAGATCGGAAGGTGAGGGTGGGGGCAAAGGAGCTTTCACGGGCGGAGAAGGAATGTCCTCCTTGAATGGAAGAGGTCCTTGGGGTGGCACCAGGTTGAGGCTACCGGCTACGACCTCCCTATACTCGGGCAAGAGTCCGTCAATCTGGGTACACATCCTATCCAACCGATCCAAAATGGTTTTGAAGAGTTTGGCAATGGCGGGGTTTGGAGTAGGGGTATCGGGATGGACTCGCCCATAATCACTCAGCCTAGTATTGGGCTTAAGCTCGTCTACATGTGGGGCCCTTTGCCTCCGACTATGACCCACTTGGTTGGAGGTGATTGGGTGGGATCAGTTGGAGGTAACTGGGCCGGGTAGATAGACCCTTCTAAGCTCACCCTTCATCTTACGCCAAGACTCTATAGGCCATTGCCTCCTAATTTCCCTCAAGTATTCTATGTCCCTCCATTGTTCGGCGGCTTCGTAAAAAAGTCGCATTGTGGCAAAGTCGACTTGCATGGCAACGGACATAATGTAACGCTCAAAGTATTTGTCCATAGCGGCTTCCCACTCTAGGTAGTGGCTCAGGACTTTGGAGCCATAGAAGTACGGGGCTTCGGGCCTACAGAGGTGGTGGGGTTAGGTTTCCCATCATTGGGCGTGTCGCCACCATGCATATGATGTGGGCTTTTGGGGATCCATGGGACACGGGGAGCTATAGGATGGCCATGCCGACACTTGGTGACAAGACACTAGACATGACCCTAAACACTAATGCAAAGTTGGAATGCAGACTCGACAATAAATCTAGACTCAACCAGTATCCGATACGTGGCGGAGGTATCATCTGAAGACCGAACTCACGTAAGTGTGCTACCTTCCCGATAGGCGTAACCTATCATTCCAGGAACACCTTTTGATATACCGAATAGAGGAAAGTAAATGTAAACTTTGGACCGACTAACCAACTACCCTAGACTCTACTTAGCTCTGATACCAATTTCATGCGGGACGGGACGGGAACCTGGGACTCTAGCTCACGGACGTCCTTAAGCGAGGGAAGCGTGCGGATGTGCGCGGTTGAGAAACCGGCAATGAGTCTTGGGTATTCGGCTCTTCCGTGTACTCGGATGAAGTCACGGGACGGGTCACGCTCTCTTACTCACAGTGGTGATACAACTGAGCGGGCTAGAATATCCTATCACACATCATGCAGCGGCATATAGAAATATATACGACATAAGCAAAAATGCCGAGTGAGGGGAGCGGACACGATACCTCCACGGTACCGGGTGTGGGGAAGACGACCCCGGCCGAGACTCATACTCTCGGTATAGTAATAACTAATAATTACAGAAATGAATTTATCGCCCACTCCACGTAGGGAGGTAAAGGGCTACAATGTGGGACCCAGGAGTAGCGGGCTCGGGTTGACGGGCAGCGTTTTGGGCAACTCCGGCTGTAGCGTGTGCCAACAAGCGTGGGGCCCACGTCTTGGTCCGCAGGCCGATTGTGTCGGGAGTGGTACCGCTGTGACGGGGGCTCCTGGAGGGACAATCCCTAGGAGGGGGATGAGCTGGTTTGCCTGGTGGAAGGTGAGGCGGCCGACCTGGAGTCGTTGTTGCTTGCTATCCACGAGCCTATTCTACTGTCACATCACTACACGACCCGGCGAGAACGCCTGCTGTGATCAGCCCTGACGTTGGATCGACAAGAGACTATCGCTGTTGGAAAGCTCTTTCTGAGATCTACGAACCCCTGCTATGACAGGAATTTTCCTGCCTCTGTAGTTCCGTGGTTGAATTTAGAATAGGCTGGCTTACAGGTTTAGCACAAGCAGGACATATTTGGATCTACCTAAGAAGGGGGTTTGACCAGAGTGAGAACGGTGGATCTGGATGCTGGGATTTTTATGGGAGATTGAGGGGGAAGTAAGGAACACGAGGATAGTTTTTTTGTAATTGTATGAGGTGGTTTGATAGGGAAATATATTTTATGGTGGAGAGAGGTCGGATCTGGACTGCACAGCACAGAACAGAAATGGGATTTTGCATAGATTTTTATGTGGGGTAAATGAACTCCAAAAATCTTTAAAAAAATTATGGAATGGTGGTTTGATGGACAGAACTTCCAATCCAAATTTCAGCTCGTTCTGAAATTGGGAAAAGGGTCAAACAGGGGAAGAACTAGCTAGACTACTAGAACACAGATCTGCACAGGAGGCAGATTACTGGGGGCAGAGAGAGTGAATTGGGAAAAATGGCAAACGAAAGTGGAATGACCTGAATTTTTTTGTGGAGGCTGGGGTGGACGTGGGGAACTCACCCTCCAATTTGCAGCATGATCTAAGCTCATGATTGAGAACTGAAAATCGAGCACTAGGCTTCTATCCAGAGATGGACAGATCTGCGACGGCGAGGCGATGGCGGTGCGATGGTCGCTCGATGGTGGCGACGGCGGAGCTTCGCACTCCGAGGATGAGAGATCACTTGGAATCTACCAAGTTTTGTAGGGAATCCACCCTAGAAACACAGCAACCCAACTGCAAGAGAGCAGAGAGAGGAGGGGCGCCCTTGGGCAATGCTCTTGGCAAAAATGCTTAATTCTTCATTAATTCTATGAAAATAGCTAATTACAAGGGTTATATAGAAATGTAAAAAAGACCAAACCTACCCTCAGATCTAGCGTTAGGGGGGTAAACTAGGGATAACATTTTCTTCCCCCATATGGTCAAATGACCAAATTAAATAAAAATATAACATGGAATAAACTATGTTATAAGGGGGGTGCCCCCTTGACAAAGGGGAGTCCAACTTGGACTTTCTTCCTTCCTTGTCCTCCCTTGGTCCAAGTCTAATCTTGGACTTTGAACCAGCCCCACATGGGCCCTAAAACCTAGGTGGACCAATGGGACCCTGCTGGACCCACTGACAGTTTATATAGAAACCCAAAGACTTTAAGGACTAACCAATTGGCTTATAATGCCGTACAATTGCAAACCCAATTAGCCAAGGGTATAAATACAAATAAAAGGACACAAATGTAAAATAAAAATATTAGTGCCCGGTGTTGATTCCCATCAATTCTCCCTGGGTGGGAAGAACTCGACCCCGTCGAGCAAGGGGTACGGCTGCTCGTGTGGCTCCTGCGGATCTGCCATCGTACCAGGAAGCGCGGAGTACGCTCCACTCCAAGTATTCGTCACTTTCTCATCTCATATATATTTGATATGCACATGCTGCTGTGGGAATGAGGCTAGTGGTGGATACTCCGGGGTGGGGTCACTCTCAAGGGAATGAGATGGCTCGATGACTCACTAGGAATCACTGCTGGGGGCCTGTATGCGACTGGATCTGAGGCATATAATGGTAGAGCCGATCCCAAATTTTGGCAAATCTAAAACGTACGCATTAGACCCGACTTGCCTCACACTCGAAGGGGACTGACTCCGTTGTAGATGCCTAATTTCGGACATCCCGCGGACCTTGTCTAACCATCATAGAAGTGATACTTTTCCTTGGTTGATTGGTTGTGTAGAGTCTCATCCTTATTTAGGTAGGTTCCACCCTATTCCTTCGCGGTAAGTTGGAGGGGGGTTGCAGGGGGGCAGCGCCCCCCCTGCCCGTAAGGTCGTGGGTTCGGGGGCGTGAGCCCCTGAGGTGATATTTTTCGAGGCTCTATACACATTCTATGCCCTGATCCCTGGGCGGCCAAGGTGCTGGCCGTCCATAACCCTGGGCGACCAAAGACCTCGCCGCCCAACCCCTTCCAGGGCGGCCACAGAGTTGGCCGCCCAGCTCCCAAGGCGGCCATCGACCTGGCCGCCCAGCTCTTTCTAGGTGGCCAGACTCCTGGCCGCCCTCACCCTTAAGAACGCCATTGACCTGGCCGCCCAGGTCATTTGGACGGCCATAACCTTGGCCACCTCCTGATAACTATAGTCAAACCCACGTTTCCATCCACTCCGGGATTCTCCTTCGTAATTGCTCCCACTCGGGGGCGGGGGGGGGGGGGGGGGGGGGGTTCGAGACCCACGCAGCCTCACACATAATCCATTTTCAAATGATTTTGACGGAGGGAAATTCCTCACATACAAAACCCCATTCCGAACCATCTCACGGGGGGGGGGGGACTTCGATTGAGAGAGGTGGACACTTCCGGAGGTTGGACATTTGGTGAGAGGAGAGGAGGCTAGTTCCTGGGAGCTCAGAGAGAGAGCTGTGAGGACGAGTTACTCTTCCTGACCTTCCCTAGTAGCAAAACCCACCGTTGAACAGCTCCGCGACCGGAGAGTCAAGTTGCAGGGGGCGGCCATCGACATGGCCGCCCACCACCCTTGAGCGGCCACATATGTGGCCGCCCTCTGTTGGTTGACGAGCAAACCACGTCCTCTCTTCCCTATCCTTCATCTTGCTACATTTTACTCCATTTTACTACATTGCATGCATATTAGACTTGCCTAGATCCCCTTTCCTAAAGAGGTTTTCCAATCCCAAAACATAGGGAAGGCGGATGGTCGAAAGTCTCGGCCATCCCCCTTCTCGCCCCCCTCCCTAGTACGATCACCACCATTTGCATATTTCCTTTACTTCTATGAGCATATTCTACACTTCCTCAGTCTAATGGTTTCTTTGTTTGCTGGTTAATTTGCAGGACTTCATCATCGACTCACAGGGCTCCTTACTCTTGGCCGGCCGAGAGCGAGGACAGAAGAACCCACCATTTCCCTGTTCCCAAGGCGTTCACGATCACATCACTCCTGTGAGGCCCAGGTATAGGTCTCTGGCGATCACACCTATTTCTATTAATCTAACCTATGCACTGTAGGTAGAAGCAGCACAAATTCAAGAGGGTACACGTACGCACACCTTCACGCGGACGACACCCTTTTCGGCACCTATAACCTTCTGGAAATCACGGTGGGACTCTGATTGTCACGCCCCGAGCGAGGAAGGAACCCGGAGTGCGTGACAAGTTTATATCGATCATGTCAATCAGAGCGTTAGTGTATTCAACACAAAGACAGAGTGCGCAAAAGTAAAGATAATCCAATCCTTTATTCAATCACAACCTTAAAAGTACTTCTATTACAATTCACTTAAGAAAAGTGCTAAGACTCAATAAAGGGAAAAGTACAACGATTGACTCAAAAATATAGAAAGATAAGACTAGTAGACGCTTGGATAGACGGAGAGCTCTAATCTCTTCACTCTTGACCTTCCCCATCCGATTGAGTCTCGTCATCAGACTTACCTGAAAAATAGGGGAAAACACTAGATGAGCGAGCGCTCAGTAGGAATTATATCTCAAGAGCTAGCTTGCTTTAAGTAAATTACACGTTACATGAATGCAATAAAGCTATGCATGTTTACGTAAAACGACAAGAGAGAGAGTATAATAAGAGATAATTGAGTGATCTAGCATGTCCTTCAAGAACTTATATCAACAAATGTCAAGATATTCAAGCAAGTATATTCATCATGTCATGTCGGGAATTGTCCATCACGTTTCAAGCAAGTATATAAATACCCTTTCCGGGTCACGCAAGTCAGGTCATGTCAAGTCGAGGATGAGATTGTGGAATGTCTAATCAAGCTAGTCATGCACTTCGGTACAATGCCATACCGTGATCATTACAACTCCCATGGGCACTAGTACTTTCAGGTGCTCCTCCTAGGACCAGATCGGGCCCTTATATGCGCAGGCATTGATCGTGTATTTTTCGACACCCACTATGGTTATAGCCAATATAGAGTTTCAATGGAATAAGCTTGTAGGGACTTTAAGGTAGATTTTGTGGAATAGAATTTCAAGGACTGAACATGATGTATAAAGATAACAATAACGGTATAATCACGATTAACGATAAAACTAGGTGGAATCGGCTCCCTAATTGGGTGCCATGATAATAAGAATAAGTGCTCATATAGCGATGGTCGCTCATTCTTGGACATGATAAGCTAGATAGAATTGAGGTCCACAAGTATGGCACCTAATTCATAAGAACACTAATGGCATGGTTTCCCATTCCATTAATTTAGAGTATTCTCATGACATCCTCTTAGCAAGTCATGAGGGCCGGTATACCATGTTTCTTTAGAGTGACATGGTAATCAAATAGTGACATAGGTTTTAAGGGTACAACCAGCTCGGCTGTCTCGAGGGAATCCAAGGCTAGCGAAGTCTTACGGAGGTCTCTATGATAAAGTCACTGGTCCAAAGGAACGGAATGTCCTATGGAGAGTTCGTCTCTCACCGAGAAATAGTGGGTAATCAATAAAATAATGTGAAACATGGGACTATATTCACGGAATGGAATATAGTGCCAACACACATAACCCATTGTCAAAGGGTTACTGAAAAACACGAAAATCAGAAAGTCAGAACTATCAGTCAATTGACGTCTGGGCTTAAGTCTTCATTTTATGAATTGACGCCCTTGTCAGGGTCGTCAGTTCAGTAAATGACGACTGTTCACGCAGTCGTTATATCCAGGTCTGGTTAATATTAAAATTTATAAATATTCTAAAATTTCAGATATTATATAAATGACGTCTTACATTAAGGCTTCAATTTCGTAAACAGCGCCCTGGTCAGGGGCGTCATATATCAAAAAGATGGTAAGATGCATGTCATTATTTCAATATCTGGGAAATTATAAACATTTTCAGGAATTCTTGATTTATCCCTAATTGACGCCTGTGTACAGGGGCGTTTGTTCAATTGACGACCTAGACATGGTCGTTATTTACTTGTCATATGATCAGGTACAATCACAGACATGGCTTTTGGGGTATTTCCAATCAAGAAACTAGAGACATTGGTAGATAGAGAAAAATAGCAGGAATTCACTAACATGATCATACATTAGTTAACACATCAGGGTTCATAGTTATTAAATTTTAAACATTCGTCATTATTAATTAACTAGACAATTGACGCATGTTTTCCCGGGCGTTAAATAAAAACAACGCCCTGATCTAGGACGTCATTTTCAGTAAAATGATGAAATCATGAAAACTCATATGGCAGTCAGTCGCAGCACTAACAACCTACATGCATGCAATTGGCCTAATATCCATAAAATTTTGCTTAACACTTGAGAAAACCTACCTTGGGTGATGATTTGGTTGATGACTTATGAATAAAATGGTGGTAACCCTTGATACGATACTCTATTTTAGTGTAAATAGAGGCAGCAACTGCAGCAGCCGAAGATGAAAAGATAAAGAATTCTCCCATGATCTTCCCGTATCACGGCAGGATGAAGAAGAGGAAGAAGATGCAGCAGCTTGCTCCTCTAGCTTCAGTGGCTGGAGGCAATAGCAGCAGTAGCAGCAACCGTGAAGAAAGGCAAAGGCCTTCAAACCTCTGTGCAGCAAGGAAGAAGAAGGAAAGATGAAGAACTTCATGTTCTTCACGTACACCACGGCAGGAGCAGCCTTCGGAGGAAGAAGCAGCTTGTTCTTCTGCTTCTGGTGATAGAAGAAAGGCAAGCAGCACGGGGAAGATGAATCGCAGTAGAAGGGTGTCTTTGATCAATAATGTCAATAGGAAGCTCGACGGAAGGTGGGTATTTATAGGAGAAGGAATCCTAGTGGGTTATAGGAGTTCGATTAGGATTAAAATCACAGATATCCACGTATGGATCACTTTCTTTAATCCAAACTTACCCAGATAACATCCATGTTCGAACCAAACACCGACTGTTCCTTTTGGAAATGACGTCTCATGTTGGGGCGTTATTTCAATAAATGACGCTTGTATACACAGTCGTCAAAAATTAAATGACGACTTGCTCGGAGGCGTCATTCACATTTCCCTATTTGTTAATTTAAGGTGTAACGATCTTTCTGAATTTTTATCTTTTTTTCTTGATGTGGTCTATATGGGAAATTTTTGGGGTACAAGTTTTCCATTTTTCTCTATTTTTCCATATAATTAGTTTTCCAGAATTTATTAATTCAAAAATGGGCACTATTCATTTTAGAATAAAATAACGACTTTTATTAAGTCGTCACATTTGAAATCAATGCCTAAATCAATGGCGTCAATTACATTTTGGCATTTCTCCTTAACCTCCAAAGGATCGATATTGTATAAATATCCCTATTATTTTATAATACTTTTAACTATATACTTTATTTGACTTTTGCTAATTTGTAAATAACGACTTGCATCAAGTCGTCTTTCACGTTGGATACGCCTGTACGAAGAGGGTCAATTGAGTTTTTGGCCTTTTCTTAATGCTCTTGAAAGAACCAAAATTGTATATATGCTCATTCTTTTATCTTTTACATGGCTTTAATGTAATTAAATCTTATATATATATCCTTCTCCCTTCTTATAAGATTTTAATGTAATAAATGTGAAATATTAAATTTATTAAATTAGTAATAAAATATAAATTGACATTTTCTTCGAGATTTAATGATTCTTAATTCAATTAAAATTACTTTGTGCATTAAATGCTTACCTAAAAATAACATGTCATTCTTAAATTTATTATAATACAATAGTAGTGTCCATGAGTTCTTTTGTCAGACTTTTTAGGACGAAAGAGGGTCATGTACAAGGTCTGGGCCTTGTTTAATTATTATTTTTAATTTATTTAAACTTTCTAGTCCGTTAATTTACCAGGGTTGCTACACTGATTGCTCACTGTGAGTCTTTGGATTGAAGTTCATTACATTTAGTTTCCAGCAAATAGCATTTTCTTATTTTTCTTTTCATTTTTAGTTGCTCTTTGTGCCTGTTTGCACTTAGCAGACCTGCGGGACCAAAACAGAGGGCGGCCAGGTTTCTGGCCGCCCAGGTCCCAGGGCGGCCAAAGACCTGGCCGCCCACCACCCTCCTAGGTGGCCAAAAACTTGTCTGCCCATGTCTCTAAGCGTCCATCGGGTTGGCCGTCTTCTGTTCATTTTTCTGCTTCCGTTTCAATCCCGTTTGTATAGTTTAGCTTTTGTTTTATGTATTTTTGCTTCTGTTTGTTCTCACATTGCAGGTTTGAGTCCGGGGTGGGCTTAAGAAGAGCCAGCATCACACTTATTAGGAACACCCTCCTGTTGATTTGGACTATTCACCCGGGGATTCTCACTCGGGTGTAGCTAGTCCTCTTCAATTGGGAACCTCCGTGAGTCCCCGCGAACCATGGATTCCCACACAGTCGCTGGGCAGGTTGTATCTTTGAAGTCCTATTAGATTTCCTAAAGGGTTTGAGTGAGAGTTATCTTAGGATTATCCTGGAGTTTGTCCTTGATTCACTTAAAAAATTCCATCCTCATCTAAGAGGGAACGAATTTAAATCAGACTAATCACGAGATTAACCTAATTAAAATTGTTGGGGCGCATTGTTTGAATACATGCTTGTTGCTAGATGCAATTAATTCAATCCTAATCGACCTTATAATTCCACTTGATCTTTAAAAGTGATTAGGTTGAGTTACAATACAATGGATCAATATTTTTCTAACATGCATGTTGTTGATGAGGATGATCTTGAATTTTATGACACACAAAGTCGGCTTGATGCCGAAGAAGATGCACCTAATGCTTTCATTGGGATGTGTCAAAATTCACCAATTGATATAAGTCAATTCACAACTAGTGAAGAATCATCCTCCCAAAGTCAAGAGTCCATCAATGTCAAAACCCCATCAATCTCCCCAAAAGAAGACCAAGAGTTAGCTAGAGTGTTATCTCGATATTCCTCTAACTATTTGGTTGCTCTAGCTTCCCAAAGAAGATCACATCTCAATGCTCAATCGATTCCTAGGAGATCTCCAATTCCAATGCTGAATTCATTCAATAGGGCTCCCTCCCGTGTTCCTAATCAATCTAACCATCCTCTTCACCCTCAAAGGGTTGCATCCTCTCCGATTTCTCATGCTATGCCTAATGTCAATGCACCTCTTAGGCAATCTAATCTCATATCCCGACAAGAGGTGGAAAGATATGTTCAGCAAATGGTTGCCGAAAGCCTCCCCAAACCTCAACCTCATTCCTTCACTAGCTACTGCATACTTCTGAATGCTCATTTTCCCTCGGGTTTCAAAGCCCCCAAATATCGGAAGTATGATGGTTCCACGGATCCACATGAACATCTTTCTTGCTTTCTAATGGATTCTCACCAGTGGCTTTACGATCGGGCCCTCCTAGTTCATCTCTTTCAAAAATCTCTAGAAGGAGACGCCTTTAGGTGGTTCTCTTCACTCCCAGCCATTGATCTGATCAATTTTGACATTGTGTCCGAGCATTTCATCGCACATTTTGGCCACATGGCTAGTGTAGCTCCCACTCTCACGGACCTTATCATGGAAAAAATGAAGCCCGACGAGGACTTCACTCAATTTGCTAATCGGTGGAGAGCTATGGCTTCTAGGTCTAGGGTTGCCATCCCAAAATCTCAAGCCATCACTGTTCCAGTCAATAACACAACTCCTCAGCTCCGCGCTATTTTGATGCTTAGCAAATTTCACACGTTCGCTCAACTCTACAGACGAGCTCATGTTGTCCAAGCTCAACTCAAGAATTCCTCTCTTCCATTATTTCTTGATGATTGCAATGTCCCAACATCAAAAGGGGCAAGCTTCCATGATCACATCAATCCCTTCCATCAGTCTTTTAATCTCACCAACCATGAGGTTGCCACTGCAAACCACGGGGCACCTATGAAGGGGCAAAAGAATGCCCCTAATTCTTTTCCTTTCCATCAATCACCTCATGTTCCATCCTACACTCAGGAAAGGTTAGCCATGGTTAGGGGCAATCAAGAGTCTATGTTAATGGAAAGAGGACAACAATGGCAATATGATGAGGAGGAAGTGGTTAATGACCAACCCATAGCGAGCTCAGATACAAGAAACATGATTGGTCAAGCACAAGGGGCAAGACCTTTGGTCTTGATCCGACCCAAGAGTGAACCACCCTAACAAAGCCAGGACATCCCTCCTTCCACTCCAACTCCACTTGAAGGGGCAAGACCCTTAGTTCTCATTCTGCCTAAGGGCACATCATCTACTCGGCAGCAACATCAAGGTGTCTCTCCTCCACTCATGGCGGAGGTTCACTCAACTTGATCCAATTTTCACCAAGACACTTCGTGGGAAGAGCTACTATCATTTATTGATTTAACCAAACCAGCTCCAACCCTAACTTTGCTGCCAACTCAATTTGAATCAACCCCTATTGTTGATGAGTCATTTTCGACCCCTACCTCAATTGATCTAGCTCTAATTCAGCTTCTACAACATGAAACCATCCATTTCGATGAATCAAATGCTGGATTTGCTCTCCCAAATGAAGAGGTTATTCCAACTTTGCAATCAAGCTCTCTACATATCCCTAAACCCAAGATTGCTCCTCCTTCAGAAATCTTGGCCGACATCTCCACGGTTTTGGACTCGGTTATGCTCATGTCATCAGAAGACGAGGAGCCCATTATCTCCACTCTGAATGTCCATCAATCTATTCCATCCTCCGGATCCTTAGAGTCACCCGTACCTAAGGAGAAGCCACAAGATGTTGGATGGCACATAATGTCTAAGATGGGCTATACATCTGCGTAGGGTTAGGAAAAGAAAAACAAGGAATCAAAGAGCCAATTGAGAAAAATGGAACACTTGAGAGATTTGGATTAGGGTGTCAACCAACTAAGGTTAGCAAAGATGAATCAAACAGGTGGAATTTGCACGATCACTTTGTAAAGGAGTCCTATCCATTGGAAGAGAGAGTCGCAAATGTGGAAACATGCCATGAAGGTGAACATGTGAATCCAAAAGAAAAGCTAGATGATGTAGGCATAGAGGATTTGGGTTTATCAAAGCTATTCTCTAAAGATTCCTTTTCCCACTCGATAACCCAAGAAGAAATCCATGAAGCAAAAGGAGAACCGACTCTGTTAGTCCTCCTCTCTTTCCTACTCCTCTTGTTCACGTCATTCAAAAGTGATTCCATCTCCAAAGCAGATCAATCTCAAAAAGAAAAGCCTGGAGCTGTCATTGAGAAGCCCACTCTAGGGGAAAAACTTTCAATCCAAGATTCCCCAGCTCTGGAACCTTCTTCATCCTCCATCTCTAATCACTCAACTCCAATCAACAGCCCTGCGAGGGGCATTTGCCTTGTACATAATAGGTCAGATTTAGAAGAGTCCAAACCTTTAGCTACACTACACAAGAAGGATAGGGGCACTCGAATTCCCTACCAACTTTGGTCAAGTCTAGCCGAAAGTTACAACTTGTTAACTCAGATCTTAATGTTTAGTCTAATGAATTCAATAAAGCTGTTGTAAGATGAAGAACGATCTAACCCACCTCCTATGGTCGAACCAATTCAAGTCAAAGAACCAACTAATCCTAGTAGGTATAGGGGTCGTGTCCACGGCCGTGTACTTGCTTCCCATTCACTTGAACCTTGTTTCCGGCCAACCAAGGAGGTGGACTGCTCCTCTTCCTCAATCCAGCAGTCCACAGAGTGCCCAGACATTACCGTCCACTCTGTAGGAAACCTTGTACATAGCTTATAATCCAAAATCTAGAAAAAAAATAGAAAATTCAAACCCAAAAACATAAAAAAATCAAAAATCAAACAAAATCAATAGTTTGGCAGCTGCCATGCATTTCACTCTTCATCCGTTCATGCATGATAAGGTTAGGTTGCATTAAAGCCTTAGTGGATTAAGACTTTGATCTATCGGAACCGAGGAGAATTCCATCTAGCAAAGTCGCTAATGCTCCAAGGGGCAAGCAATATGCACACACTCACATGCTTTCAAAATATGACAACAGCCTAAAACGGGTGACTATCCCAAAGATTTCTGGAAGACTCCAAAATCCTCTTCCTCTCTACTTGACCGATCAAGACAGTCGGCGCTCTTAAGGCCTTGAGCTCAGCAGCTGAAACATGATACCCTCAAGTGAGAGTAGGACTTACCTTCCTTGCAAAATGAGACCAGAGCACGTGAAGAGGGCAGTGTCCCCGCAGGTAAATAAAAAATTCAAAAGTCAAAAGGGGAGCAAAATCTAGAATTCCAAGCAAAAAGAATGAAAGAAAGAAAAATCCCAAAAGGGAACAAATAAAAAAGCCTGGTCGTGACCGTGCCTGCTCGAGATAAAGAAAGCCCTACAAATCAAGTCTATATTCAAGGGGCAACACAACAAGCAACAAATTTTGAAGGTGGTCCGAAATCACCGAAAGGGTAGAGTGAACTAAGCATGCTTATAGCTCATCGTTTTAACGGCTTTGCCGATCCTCTTGTGAAGTTTATCCTCACATTCTTTTTATTTTGAGGACACGGAATCCGATTGAAACTCCGAAGGATATAACTCTGTTGATGGCTTGTAGCCATTTTTTTAAAACACACTATATGATTGTCTACCCCAGAAGAACAAAAGCCTTTGCTACAAGAAATCTCCATGTTTCTGGTATGTCAATGTTCTCATCGTCGTAGTGTCATCTTTCATCAACCTCGGGCTTAGGTAAATGATTGCGAGTCACCTGTCGGTGCGACGGCATCTAATTCCAGGTCAGCGTCGCTGATGAGGACATCTTACAACGCTCTCTTTGGCACGGATTGCCTGCATCACTTTGAGGATGTCTGGCT
This sequence comes from Amorphophallus konjac, assembly GCA_022559845.1. Lineage (NCBI taxonomy): Eukaryota > Viridiplantae > Streptophyta > Magnoliopsida > Alismatales > Araceae > Amorphophallus > Amorphophallus konjac. The sequence continues at coordinate 175,267,466 of CM040127.1, read as the reverse complement.
ATAATGATCGCATGTTATCTTCATTTCTTTGAGGTCTTATTTATGTATTTTCTTTATTGAGTCACGTGGTCATGAGTCCAATTTCCCTTGTTTTGTATTAATTGGGCTTTTGTATCCGAGTTTGGGCCCATGTTGGTTGTTTAGGATAGCTTTGATCTTTTGTGTAAATGCTAAGGGCATTTCGGTCATGTAAAGAGTTGGGTGCCTATAAATAGAATCCAACCCCCTCCCATTTGTAACACTTGATGCTTGAGAAATTGAAGTCCATTTTGAGTGAATCCTCCCTCCCCTCTAGTTGGAGTGTGACTCTCCTCTCTCTCCCTTCCTCTCTCTCTCTCTCTCTCCTCTCTCTCTCTCTATACTCCCCTCTCCCAAGGCGAATTCAAATTCGAATATCCCTCCAATCCCCTCTCCCAAGATGAATTCAAATTTGAAAATCCCTCCACTCCTCTCTCCCAAGAAAAATTCAAATTTGAATCTCTCTGATGGAGACATCATCCACAATTCCCTTTGGCTAGGGTCCTCTTCACACTCCGGCATCCTTTGAGTTCGGGCCTCTCTCTATAAAGGCCCACTTATCCTTTTGTGCTATTTATTTGAGTCATTTCATGTAATTTTCATTTTATTTGAGTCATGTCCCTAGGTCTTGCATTTATTTTCCTAAGTTTGAGTGTCATTAGATTGTGTAATGTGCTATTGGGCCCAATTCTTTGGGCTTGGCCCATGAGCCCCCCCTACCCCTTCGGTTATTTGTTATTGAGTCTTTTTGTAAGGGACTTATTGTAAAATGTGGGCTTCCTATATATAGGGCCCCATTTCCTTCATTTGGAACTTAATGAATGATTCAATACAAAAGATTTCCATTTGAGTATTCAAATCTAGTTTAGTGGAGTGAATCCTATAGTTGGGTGAGAAGCCCTAGGGGAGTGATTCCCCACCCCTCCTCTCTCTCTATCCCTCTTCTCCCTCCTTCCACTAAGGGGTTCGCCCCATTCCTCTCTCCTCCCCCTCCACCCTTCCACCTCCAACCCCCACCTACCACCATTAAAGCCCCCCACTTCCCCACACCCCATTCACTACACCCCCTAGTCCCAAGGTAGGAGTCTCCCCATTCCAACACCATACTCCCCATTCCAACCAGATCTTCTCCATTCCAACACAATCACTCCACTTCCCCACACCATCTCTCAACTTCCAAAGCCATTTCAAATTTGAAATCCACCTTCCCTCCATGTTTTGGCCGCCCCCTCCTCTCCCTTCTAGTTAGGGTCGCCCCTCCCACCTCCCTCCATTCTCATCCCTTGCACCCACCTTCCCCTACCTCCAGCTGAGAACCTGTGCCCCCTGCCCCCCTCCCATCTCTTTCCTATCACCATTAGCATCCCCACCCCTCCCACAAACTTCATCTTTCACCCCCATCACCCCTTTCACACATACACATCCTCCATCTTCTTCTTTAGGTCATTTTGGTGGCTTCAACAAAGTCTGCAGGTTGCTGTCCAAATGATGCAGAGATACCAGTAGCTTGCAGAAGCCATCACGGTCAGCTACCTGCGATTCTGAAGGCATAAGAGGCATCCACGGAAGCGGCTGCCTGTCCTCTTCATAACGGAAGTGGTTTCGTCCTCATCGGAGCTCGGTGCTGCCCAAGAACCCCGTTCTTCCCCGACTGCGCAGGTCGGCCACTGCAGAGTTCCAGAACCGGAGGAAAAGCTTCATCACAACGAGCCCCGAAGGAATCAGGCCACAAGGTCTTCTGTAAAGTTCTTCCTCGGCCTGTCTACTTTCAGAAACAAGAAGCGGAAGTCCATTCAGCATCTTGGAACAGAAGTTACCAATTTTCTTCCATGGTCGCGTGACTCTGTCTTCCACAGTCTACACCGACACCTCCTCACTATTCTGATGCCACAGATCGTCTCCGGCATTCTCTGGCGTCCCTGTTTCTTTTACTGCAAAGAGGACTTACCCACGGTTCTAACGGCGCTGACGGCATCTAATTTGGAGTTCGGGAGCGGCCGGGACAGCCTCTTCTTCCCACTATTGGTGACCTGCCACTGCTAGTCCGAGAATCAGAGGCCCTGTTCGAGCTCCCGCCCCGACCGGCAGCGACCCCAGGAGAAATTAACAAAATTCTGAAGCATCCCAGCTCCTGTAACGAAGAGTTCCCCACTGGTCTCATCCCCGGAAAAATTCCAGAGGCAGATCTATAGCTCCGGCACCGACTGTCTGTCCCCTTTGGCTGAAAGGAGGCAGATTCGGCATCTTCGTAGCTTCACCATCTTCGACTTAGTTTTCCCCTCCCCGCTTGGCCGGCTGAAGGCCCCTCCCTGTGTGGAGGTAGTTTTGATTGTAATCATTTAACCCCCACCCCAAGATCCCCCTCCTGCGAGAGGCGTAGTGTTGTAATTGGTTTGAGCAGGTCAAGCTTCACCGCCGCGGCGTGTGGGGATCCACCGCCTCCCCGCTCGCCCTCGTCTCCGAGCGGGACCAGTTTCTTCAAGCCGGTCGAGTAAGTGTTCTAACCTCGCTCCATTTAGTGCTTGTCTTTCAATATTAGTTCTTGATTCCGCTGGTTAAGCGAGTGAGAGCCCGATCCTCAAGCCCTGTTGTCTTGAGTGATCCCCGTGGGAAATTGCAACCGGTGCCCTTGGCACTTTGTCGGCCCCCTTTGATTTGGGCATCCATACCCATTGGGAATCAAGTCTTGGCCTTGCTGGCCCTCTACCAGCAAGGGCCCAACCCCTCAACCTCACCTTGGCATTGCCAAGTCACCCCGGGTTTGGGTGAGTGACGATAGAGCGGTGGCCCAACTTGGCCCATTTGAATGCAATTGTGCTTGCTTGTTAGGTCCAAGGGTGTGTCACATCAATTGGTATCAGAGCAAGTCATTGACTTGTCTCTATCAAGTCTAAGTCCTAGGACCTTTGCATTGTGTGTCCAACCTCATTTGCCCCTTGTCTTGCATGTCCACCCGTAGTGGTGCTAGTTACCGACCCGATCCGTCATCTTCAATTCCACCCATGGATCCCAATCCTCAACTCAATCAAGATGCTCTTAGGGAGGAACCCCAAGGCCAAATGAATAGGGTAGATGCTGCCCTTGCTAACATTCTTGCCCAACTAGAGTCCCTAACCACTCGAATTGCCCGTCTAGAAGAACATGATAACCACCCAAGGAACCATGAACCTAGGGTCCACCCTCCACATGTTGACCCTCATAGGGAAGACCCTCATCTAAGGGATAATGAACCAAGAATCCATCCACCACATGGTGAGTTGCATAGGAATGAGTTCCACCCAAGGAACAATGACCCAAGAGTCCCCCCTCCATATGTTGAGCCTCATAGGGATGAATTCCATCCAAGGTACAATGGACCAAGAGCCCATCATCAACGTGCTTATATTTATAGGGAGGACCTGGACCTTGATCCCTACCATGACTATGAGAGGCCTCGCCACCATCACATTCATGAAAGGCGTCCACAGGATGACCCGGATGACCCTCTCTTAAGGATGATTAAAGTAGAGGCCCCAAACTTTGATGGTTCCCATGAACCAAGTGTCTACTTAGAATGGGAGACCGCCATGGACCAATACTTTGAATGGTACCCAATGCCCGACCAAAGGAGGGTAAGATTGGCCAAGATGCATCTCACTAAATTAGCCAAAACTTATTGGCTAAACCAAGAGGGTTTAAGAAGGATTAGGCGGGTAGAGCCTATTGATACTTGGGAGGGTATGAAGAACCAACTTAGGAACAAATACCTTCCCCAATCCTACCATCACATGCTCTTAGATGAATGGCAAAGCCTCACCCAAGAGGGGAAGACCGTAGTTGAGTACATTGAGAAGTTTGACTCCTATCTTTTGAAGTGTGGAGTTCATGAGGACCCGGCCGTTACCTTGTCCCGCTTTAGGAATGGACTTCAAAGTCACATCAAAAGAGAGCTTTTCATAAGAGATGTTGATAACCTTGAGATAGCTTATCAAATAGCTAGGGATGTAGAAAGATTCTCGAGGATCCCTCGATTTGCTACTCCCCGACCGGTAGATCCCAAAAATATGGGACCACGGCCCATTCCGGTCACTCCCATGAAAGCCCATAATCCAAGTGGGAGCACCCCATTAAGGCCTTACAACCCCCCTCCCACCATCACTCCAAACAAACCCACCCCTAGTCACCCCCTCCCACGGAGGGAAGACATTCCCAAAGGCCCAAATGTAGGAACTACTTCGGGTAGCGGGCGTCAACAATGCTTTAGGTGTCAAGGGTTTGGCCACTTTGCGGGGCAATGTCCATCCAAGAGATTGTCTAGCTTGCTTATTGAGGAAGAAGCTCCACCCCAAAAAGAACTTGAAGATGTCATTGAGGACCATGAAGCCTCACTAGATTGGGAAGAGGAGTATGAAACCCAATACCTAGAGTCGGGTCTAGAGCACACCACTCCATCTTCCAACTCTCATCTAGGAGTGATTAGATGCACCCTCACCAAACCCCAAGAAGAGGATTGGCGTCGAACTTCAATATTTCACACCTTTGTCAAAATAGGGAACCATGTAAGGAAAGTGATCTTGGATAGTGGGAGTTGTGTCAATGCCGTGTCACCCGATACCGTCAAGCTTCTTGGGCTAACTATCACCCCTCACCCAAGCCCATACCGGGTTTCATGGATCAACAACAACTCCATCCCGGTCAACACTCAATGTCTTGTGCCTCTCACCTTCTCTTCATACCATGATCAAATATGGTGTGACATCATACCCATGGAAGCAGGTAGCATCCTACTAGGAAGACCTTGGCTTTATGATGTAGATGCCACCATCTTGGGTAGGAGCAACAAATGCACCTTTGAACATGAGGGTAAGACTATCCGTCTTAACCCCTCCCCACCTCGTCCCATGACCAAGAGGGACACTCCCCCTCAAGGACAACACCCCACCACCATACAAGTCTCGGGGAACTCCACCCCTCCAACTCCATCCCCTACCCAAACTCCCAAACAAAGTGGGACCTCGGGGTTGACCAAGGGTCTTCATCTCATCACTAGGAAGGAACTTGAAGAGGATATAGTTCAAGGAGTACCATTATGTGCGGTGGTCATTTGCCTAGGAGAACCCACTTCCACCAATCCACATCCCATAGAAATCCAACAACTCCTAGAAGAATTCCATGATGTGTTCCCAACGGAACTCCCGGACCTACTCCCTCCCATGCGGGATGTGCAACATGTAATTGATCAAGTCCCGGGAGCCACTCTCCCAAACCTTCCTCATTATCGCCTCAATCCTACGGAACATGCCGAACTTAGGAGGCAAATAGAGGAACTCATTAGGAAGGGCTTCATTCGCATTAGCAAAAGCCCATGTGCCGTCCCGGCCCTTCTAACTCCCAAGAAGGATGGGTCATGACGAATGTGTGTGGATAGTCGGGCCATTAACAAAATCACCGTCAAGTATAGGTTTCCCATCCCTAGGCTTGATGACATGCTTGATATGTTAGCCGGAGCCACCATCTTCTCCAAAATTGACCTTAAGAGTGGCTATCACCAAGTTAGGATAAGGCCCGGGGATGAGTGGAAAACGGCTTTCAAAACCAAAGATGGCCTCTTTGAATGGTTAGTCATGTCTTTTGGGCTTTCAAATGCCCCAAGTACTTTCATGCGTCTTATGACGGAGGTCCTTAGGCCCTTCATTGGGATCTTTCTAGTGGTCTATTTTGATGATATACTCATCTATAGTCAATCCCAAGAAGCCCACCTTGATCACCTTAGGAAAGTTTGTACCATCCTTCGTCAAGAGAGCCTATTTGCCAACTTAGAAAAGTGCCACTTCATGACCACATCCCTCACCTTCCTAGGATTTATGGTGTCAACCAAAGGGGTCTCCATGGACTCCGAGAAGGCCCAAGCTATCATTGATTGGCCGGAACCCCACACCCTTCACGAGGTCCGAAGTTTCCATGGATTGGCTACATTCTATAGGAGGTTTATTCGAGGGTTTAGCACTATCACTGGCCCCATCACCGATTGTCTCAAGAAGGGGACTTTTGTATGGACCAAATCGGCCTCTAAAGCCTTCCAAGAACTTAAGGAGAAGTTGACCCAAGCTCCGGTCCTATGCCTTCCCGATTTCTCTAAAGTCTTTGAAGTCACATGTGATGCATCCGGGATAGGGATAGGAGGGATTCTTAGTCAAGAGGGACACCCGATAGCCTTCTTTAGTGAGAAGCTTTGTGATGCTAGGACAAGATACTCCACTTATGACAAGGAGTTCTATGCCGTGGTTCAATCCCTCCGACATTGGAGGCACTACTTGTTGCCCAAGGAGTTTGTCATCTTTTCCGACCATGAGGCCCTCAAATATCTCAATTCCCAACAAAAGTTAAATGCCCGACATGCCCGATGGGTTGAGTTCATCCAATCCTACACTTTTGTCATCAAACACAAGGCCGGGAGTGAGAATCGAGCGGCGGATGCCCTTAGTAGGAAAGTTTCCTTGCTATCCACTATCCAAGTGAAAGTGACCGGATTTGATAGGATCAAGGATGAGTACCCTAGCTGCCCCGACTTTGGGCACATCTATACCACCCTGACCACCCCTTCTAGCAAGGAACATGAGGGATTTGTCTTAGAGGATGGGTTCCTCTTCAAGGGACCCAAGCTTTGCATCCCACGGACCTCACTCCGTGACTTCTTAATTTGGGAATTACATGCGGGAGGGCTAGCTGGCCATTTTGGAGTCCACAAAACCATTGCCCTAGTTGAGGGATAATTTTATTGGCCTAGTCTCAAGAGAGATGTAGGCAAGGTTGTGGGTCAATGCCGAACATGTGCCTCGGCCAAACAAGTGAAACAAAACACCGGCCTATATACCCCACTCCCCATCCCCGACCGACCATGGCAAGACTTAAGTATGGACTTTGTGCTAGGACTACCCAAGACTCCTAGAAAGCATGACTCAATCTATGTGGTGGTTGATAGATTTTCCAAAATGGCTCACTTCATCCCATGCTCCAAAACATCCGATGCCTCCCATGTGGCTCGATTATTTTTTGATGAGGTTGTCCGTCTCCACGGGCTACCTAAGACCATAGTCTCCGATAGGGATGTCAAATTCACTAGCTACTTTTGAAAAACTCTGTGGCATATGATGGGCACCCTCCTCAAATTCTCTACTGCCTACCACCCCCAAACAGATGGTCAAACCGAAGTTGTCAATCGGAGTCTAGAGAACCTTCTTAGGTGTCTTGTTGAGGATCGTCCTGGGAATTGGGATCTCATCTTACCACAAGCCGAGTTTACATATAACAACTCCATCAATAAGTCCATTGGGATGAGTCCATTTGAAGCTGTGCATGGGTACAAGCCAAGAAAGCCTTCCGATCTCATTCCCCTTCCCCAGCATGCTAGAGTGTCTATTTCAGCCGAGTCTTTTGCACAACACATTAGAGAATTGCATGAAGAAATTCGCAAGCACATCAGCAAAAAGAATGAGGCTTATAAAAGGCTGGCCGACTCTCATCGGCGTCACCAAGAATTTCATGTGGGTGACTTTGTGATGGTAAGGACGGAGAGGCTCTCCCCGGGAGCCAACTCTAAACTGAGGCCACGTGGGGCTGGTCCATTCCAGGTCTTGAGGTGCATTGGTGCAAATGCCTATGAGTTAGATCTCCCTGAGGAGTATAGAATAAGTCCCACATTCAATGTTGCCGACCTAGTGCCATATAAGGGACCCACGGTGGTACCTAGTGAGGCGATTGAGCCTACTTCTTCCCTTGAGAGAGCACCCACCCGTGAGGAGAGACCACCAGCCAAGAGAGCCCAGCGTGAACAAATTGAACAAATATTGGATGAACAAGTCACTACCACTCGGAGCAAGGTCTATGAGCGCTATCTCGTCGGTGGAAGGATCGGCCTCCTTCGGAGGATTCTTGGGTGAGTCGGGAGGATCTCCAGCGGTTGGATCCGGACCTCCTCGAGCAGTACCACAACCGGATGGACCCCTACTCGACGGAGTCGAGCTCTTCACAGCCCAGGGGATTTGATGGAGACATCATCCACAATTCCCTTTGGCTAGGGTCCTCTTCACACTCCGGCATCCTTTGAGTTCGGGCCTCTCTCTATAAAGGCCCACTTATCCTTTTGTGCTATTTATTTGAGTCATTTCATGTAATTTTCATTTTATTTGAGTCATGTCCCTAGGTCTTGCATTTATTTTCCTAAGTTTGAGTGTCATTAGATTGTGTAATGTGCTATTGGGCCCAATTCTTCGGGCTTGGCCCATGAGCCCCCCCTACCCCTTCGGTTATTTGTTATTGAGTCTTTTTGTAAGGGACTTATTGTAAAATGTGGGCTTCCTATATATAGGGCCCCATTTCCTTCATTTGGAACTTAATGAATGATTCAATACAAAAGATTTCCATTTGAGTATTCAAATCTAGTTTAGTGGAGTGAATCCTATAGTTGGGTGAGAAGCCCTAGGGGAGTGATTCCCCACCCCTCCTCTCTCTCTATCCCTCTTCTCTCTCCTTCCACTAAGGGGTTCGCCCCATTCCTCTCTCCTCCCCCTCCACCCTTCCACCTCCAACCCCCACCTACCACCATTAAAGCTCCCCACTTCCCCACACCCCATTCACTACACCCCCTAGTCCCAAGGTAGGAATCTCCCCATTCCAACACCATACTCCCCATTCCAACTAGATCTTCTCCATTCCAACACAATCACTCCACTTCCCCACACCATCTCTCAACTTCCAAAGCCATTTCAAATTTGAAATCCACCTTCCCTCCATGTTTTGGCCGCCCCCTCCTCTCCCTTCTAGTTAGGGTCGCCCCTCCCACCTCCCTCCATTCTCATCCCTTGCACCCACCTTCCCCTACCTGCAGCTGAGAAACTGCGCCCCCTGCCCCCCTCCCATCTCTTTCCTATCACCATTAGCATCCCCACCCCTCCCACAAACTTCATCTTTCACCCCCATCACCCCTTTCACACATACACATCCTCCATCTTCTTCTTTAGGTCATTTTGGTGGCTTCAACAAAGTCTGCAGGTTGCTGTCCAAATGATGCAGAGATACCAGTAGCTTGCAGAAGCCATCACGGTCATCTACCTGCGATTCTGAAGGCATAAGAGGCATCCACGGAAGCGGCTGCCTGTCCTCTTCGTAACGGAAGTGGTTTCGTCCTCATCGGAGCTTGGTGCTGCCCAGGAACCCCGTTCTTCCCCGACTGCGCAGGTCGGCCACTGCAGAGTTCCAGAACCGGAGGAAAAGCTTCATCACAATGAGCCCCGAAGGAATCAGGCCACACGGACTTCTGCAAAGTTCTTCCTCGGCCTGTCTACTTTCAGAAACAAGAAGCGGAAGTCCATTCAGCATCCGGGAACAGAAGTTACCAATTTTCTTCCACGGTCGCGCGACTCTGTCTTCCACAGTCTGCACCGACCCCTTCTCACTATTCTGATGCCACAGATTGTCTCCGGCATTCTCTGGCATCCCTCTTTCTTTTACTGCAAAGAGGACTTACCCACGGTTCTAACGGCGCTGACGGCATCTAATTCGGAGTTCGGGAGCGGCCGAGACAGCCTCTTCTTCCCACTGTTGGTGACCTACCACTGCTAGTCCGAGAATCAGAGGCCCTGTTCGAGCTCCCGCCCCGACCGGCAGCGACCCCAAGAGAAATTAACAAAATTCTGAAGCATCCCAGCTCCTGTAACGAAGAGTTCCCCACTGGTCTCGTCCCCGGAAAAATTCCAGAGGTAGATCTATAGCTCCGGCACCGACTGTCTGTCCCCTTTGGCTGAAAGGAGGCAGATTCGGCATCTTCGTTGCTTCACCATCTTCGACTTAGTTTTCCCCTCCCCGCTTGGCCGACTGAAGGCCCCTCCCTGTGTGGAGGTAGTTTTGATTGTAATCATTTAAACCCCACCCCAAGATCCCCCTCTTGCGAGAGGCATAGTGTTGTAATTGGTTTGAGCAGGTCAAGCTTCACCGCCGCGGCGTGTGGGGATCCACCGCCTCCCCGCTCGCCCTCGTCTCCGAGCGGGACCGGTTTCTTCAAGCTGGTCAAGTAAGTGTTCTAACCTCACTCCATTTAGTGCTTGTCTTTCAATATTAGTTCTTGATTCCGCTGGTTAAGCGAGTGAGAGCCCGATCCTCAAGCTCCGTTGTCTTGAGTGATCCCCGTCGGAAATTGCAACCGGTGCCCTTGGCACTTTGTCGGCGCCCTTTGATTTGGGCATCCATACCCATTGGGAATCAAGTCTTGGCCTTGCTGGCCCTCTACCAGCAAGGGCCCAACCCCTCAACCTCACCTTGGCATTGCCAAGTCACCCCGGGTTTGGGTGAGCGACGATAGAGCGGTGGCCCAACTTGGCCCATTTGAATGCAATTGTGCTTGCTTGCTAGGTCCAAGGGTGTGTCACATCACTCCCTCCACTCCCACTTCCCAAGATGAATTTAAATTCGAATCTCCCTCCACTCCCACTTCCCAAGAGGAACTTAACTTCGATTCTCCCTCCACTCTCACTTCCCAAGACACTTTCCCTCTTCCTAAGGTCTCCTCCACCCTTCCCTACGCGCCCTTCCCTCTTCCCAAGTTCTCCTCCACCCTTCCCTAGGCACCCTTCTCTCTTCCCAAGGTCTCCTCCACCCTTCCCTAGGCACCCACTAACTCCCCACCCCATCCCCAACTCAAAATTTGAATTTGTATCTCCCTCTATTCCCACTCCCCAAGACCCCTTCCCACTTCCCAAGAGAACCCTCCCTCTTCCCAAGGCATCCTCACCCTTCCCTAGACACCAATTAAATCCCCTCCCTAGCCTATCTCCAATTAAAATTTAAATTTCATCCCCCACACCCCAAGATAGAACCCACCAATTCCCCCCATTCCCCCCCTCTCTAGTGCACACCCAGCCCAGCCACCTTTCCAGCAACTCTAGCCCCCTCCACACCCTCCACACATCCCCCTCTAGTCCCCCCTCCACCCCCTTCACCATTTGGCATCATCCCTTCACCCCCTTCTCTTGTCCTCTTGGAGATACACCAGAGGCCTGTTCGCTGCTGTGGACCTGTAGAGAACCAGTCACTTGTAGCTCCAGCCACGAAGTCATCTCGATGTTTCTGAAAGCCTAAGAGGTACCGTTGGAAGTGTCTCCTTGTCTTCTTCGCAACGGAGGTCGTCTTGTCCCGTTCTGAGCTCGTGGCTGCCAGGTGGAGCCCATCTCTCCCGACTGCGCGTCTTCCTCCAGACTGCCAACCTGAAGCTGCTTGCAGAAGCTCCCACAGCCGGCCATCTAAGGATTTAGAGGCGGGGCTTGGCTGAGATCTTCTACGATGAGTCACCTTCCAGTACCAGAAGCAGCTTCTCGATTGGACCCTGGACAAGTGAATTCCTAATTTCCCCCCCAGGGTGCGCAGTTCTGTCCCCTCTAGGATTGAACCGACCCCTGTCCACTGTTCGGGCTCTCCCAATCTACTCCAACTTCCTCTGGCATCCCCGCAGGTACCGTTTCGAAGAGGACTCGACAATGGATCCAAAGACTCTAGCCATGCCTGAATCATAGCCCAGCAGCGCCCGGGGTGACCTTGTCTTCCTACTATTGTGGTGCTGAAGCAGCCAGAACCAGAGCAGTCTGGCCCTATTCCAGGTCCTACCCTGACCAGCAACATCGTCAGGGGAATTCAAGAAAATTCAGGCGTCCTCCTAGGTAAATTATGAGACTTTCGACACTGGTTTCAGCCCATTTAGAGTTCAGTGGCGGCCGTGGCGGTGACATCTTCGACTGTCTATCCGGTGGTCCCAGAAGCTGGCAGCATCGGCGGAACTCGGCACGATGATTTCTAACTTCACTTCCCCTCCCCGCCTGGCCGGCTTACAGCCCCTTCCTGTGTGGAGGTAGTATTTGGTTTTAAATCTCCTAACCCCCACCCCGAGATCCCCCCTCCTGCGAGAGGAGTAGTGTTGTAACTCACTTATTTTCAGGTCAAGTGCCATCACCGCGGCGTGCGGGCGTATGCCCACGCTTCCCGACGTGCCCTCGTCTCCGGTTGGGATCGGTGTTTTCACACCAGTCTGGTGAGCATCTGATACCCCCTTGTCTAGTTGCAATCTTTGCTTATTTAGTATAGTCTTTACTTACCGTCGATCGGTGAGACGAGAGCCCGGACTCGCACACCACCTTAAGTGTGCCCACCGCGGACCGTGCATGAGTGCCTCCCAACCCACGCCCCGGTGTGCCAGCCACCCACAAAGTTGGGAACCCCAGGCCCTTAGGGGTCAGCCTAAGCCCACTAGGTCTTTAGAATCGATTGGGTCCCACCTCGGACCCTCACCATCATCCCCCGGTCACCATCGGGAGATCGTGTGCGCCGTGCGAGTGAGCCGCTAGCGTGAGTCCGACTTCTACTTTGTATGCTTGAGGGTCTCGGTCTTAGGTTCAACAAGTCATCTCTTGTCACCCTAGGGTTGTGCCACATCAAGTGGTATCAGAGCGGTCATAGGCTTGTTCTCACAAGTCTAGTCCTGGGGCATCTTCACACTAGGTCATTCATAGGTGCCCACTCACACCCGTGCATAGCCCACCAAACTTTGCATGACCACTCGTAGTGGAGCTCATTATCAATCCAATCCATCCTCTTTGTGTTCCACCATGAATCCCAATCCCCAAGGGAATCCCGCCCCAAATGAGCATGAGCTTCCCGATGACATGAGATTCCTTGTGGAGGAGGGTATGGCTAGTATCTTAGGTCGGCTTGATGACATAACGGCCTGGCTTGAGCAACTTGAGGAGAATAGGCCCGCCCCAAGGGTGGATGATAGAAGGGACCCACCCCCAAGGAGAGATGATAGACCCCCCGGGATAATCCGGATGAACACCTTGTAAGGCTTGTGAAAGTTGATGCCCCCACCTTTGATGGGTCCCATCACCCGAGCATCTACTTAGATTGGGAAGCGGCTATAGACCAATATTTTGATTGGTACCCCATGACCGAGGATAGGAAAGTCCGACTTGCCAAAATGCAACTTACTAAGTTAGCAAAGGCCCATTGGTTGAACGTTGAGGGATTGAGGATAGTTAGGAGGGAACCTCCCATCACCACATGGGGGGCCATGAAAGAACAACTCAAACTCAAATATGTCCCTCCCTCCTACCATCAAAACATCCTAGATGAGTGGCAAGCCCTAACCCAAGAAGGGAAGATCGTGATGGAGTACATTGAAAAATTTGATTACTACCTTCTTAAGTGTGCAGTCCAAGAGGATCCCGCGGTCACACTGTCCCGCTTTAGGAATGGGCTTCAATTCCACATAAAGAAGGAGCTCTTCATGCGTCAAGTGACAACCCTAGAGCAAGCCTACCAAATATCTCGGGATGCCGAGAAATTCTCTCGATATACCCGAATGGTTCCCCCTCGGAAGATGGATCCCAAATCCTTGGCACCTCGGACCAACACCCCACCTCCTCAACGAGGTCTCCTTCCCAACCCTATGGGAGCTCCTCCCACCCGGGCAGCCCCTCCTAGTGGCACCCTTCCCCATCACCCCACAAATGGTCCTCCCAACTCCACTCCCAATAGACCCAATCCGGGACCCACCCCCCTTCACACTAGGGCCAACCCCAACCACCAAAGCGGGCAACAATGCTTTAGATGCCTTGGGTATGGACACTTCGCCAATCAATGTCCCACCAAGGGAGCATCTAGCTTGCTCATTGAGGAGGCTAATCTCCTACCCCAAGCTGGAGTTGAATAAGAGGTTGAGGTGTTTGAGACCTCTCCCGACTGGGAGGAAGAATATGAGACCCACTACATGGAGGCCAATCAAGAACAACCTCCTCCACCCACCGACCCTCACCTTGGAGTGGTTAGGTGTACCCTCACTCAAGCCCAAGAACATGATTGGAGAAGAAACATCATCTTCCATACCTACATCCGGATAGGGAGTCATGCTAGGAAGGTCATCTTGGACAATGGGAGTAGTGTGAATGTGATGTCCCCCGACACCGTCAAACTTCTAGGCCTCACCATTTCCTCACACCCAAAACCTTATCGGGTAGCTTGGATTGATGCTACATCCATACCCGTTAGCACTCGTTGCCTTGTCTCCATCACATTTCAATCCTACCAAGGCCAAGTTTGGTGTGACATTCTACCAATGGAAGTAGGGAGCATACTCCTAGGGCGGCCTTGGATCTATGATGTAGATGCCACCTTCCTCGAGAGGGCGAACACTTACATTTTCACCCATGAGGGAAAGAGAATCCAACTCAACCCTTCACCACCCCGCTCCCTCCCCAAGAAGACACCTCCTTTCCTAGAGGAATCTTCAACCCCTCCCTCTACCCCACACCCCACCCCATCAAATCCTAACCCTAGTTTGACCATTGGGACTACTAGGAGCCTACACCTCATCACTAGGAAAGAACTTGAGGAAGAAGTCAACCAAGGGGGACAAGTGTGTGCCATTGTCATTTGCCTTGGGGAATCCACCCCAACCGACCCACACCCAATAGAAATCCAACAACTCCTTGAGGACTTCCATGATGTGTTCCCCGATGAGCTTCCGGATAAGCTACCACCCATGCGCGATGTGCAACATGCCATCGACTTTGTGCCCGGAGCTACCTTACCCAACCTCCCCCACTACCGCCTCAACCCCACCGAGCTTGCCGAGCTTAGGAGGTAAATTGAGGAGCTCATCAGGAAGGGCTTCCTCCGCATTAGCAAGAGCCCATGTGTCGTCCCGACTCTTCTCACACCCAAAAAGGACGGAACTTGGTGCATGTGTGTGAATAGCTGAGCCATCAACAAGATAACGGTCAAGTATAGGTTCCCCATCCCTCGGCTAGATGACATGTTAGACATGCTTGCTGGAGCCACCATCTTCTCCAATATTGACCTCAAGAGTGGCTATCACCAAGTTTGCATTAGGCTAGGGGACGAGTGGAAGACCACCTTTAAGACCAAGGATGGTCTCTATGAGTGGCTTGTGATGCCCTTTGGCCTTTCTAATGCACCCAGCACCTTCATGCGCCTCATGACTGAGGCTCTCCGGCCCTTCATTGGCATCTTCCTTGTTGTCTACTTTGATGACATTCTCATATATAGCCAGTCCAAGTAAGCCCACCTCGATCACCTCAGACAAGTGTGCACCCTTCTTAGGAAAGAGAGCCTCTTTGCCAACCCCAGGAAGTGTCATTTCTTGACCAATCAACTAGCCTTAATAGGATTTATTGTCTCATCCCAAGGAGTATCCATGGACCCCGAGAAGGTCCAAGCCATTCTTGAGTGGCCCGAGCCCAAGACCCTCCATGAGGCCCGAAGCTTTCACGGGCTAGCCACTTTCTATAGGAGATTCATTCGTGGGTTTAGCACTATCACCACTCCTATCACAGATTACCTCAAGAAGGGCACTTTTTTATGGACTAAGGCAGCCTCCAAAGCATTCCTAGAGCTCAAGGAAAAGATGACCCAAGCCCCGGTCCTTTGCCTACCCGACTTCTCTAAAGTCTTCAAGGTCACTTGTGATGCATCCGGGGTAGGGATTGGAGACATTCTTAGCCAAGAGGGTCACCCAATAGCCTATTTTAGTGAGAAACTTTGTGAGGCTAGGACTAGGTACTCCACATATGACAAAGAGCTTTATGCCGTGGTTCAATTCCTTCGGCATTGGAGGCACTACATCCTACCCAAGGAGTTTGTGATCTTCTCGGACCACGAGGCCTTGAAGTACCACAATACCCAACAAAAGCTCAATACCCGTCATGCCCATTGGGTAGAATACATTCAGGCCTACACCTTTGTCCTCAAGTACAAGATGTGTGAATCGCGCCGCCGATGCACTGAGTAGGCGGGTAACCTTGCTTTTCACTATCTAGGTGGAAGTCACGGGGTTTGAGAGAATCAAAGGGGAATATCTAAATTACCCCGACTTTGGGACTCACTACAGCACCCTGTCCACTCAACCCCACAGGGAACATGCGGGATTCATACTCCAAGAGGGATATCTTTTCAAGGGAGCTAGGCTATGCATACCCCGAACTTCACTTCGGGACTTCTTAGTTTGAAAGTTGCACAGTGATGGCCTAGCTGGTCACTTTGGGGTCCAAAAGACCATAGAGCTAGTTGAGAGGCAATTCTATTGGCCCAGTCTCAAGAAGGATGTGGCCAACATTGTGGGACAGTGTCGCATTTGTGCCTCGGCCAAGTAAGTGAGACAAAACACTGGGCTTTACACACCCCTTCCCATCCTAGACCGACCTTGGGAGGACTTGAGCATGGACTTTATCATTGGCCTGCCTAGGACCTTGCGTAAACATGATTTAATCTTTGTAGTTGTTGACATGTTCTCTAAGATGGCACACTTTATCCTATGCTCCAAGACTTCGGATGCTTCTAGGGTCACCCGTTTATTCTTTGATGAGGTAGTCCGACTCCATGGATTACTTAAGACCATTGTGTCCGACTGAGATGTGAAGTTCACCAGTTACTTTGAGAAAACCCTCTGGCATCTGATGGGAACCCTCCTCAAATTCTCCACTGCTTACCACCCTCAAACTGATGGCCAAACTGAGGTCGTCAACCGAAGTCTTGGGAATTTGCTCCGTTGTCTAGTTGGGGACCACCCCGGGAATTGGGATCTCCTCTTGCCCCAGGCCGAGTTTGCATATAATGATTCCGTCAATAGGTCCATAGGCAAGAGTTCATTTGAGGTCGTGCATGGTTATAGGCCTAGAAAGCCTTCAGATCTTATTCCCCTTCCCCCACATGCTAGAGTGTCAGTCTCAGCTGAGTCCTTTGCACAGCATATTAAAGAGTTGCAAGATGACATCCGCAAGCATATAGGGAAAAGCAATGAGGCTTACAAAAGGCAAGCAGATGCTTGACGGCGTTACTGTGAGTTCCAAGTGGGAGACTCAGTGATGGTGAGGACGGAGCGGCTCCTTCCGGGGCCTACCTCCAAGTTGAGGGCACGAGGTTCGGGACCCTTTCAAGTTATCAAACGACTTGGCAGTAACGCTTATGAGCTGAACCTACCTGAGAGTTTTGGGGTACACCCTACCTTCAACGTGGCAGACCTGGTACCCTACAAGGGCCCTGCGGTGGGACCCAGTAAGGAGCTTGAGCCTTTACCCCCCCTTGAGAGAGACACCCACGGTGGGACACCACTTCCTAGCTTGAGAGGTCGACGTGAATAGGTAGAGGCAATACTGGATGAGCATAGTACCATTACCAGACACAAAGTGTATCAACGCTACCTGGTGAGGTGGAAGAATCGTCCCCCGATAGAGGACACTTGGGTGAGCCGGGAGGATCAGCTGCGCCTTGACCCGGACATTTTGGAGCGCTACCACAGCCTGGCGGACCCATACTCGATGGAGTCGAGTTCTCCCCACCCCGGGGGATTTGATGAGGGCATCTCACATCGCTCTCTTTGGCACGGATCGCCTGCATCACTTTGAGGATGTCCGGCTATAATGATCGCATGTTATCTTCATTTCTTTGAGGTCTTATTTATGTATTTTCTTTATTGAGTCACGTGGTCATGAGTCCAATTTCCCTTGTTTTGTATTAATTGGGCTTTTGTATCCTAGTTTGGGCCCATGTTGGTTGTTTAGGATAGCTTTGATCTTTTGTGTAAATGCTAAGGGCATTTCGGTCATGTAAAGAGTTGGGTGCCTATAAAAAGGATCCAACCCCCTCCCATTTGTAACACTTCATGCTTGAGAGATTGAAGTCCATTTTGAGTGAATCCACCCTCCCCTCTAGTTGGAGTGTGACTCTCCTCTCTCTCTCTTCCTCTCTCTCTCTCTCCCTCTCCTCTCTCTCTCTCTACTCCCCTCTCCCAAGACAAATTCAAATTCGAATATCCCTCCACTCCCCTCTCCCAAGATGAATTCAAATTTGAATATCCCTCCACTCCCCTCTCCGAAGACGAATTCAAATTCAAATATCCCTCCACTCCCACTTCCCAAGACGAATTTAAATTCGAATCTCCCTCCACTCTCACTTCCCAAGACACTTTCCCTCTTCCCAAGGTCTCCTCCACCCTTCCCTAGGCACCCTTCCCTCTTCCCAAGGTCTCCTCCACCCTTCCCTCTTCCCAAGGTCTCCTCCACCCTTCCTTAGGCACCCACAAACTCCCCACCCCATCCCCAACTCAAAATTCAAATTTGTATCTCCCTCTATTCCCACTCCCCAAGACCCCCTCCCACTTTCCAAGAGAACCCTCCCTCTTCCCAAGGCATCCTCACCCTTCCCTAGACACCAATTAAATCCTCTCCCTATCTCCAATTCAAATTTGAATTTCATCCCACACACCCCAAGATAGAACCCACCAATTCCCCCCATTCTCCCCCTCTCTAGTGCACACCAAGCCCAGCCCCCTTTCCAGCAAATCTAGCCCCCTCCACACCCTCCACACATCCCCCTCTAGTCCCCCCTCCACCCCCTTCACAATTTGGCATCATCCCTTCACCCCCTTCTCTTGTCCTCTTGGAGATACACCGGAGGCCTGTTCGCAGCTGTGGACCTGCAGAGAACCAGTCACTTGTAGCTCCAGCCACGATGTCATCTCGACGTTTCTGAAAGCCCAAGAGGTACCGTTGGAAGTGTCTCCCTATCTTCTTCGCAACGGAGGTGGTCTTGTCCCTTTCTGAGCTCGTGGCTGCCAAGTGGAGCCCATCTCCCCCGACTGCGCGTCTTCCTCCAGACTACCAACCTGAAGCTGCTTGCAAAAGCTCCCACAGCCGGCCATCTGAGGATTTACAGGCGGGGCTTCGCCGAGATCTTCTACGATGAGTCACCTTCCTGTACCAAGAATGGGCTTCCCGATTGGACCCCAGACAAGTGAATTCTAAATTTCCTCCCCATGGTGCACAGTTCTGTCCCCTCTAGGACTGAACCGACCCCTGTCCACTGTTCGGGCTCTCCCAATCTACTCCGACTTCCTATGGCATCTCCGTGGGTCCCGTTTTGAAGAGGACTCGACAACGGGTCCAACGACTCTAGCCACGCCTGAATCAGAGCCCAGCAACGCCCGGGGTGACCTTGTATTCCTACTACAGTTGTGCTGAAGTAGTCAGAACTAGAGCAGTCTGGCCCTATTCCAGGTCCTACCCCGACCAGCAAAATCGTCAGGGGAATTAAAGAAAATTCAGGCTTCCTCCTGGGTAAAGTACGAGACATTCGGCACTAGTTTAAGCCCATTTGGAGTTCGGTGGCGACCGTGGCGGTGACATCTTCGACTGTCTGTCCGGTGGTCCCAGAAGCTGGCAGCATCGGCGGAACTCGGCACGATGATTTCTAGCTTCACTTCCCCTCCCTACCTGGCTGGCTTACATCCCCTCCCTGTGTGGAGGTAGTATTTGGTTGTAAATCTCCTAACCCTCACCCCGAGATCCCCCCTCCTGCGAGAGGAGTAGTGTTGTAACCCCCTTATTTTCAGGTCAAGTTCCATCGCCGCGGCGTGCGGGCGTATGCCCACGATTCCCGGCGCGCCCTCGTCTCCGGTCGGGATCGGTGTTTTCACACCGGTTAGGTGAGCATCTGATACCCCCTTGTCTGGTTGCGATCTTTGCTTATTTAGTATTGTCTTTACTTGCCGTCGGTCGGTGAGACGAGAGCCCGGACTCGCACACCACCTTAAGTGTACCCACCGCGGACCGTGCGTGAGTGCCTCCCAACCCACGCCCCGGCGTGCCAGCTTCTCACAAAGTTGGGAACCCCGGGCCCTTAGGGGTCAGCCTAAGCCCGCTAGGTCTTTAGAATCGATTGGGTCCCACCTCGGACCCTCGCCATCATCCCCCGGTCACCATTGGGAGATCGTGTGCACCGTGCAAGTGAGCCGCTAGCGTGAGTCCGACTTCTACTTATTATGCTTGTAGGTCTAGGTCTTAGGTTCAACAAGTCATCCCTTATCACCCTAGGGCTGTGCCACATCAGTCGCGCAGTTGGCCATTAGGGTTCCAACGTGTTCTATCATATATCATCTAGAGTAGTGAGGAAATAGACCCGGGTCGGGTAAATCTTTTACCTCAAACACTTTTTGGATGTATCTTCGCAGTCTGAAGCAACTGGGAGCCTAAGCTTGGTATGACGGCATTGTCATCAGGATAAGTCTTAACCGGCGTGACTAACATTCAAGGAGTTTAAAAGCCCAAATCAACCTAGATGTGCGCTCAAGATACCTGGGAGATTGTAGAAGGAGCCTATCCTTCCTTCATTGTCGTGATGTCTCTTGGGCAGTTGCCAGACGTTGGCCAAAAACATCAAAAATATGTTAAAATTCATAAAAAAAATGGAAATATTTAATTTCAACAAAAAAAATCAAAATATTTTAAAATCCCAAAAAATCTGAATATTTGAAAAACCCAAAAATGGAGGGGCTTCTCCCCGAAACATGCATCTCACACACTACCACACCATCTCCTTTCCTTCATCACTACCCCATAAATATGAACCCCAAAGGCTACTCTCCTTTCTTCATTCCATCCCACCAGGGGATTTATACTTGCACTGCTACCGACACCCAGACTAGGGGCAAATTACATGTCCATCTGCCCATCCAAGCTAGCCAAATCCCTGGCTACATTGTCGGGAGGTAGAGCATTCCTCGTTCCTTCACTTTCCATGAGTCTTAATGGCAATTCGAACTCCGCCAGCTCGGTGCTTCAACTTGAGTCCTAAGCAAATGGAACCCTCATATCACTTGATTTTTCAGCAGATGCTTGGTTGCATTATCAATACACTCTTTCTACTTCATATCCCCCTGATTGGACAAACGTCCTACCCATGTCAGCGGGTCCAAGATGGACTTCGGCTATGGAACTTGAATCATCCTTTTCGTATGTCATCCCCCAACCAGACACCTTGCTAGAGTTAATTGATATCCTAGGTGAAGTTAGGATAGTCTTCCCTATCATCGGGAGTGATCACCTCCGGGGACGTACTTACGCCCTACTGACCACCCTCACGGAATTCATTATGTCATTAGGCTCACTGTAAAGCCGAAGGACGATGCTTGCTTTCCCATTCCCATTCCCCTTAGTGAATGCCTCCTCTTTAAATGCTTATTTATTTGTGAACTTCACTAATGTATGTTTATGCAGCTGAAGGTCTCATAGCATCGGGGTTCACTCTTTATCGCCTTCTCCTACTATTATATATACTATATTATATAGATCCCGGAGGCTAATAACTTCGGGCGCATAAACTCTGAGTTCCTCTCTAACAAAAACAAGGAGGGGTTTATGTTCCCTAAGTTATTCGATGGCCGTTTGGTTTCATGATTGACCTCGGGATGACAGACTCGTCAGACTCTCGACCGACGTCTTCCCCAGAGCCAGACAATATTACCTCTGGATATGCATTAGATAGGTTTTTTCCTTTTAAACCCAGCATGCATCATGTAGGTCACTTTTAGTCCCACCATCAACCAAAAAAGCAAACAAAAATGCATTCAACAAACATGGCAAGCATTCATGCAGCAAGAAAGAAACAAGGGTCAAGAGAAAGGTTTGCTCTTAGTCTACCCTGGACTCTATCCCCCTTTTGTCAATCATCCAAGTTCTCAATTCCATTACTTTTTGTTGACTGCATTATTCCACTCCGATTCGACAAGTAGAGAGTGTGTTTTTCATGCGATCGTCATGAGTATATTGAGATTTGAGGGTCATTTTCCCCTTATCTTGATTTTGTTACTCACTCTTGTTTTAGGTGTCTTGTATCTCCTTGAGCCTGGATTGTGTTAATCCCCTCAAGTCCCGAAGCGCTACTAGGGGGTCCCATGCGACCGCAGATACAAGCCCTCTCAGATTACTTTTCCCTCCTTCATCCCCTTTTGAATGACCTCTCTGGTCCCATTATGCTTGTTTGTTCATATGTGAAGCTCAATCTCAACTTGAGAATCTCCTTTAGCGGGATGTCCTTATTAGACTTGTTTCTTTACCGAAACACACATTTATCAGTCCGCCGGGCTCCCCTGCAAAATGGGCGTTCCGGAGGGGCATTTGTAGATGCCTAATTTCGTACATCCCGCGAACCTTGTCTAGCCATCATACAAGTGATACTTTTCCTTGGTTGATTGGTTGTGTGGAGTCTCATCCTTGTTTAGGTAGGCTCCACCATGTCCCTTCGCAGATCCAACTTCGCGGTAAGTTGGCGGGGGGTTGAAGGGGGGCAGCGCCCCCCCTGCCTGTAAGGTCGGGGGTTTGGGGGCGTGAGCCCCCGAGGTGATATTTTTCGAGGCTCTATACACATTCTCTGCCCTGATCCCTGGGCGGCCAAGGTGTTGGCCGCCCACATCCCTGGGCAACCAGAGACCTAGCCACCCAGCCCCTACCAGGGCGGCCACAGAGTTGGCCGACCAACTCCCAGGGCGGCCACAGAGTTGGCCGCCCAGCTCCCAAGGCGGCCATCGACCTGGCCGCCCAGCTCTTTCTAGGTGGCCAGACTTCTGGCCACCCTCACCCTCAAGAAGGCCATCGACCTGGCCGCCCAGCTCCTTTGGACGGCAAGAACCTAGGCCGCCTCCTGATAATTACAGTCAAACCCATGTTTCCGCCCACTCCGGGCACATCCTTCGCAACTGCTCCCACTCGGGGGGGGTTCGAGACCCACGTAGCCTCACACGTAATCCATTTTCAAATGATTTTGATGGTACAAAATCCCATTCCGAACCATCTCATGGGGGGGGACTTCGACTGAGAGAGGTGGACACTTCCGGAGGTTGGACATTTGGTGAGAGGAGAGGAGGCTAGTTCCTGGGAGCTCAGAGAGAGAGCTGTGACGACGAGTTACTCTTCCCGACCTTCCCCTAGCAGCAGAACCCACCGTTGAAGAGCTCCGCGACCGGAGAGTCAAGTTGCAGGGGGCGGCAATCGACATGGCCGCCCACCACCCTTGAGCAGCCACACATGTGGCCGCCCTCTGTTGGTTGATGGGCAAACCCCGTCCTCTCTTCCCTATCCTTCATCTTGCTACATTTTACTCCATTTTACTACATTGCATGCATATTAGACTTGCCTAGATCCCTTTTCCTAAAGAGGTTTTCAAATCCCAAAACATAGGGAAGGCGGATGGTCGAAAGTCTCGGCCATCCCCCTTCTCGCCCCCACTCCCTGGTATGACCACCACCATTTGCATATTTCCTTTACTTCTATGAGCATATTCTACACTTCCTCAGTCTAATGGTTTCTTTGTTTGCAGGTTAATTTGCAGGACTTTGTCATCGACTCACAGGGCTCCTTACTCTTGGCCGGCCGAGAGCGAGGACAGAAGAACCCACCATCTTCATGTTCCCAAGGCGTTCACGATCACATCACTCCTGTGAGGCCAAGGTGTAGGTCCCTGGTGATCACACCTATTTCTATTTTTCTAACCTGTGCACTATAGGTAGCAGCAGCACAAGTTCAGGAGGGAACACGCACGCACACCTTCATGCAGATGACACCCTTTCCGGCACCTACAACTGCGAGCTTGCATAGACCGACTAGACTTGATGCATGCTGATTCTGACCAAATAAAGGAAAAGGCACACTCTATATCCTAGTCAGTCCTAATGCTATGCAGACCCATGTAATGGTGGACCAGGACATCCGAATGTGTGACTCGCACGCATTTGACGTAACCGGAGGTTAGTGGCATGGGGGACTCCTAGACATCCAAGTATGAACAAGTCCGACAATGACTTCCCGTTGGACTTGGGTGTGGGAGGGCCAGGAGGACTAAAACTACCTTCTTCATCACCCCTATATGTGTGTATCTCTTGCCAATGAACGGGCTCCTGACTGAGTGTAGGTTGACTGGCCCGAGTGGGAGGGGTGTGGTAGGGGATTTCCCTGACAAGGTAGAAAGGAAGTGGTGAGGCACGAGGCTCACTAGGGAAGGGGTCGAAAGGGTCAAAGAATGTGTGGCCCCTCGAGATGGGTTCCCTCATGACACAGTCCCATGTTTTGAATTCTTGAAGGTGTAGAGGGTCACCTTCATTCATTGTGGTAAATGGGATGGTGGCCTCAAGTAGAAGATATGGTTCCTCCCTCGGGATAAAGGGAATGTAGTTAGGCTCGGCCGACATGGGGAAGAATAAAAGCACCTCCATGGTGACATGACCCACGGTGCACACTAAGGTAATGGACTCGAAGGCCGGATGTGTGAAGCTACGACGATTGGGTTGGTCGAAGCCTCGGGCCAACATACACGTCAACGTCGATTGCCAGTCTAATCCCTTAATAAGGTCATCCAATGTATCAACATGGTGACTAGACAGGAATGTTGTGTAGAATGAGTTGACGGGCACTATTTGTAGTGCGGGGTCCATGGATGGGTAGAAAAGGGCTTTAGGGTTCAAGCCTTACTTGAGCCAGCCAAAAAGTGGATCATCGATGATTAGCTTCCCCGATAGAAGCATGGGTGGCATTGGCTGAGGCGGCTCCAAATGAGGTGTCTCCGAATAAAGATTGGAAGGTGAGGGTGGGGGCAAAGGAGCTCTCACAGGTGAAGAAGGAATGTCCTCCTTAAAGGGAAGAGGTCCTTGGGGTGGCATCGGGTTGAGGCTATCAGCTACGACCTCCCTATACTGGAGCAGGAGTCCATCAACTTGGGTACACATCCTATCCAACCGATCGAAAATGGTTTTGAAGAGTTTGGCAATGGCGGGGTTTGGAGTAGGGGTATCGGGATGGACTCGCCCATAATCACTCAGCCTAGTATTGGGCTTAAGCTCGTCTACATGTGGGGCCCTTTGCCTCCGACTATGACCCACTTGGTTGGAGGTGACTGGGCCGGGTAGGTACACCCTTCTAAGCTCGCCCTTCATCTCACGCCAAGACTCTATAGGCCATTACCTCCTAATTTCCCTCAAGTATTCTATGTCCCTCCATTGTTCGGCGGCTTCGTAAAAAAGTCATCTTGTGACAAAGTCGACTTGCATGCCATCGGACATAATGTAACACTCAAAGTATTTATCCATAGCGGCTTCTCACTCTAGGTAGTTGCTCGGGACTTTGGAGCCATAGAAGTCCGGGGCTTCGGACCTACGGAGGTGGTGGGGTTGGGTTTCCCATCCTTGGGCGTATCGCCACCATGCATATGATGTGGGCTTTTGCGGATCCATGGGACACGGAGAGCAATAGGATGGCCATGCCGACACTTGGTGACAAGACACTAGACATGACCCTAAACACTAATGCAAAGTTGGAATGCAGACTCGACTACAAATCTAGACTCAACCAGTATCCGATACGTGGCGGAGGTATGATCCGAAGACCGAACTCACGCAAGTGTGCTACCTTCCCGATAGGCGTAACCTATCATTCCGGGAACACCTTTTGATATACCGAATAGAGGAAAGCAAATGTAAACTTTGGACCGACTAACCAACTACCCTAGACTTGACTTAGCTCTGATACCAATTTGATGCGGGACGGGACGCGAACCTGGGACTCTAGCTCGTGGATGTCCTTAAGCGAGGGAAGTGTGCGGATGTGTGCGGTTGTGAAACCGGCAATGAGTCTCGGGTATTCGGCTCTTCCGTGTACTCGGATGGAGTCACGGGATGGGTCACGCTCTCTTACTCACAGCGGTGATACAACTGAGCGGGCTAGAATATCCTATCACACATCATGCAGCGGCATATAGAAATACATACGACATAAGCAAAACTGCCGAGTGAAGGGAGCGGACATGATACCTCCATGCTATCGGGCGTGGGGAAGATGACCCCGGCCGAGACTCGTACTCTCGGTACAGCAATAACCAATAATTACAGAAACGAATTTATCACCCACTCCACGCAGGGAGGT
Organism: Amorphophallus konjac; assembly: GCA_022559845.1. NCBI lineage: Eukaryota > Viridiplantae > Streptophyta > Magnoliopsida > Alismatales > Araceae > Amorphophallus > Amorphophallus konjac. Next base: position 175,241,667 of record CM040127.1, on the reverse strand, counting down.
AAAGGGCTACAATGTGGGACCCAGGAGTAGCGGGCTCGGGTTGACGGGCAGTGTTTTGGGCAGCTCCGGCTGTAGCGTGTGCCAACAAGTGTGGGGCCCGCGTCTTGGTCCACGGTCCGATTGTGCCGGGAGTGGTACCGCTGCGACGGGGGCTCCTGGAGAGATGATCCCTAGGAGGGGGATGAGTTGGTTCGCCTTGTGGAAGGCGAGGCGGCCGACCTGGAGTCGTTGTTGCTTGCTATCCACGAGCCTGTTCTGCTGTCACATGACTACATGACCCGGTGAGAACGCCTACTGTGATCAGCCCTGACGTTGGATCGACGAGAGACTAGCGCCGTTGGAAAGCTCTTTATGAGATCTACGAACCCCTGCTATGACAGGAATTTTCCTGCCTCTGTAGTTCCATGGTTGAATTTAGAACAGGCTGGCTTACAGGTTTAGTACAAGCAGGACAGATTTGGATCTGCCTGAGAAGGGCATTTGACCGGAGTGCGAACGGCGGATCTGGATGCTGGGATTTTTATGGGAGATAGAGGGTGAAGTAAGGAACACGAGGATAGTTTGTTTGTAATTTTTTGAGGTGGTTTAATAGGGGAAATGTAATTTATGGTGGAGAGGGGTCGGATCTGGACTGCACAGGACAGAACAGAAATGTGATTTTGCATAGATTTTTATGTGGGGTAAATGAACTCCAAAAATCTTAAAAAAAATTGTGGAATGGTGGTTTGATGGACAGAACTTCCAATCCAAATTTTAGCTTGTTCTGAAATTGGGAAGGGGGTCAAATAGGGGAAGAACTAGGCTGCTGGAACACAGATCTGCACAGGAGGCTGATTACTAGGGGCAGAGAGAGTGAATTGGGAAAAATGGCAAACGAAAGTGGAATGACCTGAATTTTTTTTTGGAGGCTGGGGTGGATGTGGGGAACTTACCCTCTAGTTTTCAGCACGATTTGAGCTATTGATTGAGAGCTAAAAATTGAGCACTAGGCTTCTATCCAGAGATGGACAGATCTGTGACGGCGAGACGGTGGCGGTGCGATGGCGGCTCGATGGCGGCGGCGGTGGAGCTTCGCACTCCGGGGAGGAGAGATCACTTGGAATCCACCAAGTTTTGTAGGGAACCCACCCTAGAAATACAGCAATCCAGCTGCAAGAGAGGGGAGAGAGGAGGGGCGCCCTTGGGCAATGCTCTTGGCAAAAATGCTTAATTCTTCATTAATTCTTTGAAAATAGCTAATTACAAGGGTTATATAGAAATGTAAAAAAGACCAAACCTACCCTCAGATCTAGGGTTAGGGGGGGTAAACTAGGGATAACATTTTCTTCCCCCATGTGGTCAAATGACCAAATTAAATAAAAATATAACATGGAATAAATTATATTATAAGGGGGGCGCCCCCTTGACTAAGGGAGTCCAAGTTCGATTTTCTTCCTTCCTTGTCCCCCCTTGGTCCAAGTCTAATCTTAGACTTTGAACCAGCCCCACATGGGCCCTAGAACCTAGGTGGACCATTGGGAAAGAGGGTGGGGGACCCTACTAGACCCACTGGTAATTTACATAGAAACCCAAGGACTTTAAAGACCAACCCTTTGGCTTATAATGTCTTACAATTGCAAACCTAATTAGCCAATGGTATAAATATAAATAAAATGACATAAATATAAAATAAAAATGTTAGTGCCCGGTGTTGATTCCCATCAAATGATGAATCTTAGGTAAATGCTATGAACGAAGAACTGGGTCAATTTGAAAGAAATAAAGTATGGAATCTTGTTCTAAGACCTGAAAACACTTCAGTCATAGGAACCAAGTGGGTCTTCAGGAACAAAATAAATGAGCATGGAATCATTTGTAGGAATAAGGCAAGGCTAGTAGCAAAAGGCTACTGTCAAGAGTTTGGGGTAGATTTTGATGAATCCTGTGCCCCAGTGACTAGGATGGAGGCAATTAGGATATTGCTAGCTTTTGCTTGTTCTAGAAACATAAAACTTCATCAAATGGATGTTAAAAGTTCATTCCTGAATGGCTTTATAAAAGAGAAAGTTTATGTTGAGTAATCTCCAGGATTTCAATTGTCTACACAACCTAACCATGTTTTCAGGTTGAATAAAGCTTTATATAGACTAAAACAGGCTCCTCGGACTTAGTATGATAGGCTGACAGAATTTCTGATCAGCAAGGGCTATAGCAGAGGTAAGGTAGATCAGACCTTATTTACAAAAATTTTGAAAAAGGAACTCATCATAGTTCAGGTATACGTGTTGTGTCCCTGTGATTTTGATGATAGCAAACACTATAAGTCATCATCTGTTTGAGTCTTCATATAAATCTGTTTTTGTTGCATATGTATGTTTCATTGACATCTTATCTGGATGCATAACCAACGAACAGGCTGAGGCTGTGTGGTGTGTGCATTGGTGCATTTCATAATTGTTGATGCATTTCATAATTGCATTTTATCTGGATTGCTTGATGTTAGTCTGTACAATGGGTGATGCTGCTATAACCTTTCAGCATAGTCTGGACAGAAGTGGGTCGACCCCCTTTCCAGATGGGTCGACCCCCCCAGATTCGCATGTCTGTACATTACATCTGTCTGTGCTACACTCATAAGTCCATACATTGTTTGTGCAACGTTTGTTCTGCTAAGTCCATACATTTAGCAAGTTTATACATTGCATGCACAAGATCAAAGTCTATACATTCACAGTGTCTGCATGTCTAAGGCAATGTCTATACAGTGGGCAGTCTTTCTGAGCGTCTCATGCTGTGTCTTAACACAATTAGCAAGTCTGTACATTCGAGCGTCTCACGTTGCATCTCACTTCATAGCAAGTCTGTACAGCCTTCAGTTGCATAACTTAAGTCTGTACATTCGTCTAGATGCATAATGAGAAGTCTATACATTGGTTGTCTCTTCAAGTCTATACATGGGCTTGGCATCTGCTTTAAAGTCAATAAATTGTATTGTGTGTTTGTGCATCAAAGTCTATACATTGGTTAGGCTTGTTCATGCATCGTTCACTCAAGTTTGTACATCCGACTGTTTCAGACAAAGTCTGTACAACGGACTGTTTCAGGTGAAGTCTATACATTGGGACCTTTACCTACGTTGCATTCATAAGTCTATACATCACAAAGTCTGCACATCGCTGTGTTCAAGCTTTTCAAGTCTATACTTTGGTCGGTGGCAAGTCTGTACACTGGTCGAGCATTCAAGTCTGAACATTTGAAAGTCTATACATCGGCACTGTAGCTTGCCTAGCTCAAGTCTGTACATTGGGCTTTCACGTGAAGTCTATACATTGGTCTTCACTTGAAGTCTATACATTAGTTTTCACGTGAAGTCTATACATTGGTCTTCACTTGAAGTCTATACATTGGTCTTCACTTGAAGTCTATACATTGGCTTTCAAACTTTCCAAGTCTGTACAGCCCAAGTCTGTACATCCACCGTCTCATGCAATGTCTCATCCAACTCTATACATTGGCAGCGTGTCTGTGCTTCAAGCGTTCCAAAGTCTATACATCGCTTGCGTCGTTAAGTTCATACATTGCATATGTTCATCAAAGTCTATACATTGCATTGTCTTCACTCTAAGTCTGTACATTCTGGTTGCTTCAACATAAGTCTGTACATTGTGGTTGCTTCATAGCAAGTCTAAACATCTCATTTGCATTGTCTAGTCTATACACTATCTAGCACATGCATTTTGTCAAGTCTGTACTACCTTTGCATCTCACAAAGTCTATACACTGCATGCTCACACAACCAAGTCTATACATTCTGCTGCTATTCAGCAAGTCTATATGCTCGTTGTCACCCAGCAGGTCTATACACTCGTTGTCACCCTTCAAGTCTATACACTCGCTATTAAGTCTTCAAGTCTATACACTCGTTGTCACCCCTCAAGTCTATACACTCGTTGGCTAGCTCTTCAAGTCTAAACATTCAAGATGCATTGATCAAGTCTACACATTAGCACTGTAGCATGTAGAGCACTAAGTCTATACATTGCCTTTGGGGCACAAAGTCTATACACTGCTTGCATTAGTTCATGTCTATACATCGCCATCTCATTCATGGATAAACACTTAGGTAAAGTCTATACACTCGTGGCTAGCTGTCCAAGTCCACACACTGCATTGCTAAGTATATACATTGCTGCTTAATTGAACTATGTACATCATGTGCTGTTTCTGCTGATCGACTAAACTCTTCATTAAACCTGTAGAGTCTGGGCACGTGATACGAGGCTGGCATCTGGCACATGATCCGAGATGCTGAGAAGCTGTCACGTGGACTGAAACATTTGGGCGAGAATCGTGGAGAGCACACGCCACCCTAATCTGCTGCTGCTATATATATATATGTCTTCTTCCTCAGAAGAAGGCTGATCGAGTGGAGAGAGTGATCGAAGGAGAAGCAACCAGAGCTAAGAGAAGAAGAGCAGAAGAGAAAGAAGAGAAAGAGAAAGCTAGAGAGGTCGAGCAGAGAAAGAGGAGAGACAGTGAGATAGAGAGGTTGTGAAGAAGAAGAGAGCTTCATTGTTCACTGGACCTTGGATCAGATCCAACCCAATTTGTCTTTGTGCTTTTTATTTCTCCAGCTTTATGTCGCTGTGATTTTTATCTTTTATTGTTTTCCCTTTACCTTGTTCTTCCGATTTCCCTGTTGGGGATCGGGTTCCTCCTGTGGTTTCAGGAGAATGGAGATTTGTTTCTCCGGTTTGCTGGTGACTTTGGGTCATCAGTGGTTCCCTCCTTGGTGGAGGAAGAGAGGTCCGAGACCTCTGGTTTACAGGTGACTTAGTGTCACTTGCGCTTCCCTCTGGGCTTCCGAGGAAGGGAGACTTGGGTCTCCGGCTGCAGGTAGTAGTTGCTACTTGTAGGTCCCCTCCTGGTCTGGAGGAAGAGAGACTTGCGTCTCTGGTTTGCTAGTGACTGGTGTCACTAGTGGTTCCCTCCGGTTGGGAGAAGAGGGGAGGTTGTTCCCCTGGTCAAGCTGTGTGGCAGCATCTGTTGCAGACTGAGTCTGCTTGTCTAGCGTTGCTAGTGGAAGCCTCACTTCGGTTTGGAGTGAGGGGTGGACGTTGGTATGTGGACCGAACCACCTAAAAATCCTAGTGTCCCTTGTGGTTTGATTTTCTTATATGTTCATTTAATTGTTGCGTATTAGATGTTTGCCTAGGATCGAGTGAGGGCTAATTCTATTGAGTTGTCTTGCCGCGATGATCCTAAGTATTCTCAGAATATAGCTGCAACTGTTTTTAATTCCGCATAACTGAGCTTTAAGTTTTTAATTAGGCTATATTATTAAAGGGGAGATTCATTCACCCCCCCTCTGAATCTATCGCACCTGACTTAACAATTGGTATCAGAGCGGGTTGCTGTGCATAGGATCTAACAATCCACAGCAGATCCTGCATCTTCTGTGGTGCATTTCAGAGTGGGTTTCTGGTGCTCGGTGTTTTGCTTCATTGTCTTAGTGCCTAGCTTTGCTCATCTGTTTGCTGTGCATTATTGTCGATTGTCTTGTGTGTCGTTGCTTTCTATCTGTTGTAATGGCTCATCCGCCAATCTTCAAAGGTAATGATCTTGATCTATGGCTGAAGAACTTACATCAGTATGTTAGATCGACTAATCCTGAACTTTGGAAAGTCATTGTCCACGGTCCACACAAATTATCAAAAGATAAATCTAGATGGACTGATGAGGATAGATTGAAAAACTCTGCCAACTTGAGAGCTTTAAAATTAATGAAAGCTTCACTTGACATATCTCAAATTTCATGTGTTTCTTCTTGCAGGTCTGCCAAGAAGATTTTGGAGAAATTAAAGCTCACTAGGAATCGCAACACATGTCTGATGGTTGACGATGATGGGCAGCAAGAAGAAAATGAAGAAGAAGATGAAGATGAGGTACCTTCTAAATTTGAGAATTATGATATGGGTGATTGGATTGATGCATACAATGATTTACTTAATTCTTATGAAAAGCCGACAAAATGGAATAACTCTCTAAAAAGGAAGCTAAAGAATCATAAGGATGCTAAATCTCGAGGTGAAAGCCCTGAAATTCTAAAAATTGAAAATGACATATTTAGAAGACAGTTAACAGATTTTGATTCTGTTACTTCAGATTTAGATCATTTGAAATCGGAGAAAGGAGTGCTTATAAAACAAATTGGCTTACATGAAAAGGAAAATCAAGAGCTTGCTTGTGAAGTTGCTGAACTAAAAGAAAGACTTAGCTTGATTGATGATAATCATGCTCATAACAATAATGTAGTTCAGAATGAAAAGCTGGTAAGAGATTTAGAGTGTGTCAACTCTGAATTGGAAAACATGAAATCTGAAATTGAAATACTCAAAAACCAGCTCAAAGAATCTGAACACAAATCAAATAATCTTGAAGAAGTAAATAGGTTGGTTTCTGAGAAACTGGAGGCTGAGAGAGTAATAAACTTAGAGTTTCAGAAAAATTTCAACAAACCTCAATCTGAGAAACAACAGGAAATGTTTTATGAATGTCAGTCTTCAACAGATGACTGGGTGGTTGAAGATGATCTCCTAGAGAAAAATAGGAAATTGAAAGAAGAAATCAACAAACTGAAACATATAAACACCCAGCTGACAGATAGGCTATTGACAATGGAAAAAGGCAAGTGTGTGAGCATAGATAATTCTGATAGGTTGATGAATGCTGAACAAGAAATTGAGAGTCTAAAAACCATCAACCTAATGTTGAGTGGAAATGTCAAATGCTGTGAAGAGAAGGCAGCTAATTATGAGCTCACTATCACATCCCTTCAATAAGAAATTGATGATCTTAACAAGTCTCTATCTGAAGCTGACAGTGAAACAAAGTTAAAACAGGAAGTTGAAAAACTCAAAAGTCTGAATGATGCCTTGCATCAACAAGTCATTTCCTGTGAAACAGATCTGTCCAAATATGAAGCTAATATTTGTGGCTTAAATTCTGAAATTCAAGATTTGAAAAACTCCTTGTCAAAATTTGTCAAGGGAAAGGACAATCTGAATAAGCTTCTGGGAAAGAGTGATAACTCTCAGAGAGAGGGGCTGGGTTACAGTTCAACAAACAAAAGGATCAATAGCAATAAAACTTCAACTGTGTTTGTAAAAGCTTCTGATCAAAACACAACTACTGGTTCTTCTGTTTTTCAATTTACTGCACAAAAACCCACAGTCAGTCCCAAAACTGTAGGACAAACTCAAAAATTAAAAAAGGATGAAAACCTACAGAAAAAAGATAAAACTACTCCTGTTGGTACAAGGACTGCTGCACACAATTCACATGACCTCTCAAACACTCATACTAAAAAGGGGTCGTGCTATTATTGTGGGAAAGTAGGTCACATAATGGAAGATTGCATATTAATGCTAAAAGATGAGCATGGTAGTGAAACATCACATTCTGGAAATTCTTTTGATAGAAACCATGCTGCTAGGAAGCCTGATGCTTCATGTTACTATTGTGGGAAGCATGGTCATCTCATGAGTGAATGTTTTATCATGAAAGAAGACAATAAACTGCATGCCAAGTCTTCCATTCATTTTAATGGTCCTTATGGATCTAAACACAATACTAGTCAGCACATTGTGTGCTTCAACTACAATAAGCCTGGGCACAGGGCTGCTGAGTGCTGGTTTAAATCCACCTGGAGTAAAAATGGTTTTAAAAGTAAGCATATCATATGCTTTGAGTGTGGGAAAAATGGCCATACAGTCAAGGACTGTTGGCATGTTCAGATGAAGTCTGTTAACCCCCATGTAGTCAAATTCCCTACAAAACCATTTACAAGACTTTCATGTAATAACTGTGGGAAGCAAGGTCACAAATCTTCTGAATGTTGGCTGATTAAGAATAAGATACAGAATGTTCATGTAAGCAACAGACAATCTTATGCTCATGCACATAGGCCTCATGTTTTTGCTAATGTGCATCATAATAAAGTCAAAAATTCTGTTGGTACATGTAGATATTGTGGAAAATTTGGACATTCTATGGATGATTGCTTTCTGATGAAATTTGATGTTGATCTAGCTAAGAAATAGGTTAGAACACTTGTCAGGGCTAAGGCAGGACCCAAAGCTGCTTGGATCCCTGCAGGATCAAAATGATCAAAATTTACAGGTGTGCCTTGGATTGAGAAATAAAAAAAGGGGTAAATAAACCAAGGCACTCAAGATGATAAAGCCCCATTCAGGTAAATTCTGAAAACGCTGTATTCTGAATTTGTGTGATCTGAATGCACTACATATCATGATAATTCTTTTATGCATTGTCTAACTGAATCTAATTGAAAAATCTGAAATGCTCATGGAAATGATTGTAGTTTATCTCTGAATGCATTGCATATAAATGTCATGATGCATGTTTGGTCAAGACTTCATATAGAGCAGTGCATTACATAACATAAAGTTTGAAAAATCGAAAAGGATATTCCATTGCATCTAGATAGGGGGAGCATTTATGTTTCATCTCTTCACCACTTGAACTCCTTCTGTCTAGCAATCTGATCCATTCTTCGCAAATGAGTAGTTCACTTGAATTCCCTGATGTCTACACTTATGTAGCTGTTCTGTCTGTACTCCAGACTCAGCTAGTGTCTTCTAAACTGAACTGTTCTAATGTTAAATCCTTGTCTCATCATGATTGCTCTCTGCTACTCTCTCGACAAAAACACTTTGTTGACTCCACTGATTTCTTGACAATGCTATTGATTCATCTGAATGAGGAAAGATTTTAGTCAGTGCACCCTAGACATAAATCAAACACATTCTGAAAAGAAGAATCTTCTATTATACTGGCTTAAGAATGTTTTGATAAATTAAATTAATTTAAGTCTAATGTATTTCTTAAGTTTTGATGTAAAGGACTTGAAAATATCTGATTCATTCTGCTTAATAAATCTTAACCAGTTGTCTCATGAACATCATGCAAAACCTTCTGAAATCTGAAATTTTAAACGACATGGCTTTCTTTGGTTAAGATACATATAGAAAGTATTGTTCTTAAACATTTCAGTGTACAGAGCATTGTTTGAAAAATCTGAAAACACTTAAAAATTTAAACCAAGAGCAATGACTTTGGTCACAGAGAAACTGGGTTCTCTATCAAAGAAATGAATTAAGCCCATGTCATGAAGTGCCATAGTTAACTCTCTTTTCAAAATGTTTGAAAATTTGGCAGAGCAATGGCATGGTTATGTTGAGTAACTGGGGATTCTAACCTCTGATCAAGGTGTCTCCTCATGTAAAAAGATACTCCATTGCTAACTCTGTTCTCCTTTAGAGGCAATGTGGTTGTCACACTGAGTAACTGGGTCACTTCACCTAAGACGTGTTGTGCCTCATGTGAAAAGGTGTTGACTGAACCAAACTTGCTCAGGAAAAATGAGTGTTGTTCAATAGAAAATTCTGAAAATCTAAATACAAGTTCAGTCTCATTTATTTCTGTTTAATCTCAATAGTATCTTGTGTAACTTCCAAAGGAGTCATTGAATTTAAATGAGTAAGATGGAAGGAGGTTCAACATGAATAACAAATGAGTTGATGGTTCATCTTTATTAAAAGATGTGTCAGATATGAGTAATGAATTTTCCTGATAAACCTTAAATACATCACTCTTAAATCATGATGGTAAGTTTAAACTCATTCATAATCTATTATAATTGAAGAATCTGAAATTTATTTACAAAGATTTATGAATTTGGTGTGCTAATGAAAATCTTGCTTCCTCATTTATTCACTGTGATTACAGACTGTGGTAACTCTTGTATACCCATGTACTTTGCTGATAGATGCTCATCACTTCTTTCACTCCATCTAATCAGGGGGAGCTTCCATGTCATGCTTGTAGACACGCCATTCTTGACGTCTCCTGAGAAAGTCTCATATTACTATACGACGTCCCGCGACGGCTTACGCATTTTGAATCGCTCGAGTGCTTCCTTTTCTTGAGTCTTCTTCCGCCCTTTTCAGCATCCGGAATCATCTCGACATTCGGACGGCATCAACACCAGTCGGACGCATTGGAAGGTTTTGAAACCAGGAAGGGTGTCTGCCGGGCAGCTGCCAACGCCTTGTCTGAGGACCCAGGTGGGTCTTCATGGGGGCGTCCAGGCTCCTGGATGCCCCCATTATTTTTATTTATTTTTCAAACCCAAAAAAATGAAAAAAAATATATATTAATGGAGGCGTCCAGGCCCCTGGACGCCTCCATGAAAACAAAAATATAAAATATAAAATGCTAGTTGGCATAAAAAAAACAAAACAAAAAAACAAAAAAAATAAAAATATATTTTCTTGGAGGCGTCCAGGCCCCTGGACGCCTCCATCAACTCACTCACGGGGCCCCGCCCACCGATCGACGGTTTGTCGTGTGTGAAAGAATCCAAATTGTGGAGACGTCCAGCCGGCTGGACGCGCCCATTTCCAAATCATGGGTCGCCACTCCAAAACCATGCGTTGTGTTAAACCACGTGCGACTTTCGGTGGAGTTCAGTGGGACTTATGGAGGCGTCCGGGACCCTGGACGCCTCCATGAAAGTATTCGTAAAAAATGAATAAAAATAGAATAAAATATATTTTTTGCCCTGATGGAGGTGTCCAGGGTCCTGGACGCCTCCACCCTTCGGAGCCCTATAAATAGAGGCCCACCCCCTCAATTCTGGAGGAGCTTCGAAGAGATCCGATAGGCTGCCGGAGCCCAGAGGCTACCGGAGTCATTTCTAACCCGTGGGGTCTTTTGTAGGTGGAGGTTCTGCCGGCTTCTCGGGTGCCCACGCTCGTAGGAGGAAGGTTGTCCTCGTCCACCGTACTTCCACGTCGTCCCTACGCTACCGAAGCTCCGCCGGATCTCACTATCGGCCATCCAATAAGCCACTCTCTCCTTTTCTTTCATAGTTATCTTGCATTCATCATATCGCATCCTCCATCCCCCTTATAAGGGAGTCTTTTTTTCTATTCCTACGTCGACATAATCGCCATTCATCATAAGTATTTTCCTCCTACTCATATTCGAGAGGGGTTTAAAAGACAACACCAATCAGGTGTGTGTCTTGCCATCATTTCGTTATTTTTATCGCAAGGATTTGAATACTACACCTTCATCTTTCTAATCCACTCGTTACTTGTTTGTCGTTGTTTTGCAAGGGTACCCAAGGAAAGCCCTCTCCGTCGGCCGGCCGAAGGGGGAGGAAGAAGCAACCCGCCATCTCCCGCTCTAAAGGTAGGCGCGATCACTTTCTTTATTTTGGGGTCTTTTGGCCCCTGGCGATCACATCATGTTCTCGAGGCCGCGGCGAGTCACTTCCCCAATGGCCGTTTAAATTCCCGTTCTTATATTCTCTTTATATTCTGTTATATTCTTATCTGCTCATATTCTCGAGGCCGCGGCGAGTCACTTCCCCAATGGTCGTTTAAATTCCCGTTCTTATATTCTCTTTATATTCTGTTATATTCTTATCTGCTCATATTCTCGAGGCCGCGGCGAGTCACTTCCCCAATGGCCGTTTAAATTCCCGTTCTTATATTCTCTTTATATTTTATTATATTCTTATCTATTCATATTCTCGAGGCCGCGGCGAGTCACTTCCCCAATGGCCGTTTAAATTTACGTTCTTTATATTCTCCTTATATTCTGTTATATTCTTATCTGCTCATATTCTCGAGGCCGCGGCGAGTCACTTCCCCAATGGCCGTTTCAATTCTTGCTATTTGATTTCTGCACCATTCCCGTCCCCCCGAGGCCGCGGCGAGTCACTTCCCGCTATGGCCGTTTACCCCCCATATCTTGCTACATTACATTTGTCCCACTCGCCCCGCCGGAGCAATCTCCCGTGGTGGCCCCTTCTCTTTTCTCTTATTTCTGTGTTACAGCAAACAAAAGGAGCCCGCGCGCTCCGCGTCTTCTTCGCTCCCCGAACCGTGTGACGTCGCTCACAGATTGGCGATCACGGTGGGACATCTACTGCTTCCTTTTGGCTACCCTTGCAAGTTCGGCACCGTCCGTGCCTCTCCACCTTGGCGCCCTCGCGCGCCCCCGTTGTGCTCACGGCAACACTGTCAGTTGTAATTGGTTGGGTGTTCATTATATGTTTGTTATTTCTGTTATTTTCTTACTCTATATCTCTGTCAGCATTCCATTGCATACATCCATCCCTCTTTTTATATCCTTTTTCATTTTTTCTAAGGATCACCCTTTCCCGGTGAAGGAAGGACTCTCCGTTTGAGAATTCCTCTCAACGGACTAGAATCTCCTCCACTGGGACCTCCGTAAGTCCCCGACATCGAAGAATCTCCTCTTCGTTCACTGGGCTGGTTGTACCATTGAAGTTCCCCGGAGTTAGTCATCCCATTCGTGGTGAGACGAGAGACCCTAGCTGACACGGCGGTGAAACAAAAATAAACTAGGGTCCCTATTTTGTGTGAACTTCGGATCTCGCTAAAAATACAAAAAAATCATCAAAATCAAAACACAAAAAAAGGCGTAAAGGCATCCACTTGTTTGATAACCTCTGCTACCTGCTTGCTAGTGTATGTTTTTGCGTTCTGGGAAAACTGTGAGCATGGCTCACGAGTCTTTTGAGGAGAACCACCCTAGTCGTGGTTTGTCAGCCGACCCGCGAGTCTATGCTATGGACTCGGGTCCTTCTCATGAGCCCTCGCATGAGGTGCAGGTTATTGCCGGGGACACGTCACCACCACAGGATATCTCTTCCTTACTGGGCGTCCTCGCCAACATGGAGCTTACCTCTGAATAGCTCCGGGCCTTCCAGGCCATTCTGAAGGGGAAATTTGTTCCCCCACGCCCCAGGAATCAACTCCGGCCATCGCACCTCTCCAAGAGTCCATGCAGGCCATTCCATCTCCTTCATTGGCGCAAGCCATCCAGTCTCCCTCGCTTCAAGGACAAGCGAGCCAACAACCACCCTCATTCCAGTTCCCGTCACAATCTCAAACCCCCGTTGTTCCCCACATACCGCTTCAGCCAGGGCCAACTGTCAGCGGTCCGACAGCTCCCTCTCATTCGGGGTTCCCCCCTCAAGTCTCCGAGAGACAGTTTCTCCCCCAGTGGCAAGTACCACCTTCACCTCCAGAGGAGCTCGCCCAATCGCTCCTCAATAGGTTCAATCGCATGGACGAGCAGTTTCAAAATCTGAGAAGAATGGTGGACGTGAAAGCCACCCCGGAGGTTGCTTTGCCAATCCTTCCAGTCATTCATCTTCCTCCCTCCAAAATGCCCACGTACCGCAGATACAATGGCACCGGCAACCCCTTCATTCACCTCAAGGATTTCATGTATGAGTCCTCCTATTGGCAAAACGATCAGAGGTCCCTGGCATACCTCTTTCGGAGATCATTGGATGGTCCCGCGCTAGAGTGGTTCTATTCTTTGGAGCCCCGCGAGGCCGAGAATTTTGAAATAGTCCAGAGAAGGTTCCTGCAGAAATATAGGGATAGGGTCGGTCCCTCACTCTCCATTACCGACCTAGTGGCCGAAAAGATGAAGCCCGACGAGGATTTTGTCCGCTATGCTGATAGATGGAGGTCTCTGGCGGAAAGAATAAGGGATACCCTCTCCGAGCCCAAATAAGTGAAGATGATTGTGTCTAATGCAACCCCACAGTTCAGACACGTCCTGGCCATGAATAAACTTACTACAATGGAGGAACTCTATGAAAGGGCCCGGTACATCCAAACCCAGTTAAAAGACTCCCCCATTATGAACATGTTTGAGTCGCCGAAGCCTAGAGTGGTCAGAAAGACAGGCGCTGGTGTCCCGGGCGGAGCCACAGAAGGGGTCGTGACAAATGAGCAAGTGGGTGCGGTCAACAATGCCAACTATGCAGTCAACCCAAGGCCTCCACAAATGCCCCGACTTCCCGTCCTGCCAGGTCCTTTCCCTCTTCGACCTCCACCCCAAAATAATCCACCCCAGGATAATATGCCTCCATTACGTCAACCCCAGCAACAACAACCACAACCTCAGCAACAACAACCACCACTTCAGTACAACCAAGTCCCCCCCCCGGGGAATTATGGTCCCCAACAGCAACAAAGAAGGCCGGTCGGTCCCAAGAGAGCCTACTATCCACCGTTGCCAGAAACTCTGGCGGATATTTTCAATGCCCTCATGGCCTCAAACATACTTGTGCTACCCAGGGAAAGGCCCGTGTGGCCCCCGAATGTTGATACCTCCAAATACTGCGTCTACCACAGGCAGCCAGGACACACAGTAGATTACTGCTTCTATTTCAAAGATTACATCCATGATATGAATGATGAACATCAAATAGATTGGGATGAAATGAGACGATACGTCGCCGCTCTCAAGACTAGGAGACCTCCTCATAGGCCACAGCAGCAGTTACAATAGCAGCAGTTACAACAGCAGCAGTTACAACAGCAGCAGCAGTAGCAACCACAACAACAACAGCAGCCTCAGCAGGCCCCACAACAACAGCCTAACATGGGCATAATCCAGAATCCATTGCCGGAGCACCAACAGCCCAATCATCAGGTTAACCCCATCTCCTCCTTCCCGGAAGTCGGGAGAGAGCAGGTGTGGCACCAGGAAAGTACCTCCATTCTTTCTACCGCCAATCCTATCATCACGCTACACCCTTGCCTTGCCCGGGTAGCACCTCTCTCTCATCAACCCGCGTCAGTATCACCTTCACCATTTCCACTACCATTACGCCCTCTCATCTGCACCCCGATCCCCTATCAATCGACACCCTCCACTACACCTTCACACCCTCTCATCTTCTCTCACTCCCCCACTTTACCATCCACCTCTACCACATTTACCCCTACGCCTTCTAAACCCCTTATCATCCGTCAACCATACATAACCCCGTCTTTCTCCACCATATCACCACTAATGCCTTCAAAACCACTCATTACCCATCACCCACCTCAAAATCATTGCCCGCTTCAAGCCCTACCCACTTCTACTTCGTCTCCACCTCCACCTTCCAGACCCCTTATCCTCCATAATCCGTGTGATATCCCCTCTACCTCCACCATGCCTCCACCTAACAAACCCCTCATCAGAATCCCTGCTCCTGTCATCACCCCTGCTTCATCAACCATTCCTCCACCACTACCCCCCAAATCCCTGTTAAAACCCACTGCTACCCCCACAGAGGTACAAAAGCCGCAGGCAATGGTGCTCCGGAGTGGAAGGATTTTCCACAGGGTTTTCCCCCACAACAGTCAGAATCCTGAGCAATCTCAGCTAGAGAAGGATGATGGAGAACAACCAGAAAGAGCTATCCCTGGAACACAGTATGATCTATTGAAACACTTGGACAAGACGCCTGCTCGGATCTCTATCCTGGAGCTACTTCAAAGATCCACATCCCACCAGGCGGCCTTGATGGAATATCTTCAAAAAGTCATGGTTAATGAGGACCTCCCCGTGGAGAAGATTTCGACCGTCCTGACCCCAACAGACACATAATCGGCCATCATGTTCCACAACTACGAGCTCGCTCCCAAGGAAGCTCGAAAATATGCATTGTGCATTTCAATAAAAATTAATGGGGTATCCATAAACCCGTGCCTTGTAGACATGGGTGCGTCCATAAATGTGATCTCCATGAGCACTCTTCAGTTGTGTGGGGTCGACGAGGAACAAATAAGACCTTCCTCGATCACAGTCACTGTCTATGACAATAGCAAAAGGCCGCCGCAAGGGATGATTGTTCTGATGGTAGAGCTAGGCCCTATGTTAGTCCCCACGGAATTCCATGTCCTCGACATGGACCCCACATTCAAGGCTATACTGGGTCGCCCCTACATTGAAACTATGGACGTTGTGCCTTCCACCAACCATCAGTGCCTGAAGTTTCCTTACAATGGGAGGATTATTAAAGTGGTCAGCACTCCTGTCCTTCACACAGTGGATGCTATCAACACCTCTCTGCCCTCTGTTTGGCCATCTCATCGGCCCATATTGTCATTGCTGGACATGCGTGATCTATCTCACGTTCCACTAGCACCAAAGGAGCCGGTCAGGGCAACTGCAATATCATATCTCCCTTTTCACTCCAAAGGGTGGGAGATTATGAGGAACATCGGCTACCAACAGGGTAAAGGTCTGGGCGCACAGTTACAGGGTAGGATCAAACCGCCAAAGGAAATTAGGCCGAACCGCAGGTTTGGCCTAGGCTTCAAAGGACCGTTCAAGGCAGATTGGAAGCCCCTCACATGGACTCTATCAAACAACTTCAACAGAGGGCCCGTTGTTCAGATGGGAGATTACCCACGAGAAGCATATGGGGGATCACATGCTGTATATTTGGCTGAAAAATGTCCGAGGATCACCAAAAGAGGCAAGATCAAAGATCTGGAATGCGAGTGGAACAAATGGTTCGACATACGGGACATTTCCGTTGCACTGGAAAGGATGTTCTCGTCTCCGCAGCTTGAAGGACCACCATTGATCTCCGGAATACCAGAGAATATTACCACTCTTGCCAAGGTTCCAAACTATCCTCGTCCTCGCCAGAAGGACCCTGTCATCGACGGATCTTCATCCGTCCTCAACATTGCCGTCGACGGCTCATTAGCCGCCATCTTCTCCATCCACTCGTCTCAGCCTTTGCTGATATTTTCTTCCTGGGCCAGACAGTTGTCTGATGATCTTCCCAGGTCCCCTTCTTTGCTTACATACCTACGCGGGCTTTTCAACCCGCGCCAGGTCTTCAACCATGATCAGCTCTATGAGCCTCGCAATCCTCTAGCCATAACCACTTTTCTCTCTCCTCCGATCTCTTTTCACTATTTTATCATCAAAAATGAAAACGAAAAAAAAACGTCAATTTTTAAACTCCTCAACAACACATCTTCGTTGAGGAAACCTCCTACATCTCTCACGGGTGCGTACCACCCTGCGGACCACCCGTCCAAGGTCCGATGAGCGACCTTTTCTACCCCTCCTCTGAGGGGTCTTCTCCTGTACATTCTACACCATCCTCTTCGTCTTCCTCTTCTTCTGTAAATATTGTCAGTCAATCTAGGAATGATAGGTCAAGGGTAGTACCTAGGAAGAAATCCAAGGGTAGGCAGATCCCTCGTCGATTCCTTCTAGATTTAGCCGCCAAGTGTCAAGCCCTCCTTGCCATCCCCTAGTTGTTAGAAAATCCCATCCGGCTACCGGAAATAGAATGTGAAAGCAACTGTGTAATTGATGAGGGGGTATGGAGTCTACGAGATCACGGGTGAAGAATACCCTACTGAAGATGAGGGTGAGGAATATGAGGATGCGGCTGGCGCATATGCTAGTGGAATGAGGAGATTCGACGAGCCGTCAACCGCCGTAGAAGAATCCACCAAAGAAGTCAACTTGGGAACTGAGGAAGACCCTAGGATCATCCTCATAAGTGACAACCTACCACCCTCTGAAGAAGAGGCATTAATTGAGGTTCTCAAGGAATATAAGGACACGTTTGCATGGAGCTACGAGGATATGCCGGTCTAGATCAACCCTGGTCGAACACCGTTTAACCTAAAACCAGGGTCCGTCTCGGTAAAACAAAGGTAAAGGTGTTTCCACCCTCAGATGGATTTGAAAATGAAAGAAGAGGTCGATAAGCTCCATAAAGCCAGGTTCATTAGAGTCGTTCTTTATCCTCAATGGGTGGTGAACATTGTCCCGATCATGAAGAAAGATGGGAAAGTCAGGATTTGCATCGACTTCCGGGACCTTAACCGCGCGTGTCCAAAGATGATTTTCCCTTGCCTCACATTGATGTGTTGATCGATAACACAGCAGGATACGAAACCCTCTCATTCATGGATGGATTTTCAGGATACAATCAAATTCGTTTGGCAGAAGAGATCAGGAAAAGACGTCATTCACTACCCCTTGGGGAACATATTGTTACGTGGTCATGCCGTTCGGATTAAAGAATGCTGGAGCTACTTACCAAAGAGCTATGATGGCCATATTTATGACATGATGCACATATACCTGGAAGTGTATGTGGATGACTTGTTGGTGAAATCAAGGATCAGGATGGAACATCCAAAGGTTTTGGCTAAGGTCTTGCAGAGGTCAAGGGAGTTCCAATTGAAAATGAACCTGAAGAAGTGTGTGTTTGGTGTGTCGTCGGGTAAATTGCTAGGTTTCATTGTGAGTAAAAGAGGGATCGAGATAGATCCCGACAAAGCCAAGGCTATCAGGGATATGCCGCCTCCCAAGAATTTGAGGGAAGTCCGAGGTTTAATCGGGAGGTTGCAGTTTATTCGTCGGTTTGTGTCCCAACATTCACAAAGGTGTAGACCTCTCTACGAGTTGACCAAGCCAGGAGTAGAATTCCACTGGAATTCTAAATGTCAGAAAGCTTTTGAAGCGTTGAAGGAATATCTGGCTAGTCCACCCGTTCTCATTCCACCTAAACAAGAAAAACCTCTGATCCTTTACGTCTCAGTCTTGGATGACTCCGTGGGAGCCGTCCTCGCACAAGCTGATGAAGAAGGTAAGGAACGGGCAACCTATTACTTGTCCAAACTTCTCAATCCCTGTGAGCAGAAGTACACCGTCATGGAGAAAACCTGTGCTGCCCTCGTTTGGGTAGTGCAGAAATTGAAGCATTACTTCTTGGCTCATGAGGTCCACTAGATTGCTCGAATGAATCCTATCAAATTCCTTCTGGAGAAATCCGTCCTTACGGATAGGCTAGCACGCTGGCAAAGTTTTCTCTCTCAGTTCAACATCACCTACATCCAGCAAAAGGTGATTAAAGGCTATGCCATAGCCGAGCATCTCGCTCACCATCCTCTTCCCAAGTTCGATCCCGTCCAATTAGAGTTTCCAGATGAGGAACTAATGTTAGTCAACCAATCAGATGAGCCAATGTGGACGCTATATTTTGATGGAGCTCTGAATTCTCAAGGGAGAGGAATCGGCGTCGCCCTCCTGTCGCCTGAAGGCCTCACATTCCCATTGGCACTGTCACGCCCCGAGCGCGGAAGATACCCGGAGATGCGCGACGTGTCTATATCAATCATGTCAATCAGAGTGGTCGTGTATTCGACACAAAGACAGAGATGCGCAAAATAGCAAGATAACCCAATCCTTTATTTCATAATGGATAGACTATTACAAATCCAATACTCTGTTAAATAAAAAGGAAAAGAATACATAGTTGACTCAAGAAACTATGGAAAAGACTAGACGACACTTGTAGAAGCTCTATCACTTTCACTCTTGACCATTCCCATCCGATTGACTTCCATCGTCGTCGGACTTACCTGAAAAGTAAAAAGGGACAAACGGAATGAGCGAACGCTCAGTAGGAAATTATATCTCAAGTACTAGCAAGTGGTTTAAGTAATTACATCTTTCATGATGCAATAAAGCTATGCATGCTCGCATAAACGACAAGATAGAGAGAAGGTAATATCAAAGAAATAAGATGAACTTAGTCATGAACTTCCAACCAGATAACAAGTGTATTCAAGGTATTCAAGCAAGCATGTTTAACAAGTCATGTCAAGAACTTTGGCTATCATGTATCAAGCAAGTAAATTACCCTCTTTCGGGCCACGCATTTCATGTAAAGTCAAGTACGATTCAAGTACAAGATGTGTGTGGAATGTCCAATCAAGCAAGTCAAGTACTCGGTATAATGCCAGATACCTTATCATTTTAACTCCCATGGGCACAAGTACTTTCGGGTGCTCCTCCCAGGACCAGATCGGGCCCTATATGCGCAGGCATTTATCATGTGTTTTGACATCCACTCTTGTTTATATAGCCAATATAGAATTTCAATAATCAAGCTTGTAGACACGTATGACAACTTTGATAGAAAAGAGTCCAAAATATGACAAAGGACATAGAATGGCGATAATAACGGTATAATCACGATGTCGATAAAACTAGGTAGAATATGGTTCCCTTAACTTAGGTACCATGACAAATCAATATGGACATTCTTTATATAGAATTGAGGTCCACATGAACATTAGATCAAGCAAGATACCCTCATTCTTATCATAGAATTGGGGTTTACAAGAATGACACGATATGGCATGATATCATCATCCCATCAAGAATTTCTTATGATATACTCTTTGTATAATCATAAGGGTCGGTATACCATATTTCTTTAGATTGACATGGCAAGGATCGTGTAATGGGTTTTTAGGGTACAACCAGCTCAGTCGGCCTTGAGGGAATCCAAGGCTACGAGGAGTCTTACGGAGGTCTCTATGACTAACTCGCTAGTCCAAAGGAACGGAATGTCCAATGGAGAGCTTGTATGTCAATGAGAGTTGAGTGTGATCGATAAATCAACATGAAACGTGGGACTATACTCACGGAGTGGAGAATAGTGCCGATATATATATATATATGTATAATATGAAACCATCGGTAATAGAATCAGGATAAAATCAGTTTACAGTAAAATAACGACTTAAGTAAAGTCGTGTATTGAATAATTAACGCCTAACAGAAGGGCGTTTACATGTATTGCCAATTTGCAGAATTTCCATTATTTCATTAATTTATCAAAAACACGCCTTTCCTGGGGGCGTTTCTTCAAAGTTGACGACTGCAGAGGCAGGCGTCTCATCATTTACATATTCGACAGGATATAATTATTCTCAGAAATTTATCAAAAACGCGCCCTTGGCAGGGGCGTGAATCATTAAATTCTTATTTTCACAGAATATATATTCCAGGATTTTAACAGATACGCGCCCTAGTAAGGGGCGTTTATTTTTAATTCACGCCCTATGATGGGGCGTTTACATATGGAAAACGACCTAGTCTAGGTCGTGAATTCAAGAGATACCATGAGTTTTCATGGGCAGTAATAATTTCAGGATAATAGAATTCATGGAGAACGAATGTATGGTCATGACAATAAAATTAGCAAGTTTGAAGACATGTGATCATGCATTATTGTAGGATCATTATTTCATAGATACTCAATTCTTAACATGGGTGATTAATGATTAAATGAAATTAACGCCTGTGTGCAGGGCGTCAAATCCAAAATTGACGACCTTGGCAGGGTCGTGACTTGTAAAGTAGCGCCCTAGTCTGGGGCGTGTATTTCATAGTCACGCCCTTGCTAAGGACGTTTCTTTCAAGAAATTAACAGAAAGTCGTTCAGAAACTATAGTAAACCAAACCATGTATATGCATGATAATTATTGTACTGTATCAATTTAGTTTGGGCTACAGTGACTTGAGAAAATCTACCTTTAAGAGTTGATTTGGAGATGACCGTGAGGGGTTTTTGGCTAGCAGGAGATGCTGGCTTTGATGAAGAGGCTTCTACTGCGACTTACGAACAGTGGCAGCAACAACAAGGAGAAGAACAATCGTTCTTCAGAGATCTTCACGCTACAGAACCTGTAGAGGAAGAGAAAAGAAGTAAATATGAAGATGTTAATATTCTTCATAGTTGTAATCAATGTTTTAAGAAGATAGAAGAATATTACCTATTCTTCGGCAGCAGCAGAGTTTCCTGGACAAGAAGAAAATAATTATTCTTCACATAATCTGAAGCAAGAAAAAAAAAAAAGAAAACAAAAGAAAATAAGAAGAACAGTTTGTTCTTCACGTACCTAGCAGCGGACGTTCGATCAAATGGGTTTTAGGGTTGGCCGAACGAAAGTTTTTATAGGATTTTGGGTGTCCTATTAGGGTTAGTGATTGTGTGGAAGCAATACTTCTATGAAAGAGTCATTACCACGTTTGAACTCCTTCTAATGCTTATCACTTACCTTGGATAAGTTCTGGGTTCGATCGGTTCACGAACTGAATTAACGCCTTAGGTCAGGGCGTGTATTCGTTAATTGACGCCTTACTTTAGGGCGTTTCTTAAAAAGCGCCTTGAAAAAGGGCGTTTCGTGTTTTAAAACACGCCCAAGATAGGGGCGTTTCTTTTACTTACCCATTTGGTCGTATGAGAACTGACGACCGCATATGTGGGCGTCCTTTCTTTAGTCACGCCATGGATAGAGGCGTTTATTTATAAATTAACGCCTTAATAAGAGGCGTTATTTTTAATTTGCTTTACTTCGTCCAATTAACCCTATTCCTTTTATATATTACTTCTGTAATATATATGTTTTAATTCATTTCAATATTCATTTATTAGGGTTGCTACACCCTCCCCCACTTAAAAAGAATTTGGTCCCCAAATTCAATATATATATAATTATACACGCGGAGAGTGTAGGACATATACCTCTTAGAATAACTCGGGAAATCGTTTCTTCATAGATTCCTCGGTCTCCCATGTCGCTTCGCGTTCAGGATTCTTATTCCATTGCACCTTGAGCATGGGAATAACCTTATTCCTTAGAGCTCGTATTTCTCGATCTAATATCTTCAAGGCCTTTGTTCATATGTGAGATCTTTCTGGATCATCAGATCTCCATGCTCAATAATATGTGACGGATCGTGCACATACTTCTTCAACATAGATATGTGAAATACATTGTGTACCTCGGACAACTGAGGAGGCAACGCGATGCGATAAGCAACCTCGCCAACTCTTTCGAGTATCTCAAATGGTCCGATGAATCTTGGCGTAAGCTTGCCCTTAACACCAAATCTTCGTATGCCACGTCCAGGCGATATCTTGAGAAATACATGATCTCCGATTTGGAATTCAAGATCTCTCTTCTTGTATCAGCATAAGCTTTTTGTCTCGTCTGAGCAACTTGCAATCTTTCTCTGATTACTTGTATCTTCTCAGTCGTATCCCTTACCATGTCTGGACCTAATAGTTGTTTCTCTCCAACTTCGTTCCAACATATGGGAGATCGGCAACTCCTTCCGTATAAGGCTTCGAAAGGTGCCATTTGGATACTAGCTTGGTAGCTATTATTATATGCAAATTCAACTAAAGGTAAGTGGTCATGCCAGCTTCCTCCAAAGTCACTAATGCATGCTCTCAGCATATCTTCAACAACTTGATTAGTTCGCTCGGTCTGACCATCCGTTTGTGGGTGAAAAGCAGTACTAAAGTTGAGCCTTGTCCCCAACGAATGTTGTAATCCCTTCCAAAAATGAGAAGTAAAACGGGGATCTCTATCAGACACGATTGAGACAGGAATTCCATGTATCCTGACTATTTCTTTGATGTATAGTGCAGCTAGCACATCAATTGACCATCGGCTTTTGATTGGCAAGAAATGTGCCGATTTAGTCAATCGGTCAATGATAACCCAGATTCCATCATGTCCTCCTTTAGATTTAGACAAACCCATGATGAAGTCCATACCAATATCCTCCCATTTCCACTTAGGAATATCTAGAGGATGTAGTTTTCCCGCAGGCTTTTGGTGTTCCGCCTTGACCTGTTGGCATGTGAGACAGCGCGATACATAGTCCGCTATTTCTCTTTTCATATTAGGCCACCAAAAGTTCCTCTTTACATCTTGGTACATTTTAGTTGATCCAGGATGAATAGTGTATCTTGATCTGTGAGCTTCATCTAAGATCTTCTTCTTTAATTCCGGACAATCGGGTATACAAGTTCTATCTTTGAACGATAATCTTCCATCAGAAGTTAGTTGAAAATCAGATTGTCCTTCTAATCTGCCTTTGATTTCTACTAACATAGGATCATCATCCTGAAGTGTTTGTATCTCAGATAACAAATCTGACTGTATGCTTACATGGGATAGTGTGACAAATTTGGATTCCGTGTCCAAGCTTATATCGAGCTCGGAGAATTGTTCAAGTAACCTCCATTCTTGTATCATACAATTGGCTATCTTGCTCTCGGCTTTCGACTAAGGGCATCAGCCACATAATTACCCTTTCCGGGATGGTATTGTATACTGAAGTCGAAGTCCTTGAGATATTCTAGCCAACGTCTTTGTCTCATGTTCAGCTCCTTTTGTGAAAATAGATATTTGAGACTTTTGTGATCGGAGTATACAGTAAACTGTACCCCATAGAGATAGTGTCTCCATATCTTTAGGGCAAATACTACCGCGGCCAATTCCAAGTCATGGACGGGGTAATTCTCCTCATGCTTCTTCAGTTGACGAGAAGAGTATGCTATGACCTTCCATGTTGCATTAGAACACATCCGAGGCCAATGCCAGAAGCATCAGTGTAGACCTCGAATTTCTCTCCTTCAATTGGTAGGGCTAAGACCTGGAGCTGTGGTGAGATGATCCTTGAGAGTTTGGAAACTGCTTTCACATTCCTCACTCCATTCATATCGGATCTCCTTACGAGTTAATCTTGTAAGTGGTACGGCGATCTTAGAGAAATCTTTGATAAATCGCCGATAATAGCCTGCAAGACCTAAGAAACTTCTGATCTCGCTTGCATTAGTGGGTCTCTCCCAGTTTCTCACAGCTTCAACTTTTGACGGATCCACAGATAAACCGTCCTTGGATATGACATGTCCGAGAAAAGCCACTTCTTCAAGCCAGAACTCGCATTTGCTGAGTTTAGCATATAATTGATTTGTCCTCAAGACTTGCAATGCAATCCTCAAATGCTCTTCATGTTCTTCCTTAGTCTTAGAATATATCAATATATCATCGATGAAGACTACTATGAATTGATCCAAGTAAGGCCTGAATATGCTATTCATTAACTGCATAAAGGCAGCAGGGGCATTTGTTAGTCCAAAAGGCATAACAACAAATTCGTAATGGCCATACCTGCTTCTGAATGCGGTCTTGTGAATGTCATCATCCTTGATCCTTAATTGATGATATCCCGACCGGAGATCAATCTTGGAGAAATATTTGGATCCTGAAATCTGATCAAACAATTCATCGATTCTCGGCAGTGGATACTTGTTCTTGATAGTAAGATGATTCAACTGTCGATAGTCAATACACAATCTCATGGATCCATCCTTCTTCTTTACAAATAAGACTGGTGCTCCCCACGGGGAAGTACTTGGTCTAATAAACCCTTTTCGGATTAGTTCCATCAACTGCTCCTTCAACTCCTTGAGTTCAGCAGGGGACATTCTATATGGTGCCTTTGAAACCGGACCAGCACCAGGGACTAAGTCGATGGTAAAGGCCACATCTCTTTGCGGGGGTAATCCCGGCAATTCTTCCGGAAATACGTCTGGAATTCTCGTACTACTTGAACGTCTTCTATCTTGGTTTCCTTAGCTTCTTTATTAGTGACAAAAGCAAGGAAGGATACACATCCTTTCCTGACGAGCTTGCTTGCTCGAAGAGCCGAAATAAGAGGGGATTTGCTTCGACTCTTAGGACTAGTATAAGTCAGTTCCGGAAATTCCTTGAAAACAATCTTGCTATCACGGCAATCAACCGTTGCCTGGTATTTGGATAACCAATCTGCTCCTAGTATAACATCATACTCTTTTAGATCTAAGCAGATAAGATCAATAGGAAAATTCTTTCCTCGAACCAATACCTCACAGTTTTGGTAATGATGTGTGATATCCGTCTCGTTTCCGAGAGGAGTAGACAATATTAACTTCATCCATTCTGGTTCTAGAGGTAATGGGTCAGCAAACTTCTTGGAAATAATGGAATGCGATGCACCCGTATCAAATAAGACATGTGCATATTTGGAACAAATTTTTAATGTACCTTCCACCAATCCGCCTTCTTCTTCTGGTTCGGTCTCTTGGATTGCATGAAGACGCGCGTTCCTTGTCACTGGGCGTTTACCCTCACCGTCTTGGTCATTCATTAATGGACAATCGGGAATCCGATGTTCACGACTCCCACAACGGAGACATGCTCCTAATTTCCTCCAGCATTCTTCTGTTTTGTGACCAGCCTTGTCACAATGCTTGCATACTACGTTTGAAGGTGTAGTGGTGATAGAGAAAGGCTTGGATTTCTTGTACTTCTGATCTTGAGAGGAAGAACCTCCATTATTGGGCCTCTTCTTAAAGTTGGGTTTAAAAGAACCCGAACTTGTGACTTGCTCCTTTTTGTCTTTCCCACGGATCCTATCAGATAGTTCCGTGGCATCTTCAAGCAACTGAGCTCGGCGCACTATTTCAGTATAAACTTGAATATCCATAGGCGCCAGTTGAGTAATGTAGTGGGGCCTAAGCCCATTAAGAAATCTACGGGCTTTCATCTTTTCCGTGCTAATTAAATGCTTAGCATATCTAGACAGTCTAGAGAACTGTGCTTCATAATCAGCCACCGATAAAGATCTTTGCTTTAATGCGGCAAATTCGGCGGCCTTCTTTCCTGGACCCTATCAGAGAAATATTTGGCGTTGAAATATTCAACGAATTCTCCCCATGTAACTTGAGTTAGGTCAATTGTAGCTTCAATCGACTCCCACCAGCATCTAGCATCCTTTTCTAACTGGAAAGTAGCTAATAAGACTTTGTCCTGATCCGTGCATTGCATGACACGGAATATACGTTCAATCTCCCGAACCCAATGCTCGGCATCGTCTGGATCGGTCGATCCCATGAACTTCGGGGGATTCATATTCTTGAATGCTTGGTGTAAGCTTCCAGCTCGTGGAGCACCACCTTGTGCTACCTGTTGTAGCACTTGGGTCATCCCTTGAAGGGTACGCTGCATGTTGCGCCATTGAGCACGTTCGGCAGCCATTATCCTACAATTACAATAGCTATGTTAGTATTATATCACTATGATCTTATAAAGGACTCATTGATCATTTAACCCTTGGTTCTACCCACTCTCACTTGGTTAAAGGTTTTGAAACCTATCCTTGGACTTGGGTTTCCTAGGAATTGAATACCTTAGGCTCTGATACCACAAAGACTGTCACGCCCCGAGCGCGGAAGATACCCGGAGATGCGCGACGTGTCTATATCAATCATGTCAATCAGAGTGGTCGTGTATTCGACACAAAGACAGAGATGCGCAAAATAGCAAGATAACCCAATCCTTTATTTCATAATGGATAGACTATTACAAATCCAATACTCTGTTAAATAAAAAGGAAAAGAATACATAGTTGACTCAAGAAACTATAGAAAAGACTAGACGACACTTGTAGAAGCTCTATCACTTTCACTCTTGACCATTCCCATCCGATTGACTTCCATCGTCGTCGGACTTACCTGAAAAGTAAAAAGGGACAAACGGAATGAGCGAACGCTCAGTAGGAAATTATATCTCAAGTACTAGCAAGTGGTTTAAGTAATTACATTTTCATGATGCAATAAAGCTATGCATGCTCGCATGAAACGACAAGATAGAGAGAATGTAATATCAAAGAAATAAGATGAACTTAGTCATGAACTTCCAACCAGATAACAAGTGTATTCAAGATATTCAAGCAAGACATGTTAACAAGTCATGTCAAGAACTTTGGCTATCATGTATCAAGCAAGTAAATTACCCTTTTCGGGCCACGCATTTCATGTAAAGTCAAGTACGATTCAAGTACAAGATGTGTGTGGAATGTCCAATCAAGCAAGTCAAGTACTCGGTATAATGCCAGATACCTTATCATTTTAACTCCCATGGGCACAAGTACTTTCGGGTGCTCCTCCCAGGACCAGATCGGGCCCTATATGCGCAGGCATTTATCATGTGTTTTGACATCCACTCTTGTTTATATAGCCAATATAGAATTTCAATAATCAAGCTTGTAGATACGTATGACAACTTTGATAGAAAAGAGTCCAAAATATGACAAAGGACATAGAATGGCGATAATAACGGTATAATCACGATGTCGATAAAACTAGGTAGAATATGGTTCCCTTAACTTAGGTACCATGACAAATCAATATGGACATTCTTTATATAGAATTGAGGTCCACATGAACATTAGATCAAGCAAGATACCCTCATTCTTATCATAGAATTGGGGTTTACAAGAATGACACGATATGGCATGATATCATCATCCCATCAAGAATTTCTTATGATATACTCTTTGTATAATCATAAGGGCCGGTATACCATGTTTCTTTAGATTGACATGGCAAGGATCGTGTAATGGGTTTTTAGGGTACAACCAGCTCAGTCGGCCTTGAGGGAATCCAAGGCTACGAGGAGTCTTACGGAGGTCTCTATGACTAACTCGCTAGTCCAAAGGAACGGAATGTCCAATGGAGAGCTTGTATGTCAATGAGAGTTGAGTGTGATCGATAAATCAACATGAAACGTGGGACTATACTCACGGAGTGGAGAATAGTGCCGATATATATATATATGTATAATATAAACCATCGGTATAGCAATCAGAGGAAAAATCAGTTTACAGTAAAATAACGACTTAGGTAAAGTCGTTTCTCAAGTAATTAACGCCTAACAGAAGGGCGTTTACATGTATTGCCAATTTGCAGAATTTCCATTATTTCATTAATTTATCAAAAACACGCCTTTCCTGGGGGCGTTTCTTCAAAGTTGACGACTGCAGAGGCAGGCGTCTCATCATTTACATATTCGACAGGATATAATTATTCTCAGAAATTTATCAAAAACGCGCCCTTGGAAGGGGCGTTACTTTCTAATTCCATTTTACAGAATATGTAAATTTCAGGATTTTAACAGATACACGCCCTAGGAAGGGGCGTTATTTTTCAGATTCACGCCTTGTACTGGGGCGTTAGAATATGGAAAACGACTTTGTCCAAGTCGTGAATTTCAAGGGATTTACGATATTTTAATAAATAATATTTCGAGAGACAGGAGACATGTCATGGCAGTAAAATTTAACAGGAATTCACAGAGTCATGCAAGATATTAAAAATCAATATTTCATATGTATTGTAATTTTTAAACAGGATCAATTATTAATCACATGCGATTCTTATGAAATTAACGCCTGCGTAGAGGGCGTCAAATATTAAATTGACGACCACTAGCATGGTCGTTTCTTTTAAATTAGCGCCCTAATCAAGGGCGTTTCTTTCAAAATTTTGCAGAAAACGTAATAAAACCTTATAAACAGTATGCATGCCATGCTCATATACGTATGTATAGATATCTTGCATTAATTCTTATTTGGGCTACAATAACTTGAGAAAATCCTACCTTAACAATGGATTTGAAGGTGACAGACACGTGAAGACGTTGATAAGGATAAACTGAATCAGCAGTAGGCAGAGAACCTTTGTTCTTTGGTCGATCCCTAGAGTTTTCCTACAGAGGAATATGAAGAGATATTAGAAATTTCTTCATAAGCTTGGCTGAAGATGGAAGTTTAGAAGAACTTACCCTTGTTCTTCACGATGTCTAGGCTTCCTCAACCTGTAAGAAGAAAAGAGAGTGAAGAATCATTAGTTCTTCGTGTAGGCAAAGCAGAGATCAAAGGAATAGTTTGTTCTTCACGTACCTAGCAGCGGACGTTCGATCAAATGGGTTTTAGGGTTGGCCGAACGAAAGTTTTTATAGGATTTTGGGTGTCCTATTAGGGTTAGTGATTGTGTGGAAGCAATACTTCTATGATAGAGTCATTACCACGTTTGAACTCCTTCTAATGCTTATCACTTACCCTGGATAAGTTCTGGGTTCGAACGGTTCACGAACTGAATTAACGCCTTAGGTAAGGGCGTCGATTCTTTAATTAACGACCTTGTTCAGGTCGTTTCTTAAGAAACGTCTTGGATAAGGGCGTTCCTTGTTTTTGAAACACGCCCCATACATGGGCGTTTCTCTTACTTGCCTATTTGGTCGTGAGAGTTGACGACCGCACGTGTGGGCGTCCTTTCTTTAGTCACGCCTTTGATAGAGGCGTTTCTTTTTGAATTAACGCCCTAATAAGAGGCGTTATTTTTAATTTCGTTTTACTTCGTCTAATTAACCCTATTCTTATTATCTGTATTACTTCTGTAATATATATGTTTTAATTCATTTCAATTATTCATTTATTAGGGTTGCTACAGGCACACCATCTCAAATTTCCAGTTACCAACAATATAGCAGAATATGAAGCTCTTCTAGCTGGCCTAGAACTCGCTCATTCTTTTCGTATCACTGAGTTGCGAGTCGTAGGTGATAGTCAACTCATCCTTCGCCAGGTGCTCACTAAATATCGCACTCGCGATCCCAAACTCAAGCCATACCAAGAACTCACTGCTACCTTTGCCAAGCTGTTCACCAAACTGATCTTTGTTCATGTCCCTCGTCATCAGAATATTCTCGCCGATGCCCTCACCTCGTTGGCATCATCCATAAGGTTCCCTCTAGGAAGATGGTTTGAGTCCATTTCCATCTACAAACTTCACGCCCCTGCAATCGATGATGCTTCCTACGTAAATATCAAAGACAGGATAGCAAGGAAGATCCTGCAGAAAGATATCCTTGAGAAGAGGGAAATCATGTTGGCAGAGGCCGAAGAAGAACTGGCTGATGAAGAGAAACCATGGTTCTATGAAATCGTCAAATACTACCAAGATTAGTCTTATCCTGAAGGGGCCACCACAGAGGATAAGAAAGCCATAAGAAGGGTGGCTCAGAAATATGCATTGGTTGGAGGTCTACTCTATAGGAGGAGCCTTACTGGTATTCTGTTAAGATGTCTTGGTGACGATGAGGTTTAGAAATGTGTAGAGGAGACGCACTCGGGTGTGTGCGGTGGCCACGTGAATAGTCAGATGCTCGCCAAGAAGATCATTCGCCAAGGCTTTTATTGGCCCACTATGGAAGAGGATTGTGCTGTCTATGTCCGTAGGTGTGTCAAGTGTCAACTTCACGCTGATAAAATCCATTCACCATCATCCTCACTTCATCCAATATCCACCCCGTGGCCTTTCTCCATGTGGGCATTCGACATCATTGGTCCCCTAGGTGATCCCAATTCCCTCACCAAGCAGAAATCTTTCATCCTTACTGCGACGGAATACTTCACCAAATGGGCCGAAGCCGAAGCTTACGCGGAAATCAAGGCGTCAACAGTCTACAAGTTCATCATGAAGAACATCCTCGCCAGATTCGGTGTCTCAAGCACAATCGTCACCGACAATGGGCCACAGTTCATTTCTCAGGACCTATACGACCTCTGTAAAAGGTACGCAATTGCATTGCATCATTCATCGCCTTATTACCCACAAGGTAACGGCCAAGCGGAGGCCACCAATAAAACATTGCTCAAAATCATCAAAAAAACCTGCGAGTCTAGTAAGTTTTCAGACTGGCCGGAAAAACTTATCGAAGCCCTATGGGCCTATCGCACTTCAATCCGTACCCCCACCGGGCAGACTCCATTTGCCCTTACTTATGGTATGGAAGCGATAGTCCCGTACGAGACTCTGATCCCTTCTCTCAAGGTACAATTAGACGAGGAATTTTCCCTCGACGATCGTCGTAATTCACTCCTCGCCCAGTTGGAACTCTTGGATGAGAAGCGGCTGGCCGCTGCCGAACACGCGCGTGTGTATCAAAATAGACTCGCTCGCTTTTACCAAAAGAAAGTCGTTGAGAGAAAATTCAAAGTCGGTGAGATGGTCGTAAAAAGAATTTTTGTCAAACTTGGAGGGCCGCGTTCTAAGCTCCAACCCAATTGGGAAGGACCATTTGTAATTCAAGCCGTGTACCCTGGCAACGCCTACAAGCTAGTCAACGTCGAAGGGACCGAGTTATCCCACCCTTGGAATGGGCTTTATCTTAAGAAATACTACCCTTAGCATAAAATAAAAAAAATGATGAAAAGATAGAAAACATCAAAAACAAAGAAATATTGAAAACCACTAAAAATATGAAAAATTCAAAATGTCAATGCCTGGTGGTCACCATGTAGTCAAGTCACTGCATCTAACCTTCATGTTAGGATAGGGCCCATTAAGGCTTGGTAGGCACCGGGTCTTGGTTTGCCAGAACCGTGGAGATCCCTGTCCGGCCACGTCGGCCTATGCTCGCTCGAAGGAAGCTAACATGTGCTCACTTATGTATTTTATTCAAAAAAAAAGTCGGTAGCATCACCTACGGTGGGGCCCCACCCAGAAGATCTCCGGAAGCTGTAATCTTTATTATTTTCTCTTCGACCAAATGAGACAGTCGGCGCCCTTAAAACGCTGAGCATGAGAAACCGAAACTCAAACCCCAAAGGCAAGAGTAGGATCCATTTCCTCGAGCATCGATCAGAGCACGAGAAGAGGGCAGTGTCCCTGCAGGCATACGAAAGGGAGCCCACAAACGTCAAACGACTATATCTCCCTCACAAAAAGAAATACAAAATCAAAATCAAGAGAAAAGCCTGGTCGTGACCGTGCCTATTGCGATAAACGGAACCCCTCAAAGTAAAAGTCTGAATCCACAAAAGGGGCCGTGGAATGTAAATGCTCGAGATTTGGTCCGAAGTTGTCCGAAAGGAAAGAGTTAAATGGACCCTTATTGGCTCACCGGGTTAACGGTTTTGCCGATCCTCTCAGAAGGTTTATCCCTCACGCTCTTCCTTCTTCCTTTGAAGATGAAAGCTAGATGGAGTTTCTAAAGGGCGAAACCCGCCAAGGTCTGCAACCTTATTTTAATATACATATATGGTTGCCTACATTGAAAAGCAAAAGCTATCGCTGCGAAGGAGTCTCTGTGTTTCTGGCTGGTCAAGACCCATGTTTACCGCCTTGATGTCTTCTTGTTTAACCTCAGGCTTAGGCCAATGCAAGCGCGTCACCTATGGGTGCGACGGCGTCTGATTCCAGGTCAGCGTCGCGCGGTTGGTCGTTAGGGTTCCAGGGTGTTCCATCATATACCATCTAGAGTTGTGAGGAAACAGACCCGGGTCGGGCAAATCATTTACCTCAAACATCTTTTGGGTGAATCCCTGTGGTCGGAAGCGACTGGGAGCCTAAGCATGGCATGACGGTATTGTCATCAGGGTAAGTCTTAGCCGGCGGGATCATCATTCGAGGGGTCTAGAGGCCCAAATCAACCTAGATGCGCACTTAGGATACCTGGGAGGTTAGTAAGAAACCCCAGTTCTCACAGGTTAGGTGCTATTTGGGTGCTTGCCAGGCATTAGCAACAAAAAAATTGAAATGATAAAAACAACAAAAAATGGAAAAGAGAAAATGTACATATTTACAAACAAAAAAAATCTTTTTTATGATAAAACAAAAAAATGCCAAATATAAAAAAAGAAAACAAATCAATTTCGCATGATTGCATTTGCGTGCAGCATCTCACTTTTAATACCGCTTGCATTCGTGTGCTTGCCTGTCGCATTTATCATCACCACATCTTTCCCTTGCCTTCGTTAATAAAGGCTTGGCCCCTTGACCAGTTATCAAGGACAGTCACAGTGACCATTTGCTTATTGAGCAAGGGGCCAAGTCAGAACAGAAATTCTGATTTGTTTGTTTCAGTGATGTGTGCAGGGATTCGAGGCGACAAAAGTAAAGGTGAAAACCAAACAGACCAAACCTTGTATTTTATTCCTTTCCAAAATAAAAAATTACATCAAGTTCTGCCCTCTCTCTCTGCATCACTCGTCCCACTACTCTCCGGGCAAAACGCTCTCAAGGGTGCTACCCAACTACGAAAAGCGGTACTCCTACCGCTCTGTATTCCCCTTCTTATTCCCACACCCCGGCGTTGATCCACGGAAGCAGCAGAGAAGCTACCAACATGAAAGCCACGCTCTCGTGCTCTTCGATAGCGCTCCTCACCATCTCTCAGCCACTGTTCAACAAGACCAAGGCTGGTTCGGAGTTCGAACAACTGGGCCTCCATGGCCCTTCGTTCCTCCCTTTCAGTCAATCTGTTGGCTCTTTCTCTCTCTGCGTCTCTTTCTCTCTCTGCCCGTTCTCTCTCACGGTCTTCCCTATCCAACTGGAGAGTGATCCTCAATTCCATAGCATCCCTGGAAGAGTCGTCATCTAGACGACGCTGCAGTTCCCCCTCCAGCTCTGCTATCCTAGCCGCCCTCTGCGCAGCTTGGGCAAGCACGTCTTTCGTCTCCTTTTCCTACCAGATGTACCATCTCAGATACACGATAAGGCGTAAACAAAGAGAACTCAACACTGAAACTTTTACCTGTATACAGAGCATCCCTTCTGCCTCCGCAGCACGCTGCGTGGCGTGAGCAAGTTGCTCATGAAGCAAGTCAAGTTCTGAGGTGGGAATCCACAAGCTGGAAGAGGCACCACCTACTCCCATCGCTGGGGAAGCCGCGCCAATCTGGGCATGCTACGACCGCGTGAATTAGCAGCCAACATCTGGAATCTGTGGTTTTAATTAGGAACGCGCACTGTACACCTACCGAAGCACTCAAGGCTTCACGAGCATCGCCCAATTGTTGCTCCATCTCTGTCAAGCGAGTTCGTAAAGTCGCTAACATCGTATCACGGATATCCTGCAGCCATACGAGTCAGCATTTCCACCAGAAAACCAAAAAAGGGAGAAAGAAGAAAAGAGAAAGAGGGGAGACCTACCTCCGCAAGTCCCCAGGGTTGGAACCGCTCTGCGTACCTTATCTTGTATAGACGCAAGTAATCCTCGCTATCCCGTGCCTGCGATTCCACGATTATGCCACCCTGTTGCCAGTCTTCGTACTGTTCGGGGAATCGCACACGCCAGTCAATGCAGGTCGCCGGTCCTCGCGTCTCTCTCTCAACGCGAGGTGGCGCAGCTGAATCCACCCATTCTTGAGCCAGTCCCAAAGTCCTCATAACCAATCGTAGCCGAAGCGGCTCGATTTCATTCAGGCAGTGCATCCACAATTCCCGTCCGAACCGGGCACGACTTGTTAGAACCCAAGGTTGGTCGGCATCGACCATGTCTGAGTAGGGTCTCCAATTTACCTAGGTTAGGTTGTGCATACTTGTTTAGTCAGTCAAGACCAAAGATAAAAACAAAATAATTAAAAAAAAAATCCCACCATCGTTGCAGGGAACTCCTGTAGCTTCCGCCTTAGCACCACCAGTTGGTAGGTTAGGGGTGCTGCACTCATGATGGGTTGCCACCGTTTGGCTAGTGGCACCATCGCGGGTCGCCAATGCCGCACTCTCCCCATGGGGAGGTAATAATAGCTCCACAACTGCTTTCCCACATGTCGTCAATATCTTACAAAAACAAAAACAAAAAAAATATATAAAACAAACAAAACCAAAAATACCTGGATGAATGGTGTGAAACCACTCACAGTCATCTCGCGATCCACTTCTTGGAACAGTCCTGCAAACAAGTGTGCCAGCATGGCAGCTCCCCAGGCATAGTACCCTACTCTTTCAAGGTCTGATAACAGCTCCAGGAAGCAACAGTGGATACCGTCTCCTTTCGAGCTTAGTATCAACCTCCCCAGCAGGAAGAGGAGAAATCTCCTCAAATCTATGTTGCATCTTTCCCAGTTGCCAAAATCTGTGCAGTACACGGCACGGCATCCTATTTCCATTCTTTCCATGAACTCTTCTGAGGATTCGTCGTCCCGCCGACGAGTGTCGGTGAGCCCTAATGCATCCATGAGGGACGCCCTAGCTACCGACCTATTTTTTCGACCATCTCGGTCCAAACCCAGTAGCTTCCGAGCACCTTCTCGGTAATCCGCATAAGTGACCCCGGTCACTGCCTCTCCCTCCACCTTTAGGCTTGTGATCCGGACCACATCCTCCAAGCTGGGCACCATGTGCCCCCAGGGCATCAGGAATGCCCGACTCACTGGGTCCCATCTCTCACACAAGGCTTGGATCAGGACCAGGTCGAGCTCGAGAGGCTCGATCCGAAGAAAGGTGCCAAATCCCATCACGTCTAGCCTCGCCTTCTGAAAATCTGGGAGACCCCTGTATGCGGCCACTGCTAACTCCCATGAAATGTGTGATTTCATCACACTCTACGCATGCAAGAAATGGAGAAGGGTGTTGTCAAGAGGAAGGAAGAAAGGATGAGAAAAGGGCAGGAAAGCTCAGCTTACGAGTTGTGATTGGGCCCTTTCGCTGAAGTGCCCTTCGAGGTCCGAAAGCCTCCTGGAACTACTACCACTGGACCTGCTTCTCTTCGAGGAGTGGAAAGATTCGCCCTCCATCCAACTCTCGGAATTTTGAACTCCTCCTCTCCCGTGAGAACTTGTGCTCCTCGAGTTAGCTCTCGATATACCTGGGAGGATAAAAGGGACAAGAATTTATAGAAATGGAAGGAGTGCAGGCCAAGATTGCCTCCATCACCTTTAATGATAGCCCTCACGATGAGGCACCTACCATGCGGTCCCGTGAGTCACTTCACCGCTCGCACAGGGTGATTGATTGGACGAAGAATATGACGACTAGCCCCCTATGTTGTCTAGGGATACCCTATCATGTTTTGGAGGACGTCCGTAAAATTTGACACAACATCCGGGAAAAGGGACTAGGGCCGTCATTATTGACTTCGACGGCAGATTCCCATGGAAAATGGTCACAATAAGACGCGATTCTCCGCTTGGGGTGGAGTCTCGGTAGACCCATCACATGGGAACAGTGCAAAGGAGAAGAAGTGTAGGGAAGAGGGAACGCACAAGAGAACAAACAAGCAGCATAAAATCAAATCGCTCCATTCATAATTCTACATAGCTGTCATAAACACTACAATCATAGAGAGGAGGCGGGTCCACTAGCTCGCCAACTCTTGCCATTATCTTCATGCTCGTCCCTCTAGGCGTCCCTCTCCTCTCCCCTGAGGTGAGGGTCCCTCAGAAGCCTCCTGGATCCCCATGCAGTAGCACCCGCCTCACCTCGTGGCGCCGGCTCCACAGCAATGACTCGCTGCTCCTCCCCTGGCGTGGCGAAGAAGCCACTAGCGGCAAAGTGACCAGACTGGCGCAGTAGCTCCCCGAACTCTCGCGCTCTCTCGTAGCGCGTCTCCATCCCTCCTAGCCTCTGCACGACGGCCTGAAGGCCCAGCTGGAGCTCCCTCACTTGGGCCTCCAAGGCCCTCCTCTCGATCTGATCCCGCTGTCGCTCGGCCCTTCTCTCGGATCTCTCTCTCTCTGCCTCTCGCCTCGTCATCTGCAAAGAACCCTTAACTCCAGGATGTCTGGAGAAGGTCTCTCCTCACCGCAATGTCGCAGCTCTGCTACCGTCGCCACCCAGGCATCACGCTCCTCTTCCGCGCAGGCAGCCCGAGCCACCGCACCGGCAAGTTGCTCCCGGAGGGAGGCAATCTCAAGAAAAGGGGCCGAGGAACTGGAAGATGCGCCGCCAGCCACTCCCACCATCGATGTCTGCTGGGCACGCTGGAACGAACAAACAACAGCAGTAAGCTAAGCTCCACATTTAAAAACAGAAAATGCAGCACTTAGCTTACCAGGAGCGACAGTTCCTATTGAGTGGCGGCCAGCTGCCGCCTGACCTCGGCTAATTGGGCACGAGACCCGTCGACGTCGCGCGTATCCCCGGCTCAGGGAAGACCCACGTAACTCTCTCTATGTTGCCGCAGGAAGTCGGCACTATCCTGCACTAGTACGCCCCCTTGCTGTCCAGGGAGACGTATGCGCCAGTCTTCAAGCTTCACCTTGCCGCGACTCTTCTTCCTGACGCGGCTCGGCTCGTCTGCACTCGCCCACTCATCGGCCAGGCCCAGGGTCCTCGCCATGTCCTGCACCAAGAAAGAAGGGCCTCGCATCATAACAAAGAACGCGTCCCCTATCTAGGACGCGTCCATCATTTGAGTGCAACACTCGCCGAACCCTTTCCCCCCTCGCACGCCTCGCTTCAAAACTCAAAATAGATCAAAGAAGGGGAAACCGAAGCACTCACCGAGTCGTCTTCACTTCCTTCCGCGCCATTGGGCCCCTCGGGTCCCTCGGGGGCCCGAAGCGGCCCTTCCTCCTCCATGGACGCCGTTCCGTGCTCTGGTGCGTCCCTCCTCAGGCGAGGGGTCCCGCGTCCCTCTCCACCTTCGCCGTGGTCCAGACCGCCGAACTCCATCGATCGAGGGGAAGAAGACAAAGACGGGCGAGCGAGTTTCGGCGGAAGGCGGGCTCGTTTGCGAGTAAGGCACGGGAGAAGAAAGGCCACCCGGCGCTTTAAATTTGAATTCGAGGATTAAGACGCGTCCTCGCGTCTGGACGCGCCCAAAAAAGGGAGAAAGGAAACAGAATCCCCGTGCAAAGCGCAGTTCCCCGCTGTTCAGGGCAAAGTCTCGTAAGGCATGCCTCGAAACAACTCGGTGCAGCAGAAAAGTGAGAGAGGAAAGGTACACACAACACAAGAAAGCCATTTTCATTTCATATAATAGTCGAAAGTACATCATGCAGTAAGGAGGATGGAGTGTACAAGTAACTCTCTAACTCTCGCCATCACCCTCCTGGTCATCTCTCTCCTCCCTCCTCTGATGAGGATTCCTAGGGGGCCTCTGCGACCTCTGTGAACCCTGAGAAGCCGTGCTCGCCTCCCCAGGTGGCACCATGCCAGCCTCCAAGGTGCGGCGACGATCCTCGGCCGAAGAAACTAGAAAGCTGCCCATGGAAAAGGAACCAGACTGACGAAGTCGCGCCCCGCGCTCCTTCGCCCTCTGATACTGCTCCTCACTCTCCCGAAGTCTCCCCTCCGCCGTGCCAAGACTCAGTCGGAGCTCCGACACCAGGGCCACCAGAGCCCTCCTCTCGTCCCAATCTCGATGTCGCTCTGCCCTCCTGTACTCCCTCTCTTTCTCTATGATCTCCCTATCCCTCTCCCTCTCTCTCTAGGATCTCCCTCTCCCTCTCCTCTCTCTCTCATCGCCTCTCTCCTCGATAGCTCGAGGGCGATCCGCAGATCCAACACGTTACGAGGGAGCTCCTTAGCCTCCCGTCGCCGCTCCTCCTCCAGCTCCACAATCCGGGCGTCACGCTCCGCCACCTGAGCATCACGCTCCTGCTCGGCACGAACAGCATGGGTCAGGGCCTCCCGAATCTCGGCCACCTGTCCAAACACGCATGCACCGTAAGAGAGCAGTGATAAAAGGAAAGCAGCTAGAAGAGGGTCAGGGCCAAGCAAGCACTCACTCGAGCCTCGCGGTCACGCTCGGCCTCCTCAGCCCGAGCCACCGCATACGCCAGCTGCTCCTGAAGGGCAGAGATCTCCGGGGGAGGGCCCCACGAACTGGAACCCGCTCCACCAGCCATCCCGTCTACTGCCACCTGGTGGGCTCGCTGAAACACGGGGCAAACGACAGTCAGAGGCTAAGCATCAGAATCCAGGTCACAAAAAATGCATTGCATAGACTCACCAGGATCTCCAACTCCTGTCGGA
Source organism: Amorphophallus konjac (assembly GCA_022559845.1). Taxonomy (NCBI): domain Eukaryota; kingdom Viridiplantae; phylum Streptophyta; class Magnoliopsida; order Alismatales; family Araceae; genus Amorphophallus; species Amorphophallus konjac. The sequence continues at coordinate 175,202,555 of CM040127.1, read as the reverse complement.
TGGCCACCAACTGCCGCCTGGTGTCCGCCAACTGGGCCCGCAGGTCGGCGATCATGTCGTCACGAGCATCCTGCATGGCATATAAGTTAGTATCACATGCATATACACATAGAAGAATGAAGTATTTTCATTTCACACTTACCCCTGCCATACCACCGAGGGAGGGGCGGTCCCCGTACGTAGCTCGATACCGTCTCATGTAATCAGTGATGTCCTGTACATGGGACACCACTGGGACCCCGCCCTGCTGCCAGTCCTGGTACTGTGCTGGGAAGCGCGTGCGCCAGTCCACGATCTTCACCTTCCCCTTCGTCTTCCGCCCAATGCGGACCGGCTCATCTACATCGACCCACTCTTGGGCCAGCCCCAACGTCCTCATAACCAGCCTCAGCCGAAGCGGCTCGATCACGTTCAGGCAATGGACCCACACGTCCCGCCCAAAACGAGGAAGACCCGCTACAACTCAGGGCTGGCCAGTGTCGGCCATACCCAGGTAGGGCCTCCACACCACCTACATCACCATACATACATCATACTAGTTGCCATTAGGTCACATGCATAAAAAATACAAAGAAATCATACGCATCATACCATAGCCTCGGGGTACTCGCTCAACTCCCGACGAAGTGACGCCAGCTGGTAGCTGTGTGGTGCCGCTACCACGACCGGCCTCCACTGTCGCGCTAGAGGAATGGCTCTCCTGTTCCCCTACCTGGCCCTCCCCATCGGGAAGTAGTAATAACTCCACACCTGCATCCATCATACATCATTAAGCACGAGTAATTGCATATTTAACTACGGTAAAATGCATAAATAAATTGTGTACCTGGAGAAAAGGTGCGAAGACGCTGACTGTCGTCTCCCTCTCTGAAGTCTGGGATAGATCAGCAATCAAATGGGCAAGCAGAGCCGCTCCCCACGCGTAGTGCCCCACTCTGTCAAGGTCCGCCAGGATCCTGAGGAAGCGGCAGTGGATGCCGTCACCCTTCGTCCCCAGCAGAAGGCGGCCCAAGAAGAAGAAAAGAAACCTCCGGAGGTCTAGATCCACCAACTCCCGCTCGCTCGGGTCCTGGGTGAAAGCTGCACGGGCATCTCCCTCCAGTTGTGCCAGAAACTCCGCTCCAGTCTCGCTAACCCGCTGGCGCGGGTCGACGAATCCGAGCGCCTCCATAATCTCCACTCGGCCGACTACCCTGCTGTCTCTGTCGGTCACGCTCGTCTCTAACCACAGCAGGTCTAGGGCACTCTCTCGATAGTCGGGGTAGGCGACCCCGCTGACCGCCTCTCCGTCAACTCGTAGCCCGGTGATCCGAGCTACGTCTTCAAGCGTCGGCACCATGTGCCCCCAGGGCATCAGAAACGCCCGACTCGGCGCATGCCACCGCTCCCTCAATGCCTGGATAAGAGGAAGGTCGAGCAGGAAGGGCTCGATCCTGAGGAAGGCACCAAAGCCCATGGCGTCCACACGCGCCCTCTGGAAGTCTGGCAGCCCACGGTATGCTGCCACCACTAGAGACCAGCTAATCCGGCCCTTCATCACACCCTGCACACCACAAAACCAACAGGGCAACACATCAGAATCATGGATAATAATAAACAATAACACTATACATAATATTTATTATATATATATTTTTAGAGGCGTCCAAGCTTCTGGACGCCCCCTTCCTATTTTTATTTCTTTCTTTTTAATCAAAAATCAAAACAAAAATAAATAAATAATATATATTATCGTGGAGGCGTCCACCGCCCTGGACGCCTCCTTACCTTATTTTATTTTATTTTATTTACGTAATAACCCAAAAAAAAGAACAAATAATAAAAATAAAAATAAAAATTTTTGGAGGCGTCCAGGACCCTGGACGCCTCCTTCCCTCACTCCCCGGCCTTCTCCACACAGCCTCTCGTCCGCCCGTTTAGCCCAGTAAACCAATAGAATGGAAGTCTAAGGGGCTTACCGGATCGTGCTCGTCCTCTCCCCCGTCACCAGCGCCCGCGGGGCCCTCCACGGCCAAAAGAGGAGCCTCCTCCTCCACGGCAATCTCCTCCACCACGGAAGCCTCCTCGGCGTCATCTCTGAGCCTCCTCGGACGACGAGCATGTCGTTTCTGCTTCTCCCCACCCTAGCTCGGGCCTCCTTGCTCCATTGGAATTGGGAATGGGTCGTTTAGAGTGAACGAGTCGTCAGAATGAATAGTAGAAGTGAAAGGGGGGTGAGGCCCCCCTTATATAAGAAAATCCCTTTTTTTGGGGCGTCCAGGCTCCTGGACGCCCCCACTTTTTTCTTTCTTTTTCAAAAATTCAAAAACTTAGCGGCGTCCAGGCGCTTGAACGCCCCCAAATAAAAATCCAAAAAAAATAATAAAAAAGAAATTATAGGGGCGTCCAGACCCCTGGACGCTCCCAAAATAAAAAATAAATAAAAATAATAAAAAAATTGGAGGCGTCCAGGACCCTGGACGCCCCCATTAAAAATAATGTTTTTTAATATATATATTTACATATGATCATATTATGAATAAATAGGTACATAAAAAGAAAGAAAACACAAAAATAGAAAAACGGAAAAATAAAAATCATAACAAAGGGGACGTGGTCCAAAACATCAAAATGCCAGATTTTATTCCATCAGAAAGCAGAACGAGCTACATCAGGGGCTTAGGCGCCTTAGGCCTTAACTTCCCCAGTTCGGTTACATAAGCTCTCCACAGCTCGCATTCTTCCCCCACATGCGCTAAGGCCTTTCCCGCAACACTTGTCTTCCAGGGTGCTTTGACGACCTTCGCTTCCTTCGCATCCGCTTCAGTGCCCAACTCTCTCTTCTTCAAAGGAACAATGCCAGTCGGTGGTGGGAACGAATGACGTGGAATGCCGATCTGGAGGCAGCACCGATGCACGTTGTAAAGGACAAACTCGGTCGCACCAATCAGTTGGAGATCAACTTCACAAGAAGACCTCATGAGGAGCTCAAGCAGGAGTAAACATGCCGGTGCACAAGAGAAGAAGCTTTGTGTCACGGTTCGAAAGTGAGACCGCCAGTCTTCACGTCTCTTTAGCCACGGAATACGGTTCGCCACGGTGCCACCGAAGCCTAACACATCGGCTATGTGATAAAGGGGGCTTTGTTGGAAGAGCTTCGAAGCGGTTGGCATTCCCTCACGGTGATCAAACTTGAAATGCAAATCCAGCCAGCAATTCAAGACAAGTGCGCAACCAAAAGGAGGCTTACCCATGCTCGAGACAGTAAGGCCACTATACAGGTAGGCAAGGACAGCGGGTCCCACCCTCTTTCCACGCCAGATCCCGTAGATAGCACTCAGTTGGTCTTCCTCCACCATGTTGTCGGTATAAGGAAACAAGAGAGCACCCGTCAGACAAATGGTAAACCCTTTCATGATTCCCTCCAAATAGTCATCATCTGGTAACCCTCTCAGGGCCTCCATGACCCATTCCGCGAGCTTTTGCAAATCAATTCCCTTTTGAGTACGAACCTTTCGGGCTCATGAAGCTTCCAAGGACGCTTTCGGAAGTCCCCCGTGTCAGCATCCGCATAGCCTTCACCTTCCCGTCACTCTTGAATTTCTTCAATCCGAGCAGAAGTTCCACCTCCTCGAGGAGGATGGTCGCCTCGAAGGTCGGGAAGATAAAAGTATGGGTCTGGGGATGCCAGATCTCCACTAGTGCGCCCATAGCCGCCCAGTCCATACGAATCTTCTCGTAGTGTTTGGCGTGAATAAGGACCCCCTGCAGATGTCACTTCGAGAGTATGGCCCTCATGCCGATGGATATGTTGGAAGTTAACTTTGAAAGCCATGGCAATTTGGAAAACTTCCTCGGGCCCGGGAAGATTGGATATGGCTGGAAGAGAAAAGAAAGAAGAAGAAAGGAAGGAAGTAAGAAGAAGGTTCACGTGGAGAAATTTGAAATGAATCAGCTTACCATATGCGACATGATCGTCCCACTCAGATGACCCTCGAGGTCGGAGAGTCGCCTGATCTCGCTGCTAGGCCTGCTCCTCTTCATAACACGGGAAGACTCTCCTTCCATTCTGAGATCTCTAGATTCTCCTCTCCTTCCTCTCCTGAGCTTCCAAAATTCACCTTGGTGCATTTGAATGAACTAGCCTAAGGGGAATTCTTATAGGAAGGGAAGATCGCTACAGGACAGAACATGTCACATCAGCAGTCAATGTCAGGATTTTGGCTAGATCTCCTTTCCATTGTAGTGCGATTCTGTTACGATTCTGTTACTTTCTGATGTTATTAATCCATGCTGGCCTGTGCAAGTTTTACTAACGGACGTCTTTGTCCTATCTCCTGTCCCACCTTTCAATGGTTGGTCCCACCATGTCATGCATCGTAGTATATGATACCTACGCTACTAGAACATGTCAAGGACCTCGCGGCCCGAACGAATCTGGGATTTGAGTTCCCCTTCAACAAAAAAATAGTGATGATCCCGGAAGAATTTGGGTTGTACGGATAGGCCGTTAACTTGTGATAGCATGGGGACGAGGGTTCCATTCAGTGAGTTGGTGCGCGGATAAACGGGCCCCGGCCCAGTGTCGGCTCACCGGATCGGTATCCTGACCCATTCTTAACAAGTTGACAATATTATCCTTGGATATTTTTTATTTTAGTTTATTTTAAATTTTTCTTTAAGCCCATCATGCATTCATATAGGACTTTGATTTATTGCGGAAGATCATTCAAGTGATTCGATTGCGAAAGCCGCTGTGCTTCAATTCTTACAAATATGAGATATTCCACTCCGAATGAAATACTGAGTTTCCTTGAAACGGCCCTACGGTGCTCTTCCAAAGGAGACCCTTGTTTGGACAGACTCTCAGATATTTCTTTACTTTTTACCTTGTTTGACCCACCTTGGCCGCAACACTTCCACATTGGCTGGTAATAGCTCACCAAAGGTGAAACCTGCGGGTTTATGACCCAGGTACTTCCACACCGAGAAGTTGGTCTCCTTTATTTTTTCGTGCCTGAGCACACATCTCACCCTCCCTTATTTGATCTCCGTCCAAGCAATCGTCAATATTTGAAAGACCTTCTTCAAGGTCGCCTCATTGAAACTCCAGGAAAGATTCCAAACAGTAACGTCAAAAGCGTGTCTCATCACACCTTGGCATCAACTTATCAGTCCGCTCCACTTCATTCCACTTCGATACCATTCCACTACGTGTCGCTCCCTTGCAAAGTAGACGCCAAGGCGGGGCAGCTGTAGACATGCCATTCCTGACGTCTCCTGAGAAAGTCTGATGAGGGCATCTCCCGACACCCCTCTAGCTTTGATCGCCTGCACACTCTTGATATGGATTGATCATGGTCTACACTTGTTATCTTCATTTCCCAAGTTTCATTTTATGTATTTTCTTTTTATTGAGTCCTATCTTATGTATTTTCCTTTATTGAGTCATATGGTTTTAGTCCATTTCCCTTGTTATGTTTAATTGGGCCTTATTACTTTAGTTATGGGCCCATAGGATTGAGTCTAGGATATGCTCGGTCTTTTATCTTATTGTCAAGGGTATTTTGGTCATGTAAAGAATGGTTGCCTATATATAGGCCCCATCTCTCCTCTTGTATTCAACTTTTGATGAATATTGAAGAAAACCCTTTCAAACTCTCTCAAACTCTCTATCTCTCTCATTCTCTCTCCTCCTCTCTCTAAATTTCGAAATTCACTCTCTCTCCTCCCCCTCTCAACCACTTCCAACCCCCACCTACCTCCATTAACTCCCCACAACTTCCCACAACCCCTCTTTAATCCTCACCTAGTCCCAAGGAAGTTCCACCACTCAAAACCCCACCCTCCAACCACCACCTACCCCTTTCACTTCCCTAAGCATATCTCCACCTTCCCAAGGCTGAATTAACTCATTCCAAAGCCCAAATTCGAATCTCCCCTTCCCTCCTTGCTCCCTAGGTCGCACCCCTCCTCTCCTCTCAAGCCAAGTTCGCCCCCTCCTCTCTTCTCCACTCCAGCTTTGTGTGCAGGCCGACCTGCAGATTAGCACTCTGTTGCAGCGACGTCCACGACTGCATCCTGGTTCTGCTGGTGGCGTGGCCTAACTTTCTGGAAAGGCCTCTTTGTGCTCCTCGCAGGCGAGGTGGAATCACTCCTTTCCGAGTTCGTGGCCGTCCGTGAAGGCTGTTCTTCCCCGACTGCGCAGAACCTCTCAGACCAGGAGCCAGAGCGGCAGAGAAGACTCTCCCACAACTAACCTTGAAGGAACCAGTCTTCGAGGTCTTCTACAAAGTTCTTCCTCCCCCTGTCAGCGTCCAGGAACAGAAGGTGGAACCCCGTTCGGCATCCGACAACCAGAGATACCAATTTTCTACCACACCCACGCCGGTCTGCCTTCTCACAGTCTGAACCGACCACCGTCCACTTCTCTGGACACCCAGCTCATCTCCAACATCAGAAGACTTCCCCGTTTGTTTTGCTGCAAAGTAGACTCGTCCACGATTCCAACAAGTCTAGCGGTGCCAAATTTGGAGCTCAGGAACGATCGTGGCAGCTTCTGCAACCTGCTGTTTCAGACTGAGCTCGGCTAGAGACCAGAGCTGCATCCATCTTCCAGTCGCTGGAGCAGTCAGCCCCCAGATCAGAACGTCGTCCAAAAATTCAAGCCGCACCCCTCTCCAGTTAGCAAGCTTTTGGCGCAAGTTTCATCAGATTCCAAGCTCAGTGGAATTATTGGCAGCATCGACATCGGCCCTCTGTCCAGAATTACAGAAGCTAGGCAGAATCGGCAAAGCTCGGAAAGTCGACTCTATCTCGCTCGTTCCCCTCCCCGCTTGGCCGGCTGAAGGCCCCTCCCTGCGTGGAGGTAATTTTTGGTTGTAATACATTAACCCCCACCCCAAGATCCCCCCCTTGCAAGGGGCGTAGTGCTGTACCTCTTCACATTTTCAGGTCAAGCTCCATCGCCGCGGCGATCGGGTGTATACCCTCGCCTCCCGGCGCGCCCTCGTCTCCGAACGGGATCGGTGTCTTCACACCGATCAGGTGAGCTTCTGATCACACCCTTGTAACTTCATTTCTGCAAATGTAGTATTGCCTTGAATGCCCGTCGGACGGTAAGAGAGTGCTCGGAATTCATTTTAAGCAATATCGTGCCCACCGCGGCCCGTGAGTGAGTGCCACCCCACACCCCGCCTTGCGGGCCGGCCACCCACAAAGTTGGGACTCCCAGGCCCATTGGAGGTCAGCCTTAGCATTGTAAGTCCATTAGGACAATTGGGTCCCGCCTCGGACCCTCACCATCATCTCCCGGACCCACCGGGTGAACGTGTGAACCGAGTGAGCAGAAATCGTCGTTGTGAGAATCATTGAGCGCTTGTATGCTTGCGGGTCTAAGTCCTAGAGTCACCTTATCATATTTAGGGGTCTTTGGGCTGTGCCACATCAAGTGGTATCAGAGCGGTCATAGGCTTGTCCTTACAAGTCTAGTCTTGGGTCACACTAATTCTTTCATAGGTGCATCCGCACACCCTTGCATAGCCCACCCAACCTTGCATGACCACTCATAGTGGTACTCGCTTTCAACCCAATACTACATCTTCCAATCCCACAATGAATCCAAAACCCCAAGGGATGTCTACCACTAACACTCATGACTTCAACTACTTCATGAAAGCCTTGACCTATGCCAATGAGCGGCTTGATAACATATCGGGCCGACTCAACCAACTTGGAAAAAATAGGCCCGCCCTAAGGACGGACGATAGGATGGCCCCTTTCCCACTTCCCACCTTTGATGGGACCTCTCCTAGCAAATATTTAGATTGGGAAGCTACAATGGACCAATACTTCAATTGGTATCATATTTCCGAGGATGAAAAGGCATGGGTTGCCAAAATACAACTAACCAAAAGGGCTCAAACTCATTGGTGTAAAATTGAGGGCTTAAGGATAATTAGACGGGAAGCTCCCCTCACCACATGGGAGGACATGAAGGATCAACTAAGGGCTAGGTATGTGTCCCCTTCCCACTCGGATCACCAAAACCCAAGGAGCACTCCCACTCCTCCCACCCCACCCGTCCAAACCCTTATCACTAAAACCCAAGTACCTAAGACCTCCACCTCCCCACCTAACCCCATGAGGTCCCCCACATCCCAACCAAAACCCCCTTCCCTAACCTACACTAGTCAAGCCCCTTTAGCCCCCACTTCCACCCCAAGTGATCCCAAGGGTAAGAGACCCCTAACCAACCCAATTCCCTCCATGGTGACCACCACTCATCCAACCCTCACCATTAAAAACCATGTGGACACCATGTCCACCCCTCCACCAAGGCCCATAATGGCCACCACCCCAAAACCCAAAACCCCTCTCCCAACCCACCTCCCGCTTCCTACACCAATCTTACCCCAAATTAGGCCTCCACTACTTCCACTCCCAAGTCCAACCCATGTCCGACCTTGCTCACCTCCTCGAGTGCGCCATGCCTCGACTAACACCAACCCACCCACCATAGACCTTCCTACCCCATTGTCCTTAGGAGTTGCAACCCACACACCTACCCAAGTGGAGAGGGATACCAATTCGGATCCACCTCCCAAAATCAAGGAAATCCAAGGGTCATACAACTCACCCACCCCTCCTAACCTAGTTCCTCAAGAGCTATACACCCTTCCCCATGACACCATCACCATAGATAAGTCCATATTCCTATGGCTCAAGCGAGGCCTCACCATTCCTAGTTTACAACCAAGCCACCTACTCATGGGACATCAATCCCAACTCATTCCCACTCAGCCTCATGTCACTTATCAAACCTCCTATTGTGTAGAAGATTTGGGAGACTTAGTGGCCAACCTACATTGGCAAGTCCACTTGACCGATATGCTAGCCATGAGGTCATCAGAGTCTAGCACCATTAGCCTAGCTTACCCCACCATTGGCTCCATCACTTCCATCTACACCAATGGCCAATTTACAAGTGAGATCATACTCCTTCTTCCCATGGAGGAGGAACCCATCCTAGTCTACTCCCCAACCATTGAGATCCCAAGTACTTTGATTGGCCAACCCATTAGCAACCTTGGCCCAATTATCTTAGAGAGAGATGATTCGCCATTTGAGGACCTTGAGAACATGGAGTACCCCTACCTAGGTGACCCTTACCATAATCCCTTTGACCCTTCTCTATGGGAGCCTAAATCTCCATGTGACCCACTTTCCCTATTCACCACCCACCTCACCTTACCCACATCGCCCATGTCGACCCAAACTCCTCCCTTCCTAGAATCGGGTTACAACATGAGAGCCTTGACCTTAGGCAACAAACACGTTGGGATTGATGAAGTGCCCCACCCCATAACCACGTTCGTAGATCCCTTCGACCCATTCACGTGGACGTTCAAAAGTCATCCCACATCTATGCACATGGAAGTCACCTTTGGGATAAACATGCATGTGTCCAGGCCTACCACACCATTTGACATGATTCATAAGTTGGGTACATTCATCCACATCACCCACATGTCAAGTAGGCAGCATAAGTGGACCATATTTGGATGTATTGGCCCACCTTCATTCATCATGAGTCTTAAGCATGATAGGAGCATACATGGATGTCCGGGTCCCCCGACATTTATCACACCCATGCATAAAAGGTTCATCTATGGATGTCCCGGCCCTCCTAAGACTACCACAGTCTTCATAGCATCAAAGTGTGATCGGTCTACATTTGGCTGCCCAGGTCCACCTTGGCATACGCATTCTCGCAAGCATATAGGAAGGATCAATGAGACTTACAAAAGGCGGGCAGATGCTCATCGGCGCCACTACGAGTTCCAAGTGGGAGACTCGGTGATGGTGAGGACGGAGCAGCTCCTTCCGGGACCTGCCTCCAAGTTGAGGGCACGGGGTTCGGGACCCTTTCGAGTTCTACGATGACTTGGCAGCAATGCTTATGAGCTTGACCTACCAGAAAGCTATGGGGTGCACCCTACCTTCAGTGTGGCGGACCTGGTACCCCACAAAGGCCCCGCGGTGGAACCCAGTGAGGAGCTTGAGCCTTTACCCCCCCTTATGAGAGACACTCCCGGAGGGACTCCACTTTCTAGCTTGAGAGACCGACGAGAGCAGGTAGAGGCAATACTGGATGAGCAGAGTATCATTACGAGGCACATGGTGTATCAGCGCTATCTGGTTAGGTGGAAGAGCCGTCCCCCGATCGAGGATACATGGGTGAGTCGGGAGGATTTGATATGCTTGGATCCCGACATGATGGAGCAGTACGACAGCCAGGCATACCCATACTCGACAGGGTCGAGCTCTCCCCACCCCGGGGGATTTGATGAGGGCATCTCCCGACACCCCTCTAGCTTTGATCGCCTGCACACTCTTGATATGGATTGATCATGGTCTACACTTGTTATCTTCATTTCCCAAGTTTCATTTTATGTATTTTCTTTTTATTGAGTCCTATCTTATGTATTTTCCTTTATTGAGTCATATGGTTTTAGTCCATTTCCCTTGTTATGTTTAATTGGGCCTTATTACTTTAGTTATGGGCCCATAGGATTGAGTCTAGGATATGCTCGGTCTTTTATCTTATTGTCAAGGGTATTTTGGTCATGTAAAGAATGGTTGCCTATATATAGGCCCCATCTCTCCTCTTGTATTCAACTTTTGATGAATATTGAAGAAAACCCTTTCAAACTCTCTCAAACTCTCTATCTCTCTCATTATCTCTCCATTCTCTCTCCTCCTCTCTCTAAATTTTGAAATTCACTCTCTCTCCTCCCCCTCTCAACCACTTCCAACCCCCACCTACCTCCATTAACTCCTACAACTTCCCACAACCCCTCTTTAATCCTCACCTAGTCCCAAGGAAGTTCCACCACTCAAAACCCCACCCTCCAACCACCACCTACCCCTTTCACTTCCCTAAGCATATCTCCACCTTCCCAAGGCTGAATTAACTCATTCCAAAGCCCAAATTCGAATCTCCCCTTCCCTCCTTGCTCCCTAGGTCGCACCCCTCCTCTCCTCTCAAGCCAAGTTCGCCCCCTCCTCTCTTCTCCACTCCAGCTTTGTGTGCAGGCCGACCTGCAGATTAGCACTCTGTTGCAGCGACATCCACGACTGCATCCTGGTTCTGCTGGTGCCGTGGCCTAACTTTCTGGAAAGGCCTCTTTGTGCTCCTCGCAGGCGAGGTGGAATCACTCCATTCCGAGTTCGTGGCCGTCCGTGAAGGCTGTTCTTCCCCGACTGCGCAGAACCTCTCAGACCAGGAGCCAGAGCGGCAGAGAAGACTCTCCCACAACTAACCTTGAAGGAACCAGTCTTCGAGGTCTTCTACAAAGTTCTTCCTCCCCCTGTCAGCGTCCAGGAACAGAAGGTGGAACCCCGTTCGGCATCCGACAACCAGAGATACCAATTTTCTACCACACCCACGCCGGTCTGCCTTCTCACAGTCTGAACCGACCACCGTCCACTTCTCTGGACACCCAGCTCATCTCCAACATCAGAAGACTTCCCCGTTTGTTTTTCTGCAAAGTAGACTCGTCCACGATTCCAACGAGTCTAGCGGTGCCAAATTTGGAGCTCAGGACCGATCGTGGCAGCTTCTGCAACCTGCTGTTTCAGACTGAGCTCGGCCAGAGACCAGAGCTGCATCCATCTTCCAGTCGCTGGAGCAGTCAGCCCCCAGATCAGAACGTCGTCCAAAAATTCAAGCCGCACCCCTCTCCAGTTAGCAAGCTTTTGGCGCAAGTTTCATCAGATTCCAAGCTCGGTAGAATTATTGGCAGCATCGACATCGGCCCTCTGTCCAGAATTACAGAAGCTAGGCAGAATCGGCAAAGCTCGGAAAGTCGACTCTATCTCGCTCGTTCCCCTCCCCGCTTGGCCGGCTGAAGGCCCCTCCCTGCGTGGAGGTAATTTTTGGTTGTAATACATTAACCCCCACCCCAAGATCCCCCCCTTGCAAGGGGCGTAGTGCTGTACCTCTTCACATTTTCAGGTCAAGCTCCATCGCCGCGGCGATCGGGTGTATACCCTCGCCTCCCGGCGCGCCCTCGTCTCCGAACGGGATCGGTGTCTTCACACCGATCAGGTGAGCTTCTGATCACACCCTTGTAACTTCATTTCTGCAAATGTAGTATTGCCTTGAATGCCCGTCGGACGGTAAGAGAGTGCTCGGAATTCATTTTAAGCAATATCGTGCCCTCCGCGGCCCGTGAGTGAGTGCCACCCCACACCCCGCCTTGCGGGCCGGCCACCCACAAAGTTGGGACTCCCAGGCCCATTGGAGGTCAGCCTTAGCATTGTAAGTCCATTAGGACAATTGGGTCCCACCTCGGACCCTCACCATCATCTCCCGGACCCACCGGGTGAACGTGTGAACCGAGTGAGCAGAAATCATCGTTGTGAGAATCATTGAGCGCTTGTATGCTTGCGGGTCTAAGTCCTAGGGTCACCTTATCATATTTAGGGGTCTTTGGGCTGTGCCACATCAAAGTCTCATATTACTATACGACGCCCCGCGACGGCTTACGCATTTTGAATCGCTCGAGTGCTTCCTTTTCTTGAGTCTTCTTCCGCCCTTTTCAGCATCCGGAATCGTCTCGGCATTCGGACGGCATCAACACCAGTCAGACGCATCGGAAGGTTTCGAAACCAGGAAGGGTGTCTGCCGGGCGACTGCCAACGCCTTGTCTGAGGACCCAGGCGGGTCTTCATGGGGGCGTCCAGGCTCCTGGACGCCCCCATTATTTTTATTTATTTTTCAAACCCAAAAAAATGAATATATATATATATTAATGGAGGCGTCCAGGCCCCTGGACGCCTCCATGAAAACAAAAATATAAAATGCCAGTTGGCATAAAAAAAACAAAACAACAAAACAAAAGAAATAAAAATATATTTTCTTGGAGGCGTCCAGGCCCCTGGACGCCTCCATCAACTCACTCACGGGGCCCCGCCCACCGATCGACGGTTTGTCGTGTGTGAAAGAATCTAAATTGTGGAGACATCCAGCCGGCAGGACGTGCCCATTTCCAAATCACGAGTCGTCGCTCCAAAACCACACGTTGTGTTACCGCGTGCGACTTTCGGTGGAGTTCGGTGGGAGTTATGGAGGCGTCCGGGACCCTGGACGCCTCTATGAAAATATTCAGAAAAAATGAATAAAAATAGAATAAAATATCTTTTTTGCCCTGATGGAGGTGTCCAGGGTCCTGGACGCCTCCACCCTCCGGAGCCCTATAAATAGAGGCCCACCCCCTCAATTCTGGAGGAGCTTCGAAGAGATCCGATAGGCTGTCGGAGCCCAGAGGCTACCGGAGTCATTTCTAACCCGTGGGGTCTTTTGTAGGTGGAGGTTCTGTCGGCTTCTCGGGTGCCCGCGCTCGCAGGAGGAAGGCTGTCCTCGTCCACCGTACTTCCACGTCGTCCCTACGCTACCGAAGCTCCGCCGGATCTCACTATCGGCCATCCAATAAGCCACTCTCTCCTTTTCTTTCATAGTTATCTTGCATTCATCATATCGCATCCTCCATCCCCCTTATAAGGGAGTCTTTTTTTCTATTCCTACGTCGGCATAATCGCCATTCATCATAAGTATTTTCCTCCTACTCGTATCTGAGAGGGGTTTAAAAGACAACACCAACCAGGTGTGTGTCTTGCCATCATTTCGTTATTTTTATCGCAAGGATTTGAATACTACACCTTCATCTTTCTAATCCACTCGTTACTTGTTTGTCGTTGTTTTGCAAGGGTACCCAAGGAAAGCCCTCTCCGTCGGCCGGCCGAAGGGGGAGGAAGAAGCAACCCGCCATCTCCCGCTCCTGAGGTAGGCGCGATCACTTTCTTTATTTTGGGGTCTTTTGGCCCATGGCGATCACATCATGTTCTCGAGGCCGCGGCGAGTCACTTCCCCAATGGCCGTTTAAATTCCCTTTCTTATATTCTCTTTATATTCTGTTATATTCTTATCTGCTCATATTCTCGAGGCCGCGGCGAGTCACTTCCCCAATGGCCGTTTAAATTTCCGTTCTTATATTCTCTTTATATTTTGTTATATTCTTATCTATTCATATTCTCGAGGCCGCGGCGAGTCACTTCCCCAATGGCCGTTTAAATTCCCGTTCTTTATATTCTCCTTATATTCTGTTATATTCTTATCTGCTCATATTCTCGAGGCCACGGCAAGTCACTTCCCCAATGGCCGTTTCAATTCTTGCTATTTGATTTCTGCACCATTCCCGTCCCCCCGAGGCCGCGGCGAGTCACTTCCCGCTATGGCCGTTTAACCCCCACATCTTGCTATATTACATTTGTCCCGCTCGTCCCGTCGGAGCAATCTCTCATGGTGGCCCCTTCTCTTTTCTCTTATTTCTGTGTTGCAGCAAACAAAAGGAGCCCGCGCGCTCCGCGTCTTCTTCGCTCCCCGAACCGCGTGACGTCGCTCACAATGCTGAGTGTTTTTCATAAAGGGGGAGATCTAGTCAGCGTTTTTGAGTGTCCCTGTGCTTTTGTTGATATTCTCCCTTCATCTCAATTGGTTTCAACCTTCAAAACATTTCTGATCATTATTCGTTTCAGTGGGAGCTAATTGTCATTAAAGGGGGAGCTTTTAATTCACTCATCTTATGCACTCTTATTCTTCCCTCTTCAATTAATGTCTTTTTGCTGAAGTCAAAGGGGGAGAAATATTTGATCAAGTCATACTGACTCATAGTGTTGCCATCATCAAAAAGGGGGAGATTGTTGTGTCCCTGTGATTTTGATGATAGCAAACACTATAAGTCATCATCTGTTTGAGTCTGCATATAAATCTATTTTTGTTGTATATGTATGTTTCATTGACATCTTATCTGGATGCATAACCAACGAACAGGCTGAGGCTGTGTGGTGTGTGCATTGGTGCATTTCATAATTGTTGATGCATTTCATAATTACATTTTATCTCGATTGCTTGATGTTATTCTGTACAATGGGGGTCGACCCCCTTTCCAGATGGGTCGACCCCCCCAGATTCGCATGTCTGTACATTGCATCTGTCTGTGCTGCACTCATAAGTCCATACATTGTTTGTGCAACGTTTGTTCTGCTAAGTCCATACATTTAGCAAGTTTATACATTGCATGCACAAGATCAAAGTCTATACATTCACAGTGTCTGCATGTCTAAGGCAATGTCTATACAGTGGGCAGTCTTTCTGAGCGTCCCATGCTGTGTCTTAACACAATCAGCAAGTCTGTACATTCGAGCGTCTCACGTTGCATCTCACTTCATAGCAAGTCTGTACAGCCTTCAGTTGCATATCTCAAGTCTGTACATTCGTCTGGATGCATAATGAGAAGTCTATACATTGGTTGTCTCTTCAAGTCTGTACATGGGCTTGGCATCTACTTTAAAGTCTATACATTGCATTGTGTGTTTGTGCATCAAAGTCTATACATTGGTTAGGCTTGTTCATGCATCGTTCACTCAAGTCTGTACATCCGACTGTTTCAGACAAAGTCTGTACATCAGACTGTTTCAGGTGAAGTCTATACATTGGGACCTTTACCTACGTTACATTCATAAGTCTATACATCACAAAGTCTGCACATCACTGTGTTCAAGATTTTCAAGTCTATACTTTGTTCGGTGGCAAGTCTGTACACTGGTCGAGCATTCAAGTCTGAACATTTGCAAAGTCTATACATCGGCCCTGTAGCTTGTCTAGCCAAAGTCTATACATCGGCACTGTAGCTTGCCTAGCGCAAGTCTGTACATTGGGCTTTCACGTGAAGTCTATACATTGGTCTTCACTTGAAGTCTATACATTGGTCTTCACTTGAAGTCTATACATTGGCTTTCAAACTTTCCAAGTCTCTACAGCCCAAGTCTGTACATCCACCGTCTCATGCAATGTCTCATCCAACTCTATACATTGGCAGCGTGTCTGTGCTTCAAGCATTCCAAAGTCTATACATCGCTTGCGTCGTTAAGTTCATACATTGCATATGTTCATCAAAGTCTATACATTGCATTGTCTTCACTCTAAGTCTGTACATTCTGGTTGCTTCAACATAAGTCTGTACATTGTGGTTGCTTCATAGCAAGTCTGAACATCTCGTTTGCATTGTCTAGTCTATACACTATCTAGCACATGCATTTCGTCAAGTCTGTACAGCCTTTGTGTCTCACAAAGTCTATACACTGCATGCTCACACAACCAAGTCTATACATTCTGCTGTTGTTCAGCAAGTCTATACGCTCATTGTCACCCAGCAAGTCTATACACTCGTTGTCACCCTTCAAGTCTATACACTCGCTATTAAGTCTTCAAGTCTATACACTCGTTGTCACCCCTCAAGTCTATACACTCGTTGGCTAGCTCTTCAAGTCTAAACATTCAAGATGCATTGATCAAGTCTACACATTAGCACTGTAGCATGTAGAGCACTAAGTCTATACATTGCCTTTGGGGCACAAAGTCTATACACTGCTTGCATTAGTTCATGTCTATACATCGCCATCTCATTCATGGATAAACACTTAGGCAAAGTCTATACACTCGTGGCTAGCTGTCCAAGTCCACACACTGCATTACTAAGTATATACATTGCTGCTTAATTGAACTATGTACAGCCTGTGCTGTTTCTGCTGATCGACTGAACTATTCATTAAACCTATAGAGTCTGGGCACGTGATACGAGGCTGGCATCTGGCACGTGATCCAAGATGCTGAGAAGCCGCCACGTGGACTGAAACATTTGGGCAGGAATCGTGGAGAGCACACGCCGCCCTAATCTGCTGCTGCTATATATATATATGTCTTCTTCCTCAGAAGAAGGCTGATCGAGTGGAGAGAGTGATCGAAGGAGAAGCAGCCAGAGCTAAGAGAAGAAGAGCAGAAGAGAAAGAAGAGAAAGAGAAAGCTAGAGAGGTCGAGCAGAGAAAGAGGAGAGATAGTGAGATAGAGAGGTTGTGAAGAAGAAGAGAGCTTCATTGTTCACTGGACCTTGGATCAGATCCAACCCAGTTTGTCTTTGTGCTTTTCATTTCTCCTGCTTTATGTCACTGTGATTTTTATCTTTTATTGTTTTCCTTTTACCTTGTTCTTCCGATTGCCCTGTTGGGGATCGGGTTCCTCCTGTGGTTTCAGGAGAAGGGAGATTTGTTTCTCCGGTTTGCTGGTGACTTTGGGTCATCAGTGGTTCCCTCCTTGGTGGAGGAAGAGAGGTCCGAGACCTCTGGTTTGCAGGTGACTTAGTGTCACTTGCGCTTCCCTCTGGGCTTCAGAGGAAGGGAGACTTGGGTCTCCGGTTGCAGGTAGTAGTTGCTACTTGTAGGTCCCCTCCTGGTCTGGAGGAAGAGAGACTTGCATCTCTGGTTTGCTAGTGACTGGTGTCACTAGTGGTTCCCTCCGGTTGGGAGGAAGAGGGGAGGTTGTTCCCCTGGTCAAGCTGTGTGGCAGCATCTGTTACAGACTGAGTCTGCTTGTCTAGCGTTGCTAGTGGAAGCCTCACTTCGGTTTGGAGTGAGGGGTGGACGTAGGTCTGTGGATCGAACCACCTAAAAATCCTGGTGTCCCTTGTGATTTGATTTTCTTATATGTTTCATTTAATTGCTGCGTATTAGATGTTTGCATAGGATCGAGTGAGGGCTAATTCTATTGAGTTGTCTTTCCGAGATGATCCTAAGTATTCTCAGAATATAGCTGCAACTGTTTTTAATTCCGCATAACTGAGCTTTAAGTTTTTAATTAGGCTATATTATTAAAGGGGAGATTCATTCACCCCCCCTGTGAATCTATCGCACCCGACTCAACAATACGTGGATCACATTATTTTTTGTTCTACCTGTACTGAACTTTGAGATGAATTTTCTCAATTGATGTCCAGTGAATTTGAAATGAGCTTGGTGGGTAAATTAAAATATTTCCTTGGCTTGCAGGTTCAGCAGATGGATGAAGGCTATTTCATCAGTCAGAAAAAATACACCTTGGAGATTCTCAAGAGATTTGGCATGGACAAATTGAAACATATATCCACTCCAATGGGTGCAAACACTTCATTAGATGATGATCTGTCAAGTAAAGAAGTGGATGCAAAATTGTATCGAGGTATGATTGGTTCTCTCTTATACTTAACTGTCTCAAGACCTGATTTACAGTTTAGTGTGTGCATGTGTGCCAGATTTCAATCCAGACCCACTGAATTACACTTAGGTGTTGTTAAAAAAAATTTAGATATATCTCAGGAACACACAACTTGGGTTTGTGGTATCCTACTGCACATAATCTAGATCTAGTCTCCTACACTGATGCAGACTATGCTGGCTGCAAACTAGATAAGAAAAGCACAAGTGGGTTCTGCCAATTCTTAGGAGGGTGCTTAGTCTCTTGGGCATCTAAGAAGCAGCACTCTGTGGCCCTCTCCACTACTAAAGCTGAGTATGTAGCAGCAGGGAGTTGTGGTACACAGGTTATTTGGATTAAGCACCAGCTCAAGGACTACCAGGTAGACCTCGGCTGCACACCCATTTTTTGTGATAACACTAGTGCAATAAATCTGTCCAAGAATCCTGTTCTGCACTCACGCACCAAGCACATAGAAATCAGACATCACTTCATAAGAGATGAAGTTTCTAAGGGTAATTTTAGTTAATCCATGTAGGCTCAGTTAAGCAAATTACATATATATTCATTAAGCCTTTGGATAATGAGAAATTCTCTACCTTGAGGAGTGAGTTGGGTATTTTCAAAAGTTCTTGAGCCTCATGTTGTGTTGTTTTTTTAATAAAAATTTTAAGGGGGAGTTGTATTTTGTATTTGTCGCTCAACATTGTCTTTTCGAGTGTTTTTTCATTCAGTGTCTCTATCTCTCTTTGTCTTGTCCATCTCTCTATTGTTCCTAACCACCCTTGGTATATCAAATGGTGTTAGGAGAAGGACAGATCATGTCTGTCTGGACACCTACACTATCCGTGATGGTGGTCTCTGACCAATGTTCTCCGCCAAGTACCAAGGAAAATTGATCTATAAAGTCAGGGGGAGATTTTCTGCATACTACAGTCTAACATTATCTTCTCTTGGTTGGGGCATTTCATCTTCATGTGAGGGGGAGTTGTCTTGTATTTACAATCTGTCAAACTTCTGTATTTTTTTTTTTGCAGATCCTAATACAATATGTTCACAGATCCAATTTCTCAGACTTCTCTTAAAAGCATAAACCTGTTAACTGATCAACTGGCCAGGAAGTTTTGATTTCATGATCTTGAAGATAATAGACTGAATGATATTGAAGAATATGTTCCTATACAAATAGTGAATCAAGATAAACTATGAAGTATAATGCCCTGAATTTCCTCTAAAAACTTGAACCCTGAATCTGAAAATTTCAGACAAGTAGGAAATTTGTACATGAAGTATTGTCTTCAAACATCCTGCATCTCTAAGATCAAAAAGGGTTAAAATTCTTCTCAGAGCAATAATTTGGTTCACTGAGAAACCAACCATTTCACCTTGTAGTGAAAGACAAATTCTGTCATGAGGTGCCATATTAACTTTGATTAAGAAGGTATTTCGTCTAAAAAGCATGGCATAGCAATGGCACAGGAGGTTGAGTAATTGGGTCACTTCACCTAAGACGTGTTGTGCCTCATGCAAAAAGATTTCTCCATCTGCTAACTTTGTTCTCAAAAGAGAAGTATTCAGGTTACCACACTGATTAAATGGAGATTCCTGCATCTAACCAATGTGTCTCCTCACGAAGAAAAGTGTAGGTTCAACCTTGTTGCTCATTAAAAAAGAAAATTATCAAAAATGTTCTTGAAAACACCCCATTAATCGCCAAACTTATTGCATGACTGTTTGACCTCAATACTACTGAAAAATTAGCCACTTGAAAGATCTGCTCATGTTCTGCTAGTATAGTTTTTAGACAGCTTATTCTAGGCATTCAATATAACAAGTTGATTCAACTTCATCATTGTTGTATGAAGCTAATCTTCATGTTCATCGTGTGAAATCTCACAATATCATCAGATAGAAACAACTAAGCAGCTTTCATTTAACTTCTTTATACTGTTAAGAGATAAACCTGCTATTTTCAAATCTGTGAACTTATTGTCTCAGGGATCTCTTAATGTATTCTTATTTCATCCCTTCCTTTTGATGATGTCAAAGGGGGAGAGAGAGTGAGTGGTATTCTGAGAGAAAGTGAGAGAGTGAGTGGTATTCTGAGAGAGAGTGAGTGATGAGTTTCAATTTCAAGAGAGAGTGAGTGAGTCTGTTGGTCTGAGTTCAAATGTGAGTCTGTCGTATCTGATTTCATGCTCTGGTACTTTTCTTTGATATTCAAAATCTTCTATTCTCTGATTGATTGCTTCACTTTTATTCAAGAAAGATGAATTTTTCCTGTCAAATAAAACTCAACAACTCATATTGTTGCCATCATCAAAAAGGGAGAGATTGTTGTATTCCTGTGATTTTGATGATGTCTAACAATATAAGTAAATTGAGTTTGCATAAAGAAATGGCCATTGCATCATCAATAGCAAATGTCATATGTGATGCATGTCTTTTAACCAAGTCAGATCAATGCACCATTGATCTTCATGTTATCAGGTCGATGCAACATCGGTCTTTGTGTTGTAAGGTCGATGCTTCATTGGTCTTTCATGGTTGTCAGGTCGGTGCAATCAAGAGACAGGTCTATGCATCAGTGTCAGCTTATATAATTAAGGATGACTAACTTAGAGTCGTTAAAGAAGTAAGGTCGATGCAGATGGCTACAATGTAAAGAAGACAGGTCGATGCAGAAAAGGGCTTTAGTATATCAGGTCGATGCGGATAGAGTTTTTGTGCTAAGAAAAGTCGACGCACAATTGTTAAGGTCGATGCACATGAAGACTTAAAGCTCTTAAGGTCGATGCACATGAACATGTGAAGGTGTCAAGGTCGATGCATCCAAGCGACTCTAGATATAAGGTCGATGCAGCTATTTCGACATCTGTTGGAAAGGTCGGTGCACTTTAAGCAATTCAGGAGAAAGGTCGGTGCACCTCAGTTATGATTAGAGCAAAGGTCGGTGAATCTATTTCAAGACTACTATAAGGTCGAAGCAGCTGAAGATGCTATGCCTATAAGGTCGATGCATCTCAACACTTCTCAACAACACAAGGACGATGCAGCAACTTCAAATCTGCCAGTAAGGTCGATGCATGAACATAAGCCCAAGTACTCAGGTCAAAGCGGATTCTCATGCGGTAACAGTCTGAGGATCCGAATTTCAGCATCTCAGCCTGAAATCAGATCCAATTAAGTGTACCAACTACAGTGATAAAATGGCACGTGATCCAAGAAAAGATGGCAGGCTTTTCCAGAGGATTCCAGAGGAAGAATATTCACAGTGCCAGGTGACTAATTAGAGATCATTAGGTTTTCTGCCTCATCCAACTCAATGGAGACCATGTTCTATTTAAAGAGGTCCCCTCCCTCGAAGAAAAGCACTGAAGCTGCCGCCATCACTGCCGTTACATATTCAGAGAGAGAGCCACTGCAGAAGAAATAGAAAAATAGTATCATCTTGAGAGGAAGAAAGATTTGAGTGCAGCCAGCCCAAGTTCTTAGGAAATCGCTTCAAATTGAAGCTACATTGCTTTGCCATTTTTCTGTTCGAAACTTTTCTATTTCATTTTGTTCCTTATTTTGAATTTGTTCCTTGTTCTCTCTGAAATCTCTCAGAGGAAGGGAGAGCATTATCTAGGTTGTTCTCTTTATGGAATCAGAGGAAGAGAGGTCTGAAACCTCTGCTTTGGTGAATTGTGGGTTCCCTCTTGGCAAAGAGGAAGGGAGGTTGATTCTTTGGATTTTTCCTCCCGGGTTGCAGCAGAAGCAAGGAGTTGTTCCTTGGGGAAGCTGTGTGACAGCGTTTGTTGCAGACTGAGTCTGCTGTGAATGTTGTTTGGTTAAGCAAGGGAACCGCACTTAGTTCGAGTGAAGGAGTGGATGTAGGTAGATCTTGGATCTGGCCGAACCACTATAAAATTGCTTGTACGCTGCTGGATTGCTTGCTCATTTGACTTCTCTTCTAAACCTGTTTGAATCATTCCGCTGGTTAATCTGTTTGGCACTCAGAACGTGCTACAACTCCCCACTGGTATATCAAAAGGAGTAGTTGGAAGGGTAGGTCAAGCTAAGGCTGTCTCTTGTGTGAGGGGATCACCTGATCAAACCTCCGCCAAGTACCGGTATATGTGATTGCAAGCACATTCAGGTGCAGCTAACACATTACTCCTGCGTTAGCATCTGTCATCTTGAATTGCTTATTGATCTTCTTGTGCATTTCATTTATTTGAGTTGTGATCAGTTAAGTGGGTGAGAACCATCATTGTTTACTGTTACTATCTGTTCATTGGTTAGTTCTCGAAAATCGTTTGGTAAAATTTTTAGACAGACATATTCATTCCCCCCTTCTATATCTGTCTTCTCGTCTATCAATATGTACATACCTAGGGTTAGATTTACATGGAGGAGGAGGGGGGGAGGGTTTATGTCAAACCCTAACAATCTCCATCCTCCGGTGCCTGAGTGTGGCTTTAACTTGTTGTCAACTCCATAGGAACTTATTACGAAAATTAAAAATCAAATCTTGTGAAGAAGAAGAAGAAGACGACGACATAGGGTCGATGAAGTTAGCCTAGCTTAAGTAGATGCATAGGGAAGTGTCACCCTCGCTACAGCCCATTTAAATGGGGAAAGCCGTGGATGAGTCCCCGTTTCCATTTAGGGGGTGTTTGTTTCCGGGTTGGGGAGGGGGGGGGGTTGCAGTTAAAGAGGGGAAAATCCCCGTCTCTTTGCCTTGTCCAAATGCCATAAATGTAAAAGTAGATAACGTTGGATGCATTTCGCAGCAGATTGCCTGAGACACGAATCAGATTTTTGTCCAATTGCTCCCAAAGGGGAAAACATGCGAGCTATGATTCTTGTTGAATCATGTCCGATTTCTTGTCTCAAGGTTAAAGAAAAAAAAGAAAGATAGCGATACTCTTTGCAACCTTGATTTACGCATTTTCTGCAAAGTCGGCCTCGATTGGTTCATGTACATGGGTTCTGACGGGGGGGGGACAAGACGTAGGCTCTATGTCTTTGATGTGGGATCCAAACCTCCCCGTTCCCCCACATCACGTGGAGCAATGATAGCCTGGTTTACAGTAGAGTTTGTGGCAAGTATGAAGTATTAGTTGAGGGGCAAAAACGATAAAGCAAATATGGCCCGTTCTGGAATCCAATTTCATCGTCGAAAGAGGAAGATAATGATAAGATAATAATTTCTACCTAAGATCTCATTTGAAACATTTTATTCTTAGATGGGTCTCTATAAAGTGTGAAAATTTGTTAGAAAAATGCTTAGTCCAGATCTTGGGCCGATTACATATCCAGACTCTACACTAAATAAATTATTTTTTTATTATTAAATTTTTTTTATGAGGTGAGACTCACATCTCCCTAATGTATTGCACATTATTAGTGTATAACTGACTTCGGTGTGACCTGAGCACAACTCCATTTGAAATATTTTGAAGTACAAGAGAAAACTTGGTAACATATCCTTCGGACAGCACCGCACCGCGCGGCTCGACGCGATGTGACGCGACACAAATAAATAAATAAATAAATAAATTATTTTTATTATTTTTATTATTTTCCTATGCCCCTTGGGTCTCGACCCAAGGGTGAGCTCTCCAATACATAAATCAAAGGAAGTCTTTCCAACTTCCAATACGGGACTAAACAATAAATGAGGAATTTGAATCAACATAAGGACCATAAATTCTAACAGTTTCTTACCATTCCCCTCACCCCCCCGACCCTCCACACCACATAAAAATAATAAAAAAAGAAAGATTAGGCATAATTTTTATAACTATTTTTCTTAAAAAATAATATATATATATATATATATATATGTTCCGAGAAATCATTTGCATGTTTTTTTCGGCTTCAAATTTCACTGGATTGACAAGTAACAACGACCATGTCTTGACAAAAAAAAATATCTTCTTAATTGATGTAAAGGTCCGACAACAAAAAGTCAGTAACATTTCCCATCATGCTACCATCGATCAAAATTTAAGGTTTGCTTTTAAATCTTTAAATAGAATTTCTGTGTGCGGTAACACATGTTCCGACGATCAGCGACAGGAGAAGGGTAATTATGCATTCGAATTTGTCTCACATCATTTCCCTGTTTCTTCTTTTTTAGAGTAAAATTTTAATTTTAATATTTTTTTTATGATTACATAGTCTAGTGATCTAGGACCGGGAGAATGCGAATCGATGTTTGAAACTAGTGCTTCATAATTTTTCATAAATTAGGGACGTGGTCTCGCTAACTAACCGTCTAACTTTTGTGAATAATCTGGGGTAAGTGATCCTACTCTGCATACTCGGGAGCGGAATCGAACCCATGACCTTACCATCTATAGGAGGAGGTGGTGAACCTCCGAATCACCGTCTCATTTCATTTCCCTGTTTCACATGGTCGAGCTGAACTCTTAAATTAGTGAGCAATACATCACTCGGGGAAAGTCCACAAGGGGCTGCATTTTAAAAAGGGAAAACCTTAATGCCCGTCCCGGGTGCTCACCCCGTGTGGCCAATCCCGTCCCGGACGGGTAACCGCCCGAGACGGGCACCAAGCACGACTCTTCTAAAAACGAGGGCTGACTACGATTGACAAGGGATGACATGTATTGGGCACTCCACAATTGCATCCACTTTTCTTTATCATTACACAGTTCACTGCTAGAAAAAGATGCAGACCTAATCCACTACACCAATGAATTAAGTTACTAAATTTTCTTTTCTAGAATCTATTCCCCTGTGAAGCTTGAATTCAGAGTAACACAATTGCAAGAAGGATATTTAGGCATATATCTTGCATGGCAGCATTTGTAAGCATGCCCTAGCAGGTATTGGATGATCAAAGTGCCATCTATGTAAAAATAACCAGGGGATCGGCGACAAGTTAGCCGACTGAGCCACCCGCTTATTGACAAGGACACTCTATGAAGATGTCCACAGTGCCACATACGTAGAGAGGACATTTATGCAACTACATTCCTTGGGATGGAAATGACGTATGTCTAATTCTAACAGTTTTTTTGTGTATGTCGGAAAGGAAAGACCCAACTGTTGTTACTACAACATCAATCACTCTCCCTTTGAATTGATTAAGATGAGGCCCGCAATCTGGGGGTATTTGTCTAAATGAAAGCCATGCAAGTGGATAAGAGAAGACTTCAGGCAAACAGCATGCTGCTCCGGGACTCCGGGAATAAATGCTAAGTTGTTTGGATCGATGCGAAATGGTGAGATTCCCACCATTTCCTGGGTTTTGTATGTTCTAGTTGGTGCAAAATATATGAAAGTAGATGTGGCAGCCGCTCCTCTGCTCTTGGTTTTGAAGAATAAGTGATGCAATCTTATAAGCCAATTATTTGACTTCACTGATTCAGAAACCATTGGCGTCAGAACACTCTAATTTCACCATTTTCCAGCAGTCCAAACAACCAGTAAAGCAAATATCTATTCCTCTGCTAGTCTTGGCAGGCAGGTTTAGGTTTAGCTCATTACCTAACTAGCACACCACCGAGTAAAGCAACAGAAAAAATAATAGTTATTTGGTTTCCTCCTTATTCTTACCAAAAGGAAATAAAAACTACTGCATCTTCTTGGATGTTGATACGAGCATACGCAATAAATAAAAACCCGTTGGCTCTGGCAGATATTATAGTGTGCACAAAGATCTTAAAAACCCCTGACACCGTCATTACAGCATCTTGGCGTTTAAGTACATGTAAGAATTGCAGGAAGCCAACGCGAGCTAGGGGTTACAGTATGTTAGCAAGTTGGTAGCATTTAATGTATATCATATTCACAGGGAGAATGAATGAACTGTTAAGTTTATTCTCAGATACATGGGAGACCAACATGATATAATACAATGATTAGTTGTGGCAGCACAAACCACATTGAATATTCTAAAGATGGGCCATGTTTTTAAGTGCTGCCATAGAAAATGTCAGATAAATTATCCCATAGACCACCACCCACAATTCCTAGACCTGAATGCAGGTTGCCTAATCACTAGAAGAAATGTGTTTTGCCTTCTTTTTTTTTTTTTTTTACATTTAGCAAGGTAGCATGTTTTAATTTTCATTAAGTTGAGATAAAAACCACAGAGAGGCCTAAAACAAAGCATTTCTGCAATTCCCAGACATGTAGATGATGAATATGAGCTCTTTCCACCACATGATTAAACACTAAGAAACCATGTTTAAGTGAGAAAAGGGTAAAATAACGTTTAGCACAAATGCTTTGAATGTTCATTGAAGTTAGGTCGCCAAAGAACATGCTTGAAAAAGGATTAAGTAGTTGTACATTATCCCAACATATGGCTGCGATGAAGACATGATTAAATTCTAGAGACAAGAACCTTTTTTATTTTCTATTCTGAATTTAAGGCTTAAAAGAAACAGTGGTTGAGATCATGAGAATATTAAAAACCTAATTTATCAAGAGCTGCAACCTAGGATAACATTTGAACAGAGAGAAGACATTGTTGACATTTTTCCTTGTTCAATGCAGTCAGCTTTTGATCATTGCCATGTTTCCAAAGCAAGCGAACAACATTTATTTACTCCTTTTGGAAACGAATTAAGTACCACTTGCCTTTGTTTGTGGTACTAAATAAATCCTAAAAAGAGTCCTAATAATAAAATAAAATTTCAAGCTGCACTCACAAATAGCCTCTTGGGAAACATAACATGGGAAGCTACTGGGAGGCAGATAGCACTCTAGTTTATAGAAGGGAAGTTAATCAGAGAGCTACAGCTCACCTAACATAGTGCTGAAGAATAACAAACAACCAGTCTATACAGTTGAATCAGTTGAAAGTATAATATAAAAGGGGAAGAGATATGGAAAAACATCTTGTAATCAAGGCTATTAGTCTCCGAATTTTAACTTTACTTTTGACCATAATCAATAGCAATAAAATAGTAATTTGGGCACTCCCTACCTCTGATTTTGGGGCAACCCCTACTTGAGAAATCCTTGAATAGAAATGAAACAACCATCATGTCCTAAGAAAACAGGAAGCAGAAACTCCCGGTATGCAAATTGGGGCACACCTGGATTATTTTGCTAACAATCCCTTTAAGAAACAAAACATCTAAACATGTTGGATGGTACTCCTGTAATATCTGGGTTAGAATTTATAGGTGGGTTTCAACTCAAACTTCCTAACAGATTTGAAAAAACATGCATATGTAGCTGAAACTTCATGGAATCTGAAAAAGTAGAAACATCAATTTCACATGAAATCCAATGCACTAGTTACTACACATCAATGAGATTACCTTGATTAATCCCTTGAGAAAACATGGTTAATGACAAAAGTAGCCTAAAATAAATTAGACATTCTAAATTATATGGAATTTCTCATGTAGGAACACTGGATCCTTTGGGACAGGTTAAGAATGCAGCTAGGGAACTCAAATGAATAGGCACAAGACTTCCAATGAACCAAGTCTCTTGCTCCAGATTTACTGATGTGACTGTTTGTTTCATGAATGGATGAAAGGAAGCATGCATGAAAAGAATGATACATTAATAGGAGAGGTGACCTGATTCAAGAACATTCAAAAGAAGGTTGTCTAATCTTAGGAATCAAAACTATCACTATAACATATATTGCTGGCATAATGTCATAGCACATTGCTGGAAATGAAATAAACTATCATACACAAACTCATAAATGGTTGAGTAAGCATGCTCTTTAGTAAGGAAAACATGACCCTCGTCCTTTCATCAATATTGGCTTGAGGTTTCAATTTGCCTATAGATTCATCTCACATCTCGTCAGATGATTGGCAATCGAGTTCATCTGACAGATGAACTCCGAATGCTCTCCTGCAACTTTGCACATGCTTTGATGAAAAATATCCATCAAGTTCATGAACCTGTCTCCAACATCTCCTAACAATGAAACCTTTCAATTCAAGGCAGCAGGACTGTGAAAGCATTGGTGGTGGAATTACATGAAAAGCACAACCAATAGAATCTGTTCCATAAAATGTATTATCATTCCAAAGAATGAATCAAGCACGCACTAGTATAAAACTTTTTAACACATCGTCATTGTTAGATCACAAGGGAGGTTGATGAAGATGAAGGGAAATGAACTTTGAATATCTTCTATTATTTTATCGAAACACAAACCCCAAATCATGTAGGTTATTAAACTGATTCATAAGTTATCAGCAATTATATTGACTACATGATGCGAGAGCAAGATTGCCAATACTTGCAATAGAGTTTAGCTCACTTAAGGGATAGAATGCACAGATAGGACGAAGACTCACAGTTAGTCTTTAATTTTACTCTGCGGTTATTCTGCCATTTTCTTGCATTAGAACTAGGGCTGTGCAGGGTTCCATTTTGTTTGGTTTGGAAGATTTTTCTTCTATATGAACTAAGCCAAATGGGTGCATGAAACCGAATCAAACTGAAGTGGAATAATTTTGTTTGGTTCAGTTCAAATGTAAATTTTTAGCATTTAAAGATTTCAATATTTAAATAAAGAACTCACGTAAGTGGTGCTGAAGGCATGGTAGGAGCCATTGTGCCATTTCCACCGTGGGAATTCCTCGAACTTGCTTCAGAGAAGGCAGCATATCTTATAGAATTCTCAGTGGGGTGTAATTTTTTCTTTCCGATATGAGATTATTGTCCCAGTCACCAACACAGCAACATATAACAGCTACGTGCATGTGCTACTGCACATGATGTGTAGGGCATGTACAAAGAAAGGCGGTCTTCCTATAAACAAGTTTCTGCACCAAAAAGGCATGTCAGTGTTGGATGGCTGCTGGTGGCTATGACTTCAACAAGTTTATGGTGAAAATTGTTACTTATAAAGTAATTGATATTAATTTTTACTAAAACATGATTTATTCAGTTTTTACAGATTGGTTCAGTTTCAGGAACTTTGAAAACTGAACTGAACTGAACATCCTTACAAGACGAACTGAATCATACTGAGTTGGTTTGGTTCGGTTTTTCAATTTGGCTGAATATTGCACACCCCAAGCTAGAACAACATGCTTAATTTTGACTGTTGGGGATCTTTTAGCCTTCTATGCCAATTAGGATTTTTCTTGAAAATGACCGAAGGCCACAATTTCATTAAATAAAGAACAGAAGAGAGTACAGACAAAAAAAGAGAAGAAAAGAGTACCTATCAAGAAGATAGAGCGCAACTACCCCCTAAATTCAACAATAAAACCCACCCCTCCCTCAAAATATTACAAAATAATTCTCCTCTAGGAATACAGCTTTTTCAAGAGGATAGAATCCCTAAGTTTACGGCCCGATCTTCCAAAGTGCCATTCTTGAATGAAGTGGATACAGCTCTTAATTGTTCCTACAGATTTATTATTGTTCCTTTACTTTCATAGGGCCCACAGCAGAGCTGTAAAGCATGCAGACAAGACTTCGCCCATTTGTGTTATTGCATTAAGTCCTTTCCAATCAGCCATAAGTTCTAAGATACTGCTTTAGAATGCCATGTTCCACCAACTATTACGGAGAGCTACCTTGACACAGAATTAACATAACATATGTAAGAAATAAATGATCCAATGATTCCTTAAAACTTTCATAGAAAAAACAAGTTGAGGAGACATGTATCTTTAACCTTTTCAATATGTCATCAGTTGGTAATTTATTCCAAGCTATTTTCCATAGGAATATTCTGATTTTTATATGTAAAAGTTTATTTCAGACCTTCCTGCTTCACTGAAACTCTCTTCATCCCATAGACAATATCATGGTAGCTGACTTGACAGAAAATAAGCCATGTTTATCCCATCTCCAATTCCCATTATCATTAATATCCTACTTAATGGTGACATAATGTAAAACCATGTTGAGTTGAATGAATCCATTACCTTCTGTGTCATGTAGATTCCTGAAGAAGACCAAATCCCAATGAGTGCCTCTGAAGAAGTTACTCTAATCCTTTGACGTAGAGAGCTTGTAAATTGATATAAATTTCAGAACCTATCCTTGAAAGGTTTTTTATCTAGCCAAAGGTTTGTTATCTTGTCAAGCTTCCTCCCAAAACAAAGTGGGCATCCCATTACCAAACTGTATCTCTGTGGAGAAGCTGTAGAAGTCCAGGTTGCTACTAAGATTCCCCCAGATAGGAGACATAATTGTGCTAGCCTTCAACTTCACTGGCCAGAAGCCATATCCTATAAAGTATTTGCGTGTCACCAATCTGACCAAAAGAGCCTTATCTTTACTATCCAATCTTTACAACTACTTAGTCAAAAGAGCCTTTATTCACAGTCTCAAGAGAGACCAGCTCCACTCCCCCCTCTTCCTTACTTCTACAAACATTCCTCCTGTTACTGAGATGGAGCCTTTCCTCCTCGGTTCTTTACCATTCCAAAAAGGGCTCCTCTAATGGACTCAAGCTTGTTACAAACTGCAGTAGGAATTTTAAAAATACAGAGATAAGATGGCAAGATTTGAGAAAACTGCCTTTGAAAGAATCCATTTTCCACAAGCAACTAGCAACTTGCCTTTCCAGCCTTGAAGTCTGTAGTCAAGGTTTCTAAGCACACCCTCCTAGTCTGAACATCTAACCCTACCATCTGGTAAAGGTAGAGTCAAGTATTTGATAGGAAAAAGAAGTCCAATCTGAACCCATCATGTGAGCAACAGTCTCCTTATCTTCTGGCACAAAAATTTCAACCAAGTTACTCTTAGTGAAGTTTATCTTCAGACCTGTGGCTGCCTCTATAATCTCAAGCAAGATCATCAGATTAGCCACCTTCTCTACCTTGGTTGTAGAAAAAAGAATGGTATCATCAGCATATTGAATATGTGTCACCTCTTCCATGTGATTTGGCCGGTTTTATACCTTCAATAAGATCTGCCTCGGAAGCTTTCTTCCACATAACGCTTAGGACCTGTCCAACTAGCACAAAGAACAAAGGTGAGAGAGGATTCCCTTGTTTAATTCTCTGTGAACTTGTAAAGAAATCACAGGGCAGACCACTAATCATGACTGAGAATATGGCCATAGCAATACAACTCCTCATTCACCCTATCCACTTCCCATGAAAACCCACCAACTGCAAAAATCTGTATAAACACTTCCAATTTAACCTATCATATGTCATTTCGAAGTCAACTATAAAGATCATACATTCTTTCTTTCTAGAATTCTATTCAAAAATGCATTCATAATCTGCCATAAAGTTGTCTAAGATATATCTTCACTTGATGAAAGAAGATTGAGTATCATCTACTACTTTCCCAATCACCTCTTTTAGCCCATTTAATGATTTTGTGACTTCCATATATTTAACAAAGAGATGGGTCCGTAATCTCCAACATTGTCTGCATTTTCCTTTTTGGGAATTAAGACCACAAAAGTAGAGTTGAACCTCTTGATGTACCAAGGATTATCCTCAAATACCTTAAGTACTGCCATGAAGTCCTATTTGATAACCACCCAAAATTGCTGATAGAATCCCAAAGAGAAACCATCTGGGCTAGGTGATTTACAGGTCCCTATGCTAAAGATTGCATTCTTGATTTCCCCCTCAGAAATTGGGGAAATGAGTCTCAGATCATCTTCCATTGAAATTTCTCTTCTACTGCATACCTCAGGCTCCACTACTCCTCTCCCCTAAATGGAGCTTCATAGTATTTAACCACTATTGTATTCAATAACTTCCCATCTTCAAGAGTTGATTATCCAGTTGTTAAAGAATCCATCTTGATATTTCTCATTTTAAAGCTAGCCATCACATGGAAGTAAGTTGTATTCTATCCCCATCCCTCAGTAAGTCTCCTTGGCCCTCTGCTACCACATCAGTTCTTCTCTAAAAGCACATTCATTACATTGATTCTTTACCTCCTCCTGTTGATCTCTTTTGTAATACCCCTAATTTTTATGAAATGCATGTTAGAATTTTTCTAGAATTATTCAGAATTTTATGGAATTTTTTTGAATTTTTTCTAGAATTAAATAGAATTAATAAATGCTAAATGGGCTATTGAATGAATTTTGGTTTAATCAAATCTAATTATTAAGGCCTTATATTAATTAATGAACCAGGCCCACTTAAATAAGCCCAAAAGACCCAAATCAAAGCCCACAAGGCTTAGCCCATAATCTAGAAGGTTAATTTAGCTTATTTACGGAATTAAGGGGATAAATAGGCTAAATACGAGATAAATAAGAGATAAATAACAAGGGAGTTTGAACCAAAATCAAATTCGGCGCCAAGGATAAAAGCGGTCTATCACGTGACTGCAAGGCTCTAGAGGCGGTCCTCACCTGACCGCTACTAACTCACCCGATCGCGAACAGGTTGGATCTGTGGAAAACTAAGAAATCTTCAAGCCTAATCACCTAGGATCGATGCTATCCATTAGTTAGAAGGCTATAGAATGCATTAGGATCGAATTCAAGGCCTAATTAGGACTCTAGGTTCGTTCCAATTCTCAAAACCCTAGCTAACCCTATAAATAGACCATAAGTTTCACATGCGCGACCCCTACTTTTGGCTCGCGTGGAACTAAGGTAAGGAGATATTATTTCAGGTTGATACTTTAGAATTTTTTTTCATTATGGTAAGGTCTAACTTTCCTCCGAATTTCATTCTAGGAGATCAAGCCAATGGAGAGTTAGAGGCTCGCAAAGTCACTGGTTCGGTGCAAGTAGACCAGGAAACTGTACGAATGGCCCAGGAAGATAAGCGAATTCGAAGCCCTAAACGAGGTAATTAGAACCTAGTTATTTAGAGTTATTTGTTTACCTTAGTACCCTCTTCCTACCCTCAAAGTTTCGTGACTTTAGGTGAAGAGGTTAAGAAGTTACAAGGATGTGAAGTTGCTAATTTGGCATAGGACGTGCAGGAACTAGGGTCGACTTCCAACCTTAAATTCGAGGTTTAGAGCTCTGTCCAGAGATAGCTTATCTCATGAATGACTTAAACTCGATGTTAGGAATAAAAGTCCTCAATTTCTAGTCGTTTTCATGCATTGTACGTCAAAAATTTTATGTTTTATTGAGACTGTGCATGTAGTTATTTTCCATGCATCTAACTAGCCTTTAATGAAATAAAAATGTAATTCCTTGTCTAATTTACATTCACCTACGCATGTCCATGGCCAAATTCTCTTCTATCATGTTTTAATTACATGTTTCATCGATTTCTATGCACGACATGCCCTAGTTTAACAACTTACTTCGTTATTTTATAGCTTCTGTCTGGAGACAGAAGGCGGCCCTTACAGGGACCGCAAGGTATACTTGCGATCTAATGAAAGATCGTGTTACCCTGAATTGCGGTCTATCGCAAGATCGTTTTAAACCCTTTTGCAGCCAACCCTTGACCGCAACTTGGCCCTGTGAACCAGCCCGAACCCATGTTATTTTTCATGATATATGCAGTTTAATTATACAATATTTCATTTAATGAGACATTTATTTCCTGCTAGGGACCCTGTTTCACCATGAGCATGTCTAAGAATCTTATATTTTCATTATTATGTAATTTCACGCCCAAAATGTTATACTTTTGTAATTAAATGATTTTCATGTTATGGACATATTTCATGTGATGTTAATATCTTTGTTTTAACAGTGTGATTCACCGATTCACTCTCATCTCCTATCTTTCATAAGTACATGGCGCATACTCCGATATGTGGCCACTAGATATACTTTGCACTACTAGGCACACCTCTTGAACATGTGAACCTCTCTGCTAAATATTCCTTTTGTCGGACTAGGGGATCTTGTTTCAAGATGATGTGACACACCCTTGGACCAAAATGAACAAGCACAATTTGCAATTCAAACGGACCGATAATGGCGACCGCTCACCCGATGCTCACCCAAGACCCGGGGTAGCTTGGAAATGCCAAGGAGAGATTGTGAGGGCTGGGCCCTTGCTGGTAGAGGGCCAGCAAGGCCTAGGTTAATTCCCAAGAGTAATGGCAGCCCAATTCAAGGGAGCCGACGAGGTGCCAAGGCACGGGTTACACTCCTCACCCCACGGTGATCTCTTGAAGCAAGGAGCTCAAGGATCGGGCTCTCACTCTCACGGCCAGCGGAGTTTATGAACTAATATTAGAAAGAACAAGCACTAAATGGAGCTAGGAGTGGAGCACTTACTCAACCGGTTTGAAGAAACCGGGCCCGCTCGGAGACGTGGGCGAGCGGGGAAGCGTGGGTTCCCCACACGCCGCACCGGGGTAGCTTGACCTGCTCAAATTGTTACAACACTACACCCCATACAAGGGGGGGGGGGATGTAGGGGTGGGGGTCAACTGATATTACATCCAAAACTACCTCCACACAGGGAGGGGCCTTCAGCCGGCCAAGCGGGGAGGGGTGACACTGAACTAGCGATCAACAAGGAAGCCGACGTCGGTTCTGTCCGCTATCTGTGCTTCAGGACTGACTGACAGTCATCACAATGCTGTGGCCACTCCAGAATTTTTCCGATGATGAGACCACTTGGAGATTCTTCGTAGCTGGATCGGGATGATGCTTGAATTTTGTTGATTTCTTTGGGCACAGCTGCTGGTCGGGATAGGGGCTTGAACAGGGTGGCAGACCCTCGGTTCTGACAGCTTCAGGTTTTCAACAGCAGGAAGAAGAGGATGCCAAGACCGCTCCCGAACTCAGAATCAGGTGCCGCTGAAGCCGTTGGAACCGTTAACGGGTCCTCTTTAAAGAAAAACTGGCGGGGAAGCTAAACGTTGTCGGAGAAGACCAGTGGGCTCTGAACTCTGATGAGAGGTCGGTGCAGACTGTGGGGAAGCAGAACCGCGCACCCTAGGGAGAAAATTGATAACTCCTGGTTCCGGACGCCAAACGGAGCTCTGATTTTTGGAGAAGAAAGAAGACTCGTAGTAGAATCTTTTTGAAGAAGAACTCTTGATCAGATTCCAAGCAGGACCATCGCAGTCGGGCTTCCACTCCGGATCTGGTCTCCTGCCAGGGAGGCTTTGCGCAGTCGGGGAAGAATGACTCCCCTGGGCGATCACGAACTCAGAATGGGATGGGACCACCGCCGTTGCGAAGAGGACTGGGAGACGCTTCCAACAATGGCTCTTGATCCTTCAGAAACATCTGTAGGAAACCGTGGTCGCCTCTGCAATCTGCTACTCTTCTACTGGTCTGCAACTGGGAACTGTAGGTTGAAGATGACGGGGGGGAATGGGGTATATGGGAGGGGAAATGGGGGTGGATGAGTGTGTGGAAAGCCCGGGCTGTGAGGGGGTCTAGGAGGGGGTGTTCCAAGGTGGGGGAAGGGAAGAATGGGGTCTGGAAGGGGGTCTAATAGGTGGTGGGAGGAGGAGCTACGAATTTGGGAAGGTGGGTGAGAGGGAAAAGGGTATTTGAAAATGGGTTTAAGGGTGAGATTAAATTTTGGTCTTGGGGGATGGGAAGAGGTGTGTGGGGAAGATAAAAGGGGGGCTTGGGGAGTGGGAATTCTCCCTTGGGAGATGAGAGGGTGCTTGGGGAAGGGGAGTGGGTGGTTGGTGGTTGGAGGGTGGAGTGGGGAGTGGTGGAATCTCTCTTGGGGCTGGGGTGGAGTTAAGGTGGGTTGGTGGGGAGTTGGGGATGAGTTATTGGAGGGGGGGAAGAGAGAGAAAGGTGGTTGGGAGGGGAGGAGAGAGAAAGGGGCGCAGGTTTTAGAGAGAGAAAGTGGAGGAGAGAGAAAATGACTTATTAGAGAGAGAGAGGTAGAGAGAGAGGGGGGATAGGGGGAATCACTCCCAAGGGTTTCTCACCCAACTAATGGAATCTCTCCAATAGGAAATTTGAACTCTCAAATGGCAATTTTCATTCATTGATTCATTAACTCAAATGGAGGAAATGGGGTCCTATATATAGGCAACCCACATTTCTACAAAAGTCCCTGACTCTTACGACAATGACCAAAGACCAAGGGGGTAGGGGCGCCCCTGGGCCTAGCCCAAAGAATTGGGCCCAATAACCATTCTAAACAATCTAATGACACTTAACCTAGGTAGATGACTCATTAACCTAGGTAGATGACTCAAATAAAAGAAAATTACAATGACATGACTCAAATAAAATATGAAAATTACATGACTCGACTCAAAAAAATATGACGGACACAATGGAGCTATGCTGGCGAGCAATCGAAGCTGTGGAAAATTGTGAGGGGCGAGAGATGCCCCCATCATACTCCCGGGGTGCGGAGAACTCGATTCCGTCAAGTAAGAGTCCTTCCCTCCTTGGAGGGTGTAGAAGTGATATCGCCCATAAGTCATCCGAAGGAGACCGATCCGTCCACCCGATGAGATAGCGCTCATACACCTTGCTCCTGATGGCAGTGACATGTTCATCCAATATTTGCTCAATTTGCTCACGCTGGGCTCTCTTGGCTGGTGGTCTCTCCTCACAGGTGGGTGCTCTCTCAAGGGAAGGAATAGGCTCAATATCCTCACTGGGTACCACCGTGGGTCCCTTATATGGCACTAGGTCGGCGACATTGAATGTGGGACTTACCCCATATTCCTCGGGAAGATATAACTCAGCGCCAATGTATCTCATAACCTGGAAGGGACCAGCCCCACGAGGCCTCAATTTGGAGATGTCTCCTGGGGCTTCTCCGTCCTCACCATCACAAAGTTACCCAAGTGAAAATTTTGGTGACGTCGATGAGAGTCGGCCAACCTTTTATAAGTCACATTCTTATTGCTAATGTGCTTGCGGATCTCTTTATGCAATGTTGTGAATGTAGACATTCTAGGGGTGATGGGTGGACCTGGGCAACCAAAAGTAGACCTATCATGTACTGATGCAGTGTAGACTTTGGTCAGCCTAGGTGGGCCGGGGCACCCGTAGGTGGCCCTATCATGCAAATTGGTGATAAATATCGGGGGTCCCAGACATCCGTAGATGCCTTTGACATGCTTAAGACCCATGATGAATGAAGGTGGACCATGACATCCGAATATGAACCATTCATACTTTCTACTTGTCATGTGGGTGATATGAATGAATGGACCCAACATAGTGTTCATGTCAAGGGGTGTGGTAAGCCTAGACACATGCATACTTTTCCCAAAGGTGACTTCCATGTGTATAGGTGTGGGACAACCTTTGAACTCCCATTGGAAAGGATCGAATGGATCTAAGAAGGTGGTCGTCATGGGGTGGGACACAGCCTTATTACCTAGGGATATGTGGCCCAAGGTCATGGCTCCCAAGGTGTAACCCGGGTCTAGGATGGGGTGGATTGGGTCAAACATGGTGGGTTGGATAGGGAAAGGTGGGTGGTGGATAAGGTGGTTGGGTCCCATGGGTTCTTTGACCCCCATTGGAAGGGATCAAAGGGATCATAAAAAAGGTTATCGAGGGGGAGGGTCCCTATGTCCTCAAGATCCTCAAGTGGTGGTGGGTCATCCTCCTCTAATGAGACAATTGGGCCGAAGTTCTTTGTGAGTGGGTCGGCCATGAGTGGAGGGCTCGACATTCTACCCGAGATAAGTAACTCTAATTCGTGGATAACATCGGGCTCATCGGGTATAGGGAGGAATAATAGGAGGTCACTAGTGTAGCAACCCATGGTGCACATTGAGGTGATGGACCCAATACATAGGTGTAGGAGGTCTAGGCTCCTAGGTTGTTGCGTCATGGGAGTCGACATGCCAGTCAACTCTAATTGCCATGCTAAGCCCTTAAGAAGGTCCTCTAAGGTTTCCACTTGGTAGGATGTTTGGATTATGGTGTGATAGGATGAGAAGGGTATAATGGGAAGGTTTTGCTCTATGAGAGGGCAAACATAGGACATGATGGGGTGAATTGGTCTCTCCTTTAGCCATCTAGCTAGGGGCCCATCTATGATAATAGTGCCTTTTGTGATGGTTTGTGGCTCTTGAAGATCAAGATTATTTGAAGTGGTGAAGGGTTGAGGCTCTTCCTCACCATTGGTGTGAACTCGGACTTCCTTATGGGCGGGGAGAGGGTCTGGGCTATCAACTATTCCTATGTGAGTGGGTGTGGCCTTCTTTCTCAAGGGAATGGGAAGGTCTTTTGGAGATGGGGTGATGGTGGTTGGGGCATGGTGTACCCGGGGTGGTGAGTGAGGTCGAACTTGGGTTGGGAGTGAAAGTAGTGGTGGCCTAGGTTGGGGTAGGGTTGGGGTTGGAAGTGGAAGGTGGGTTGGTTCAGTTTGGGTTGATTGGAGGGGTGTACCCTTTTTAGAGGACGATGGAGGGATAGTGGTGGGGACCAAGGGGAATTATGGGGTATGGGTTTAGTGAGGGATTGTGGGTTGGGTGGTGGTGGCCGTCATGGGTCTAGGTGGAGGGATGGACATGGGGTCCACTTGGGTTTGAATGGTGAGAATAGGGTGAGTGGTGGTCCTTATTGGGGAAACCGAGTCGGTTAGGGGTCTCTTCCCCTTGGGATCGGCCGGTTGTGGAGGGGGGGAAGTGGGGGCCAATTGAGTTTGGATAGTGAGGTTTGCGGAAGGGGGTTTTGGTTGGATTGTGGGGACCCTTAGGGGATTTGGTGGAGAGGTGGATGCTTGGTTTATTTGGGTCTTAAGGGAGAGGACTTGGTTGCGAAGTGTAGTTATGATGGTTGAGAGGTGTTTTGTTGGGGGTGGTGGGGGTGGAGACCAAAGGTCGGTCTCAAGTTGGCCGGGTGGGGATGGAGGAGTGGTAGTGCTCCTCGGGTTAGGGGTGCTTGAGTAGGAGGGGTAGGAATGTTTGGGGATGTAGATCTTTCTAAGTTCTACTTTCATATCATCCTATGAGGAAATGGGCTCTTGCCTCCTAACCCTTCTTAATCCCTCTATGTGTTCCCACTTACTCTTGGCTTGACCCCGAAACCGTCCCTTGGCCTTTCGGACTCTCGCGGATCCATATACCCAAGTCTTTTCAAAGTACTTTTCTATGGTAGCCTCCCACCTAAGATAGTCACTAGAACGTGATCCGTCAAAGGTAATATCCCTATCTAGGATGAAGTCCATGGGTGGTGAGTAGGTTAAGTAGGAGGTGGCCATGATGATCGGGGGGATCAATGCAAGGGTTGGATTGATGATGACTCCAATGCAAACATGCCCTAGGACTTGACTTGTAGAGACAAGTCAATGACTTGCTCTGATATCATTTGATGTGATACAAAAAAAAAACCTGAGTCTGAAATTTTCTTTCTTCTTCTTTCTCATTTTTTTTCTATTTTTTAATTTCCTTTTTCTCTCATTATTTTTTTCTAAAAAAATATCACCCTTTTTTGTATCTTTCTTTTTTTTCACCAATCTTTTTTTCTCTTCACATAAGATAACTTCTCTTTTTTTATCACCTTCCTTTTTTTTCTCCACATATCTTCAAGAGAGAGAGAGAGAGAGAGAGAGAGGGCTGGGGGGTCAATCCATCCTTCCCCTGGATGGGATAGTTGCACCAAACGGTGCTCTGTTCTGAGCCCATTGGCAGTGGACGTCTGTGCTGAACTTTCTCTAATGTTTAGGGGTTGTAAAGGGTAGGGGGTGGAGAGAAGTGGAGGAGGGATGGTAGTTATAGCTCGGTTGCTATGAGAGCAGGAAAGGGAGAGGACGTGGGGAATGGAGGGGTAGTATGCAATACCTTGTTTTCAGATTTGTCTGCATTTTTTTTTCATATCTGGGGCAACCGTAGGGCAGGGTGTGGAGTTGTAGGATGTTGTAAGATGAGAGGGTGAGGGAGCATGTGGTGGGGGAGCTTGTCTAAGAGGGAGAGGGAACATTGAGGGAGCATTGTAGGGCTGTTGTAAGTTACAGGGTTTGATTTTTTTGCTTGTATGCCGAGGGCTCAGTGGGAAGGGGGATGAAGGTGATACATCAGGCGTGGGCAAGAGCGGGTGGTGGCAGGGTTAACAATAGATGAAGGGGGTGGCGAGCATGATGGACGCCGTGCTAGGTGGCTTGGCTAAGAGTCGAATGGTTCGGTGACACCGGGAAGGCGGAGGGAAGTAACGGAGGCACTGTGGTGGTGGGGAGTGGAGGACGTGGGGTTTGCCCACGGTGTCCTGGCGATGGGTGACTGTGGGGAGGGAGGAATGGCAGGGGTGCATGGTGACGGTGGCGGTGGACAGCGATCGCGATGGTGGACAACGAGGGAGGTCGACCGGAGCTTCGGATGGGGCTTCTCGTCCGCTCCCATCTCAGGAATGGTGCACCCGAAGCTGCCAGTCTTCGTCCATGGCAGGGGTGAGCGTGGGTTGCGGGCATCTCACCCGTGGGTTCCAAACATTGGAGAAAACATAGACATGGCTAACACATAACTTTTTCTCATTGTCTTCATGCAACGTGATGCTTACAGACTTAAATAGGAATAGTGAGGAATGGGAGAGGGCATTAGATGGGGAGGGGAACAGACACCTAGAAAACCCAAAGGATTTTGGGTTCCTACGAGGGTCTCTCATGAGTCCACATTAGTGCATATTTATATATAGATTATAATTATATATCTTTTCCTAATAACAAAAGAAAACTCTCATATTCGGCCCATTTATCATTTAGAGTGGCCCATTAACACAAAATATTTAGATATAACTAATATAGTTGTCGGTGCCGCATTGGTGTTCATCTGTTGCCGCTTGTCGATCCCGTGACGATCCCGTCAAACCCCTCCACTTGGAGGAGGTTCGACCTCGAACCTCAAAGTTCAAGATCCCGGTCTGATGGAACAGTCCGGTTCCCTAAGCTCTGATACCAATTGATGTGACACACCCTTGGACCAAAATGAACAAGCACAATTTGCAATTCAAACGGACCGATAATGGCGACCGCTCACCCGATGCTCACCCAAGACCCGGGGTAGCTTGGAAATGCCAAGGAGAGGTTGTGAGGGCTGGGCCCTTGCTGGTAGAGGGCCAGCAAGGCCTAGGTTAATTCCCAAGGGTAATGGCAGCCCAATTCAAGGGAGCCGACGAGGTGCCAAGGAACGGGTTACACTCCTCACCCCACGGTGATCTCTTGAAGCAAGGAGCTCAAGGATCGGGCTCTCACTCTCACGGCCAGTGGAGTTTATGAACTAATATTAGAAAGAACAAGCACTAAATGGAGCTAGGAGTGGAGCACTTATTCGACCGGTTTGAAGAAACCGGTCCCGCTTGGAAACGTGGGCCAGCGGGGAAGCGTGGGTTCCCCACACGCCGCGCCGGGGTAGCTTGACCTGCTCAAATTGTTACAACACTACACCCCATGCAAGGGGGGGGGGATGTAGGGGTGGGGGTCAACTGATATTACATCCAAAACTACCTCTACACAGGGAGGGGCCTTCAGCCGGCCAAGCGGGGAGGGGTGACACTGAACTAGCGATCAACAAGGAAGCCGACGTCGGTTCTGTCCGCTATCTGTGCTTCAGGACTGACTGACAGTCATCACAATGCTGTGGCCACTCCAGAATTTTTCCGATGATGAGACCACTTGGAGATTCTTCGTAGCTGGATCGAGATGATGCTTGAATTTTGTTGATTTCTTTGGGCACAGCTGCTGGTCGGGATAGGGGCTTGAACAGGGTGGCAGACCCTCGGTTCTGACAGCTTCAGGTTTTCAACAGCAGGAAGAAGAGGATGCCAAGACCGCTCCCGAACTCAGAATCAGGTGCCGCCAGAGCCGTTGGAACCATTGATGGGTCCTATTCGAAGAAAAACTGGCGGAGAAGCCAAACGTTGTCTGAGAAGACCAGTGGGCTCTGAACTCTGATGAGAGGTCGGTGCAGACTATGGGGAAGCAGAACCGCGCACCTGGGGGAGAAAATTGATAACTCTTGGTTCCGGACGCCAAACTGATCTCTGCTTTTTGGAGAAGAAAGAAGACTCGTAGTAGAAGCGTTTTGAAGAAGAACTCGCGATCAGATTCCAAGCAAGACCGTCGCAGTCGGGCTTCCACTCCGGATCTGGTCTCCTGCCAGGGAGGCTTTGCACAGTCGGGGAAGAATGACTCCCCTGGGTGATCACGAACTCAGAACGGGATGGGACTACCGCCGTTGCGAAGAGGACTGGGAGACGATTCCAACGATGGCTCTTGATCCTTCAGAAATGTCCGGAGGAAACCGTGGTCACCTCTGCAATCTGCTACTCTTCTGTAGATCTGCAACTGGGAATTGTAGGTTGAAGATGACGGGGGGGAATGGGGTATATGGGAGGGGAAATGGGGGTGGATGAGTGTGGGGAAAGCCCGAGCTGTGAGGGGGTCTAGGAGGGGGTGTTCCAAGGTGGGGGAAGGGAAGAATGGGGTATGGAAGGGGGTCTAACAGGTGGTGGGAGGAGGAGCTACGAATTTGGGAAGGTGGGTGAGAGGGAAAGGGTATTTGAAAATGGGTTTAAGGGTGAGATTAAATTTTGGTCTTGGGGGATGGGAAGAGGTGTGTGGGGAAGGTAAAAGGGGGGCTTGGGGAGTGGGAATTCTCCCTTGAGAGATGAGAGGGTGCTTGGGGAAGGGGAGTGGGTGGTTGGTGGTTGGAGGGTGGAGTGGGGAGTGGTGGAATCTCCCTTGGGGCTGGGGTGGAGTTAAGGTGGGTTGGTGGGGAGTTGGGGATGAGTTATTGGAGGGGGGGAAGAGAGAAAACGGTGGTTGGGAGGGGAGGAGAGAGAAAGGGGCGCAGGTTTTAGAGAGAGAAAGTGGAGGAGAGAGAAAATGACTTATTAGAGAGAGAGGGGTAGAGAGAGAGAGAGGGGGGATAGGGGGAATCACTCCCAAGGGTTTCTCACCCAACTAATGGAATCTCTCCAATAGGAAATTTGAACTCTCAAATGGTAATTTTCATTCATTGATTCATTAACTCAAATGAAGGAAATGGGGTCCTATATATAGGCAACCCACATTTCTACAAAAGTCCCTGACTCTTACTACAATGACCAAAGACCAAGGGGGTAGGGGCGCCCCTGGGCCTAGCCCAAAGAATTGGGCCCAATAACCATTCTAAACAATCTAATGACACTTAACCTAGGTAGATG
Organism: Amorphophallus konjac; assembly: GCA_022559845.1. Taxonomy (NCBI): domain Eukaryota; kingdom Viridiplantae; phylum Streptophyta; class Magnoliopsida; order Alismatales; family Araceae; genus Amorphophallus; species Amorphophallus konjac. The sequence goes on along the minus strand of CM040127.1, from coordinate 175,159,497 downwards.
ACTCATTAACCTAGGTACATGACTCAAATAAAAGGAAAATTACAATGACATGACTCAAATAAAATATGAAAATTACATGACTCGACTCAGAAAAATATGACAGACACAATGGAGCTATGCTGGCGAGCAATCGAAGCTGTGGAAAAATGTGAAGGGCGAGAGATGCCCCCATCATATAAGTCTCCGCGAGCTTGGGATTCCCATTAGGACGCCAAGCTGGTTGTACCCTTAAAGCTCAATTATCTAGAGAGCACTCACTTGACTGAAGTTTTCATTTCTATGTCCTAGTTAATTGCGGCCATATAGGGGATCGCTACTGGCTATTTGCGGCCATCATCAGACTGCCATTGACATGAAACGGTCATCCCTAAGACTGCCATTCTCCAGATTTCCTCAAGGGCGGGCACGGACACGGACAGTGTCCAAAGGCTCGACACCAGCCCCCTCGGCGGATGGCCGGAAACGTACTATAAATCATAGGGTGCGATGAACATTGGCGTCGCATTGCACCGGGAGTACTTATTTTCATAAACGGGTGAAATCCATGAGGCTCTTGATGAAATTTACTTGTTTGATAAATGACTTGCTAGTACTTGGACAAACTTGTTACATGCTTGAACTTTCTTGTTCATGAAAGGCCAAATTTCATCTACTTGTGAAATCTTGCTTGTTCATACACTACACCTGATCATGTCAAATATCTCATGACTCTATATTCTTGGTTACTTTGGTTTATACCGTATGATTTATTGCATTCTCATTTTTATCATATTTTTAGAGCTAAAATGATAATCACTTAAATATTACCTTCATGTGGATGTGAAGATACCTATTAGGCAAGTGTGCTCACACCTACTTTCCAAATCTTTTCAGGAAGTTCAAGTGATTATGATTATGATTGCACTAGCGATGGGTCCGATAGTGAAGAATGAAGAATTGAGTGAAGGCTTAGTGTGTCAAGTGTCTAGTTGAGTTATTATTGTAATTTTCTATTTTCTTGAGTCCATGATGTAAGGAAAGTCAAGAGTCAAACACTTGTGTAATTTTGATTATTATGAATAAAGTTGAAATTTTGTCTCAATACTTGTACATTCCTTTTTATGTGAATGTTATTGTGCTCTGATTATCTTACTTGCATGAGGCTTATCTTGCCGGCTGTCCATGTTCCCGAGATTTCTTCTGCTGTATTAATAGCTCGGGACGTGACAGTTAAGGTGGTATCAGAGCATGAGTCTAAGGAAAATGTCATGTCATAGGCTAAGTTTAAGGATTAAGGATCCATACCTATGAACTAGGATAGAAAATTATGCAAATCTATGCGAGATTGGGGTAGAGCCCAGGATAAGTTAGTTAATTAGAAATAAAACCCTAAGGTTATAAATCCTAAGGATAACCTTATTTATTTATTTCACAGGTACCTTATTCTAAACCAATGGCTGCAAACCGTGCTAATTGGGAGGCGATGCAACAAACCGTTACTGGTCTGACCCAAGTTCTTCAAACCGTGGCCCAAGCTGGAGCACGAGCCCGCGTGGGTGACCTGCATCGGAACTTCCGAAACATGAATCCTCCTCGTTTCTCGAGGTCTTAAAACTCGATGAGGCCGAAAACTAGATAGATGACATGGACCATATCTTTAATGTAATGCAATGTAATGATCAAGATAAGGTCCTTCTTGCGACTTTCCAATTGAACAAAGATGCTCACACTTGGTGGAAGGCCACATCGGCCCATCTTAATGGTGCTCAACTTACATGGGAGGAGTTCCTTGAGCTCTTCTGATTAAAATATTTCTCTGAGCATGTCCATGAAAGGAAGGCGGCGGAATTTGCATCTCTCCGTCAAGGCATGATGTCCGTGGCGGAATAAAAACTTCAATTCTCAAGATTGGCCCCGTATGCCCCTCATTTAGTGGATACAGACATTTTGAAGGCTAATCTGTTCATGGACGGGTTGCGTTCGACATTTATCAAACAATTAGGTTCTCAAAACATTCGGACCTATAGTGAGATGGTCCATCGTTCTCATCTATATGAAAGGACCTTGGAGAAGGTCGAGAAGTTCACAAGCCGGGGAGGAAGCTCAAGCCGTAGACAAGAAAAGAAAGGAAAGAAAGAAGAAAGATTTAGCATTACGAGAACCTACAAGTCCCGTGACCACAAGAAAAGATCTCGTAATGACAACGGGAGTGGTAATGGCAAGAATAAGAAAGTGAAAGAAGAAGAAAAAGCCCTTACAACTGCATGCTCATTCTGTGACAAGTTCGGTCACTCGACCGAGGAATGTTGGAAGCGTCTGGGAGCATATCTACGATGTGGAAGTCGGGAGCACCGCATGCCCGATTGTCCTCTTATGAAGGAACAGCAACCCACAAGGAATGATGGTGGAAGAAAGTGGCAAGCTAGATTGAATGCCATTCTAGAAGATGAAGCCACCAAAGAAGGGAGCTCATTGTGTTGAGTAGTGGATGGCGGATCTAGAGGGGAGGGGTGAATAGATCTGCCCCTCTTTTCGCAGAACGCCCCTCTTTAAATCTAGATAAAAAGAATTGCAGCGGAATATAACTAGCTTAGCGTAGCACACAACGATTTGCTTAGCAAGATGAATAAGTAATATAAAGATTAACCCTAAGCATGCATCTAGCACATAGCAATCGCACAAGTAAATCATAATGCAAAGGATTTTAAGGTGGTTCAGACTGAATCCCCAGTCCTACGTCCACCCCTCACCAAACCAGGTGAGGCTCCACTAGTGCAGCGCACCAAACCACAGATCAGAAAAACCTCCGATTGCCTTCCTACTAACCACCGGTAGGGATGAATCTCCGTTTCAATAGTTTAAACAAAATGAAAAGAGAACAAGATGAAAATGCTCAAACAAGATGTGGAGATATGCTCAAAGAGAAAAGATCTTGTTTGAGATTGCTGAAGCTTGAATCTAATTCTTCAATCAATGTAGATCACCAATAGAGACTTCTTTCTTCTTCATAAAGCTCTCCTCTTGATTCAGCAACAATGGCTTCTTCTTCCTTGTGAAATGGTCTTCCTTGGATCTCCTCTAGTTGATGAAGAAGACTATGGATGTAGCTTTGATCACCCTTGAGAACCTTGCTTGCTTCTAGCTTCCTTGGAGGTTGTTTGCTTGAGATATAATCTTGAATCACCTTGGAATGGATGAAGAACTTCTGCACGGAGTACTGTTCAAGGCTACAGTACCTCTTCTTCCTTGGATCTCCTCTAGCCTCTCTTGATCTCCCTTGATCCCTCTTGAAGCATTAGGGTTTCTAACCCTCTTGTGTTAGTTTTATATCTTTTGAATGGTCCATAGACAACCCCCAGACCAGATCCACAAATCATGGGAGACTAGGTGACTTTAGGACTAAACAAATCAAAGAAATGGGGCTGCCCACGAGGTGGAAAATGAAGTCAAATGTGGCTGCCTCGGGGCTGGCGGTGGACCGGAAGTTGGTGGCCGGTCGACCGAAAATTTACAGAGTTGAAGCATTTTGGTTCTGGCAAAATCGGTTGACCGCCCCTGACTGGGCGGTCGACCACTGGCTTCCGATCGATCGGTCCTTCTTGGGAGGTCGACTGCCAGTTCTGCAGTGTGAGACTTTTCGCGTTTGGCGATTCTTGTCGACCGGAATGACCTAGTCTTGCAAAGTTGAAGTGTTAGCCCAATGAAATACATCCAAATAACAATGGCTATGACAAGGTAAGAGTTTTACCAATTGTGCTTGACAGTAAATGACATATACCACCTGTATTGAATTGTAGAGAGGCAAGATGCTTATCTCACACGTTTGGTTTGCCAGGAGACTGCCATGAGTTTGATTGATCACGATTTGAAAGGATTTCCATCCTTGTTTGGGTGCGATCATTAGGCTTTCACTTTTGCCATCTCCACTCCATTCCTTGGAATATCTGTCATGAAAGAGCATCAAGTGTTTCAGTCATATGAGAGTAGGAAACATCAATGACTTATAGTGATTAGCCATTATCAAAACCAAGAATGTCAAATGGCTCAAATGACCACATGGGCATAACATTCTCCCCCTTTTTGATGGTGGCAACACTATGAGTCATTATTTGGCAGTAATGTTCAGAATGGCAAATTTTATAACATGTGCAGTTAACAGGTGCAATATGCAGCTCAAGATACATGATGAGGATATACTATGCATGGATGATTTGTAACATATGCAACAGCTTGATAATGTATGGATGATTAGAACATGTGAATGATCACAAAGAGATTTCTCCCAATATGTATGCATGATCACAAAGTGATTTCTCCCCCTTTGACACTCACAATCACAAAGGATATTCACACTTTGACAATCACAAAGGATATTCCCCCTTTGACAACTCACAAAGGTAACTCAACTCACAAAGGTAACTCACAAAATTCTCCCCCTTTGACAATAGCAAAAAGGAGGGGTAAGGTAGAGTCGTTGACAAAAGTCTTAGTGATCAGAGCTGAATAGGAGTGAAAAGTATGCCATTATATGCAAACCGGAAGCATGACGTGAGCAATATACGTGGTTCAAAGCTAATAAAATCTGAGATCATCAACAGAGTTCGAAAAGTAGCTACATCCATGTTTTAATAGAAATGAACCAGAAGTGCATATCATGGCAGTGGTGAACCTTCCTTTGTCTTATACATTCATATTCAATAACTTCATCGGGAATAGCACAAACTAGTATTCAGGTTAAACAAGCATGACTAAAGCAAGGAATTTTATGATTTCAGCACTGTTTGGCATGATCTTTTGCAGTTTTATGCACATGACTCATATTTTACGAGCAATCGAGTCTAGTACATGCCTCCTATCCGTAAGAATACACGTTGTTTAGACGCCAGTATTCCTACGTATTTGGTAAGACTGACTGTTATGCTTCAGAATGAACAGAGATAGCAAAGTCACGTCATGACATATCCGATCTCATTTCTTTGATGAGAAGATATATTTCTCAGCAATTATGCTAGTGCTCTGTCTAGAGTCCAAATTAATTAAGATAGAGATAACAGGGGCACTTCGTGACATATCATTCGTCGCTTGTTTTGATGATGTGACATATTTCTCCGTGCAATAATATCATTGCTCTGTCAAATTAATTTTCAAGAATTTCAGCTCATCAAGGTGTTTTAACAACAATACTAAGCTTTAACGTCTTCAACCAACGTTGCAATGACGTTTGAATTTTTAGATTTCAGGATAGTCATTCAAGGCACAATATGCACTCTCTAGTTAAAGTCTATTAACACTACGGAACATAGATGATTTCAAAAAAAATATCAGAACTTCAAGGAAATCATTAAATCTGAACTATTTTCATTAGATAGACAATCATCAGTTCATATAATAGAAAGCTCTTACACCATAGTTCTGTTTGTCTCATGATCGCATATTCAAACTGGAGGCCAGTGAAGTTCAGATTGCAAAAGATTAAGAAAGGCAACAAGACTCCCCCTAAGGATATGCAGTGGATAAACTCAAAGAATTATGTTTGAAGCAAGTGTAATGACAAATGTCAAGGAGAGGTTGACTTGAACCATGCAGGGGTTGACCTGGTCAAACATGAAGTTGGCAGAGATGAAATGCATGACCCAACACAGGTTGTACACTTATTAATGGCAACAGAATTAAGATGAAACATATGCATGAATGCTTCAAAGAGACAACTCCCCCTTACTATATGGCCTATATGCGACAGTGGCACATGGTACTTGGCAGAGGTGAATCCTCACACATGTTGAGTGCTTCTACACAAGTATAACCTGCCTTTCCATACATCAACATTTAATATACCATGGCCATGCAAGAAAGATGCTACATAAACCATGCAATGCATCGTGAACATGAATTCAACTTTATTATGCAACTACATGCAATGCTACACCACATGCGGACTGACATATTTACAGATGAACAATGCTTGGAAACCAATCTGCACAAACACACAACCAAATTGAAGAAGATCATCATTTCAATTTTTATTAGCCTGAGGTCTACAAAGACCAAGCCCCCTTCTGAGTGTTGTAAACCTGTCATTACACAAGGGCTTGGTGAAGATGTCAGCAATCTAATTTAGTGTATCAACAAAATGTAGTTCAAAGTTTTTTGTTAAAGACCTCATCTCTAATGAAGTGATGCACAATCTCAATATGCTTGGTCCTAGAGTGCTGGACTGGATTTTTTGCAAGGTTGATAGCATTGGTGTTATCACATAGAATCGGGACACAACCAAGATCCACTAAGTAGTCTTGGAGTTGATGTTTAATCCACAACACTTGGGTGCCACAGCTTCCCGCAGCAACATATTCTGCCTCTGCGGTTGAGAGGGCAACCGAGTGTTGTTTCTTGGAGGCCCAAGAAACTAAACACCCGCCTAGAAACTGGCAGTAGCCACTAGTACTCTTGCGATCTAGCTTGCATCCAGCGTAGTCCGCATCAGAATATGATATAAGAGATAAATCACATGATGACGGATACCACAATCCCAAATCTTGAGTTCCGGCAAGATATCCAAGGATACGTTTGACGACAGTCAAGTGGGATTCTCTAGAACTAGCTTGAAATCTAGCACAAAGGTATACACTAAACTAGATATCTTGTCAGGATGCAGTCAAGTAAAGCAAAGAGCTAATCATATCTCTATAGATTTTTGCATCCACTAATTTACCATTTTCATCCGAATCCAGTGATGTTGTGGTGCTCATAGGAGTTGCAATTATTTTACAACTTGTCATGTTGAATCTTTTCAGCAGATCCTTGATATATTTGGCTTGACTTATGAAGCACCCATCTTCTCCTTGGTTGACCTGCAAACCGAGAAGAAATTGAAGTTCTCCCATTAGGCTCATCTCAAATTTACTAGTCATGAGGTTAGCAAATTCCTCACACATTTCAGATTTAGTAGAACCAAACACAATATCATCAACATAAATTTGAACAATCAAGATGTTCTTACCTTAATTCTTGGTGAAAAGTGTTTGGTCTACCTTACCTCGTGTGTACCCTTTTTCAATGAGGAACGAGCTTAGTCTCTCATACCAAGCTCTTGGTGCTTGCTTCAAGCCATAAAGTGCCCTGTCTAGCTTGTATACAAAATCTGCATGGTTAGAGTTCTCAAAGCCAGGGGGTTGCTCCACATATACTTCTTCTTTGATCAAACCATTCAAGAAAGCACTTTTTACATCCGTTTGGTACAACTTTATTCTAAGGGAGCATGCAAAGGTTGTAGATGTTGACTCCCCCTGAAAGCATGCATGGGTTGGCAATGAACTATGCAGCCTAAGACTTATATGAATGCACAATGCAATGAAGATGATGCATGATGATTACATATTTTTTGTGTTTTCTTAAACATGATTTGTATTATAGTATATGAGATCACAAGATGATGCAAACACAAATCATTCACAATTGATTTTGAACTGAATGTAACATGATGATGCCAATTGCTAGGCTCCCCCTTTGAATAATGCTAACATGAATAACGAGTTGAAAATGCAACCATGATATACATCATCAAAACCAAAATCTAAGAATTTCATGTGGCTGATATCAGGTACCAAACAACTCATCATCACATCAACTTCATCAGCATAACAAGTTTCTCATGACTTGCCTTTCTACTCTAGACCATAGTAAGAGTTTTGATCTTAGATCCTTCTCACGCATAGTAAGAGTTCTGGGCAAGCATGACTTGCCTTTCTACTCTAGACCATTTGAAATACCAGAGGTCAAGCAGGGTGTAAGCAATTAATCTAGCTCATGTGTTCATCTTCACACCATGGGGGATAAGTCATCATTTCAAACAAGCAATTCAGTTTGTAGAATTTTATTGAACAAAATGGGCAAACTTATGATGCACTATCTACATGTCAAGACTAAACATGCAAAATGATAGGAAATAAAAAAAATTATTTACATACCTGTGCCTTGAGCTTTTATTTACCCGACCATTCATTTCTCAGCTCCAAGACATCCTGCACCCAAAATTCTCATTTGAAATTTTTAGGTACCCAAGCTTGCTTGGGTCCTTGTGGGTTAGCAACATGTTTAGCATCTTGGCTCATCTTTTTCAGGACAATCACATCATCCTCTCTCATTATGTGGCAACCATATATCTCATGCCCATTTTTCCCACAATAGAAACAACGCACAAAAGATTGATTATTCTTTTTATGTTCATGTGCGTGTGCATGTGGACTATGCTTTTATGGGTGAGCATGATTTTTACCTTTTATGGTATGAGGGTGGTGTCTTTCTTTCAGATGCTAGCATTCCTGGTCAGTGTGATCAGTCTTACCACATTGTAAGCAGTGAAGAGAAGCATTTTTGTTGAAGGCCATGGGGAGTGTCGACCTGTCTGGATAGGAATATCGACACTTCTGATTCTCCATGTGATTCTGTGCAGAGTTCTACTGAGCAGGCCCTCTGCTAGTGTTGACTTTCTTATTTCCTTGCCCTTTCACTTGCTGTCCTGCTCTAAGCTCATCATTTCTCAGGATGAAACAATCATGCACAGTGTGACCATGTCTACCATAATAATAACAATGGACATTCATTTTGTGGAAAGCATGGTATTTAGCATTAGACATGTTGTGGTACATGTTTGGATGAGCATGCTGAATTTTACTTTTCTTTCGAGCAGTATGCCCTTTTTGGTGACCACAGGAAGTGGTGGCTTCTGATGATCCAGAATCTTGGTCTTGGACAAACATTGACAGGAAGTCATTCAAACCTTGAATTTCATTTTCAAGTGAGGAAATATGCTGTTTAGATTCAACATGATCCTCTTCGCATGCTACCCATTGCTCATTGAGCATGGCATTTACCGCTTTAAGATTTTGATTTTCTTGTTCTAAAGCATGCAATGTTTCAGAGAAATCATCAATGATAGTTTTACCTTTTCCAAGTGCAACCAGTTTTTCATTCACTTCTTCTTCATCTTGTTCAAGTTCAATTTTCTTTTCCAACAATTCTCTATTCTCTTCTTTCAGAGAATCAATCAGATTTTGTTGCCATTTAAGATCATCATGGAGACCCATATTTATCTTTTTCAAGAAGAAGCATTCTTTGCATGCAACATTAGCAGAGCATGAAACTTCAGTTTCTTTCAGGACCTTTTCACTTTGAGTTTCAGAATGTTTATTTTCTTCAATCAACCTCTCATCATGAATTAGCCCATCGGCCATAGTTTGATCATTAGAGATTGATTTAGGTTGGTTTTGAAGTTTTATTATAATTTCTTCCAACCTAGTGATTTCATCATGAAGATTTTTATTTTAATTCCTTAGACATGCAATGCTTTGTTTATGCGTATCTAGATCAAATGAAAGAGTGTCGTTAAGCTCTTCAAAAGTAGAACAGTTTTTACAAAAAGAGCTTTCATTTTGGTTACTTTTCTTGAGATCCTTTTTCAAATTTTTATTTTCTGATTTTACCTTTTTTGTATTGTGCAATCAACTCATCATAGGCTTCCATAAGCTCTTCAAAAGTGAATTCCTCGGAGTCAGAGTTTACCTGTGATGAGGATGTATTACTGGACTGTTCTGCACGGTCGGCCATGAAGCATTCTTGTTCTTATTCCTTCCCTTCATGGATTTTTACTTGTCCAGTACTTGCTTGGCTGTGCTGTAGGTGGACACAAGATGAGTTAGTCTGAGATCAACTGCAGCTGTAATTAAGTTCTATGCAGCAAGATTATCATTGTGTTTGGTCTCATGTTTAGCTGACCAATCAATTGAATTTGATGGCAGCTCATGAGGACCATTGTATATAAGAGTCCACAATTGTAGATCTATGGAGCAAACATAGTTGAACATTCTCCCTACCCATGTAGAAAAATCTTAACCATCATAAATGGGCGGAGAAACCATCGAAGCATGTGTAGCATATGAAGCCATTTAAATAAAACACACCGGGATCTTTCCCTGCAGATCGTAGGATCTGGGAATGGCAGAGCTAGGCTCTGATACCACTTGTTGAGTAATGGATGGCAGATCTAGAGGGGAGGGGTGAATAGATCTGCCCCACTTTTTGCAGAACGCCCCTCTTTAAAGTTAGATAAAAAGAATTACAGCAGAATATAACTAGCTTAGCGTAGCACACAACGATTTACTTAGCAAGATGAAAAAGTAATATAAAGATTAACCCTAAGCATGCATCTAGCACATAGCAATCGCTCAAGCAAACCACAATGCAAAGAATTTTAAGGTGGTTCGGACTGAATCCCCAGTCCTACGTCCACCCCTCACCAAACCAGGTGAGGCTCCACTAGTGCAGCGCACCAAACCACAGATCGGAAAAACCTCTGATTGCCTTCCTACTAACCACCGGTAGGGACGTCAACACCACAGATCGGAGAACTTTCGATTGCCTTCCTACTAACCACCGGTAGGGATGTCAACACTGCAGATCGAAGAACTTTCGATTGCCTTCCTACTAACCACCGGTAGGGACGAATCTCCGTTTCAATTGTTTAAACAAAATGAAAAGAGAACAAGATGAAAATGCTCAAATAAGATGTAGAGATATGCTCAAAGAGAGAAGATCTTGTCTGAGATTGCTGGAGCTTGAATCTGATTCTTCAATCGATGTAGATCACCAACAGAGACTTCTTTCTTCTTCACAAAGCTCCCCTCTTGATTCAGCAACAATGGCTTCTTCTTCCTTGTGAAATGGTCTTCCTTGGATCTCCTCTAGTTGATGAAGAAGACTATGGATATAGCTTTGATCACCCTTGAGAACCTTGCTTGCTTCTAGCTTCCTTGGAGGTTGCTTGCTTGAGATATAACCTCGAATCACCTTGGAATGGATAAAGAAATTTTGCACGGAGTACTGTTCAGGGCTACAATACCTCTTCTTCCTTGGACCTCCTCTAGCCTCTCTTGATCTCCCTTGATCCCTCTTGAAGCATTAGGGTTTTTAACCCTCTTGTGTTGGTTTTATATCTTTTGAATGGTCCATAGACAAGCCCTAGACCAGATCCACAAATCATGGGGGATTGGGTGACTTTAGGACTAAACAAATCCAAGAAATGGGGCTGCCCACGAGGTGGAAAACGAAGTCAAATATGACTACCTCGGGACTGGCGGTCGACCGGAAGTTGGTGGCCGGTCGACCGAAAATTTACAGAGTTGTAGCATTTTGGTTCTGGCAAAATCGGTTGTGTGAGACTTTTCACGTTTGGCGATTCTTGTCGACCGGAATGACCTAGTCCTACAAAGTTGAAGTGTTAGCCCAATGAAATACATCCAAATAATAATGGCTATGACAAGGTAAGAGTCTTACCAATTGTGCTTGACAGTAAATGACATATACCACCTGTATTGAATAGTAGAGAGGCAAGATGCTTATCCCACACGTTTGGTTTGCCAGGAGACTACCACTAGTTTGATCGTTTGATTGATCACGATTTGAAAGGATTTCCATCCTTGTTTGGGTGCGATCATTAGGCTTTCACTTTTGCCATCTCCACTCCATTCCTTGGTATATCTGTCATGAAGGAACATCAAGTGTTTCAGTCATATGAGAGTGGGAAACATCAATGACTTATAGTGATTAGCCATTATCAAAACCAAGCCATTATCAAAACCAAGAATGTCAAATGACTCAAATGACCACAGGGGCACAACACATTGAAGGTACAATTCATATTTATTTGCATCTTACTTTCGTGTTATTTGATACTGGTGCTACACATTCTTTTATTGCTAACTCCTTTGCAAAAACGTTACCTATTTCACTTGTTCCTTTACCATCGGATTTAACCATAGTTACACCCATAGGTTCGGGAATGGAATTGAAACCTAGTTTTGGGTCCCAAATGGTGGCAATCAAGAGGGGAGGGGTGAATTAATTGGCAATTAAAAGTTATTTTCTGAAGAACTTGTGAGACAAAATTTGAGCAATCAAGCGCTCGGTCTTACTCGTGCATGATCACACATGAATGCTTGTGAAAGATGGTGAGTGTGTGAATAAGAAGGTGGTGAACACTCAACTCACCGTGAAGCCCACTCGACAAAGGATGCAAACGAACAAATCACGAGAGACACACAAAGTTTTTAGGTGGTTCGGGTACACCGCAATGTCCCCTACATCCACCCCTCACTCATGAGGATAATGACTTCACTATGATGTGAGCCAAGCACACACACGCTGTTATGAACAGCACACACACACACACGGTACCCAATATAGGCACCCCAATCACACACACACACAAGCTCGTGTCCATACACGAACAACACATACTCAATGGCCTTTCTTGGCCATTACACACACACACGCTCTCGTGTCACAGATCACGAGCACACACCCACAAATCTGTTTCAAGATAGTTTAGAGTAGAACAATTTTCTAGATTCAACAATAAGCACTAAAAGAAGATCAGAGTAGAAAAGATTTCTAGATAGAACTCCCCCTTTGTGTTCTTCGAATCTTCTTTGATACGCCAGTAGGAGGATGAACGAGTTTGGATGAAATATGAGGCATGGCAGCACGAATGGATGTTGAAGCTTGATGTCCAATGCAGCTCTTCGATGTATATGATCTTGGGCTTTGATTCAAGCTCCTTCCTTTGGATTTCAGCTTCAGAGCAAGGTGGAACAGGGCTTGAAGGCTGCAACTCCGAACCTGCACACACAAAATAGAACTCCCATCAATTTTCGGATCTCACCTCTCTTCATATATATATAATGCCACTAGGGTTTGATTAAATGATTAGAACAGTCAAAGATAGCTTGGGAACCAGATCCACAATTTGTGGAGAGGTTTGTGGAATGTTTTGTGGTGATTAGACAAGGATTGGAGGACTTTCGGTACAAGAAAATGGCGGTCAAGGAAGACGGCTGGGCGTCCGACCGGAAAGGGTCGACCCATGGGTCGACCCTCGAAGAGGGTAAAACCCAGCTGGAGCAATGGGTCAACCCCTGGGGTCGACCCTCGAGAAAACAATATCTGGAACAGAACGGGTCGACCCCAGGGTCGACCCTCGCGGGCACATTTCGTTTCTGTTTGGGCGAAAGTTACAGGGGTCGACCCTGGGGTCGACCCTTGTCTAGCTAGCGGCTGGTTCCCAACAAATGTCCAGGGGTCGACCCTTGGGGTCGACCCATGCGCCAAGAGTCAGAAAAATGTGGTAAAAACCACTCCAAAACAATTCCAACCTAGTGGGTTCAAAGGATAGAATGAATACTAATGAAATGCAAGAATTCTAAGACTTGAAAAATAAAAACCAAGGCCAATATCATGAAACCCCAATAGAATGATTACCTTGGTTTCTGAGACTTGCTTTCATTCCCACTTACCAAACAAACCATGAATTCACCCATGGTATTTGAACAATTTGATCTTACCAAATATCCTTGCTTTATTCCAATCTTTAAATGCCAACTTTTGACCTGTCAGGACATACATTCTGAGTTAGTGTTGGCATTTACAAATTTCAGAGTAACCTTCTTACCAACAGAATGATTCCTCCACTTTGAAAGTTCCTTATCTCCACTTACAAGCTGATCATGGCACACACACGTTAGATCATGATAATATGCAAGTATGTAGTGTTTGGTCATCATCAAAATTCATTAAATACACTTACAAAGAAGGGGTTCAACAATCTCTCCCTTTTTGATGATGACTAAATACTATAATGCATAAATCAAATTGGTCTCTTTATGCCAAGAATGCCGAAGCAATAGCAATATAACAATGTGCCGGAATAACATGAGAAGCAATAGTCCGATCAACACACAACCATGAACCAACTTAGAACCGTTGTGAGATTGATCAAAAAGGCTTACCGACAATCATCTTGAAATAGCAACAACAGCCATACTCGGATTACATTAAACAAGAGAGACAAGTACAATGCATCAAGATGCCATGCTATGAGTACAAGGATAATGCAACATTCCTAACCACTAGATATGCAAGTACAATATGAGATAATGCAACACACAGTCATGCAAACATACAATACGCATAAACTATAATAGCCGGGATAAACTGGTAGACTTCTCCCCCTTTGGCATCATCAAAAAGAAGGGGTGAAGGTGATAGGGAAGAAGCCATGTGGAGGATAGACCAGGGCCTAGTCATCAGCCGGAGGCGGTGGACGGGGAGCACGACTGATATATTCCATAATCTCGTGGCACATTAGGTGTTGTTGGGCCAAGGCATCGGTGAAGGTTTGAGTGCTTTCCTGGTGAGATAGCTTAAGATCATGAAGTTCATTTTGAATAACATCCAAGGTTTCGCCATATCGATCCAACCGTTCATCAATGCGGTCCAAACGATCAATGAATAGCCTGGCCGTCTCGGAGGGAATATCAATCGCAGGAGCACCATGATTTTCATCACTGGATTCAGTGTCGGCATCTGCATCATTATCTTCAGCACGTGCACCGGGAACAACTGTTTTCAACTGCCGAACTAATTCACCATCACGAAGAACATAGCCCATGTTGTGACAAATAGAGTGAATAGTATATATGTCGGCAGCTCGCATTGTTTGTGAGGATTCGACTGACAGATCTATCTTCTTATATTGAAAAATAGCAGTGAGGGCGGCAGCATAAGGTAAGGTTCTGTTTCGGTGCTGCATACTAGACCTCATATGATCCAAAAAGAGAGCCGGAAAATTAATACGAATCCCATCCAAAAGACAGTAAATTAAGAACATGTGAATTTTAGTGACTTTGTCATGATCGCCTCCTCTTGGAAGTAAAATAGTAGTGATCATCCTGTGAAGAATGTGTTGTACCGGAGGAAAGTGATTGGCATTTAACCCAGCAACAGAACGACCAGCACGGTCTTCAGAAGTTAGGTAGAGATATAGCTTATCTTCACGAACCAAAACGTCACCAAAAGCATATCCCTCGGAAGGAAGCTGAAATGCCGCGCCTAGAAGCTCGGGGAGAGAAGTATCTGCACTCCATTAACCTTGGTAACCGGAGTTTCATTTTCCAGGGACATGTTGCTGTAGAACTGATGTACTAAATTGGGATACACCCTGCGGTGTGCAGACATGAATGCATCCAGGTTGGGCTGACTACAGATAACATCAACGAGACTCGGGATGTGGTTCCTCAGATTTCCAAAGTCGACTGCCCTCGGACGGAGAACCTTTCGGTCTAATACGCGGCTAGAATGGCCGCGAAGAGATGCAACTTGTTCAGCTTGTTTGGATCTAAGTTCTTGAGACCTGCTAGATTCAGCGCCACTGCGAGACGGACGTCTCTTTGGGGCCATCTAGATAAGGATCGAAAGAAAACCACATGATGGGGGAAGGATTAATCGGGTTCAACCAGAGATGAGATGAATGATATATGAATCCATGATCCTCCACAAGCACCAGAAGCTTACCTCAAGGGAAAGGAGAAGCAAGAGATGATCCTTGGAGCTGATTGAAGAAAACGTGCGCGGGTAGCCACCCGGAGAACCGCGGCTAGGTTTGGAAGATTTGGGAGCCAAGAAGATGTTTTTAGGGCTTGGAAGGGGTGGTGGCTGGCCTTGGAAAAGGTTATGAGATGTTTTATAGGCATAGGAGGGGCAACCATAGGGTTAACACCCCATTCAAGGATGGCCGATCGCGGGGATCCGCGACCTGTCGGAATGGGTCGACCCACGGGTCGACCCCTGAACTCATAACCCCAAGCAGCGGATGGATCCGCGAGGGTCGACCCTTGGGGTCGACCCCTTTTAGTCAATTTTTGGGAAAAGAAGATGCAAACGTCCGGAGGGCCAAGAAGGCTAATAGGCTCGAGTCCCCAATGTATAAATATGATTGAAACAATGAAAGAAAGATTATTATAGAGGTTGTAAACATTTGGGGATATGCCACATCAAATTTAGGATCACATCCAGTCATGCTTTTATCCATAGCTCCGAAAATCAGATTTTGGCCAGATTTGCTCCTTTTATGGCATAAGAGTGTATACAAGGTTATAAATGGCCATAGAAGTGACAACGAACAAGTGTATATAATCTGTATAAATAGAAGAAATACACAAGCACACGAAGGCAAATGACCACGCAAGTTGTTTTTGTTATTTTTGTTTCACACATCAAAATGTGCATGTATGACAAGGAAAAATGCAAACTAGCATGTAATGAATGCAAATACTTATAATGCAATGATCTATACACACAATAGCACAAAATGGTTATGATGAAGACTCATCTATTCTGCATACCCCTAATTCTCTTCTGAAGGTTGTAAACTTCTCTTCACAAAGGGGTTTAGTGAAAATATCAGCAATTTGACGATCTGTCTCAATGAAGTTGATTACAACATCACCCTTGCCAACATGATCTCTAATGAAATGATGTCTTATTTCAATATGCTTGGTGCGAGAATGATGGACAGGGTTTTTGGATAGATTAATGGCTGAAGTGTTATCACAAAGAATTTTGGTGTTTTTGAAGGATTCTCCATAATCAATCATTTGTTGTTGAATCCACAGCACCTGGGCAACACAACTGCCTACAGCCACATACTCGGCTTCGGCGGTTGATAATGCCACTAAATTTTGTTTCTTGGAGGCCCATGAAACCATGCAACCTCCAAGGAACTGGTGTTGTGCCCCTTAGGCACAAGCATGTGCTATGTTGATTTGATGATAGCAATGCTGTTTTGTTTTGATGATTGCAACACAATGAGTGCATTTGATATTATGTTTTGATGATAGCAACATGACTGTGACTGGTATATTATCTGGAGAATGAATGTGCATAACTGATATATTGTTTGTGCTTGACTTCTGTCCTATACATTGCATTCCTAGCAGACCAGCAAGTCTATACACTGCAGGGTAAAGCTTAGTCTAGACATTGCTGCATTGCTTGCATTTCTAAAGTCTACACATTGTCTTGGGCTAAGTATGTACATCCGATTGTGCGTTATTCATGAAGTCTGTACAGCCATCCACTTGAAACATTTCTCAAAGTCCATACAATGCATCTTCTTAGCATCTCATTTAGAGTCTAAGACATTGTCTATACACTGGACTTAAAGTGTGTACAGCATCCGTCTCAGCCACCGTCTCATTCAGCGTCTTAGGCTTGCAAAGTCTACACATTGGTCGGTGGAAAGTCTATACATTCGTTACAGTGCACACACCGTCTCAACTTGCGTCTCATGCATATAGTAAGTCTATACATTGCTACAGTAACGCAAGTCTATACATCGTTCGTCTCATGCATTTCCTTAGGCTAAGTCTGTACAGCCCTTTCGCTTGGGAAGTCTATACATTGGCCTCAGCTTTCAAAGTCTGTACAGCCTTTCATGTGAAAGTCCATACATCGCCCTTTGAGTCCAAAGTCTATACATCGTGTTTGGACTAAGTCTGTACAGTCATTTACATAGTGAAGTCTGCACATTGTTGAATGCTCTTCAAGTGTGTATATTGCTTGGTTAAGTCTATACGCTGCTTCATATGCAGTGAAGTCTGCACATTGCTGAATGCTCTTCAAAGTCTGCATAGTGAAGTCCATACACTGTCACGCTCACATCTTCAAGGGTGATTGAGCATCGCGAAGTCTGATTGAGCATCGTGAAGTCTGATTGAGCACTGTGAAGTCTATTCAGTGAATGAGCATTGTAATGTCTATACATTGGTTAGGCTCGATCATGCAGCATTCATTTCATGTCTATACACTGCATTTTACAGTATGAGTTATAAAGTCTATACACTCATTCACTATTCATGCATTCACAGTGAAGTCTGTACATCCGTTTGGCCATGCATCACTATCCACCAAGTCTATACATTGGTAGAGTCTGTACATCAGACGTGCATGCTCGCCTGTCCCCCCGGATGCTCTCCTGGGACCGAGTATGCCCTCCAGTGACTGTTAATGCTCCGATTGGCCAGCGTCTCTCTTGATCAAGTCTATACACTCATTCACTGTTCATGCATTCACAGTGAAGTCTGTACATCCGTTTGGCTATGCTCTCCAGTGACTGCTAATACTTCCCTAACTTTGAGGATGCTCCCCTGGAGCAGCGATTGCTCACCAGAGACAGCATGTGCTCCACATGCTCCCCTGTCGCTGGTGATGCTGTCTAGAGGCCATAGATGCTCTCCTGAGACTTCATATGCTCCCATGCGAGAACGCACTTTACATTACAAGTCTGTACAATGCATGCGCTTTCACAAGTCTATATAATGCTGATGGGAATCAAGCCAACTATCAAGCCGGAGCAGATCAAGCAAGTCGGCTGGCCAAAGATGAAGGCGCTAGCTTTGCCTAGCGTGACCTGGTGAAGGCGCTATGAAAAGCTAGCGCCATCTGAAGATGAAGGTGCCAGCCTTCCCTAGCGCAACATGAAGAACGTGCTGGGTTTCCCTAGCGCGATCTCAGGCAGAAACGTGTTTAAAGCTAGTCCAACTTCCCAGCGCCGAAATCCTCAAAGTCTTCGATGTTAGCTGTCTTCCATGGTTGTAAATCGACGTGTTAGCATCGTGTTGTCTTCCCCTTTCCTATATATGTACCCCTTTCGTTTGATTGAGATATAATCGAAGTATGAATGAATGAATTGAAGTATGAGTGTTCTTGAGGAAGCCCATGGCTATTCCTCCAAATCTTTGGAAACCCCCCCTTCGTCCGTTCCTCTGTGGGCACGAGGCCCAATTCTATCTCCCTGATCCTCTCTATTTCCCCTTCAATGGAGGATGATCGAAGCCCCGGGTGCATCGGCTCTAAGATGGGGTCGAGTGTGAGGCTCCATTCGGAGCTTTGATCTTCGTCCAACCACGATTTCACCACCCCCACCTCCGCCAAAGATGTTGTTAAGGTCGGGACGGAGCTCGGCTGCATCGTACCTATGAAGGGTTCGGGTGGGAGGCCCCAGCCAAGCCTCATCTAGGCCCTAACATCATCCACGTCCACCCTCCTTCCCTTGCCATTCGCCCCCACATCCGCCTTCACAAAAGTTATCCTAGATGGTATTTGCTTGGTTTGATTTCATTTTAAGCATCCCATGTGTGTTACCCATCATCCTATGTGTTTTCCCCTTGTGTTTTGAGCCCCCAGAATCGTCCACGGGAGCCCCAACGTCGAGGTTCTTCGTTCTGCTGTTGTCTGTCAACGCGCGTAAACGATATAGCGCGTTCTTCAGAACGCGCGTAATGGGTATAGCGCGACTATGATCAGAAGGAAGAAGGAGACCCCCACTTTCGTCCCACATCAACTTGGTATCAGAGCTTAGGGAACTAGGCTGTTCTCACAGTCTGGGGTCTTGAGCTACGAGGTTCGAGGACGAACCTTTCGAAGTGGAGGGGTTTTGATGGGAATCAAGCCAACTATCAAGCCGAAGCAGATCAAGCAAGTCGGCAGGCCAAAGATGAAGGCGCTAGCTTTGCCTAGCGCGACCTGGTGAAGGCGCTATGAAAAGCTAGCGCCATCTAAAGATGAAGGCGCCAGCCTTCCCTAGCGCAACATGAAGAACGTGCTGGGTTTCCCTAGCGCGATCTCAGGCAGAAACGTGTTTAAAGCTAGTCCAACTTCCCGGCACCGAAATCCTCAAAGTCTTGGATGTTAGCTGTCTTCCATGGTTGTAAATCGACGTGTTAGCGTCGTGTTGTCTTCCCCTTTCCTATATATGTACCCCTTTCGTTTGATTGAGATATAATCGAAGTATGAATCAATGAATTGAAGTATGAGTGTTCTTGAGGAAGCCCATTGCTATTCCTCCAAATCTTTGGAAACCCCCCCCTTCGTCCGTTCCTCTGTGGGCACGAGGCCCAATTCTATCTCCCTGATCCTCTCTATTTCCCCTTCAATGGAGGATGATCGAAGCCCCGGGTGCATCGGCTCTAAGATGGGGTCGAGTGTGAGGCTCCATTCGGAGCTTTGATCTTCGTCCAACCATGATTTCACCACCCCCACCTCCGCCAAAGATGTTGTTAAG
This sequence comes from Amorphophallus konjac, assembly GCA_022559845.1. NCBI lineage: Eukaryota > Viridiplantae > Streptophyta > Magnoliopsida > Alismatales > Araceae > Amorphophallus > Amorphophallus konjac. The sequence goes on along the minus strand of CM040127.1, from coordinate 175,139,567 downwards.
GTCGGGATGGAGCTCGACTGCATCGTACCTATGAAGGGTTCGGGTGGGAGGCCCCAGCCAAACCTCATCTAGGCCCTAACATCATCCACGTCCACCCTCCTTCCCTTGCCATTCACCCCCACATCCGCCTTCACAAAAGTTATCCTAGATGGTATTTGCTTGGTTTGATTTCATTTTAAGCATCCCATGTGTGTTACCCATCGTCCTATGTGTTTTCCCCTTGTGTTTTGAGCCCCCAGAATCGTCCACGGGAGCCCCAACGTCGAGGTTCTTCGTTCTTCTACTGTGTGTGAATGCGCGTAAACGATATCGCCCGTTCTTCAGAACGCGCGTAATGGGTATAGCGCGACTATGATCAGAAGGAAGAAGGAGACCCCCACTTCCGTCCCGCATCAACTTTTTGATGGGAATCAAGCCAACTATCAAGCCGGAGCAGATCAAGCAAGTCGGCAGGCCAAAGATGAAGGCGCTAGCTTTGCCTAGCGCGACCTGGTGAAGGCGCTATGAAAAGCTAGCGCCATCTGAAGATGAAGGCGCCAGCCTTCCCTAGCGCAACATGAAGAACGTGCTGGGTTTCCCTAGCGCGATCTCAGGCAGAAACGTGTTTAAAGCTAGTCCAACTTCCCTGCGCCGAAATCCTCAAAGTCTTCGATGTTAGCTGTCTTCCATGGTTGTAAATCGACGTGTTAGCGTCGTGTTGTCTTCCCCTTTCCTATATATGTACCCCTTTCGTTTGATTGAGATATAATCGAAGTATGAATGAATGAATTGAAGTATGAGTGTTCTTGAGGAAACCCATGGCTATTCCTCCAAATCTTTGGAAACCCCCCCCCCTTCGTCCGTTCCTCTATGGGCACGAGGCCCAATTCTATCTCCCTGATCCTCTCTATTTCCCCTTCAATGGAGGATGATCGAAGCCCCGGGTGCATCGGCTCCAAGATGGGGTCGAGTGTGAGGCTCCATTCGGAGCTTTGATCTTCGTCCAACCACGATTTCACCACCCCCACCTCCGCCAAAGATGTTGTTAAGGTCGGGACGGAGCTCGGCTGCGTCATACCTATGAAGGGTTCGGGTGGGAGGCCCCAGCCAAGCCTCATCTAGGCCCTAACATCATCCACGTCCACCCTCCTTCCCTTACCATTCACCCCCACATCCGCCTTCACAAAAGTTATCCTAGATGGTATTTGCTTGGTTTGATTTCATTTTAAGCATCCCCTGTGTGTTACCCATCGTCCTATGTGTTTTCCCCTTGTATTTTGAGCCCCCAGAATCGTCCACGGGATCCCCAACGTTGAGGTTCTTCGTTCTGCTGCTGTCTGTGAACGCGCGTAAACGATATAGCCCGTTCTTCAGAACGCGCGTAATGGGTATAGCGCGACTATGATCAGAAGGAAGAAGGAGACCCCCACTTCCGTCCCGCATCAACTTGGTATCAGAGCTTAGGGAACTAGGCTGTTCTCACAGTCTGGGGTCTTGAGCTACGAGGTTCGAGGACGAACCTTTCGAAGTGGAGGGGTTTTGATGGGAATCAAGCCAACTATCAAGCCGGAGCAGATCAAGCAAGTCGGCAGGCCAAAGATGAAGGCGCTAGCTTTGCCTAGCGCAACCTGGTGAAGGCGCTATGAAAAGCTAGCGCCATCTGAAGATGAAGGCGCCAGCCTTCCCTAGCGCAACATGAAGAACGTGCTGGGTTTCCCTAGCGCGATCTCAGGCAGAAACGTGTTTAAAGCTAGTCCAACTTCCCGACGCCGAAATCCTCAAAGTCTTCGATGTTAGCTGTCTTCCATGGTTGTAAATCGACGTGTTAGCGTCGTGTTGTCTTCCCCTTTCCTATATATGTACCCCTTTCGTTTGATTGAGATATAATCGAAGTATGAATGAATGAATTGAAGTATGAGTGTTCTTGAGGAAGCCCATGGCTATTCCTCCAAATCTTTGGAAAACCCCCCTTCGTCCGTTCCTCTGTGGGCACGAGGCCCAATTCTATCTCCCTGATCCTCTCTATTTCCCCTTCAATGGAGGATGATCGAAGCCCCGGGTGCATCGGCTCTAAGATGGGGTCGAGTGTGAGGCTCCATTCGGAGCTTTGATCTTCGTCCAACCACGATTTCACCACCCCCACCTCCGCCAAAGATGTTGTTAAGGTCGGGATGGAGCTCGGCTGCATCGTACCTATGAAGGATTCGGGTGGGAGGCCCCAGCCAAGCCTCATCTAGGCCCTAACATCATCCACGTCCACCCTCCTTCCCTTGCCATTCACCCCCACATCCGCCTTCACAAAAGTTATCCTAGATGGTATTTGCTTGGTTTGATTTCATTTTAAGCATCCCATGTGTGTTACCCATCGTCCTATGTGTTTTCCCCTTGTGTTTTGAGCCCCCAGAATCGTCCACGGGAGCCCCAACGTCGAGGTTCTTCGTTCTGCTGCTATCTGTGAACGCGCGTAAACGATATAGCGCGTTCTTGAGAACGCGCGTAATGGGTATAGCGCGACTATGATCAGAAGGAAGAAGGAGACCCCCACTTCCATCCCGCATCAAATGCATTTCATTTTACAAAGTGTCGACACCAAGTTGATAATTCGATACTCTGTCTGGCAGGTGTCTGGCACGTGATCCAAGGAGCTAAGATGCTGACACGTGGCAGAGTCGATTGGGCGGGAAATGTGGAGGCCACACGCGCCCAGTGCTGCCCCTGCTCGAGCTGCTATAAAGGGTAGTCTCCGTTGTCTGAAGGAGGTAGATCGAAGCAGAAGCAGTAATAGCAGAAGAGTAGAGTGCAGAGAGGTCTTCGATCCATAAAAGAAAGAGAAGAGAAGAGAAGAAGAAGAAAAGAAAGAGAAGAGAAGAGAAGAAGAAGAAGAGTAAAGAGAGCAGAAGAAGAAAGAGGAGAGCAGAAGAAAGAAGTAAAGAGAAAGAGAGAGTGAGATCGTAAGAAGAAGAGTGTGAGAGAGGTTGTCTGAAGATCAGTCTTCACTGGACCGTGGATCAAATCCAGGCCAGTCAGCTTTTTGAGAGCCATATTGTGCTTTATGTTTGCAGCTTTCCGATTGCTGTTCATCTTGTCTTTTGTTTCCTTTTTATACCTTTATTCAAGCTGTTTGTCAGCGGAGCAAGCTGTGAGGCTCAGCAGACAGTGGAGGATTCCACTGGACGGCCAAGCTGTATTGCCCAGCGGTTTGCAGAGGTGCTACCTCTGGACGGGTAAGCTGTAATCCCCAGCGGTTTGCAGTGGTGGATTCCACTGGATAGCAAGCTGTGTTGCTCAGCGGGCGAGGAGGATTCCTCGGACGGCAAGCTGTGTTGCCCAGCAGATTGTAGGCAAGCTGTGAGGCCTAGCGGTTCAAGCTGTGAGTCAGCAGTAAGCCACACTCGGGTTGAGTGTGGGGTGGATGTAGGTCTGGAGGACTGAACCACCTAAAAACCCCTTGTGCAGTGGTTTGATGTTTCTATCTATTTGCTTCTGCTAGATGATTGCATAGGGGCGCTCCATGTGTTTGATCATAGGTTCAGTAGATGAGTGTCTAATTTGTCTTGTTAGCATTCCAGTTATTGAGTGAGCGAAATCTTAGTTTGATTGCACATTGAGTGTTTGTTTACTTCTGCCATCGCTTATTAGACTTCAAGTTTGTCTAGTTAAGCGAACTGTGCCCATTATATGCTTAAGTGTGTTATTGAGATTCCATACTTTTCTGCTTAGTTGCTTATAAGAGAATTCAATTAGATCTTCAGATTGTCTAAATCTGTCTTGTGAGCATAAGTCTTTTATTTGGGCGAAAGGTTTTAAAAGGGCATATATTCATTCACCCCCCCTCTGAATACCTGCACCGAAGCCAACAACTGGCAGTACCCGCTGGTGCTTTTCCGATCCACTTTGCAACCCGCATAATCAGCATCGAAATAAGCAATTAAATCAAGGCTCGAATTACGCGGAAACCATAAACCCAAGTTCACAGAGCCAGTAATATATCTAAAGATCCTTTTCACAGCCGACAAATGTGACTCCTTAGGATTGGACTGAAAACGAGCACACAAACAAACAGCAAATTGAATATCGGGCCGACTAGCAGTTAAGTACAACAAGGAACCTATCATGCTCCTGAAAAGTTTTTGGTCCACAGATTTACCTTTTTCATCTTGATCAATTTTTATTGATATAGACATAGGTGTCGGTTGTGGTTTGGTGGAAGCCAAGTCGAACTTTTTCAGCAGCTCCATTGCATATTTTTTCTGATGTACGAACATCCTATCGCTCGTCTGTGTGACCTGCAATCCCAAAAAGAATGTCAGCTCTCCCATAAGGCTCATTTCAAATTCACTTTGCATCAATTTTACAAAGTCATTGCTGAGAGTATCCTTGGTGGAGCCAAATATAATGTCATCAACATAGACTTGAACAACTAAGATTTCCTTACCATTCAACCTTGTGAAAAGGGTTGGATCCACATTACCTTGTTTGAATCCATTTTGTATAAGAAAATCATTCAACCGTTCATACCATGCTCAGGGTGCTTATTTAAGACCGTAGAGTGCCTTGTCCAACTTGTACACATGATCTGGATACTTTGTGTCCTCAAACCCCGGTGGTTGCTCCATGTATACGTCCTCCTGAATAAAACCATTTAAGAATGCACTTTTCACATCCATCTGAAACAATTTAATGTTATTGCAACATGCAAAAGCTAAAAGAATTCTCACTACCTCGAGTCTTGCTATAGGAGCAAAAGACTCATCAAAATCAATTCCTAGCTCCTGTCTATAACCTTTGGCAACAAGTCTTGCCTTGTTTCTAGTTACCACCCCTTGATCGTTTGTTTTGTTTCGAAAGATCTATTTGGTTTCGATCATAGAGTGGTTTCTAAGGCGAGGCACAAGGAACCACACTTTGTTCCTTTGGAATTGGTGTAGTTCTTCTTGCATAGCCAAGATCCAAGAATAATCTTTTAAGGCATCTTCTACTGAAAGTAATGTAATGTAATCCAGATTCTCAACTTCCCTGAATGAGGAACACGTTCTTATTCCTTTTTCTATATTGCCAATGACGACTTCCGGTGGGTGATCTTTTGCAAAAGTCCATTGTTGAGGCAGCTGTAGTTCACTCAGAGTTTGCTGATTTTCATCATCCTTTTGTTGTTCTTCATCTCCTAATTTGTTTGCTTCCTTTGAGAGCTTTTCGGTGGCATCCTCTTCTGATTCTTCTTCCTGCAAGACATATTTTTCATTAGTATACTTGAATGATGATTCATCAACAATAACATAGGGACTTTACTCCACTACAAGAGTTCTTAAGTTATACACTCGATAGACTCTTGAGTTAAGTGAGTATCCGAGAAATATCCCCTTGTCACTCTTGGGGTCAAGCTTTGCCAAATCCACCTTATCGTTATTATGGATATAACAGATGGAGCCAAATGGTTTAAAGTAAGAAATGTTTGGCTTCTTACCTCGATATAGCTCATAAGGTGTTTTCTTTAACACTGGCCTTACCATGGCTCGGTTTATTATGTAGCATGCTGTGTTGACGGCTTCAGCCCAGAAATACCTTGGAAGGTTGTTTTCATTTAGCATGGTTCTTACCATTTCAACAAGTGTCCTGTTCTTCCTCTCTACGACCCCATTTTATTCGGGGGTCCTTGGTGCGGAGAAGTTGTGTATATAACCTTGATCCCTGAAAAAATTACTGAACTCATGGTTATCAAATTCCCTGCCATGATCACTTCTCACGGTCTTGATGCACCATCCTTTTTCATTCTGAACCATCCTGCAAAATGTCTCAAACTCCATTAAAGCATCACTTTTGTTTGAAAGAAAATACACCCAGCTATATCTGGAAAAATCATCCACAATCACAAATCCATAAAGCTTACCACCCAAGCTATGTGTCCGGCTTGGTCCAAAAAGATCTGTATGGATCAATTCAAGGGGCTTAGAGGTGGTTACATCACTTTTACATTTAAAGGATGTTCTTGTCTATTTGCCCTTGCTGCATGCCCCACAGATTCCTTCATTAACCAGCTTCAACTTGGGTAAGCCAACAATTAGATTTTTCTTGAACAACTTCATCATCACATTGAAACTAGCATGCCCAAGACGGCGATGCCACAACCATGCATCATCAGAATTTTTAGCAACTAAGCAAAGATTTTTATGTGAAACATCATCAAGATCAATCATATAAACATTGTTGTGTCTAAGCCCTATGAACTTGATTTCATTGGTGTTTCTATCTACCACAATGCAGTGAGTAGAATCAAAAGACACATTGCAACATTTGTCACAGAGTTGACTAATACTTAAAAGAGTATGATGCAGGCCTTTGACAAGCAAAACATTTTCAATGACTTGAGTTTGGTTCTTACCTATCTTACCTTCTCCAACAATTTTTCCTTTGTCTTTGCCTCCAAAAGCTACCACCCCACCATCTTTGTCTTGCAGGTCTGCAAACATTTCCTTGTTTCTCGTCATATGCCTTGAACATCCACTATCCAAGTACCATTTGTTCTTTTGAGCTCCAAGGCAGACCTGCAGATACAAAGAGAGTACTTATGGGGTTTTTGGTACCCAAGCAAGCTTGGGTCCTCGGTGGTTAGACATAAGAGGCCTGTATGATCTATTCATCATTCTAACAAAATTTTCATCATCAAACCTCATGGTTCTGCACTCATACATATCATGGCCTAATCTTCCACAATAAAAGCAAGTAGTGATTCTTTTATCACGGTTTCTTCTCCTGTTCACATTCATATATGAATTATGCATCTGTGTGTTAGAAGATGAGGCAAATGTACTTCTTGAAGCCCATGGAGTTATGTATGTTTTGGACTGAAAATTATTTCTTTTCTCAGAAGTGGGTGGAGAACATCCTTCATCAGGACCCACACATGTGTTCAACACTTGTTTCCCTTTTTCTAATATGGCAGCAACATTTTTCAACTCATCTATTTCAATCATCAAGGTTTCCATTTTCCTTTCAGCTATTTCCTTGGTTTGAATGCAAGCAATTTTTTCAAGCTTTTCTTGTTCTAATTCCCTTTGCAAGTCTTCATGCTTTTTAATAAAGGTGAATTGATCCTCTCGCATGCATGAACTCTCTTCTTCAAATAATTCTATTTTAGACAAGAGACTTTCATTTTCATGTTTAAGATTCTCATTTTCAGATTTCATGAAATTGCAATTCTCACAAGAATTTTTAGCACTCATAGCTTGTACCATTTTATTTTTCAGAAGTTTATTTTCAGATTTCAATTTTTTGCATTTTCCATACAATGATTCATATGCAATCTGCCATTGTTCACAAGTGAGTGATTCAGTTTCAGATTGTACCTCATTGGTGTCGTCATTTGCCATGAAGCATAGATTTTGGACCAGTTCATCTAGTCCATCTTCATTCCCGGAGTCTTCCTCATCTTCATCGCTCCAAGTGGCCACCATGGCCTTAGGCTTTTTGAATTTTCCCTTCTTGAATCTCTTAGCCAACTCCGGGCACTCTCCCCGCATGTGACCGGGTTTCTTGCATTCATAGCAAATTATCTCTTCCTTCTTGCTGCTTTCATTCTTCTTAGGACCTTGCCTTCGTGATCCTTTTCTGAACTGACCATCGAATTTCCTTGTATTCTTGACGAATCTTCTAGCCCTACTTGTGATCATAGCAACAAGCTCCTCATCTTTAGTGTTGGCCGAGGAACCTCCCTCACTTTCTTCTGACTCTTGAGGGTTTACCTTCAGTGCCAAAGTTGTGGCAGCTTTCTTCTTCTTGGTGTCGTCCTCGCTCCTTTTGATGTTGATCTCATATGTCATCAGGGAGCCGACTAACTCGTCCAAGGTCAGAGTGCTGAGATCTTTTGAGTCTTCGATCACTGTGGCCTTTGTGTGCCACTATGGTGATAGAGATCTCAGTACCTTCCTCACAAGCTCACGGTTTGTATATTCCTTGCCAAGAGCCTTCAAACCATTTGTGATTTCCATCAGTCTCGCGAACATTTCAGAAATGGTTTCTTCTGGCTTCATCATAAATAATTCATAATCCCGGACCAATAGATTTGCTTTGGTCTCCTTGACTTCAGAAGTCCCTTCATAGATCAAGCGTAGTTTGTCCCACATTTCCTGTGCAGAGGAACACATAGATATGCGTGAGTATTCATTCGGATGGATAGCACACTGAATTATATTCATGGCCTTAAAGTTAGCTGAGCACTTATTGATATGGTCATCATCCCAATCATCTTCATTGTCAGGCAACTTATAAGGACCTCTGTTGATAACATTCCATACTTCATAATCTTGAGCACGCAAGAAAACATACATTCTATTTTTCCAATATGTATAGTTTGTTCCATCAAAAAATGGAGGTCTGTGTACTGAATGCCCTTCGGGCATCATCCCTCTGTTTGCCATAAAAGGGATCTGCTCTACGACCGTGAGGTCGGGCTATACAGAGACCAATGCTCTAATACCAATTGTTGGGTCCCAAACGGTGGCAATCAAGAGGGGAGGGGTGAATTGATTGGCAATTAAAAGTTATTTTCTGAAGAACTTGTGAGACAAAATTTGAGCAATCAAGCGCTCGGTCTTACTCGTGCATGATCACACATGAATGCTTGTGAAAGATGGTGAGTGTGTGAAGAAGAAGGTGGTGAACACTCAACTCACCGTGAAGCCCACTCGACAAAGGATGCAAACGAACAAACCACGAGAGACACACAAAGTTTTTAGGTGGTTCAGGTACACTGCAATGTCCCCTACGTCCACCCCTCACTCATAAGGATAACGACTTCACTATGATGTGAGCCAAGCACACACACGCTGTTATGAACAGCACACACACACACACGGTACCCAATCTAGGCACCCCAATTACACACACACACACAAGCTCGTGTCCATACACGAACAACACATACTCAATGGTCTTTCTTGGCCATTACACACACACACATGCTCTCGTGTCACAGATCACGAGCACACACCCACAAATCTGTTTCAAGATAGTTTAGAGTACAACAATTTTCTAGATTCAACAATAAGCACTAAAAGAAGATCAGAGTAGAAAAGATTTCTAGATAGAACTCCCCCTTTGTGTTCTTTGAATCTCCTTTGATACGTCAGCAGGAGGATGAACGAGTTTGGATGAAATATGAGGCAGGGCAGCACGAATGGATGTTGAAGCTTGATGTCCGATGCAGCTCTTCGATGTATATGATCTTGGGCTTTGATTCAAGCTCCTTCCTTTGGATTTCAGCTTCAGAGCAAGGTGGAACATGGCTTGAAGGCTGCAACTCCGAACCTGCACACATAAAATAGAACTCCCATCAATTTTTGGATCTCACCTCTCTTCATATATATATAATGCCACTAGGGTTTGATTAAATGATTAGAACAGTCAAAGACAGCTTGGGAACCAGATCCACAATTTGTGGAGAGGTTTGTGGAATGTTTTGTGGTGATTAGACAAGGATTGGAGGACTTTCGGTACAAGAAAATGGCGGTCAAGGAAGACGGCTGGGCGTCCGACCGAAAAGGGTCGACCCATGGGTCGACCCTCGAAGAGGGTAAACGAGAAAACAATATCTGGAACAGAACGGGTCAACCCCAGGGTCGACCCATGGGTCGACCCTCGAAGAGGGTAAACGAGAAAACAATATCTGGAACAGAACGGGTCAACCCCAGGGTCGACCCTCGCGGGCACATGTCGTTTCTGTTTGGGTGAAAGTTACATGGGTCGACCCTTGTCCAGCCAGCAGCTGGTTCCCAACAAACGTCCAGGGGTCGACCCATGCGCCAGGAGTCAGAAAAATGTGGTAAAAACCACTCCAAAACAATTCCAACCTAGTGGGTTCAAAGGATAGAATGAATACTAATGAAATGCAAGAATTCTAAGACTTGAAAAATAAAAACCAAGGCCAATATCATGAAACCCCAATAGAATGATTACCTTGGTTTCTGAGACTTGCTTTCATTCCCACTTACCAAACAAACCATGAATTCACCCATGGTATTTGAACAATTTGATCTTACCAAATATCCTTGCTTTAATCTAATCTTGAAATGCCAACTTGTGACTTGTCAGGACATACATTCTGAGTTAGTGTTGGCGTTTACAAATTTCAGAGTAACCTTCTTACCAACAGAATGATTCCTCCACTTTGAAAGTTCCTTATCTCCACTTACAAGCTGATCATGGCACACACACATTAGATCATCATAATATGCAAGTATGTAGTGTTTGGTCATCATCAAAATTCATTAAATACACTTACAAAGAAGGGGTTCAACACCTACCTTCCCAATAGTGAAGTCACCGTAGAAGGCCATAATCTTCCCGCTAATCTTGTATGCCTTGACATGGAAGGCTACGATGCTATTCTAGGTGTAGCACCCCACCATAGAATCCGGTTCAGTTCCTAACTCTCATCGGATTTAGGAGAGATGCCACAGTGGGAAAAAACCCAACAGAACAGAAACTGGTTAAAGATTTATATAAATAAAGAGAACAGTAAGCAGCGGAAGAAATTTCAAGCCCATCAGTTAATTCTATTTCTCAAAATCACAACAGTCCAAAATTGATAAGCAAAAAGTTACTTACAATAGTCTAGTATTACACATTTCAAATGTTCTAACAACAAATCACCTCAAATGGGAAATAAAGATATCTAAAGACTACACCAAATTTTTGCGTTCGGACTCACTACGCGTTAACTTCTCGTCCTCACCGAGGGAATCACTTGAAAATGGTTAGCAAGTATGAGTCCAGGAATAGACTCAGCAAGTCACTAACCTCCAATTTGCTCTTTTATCCATGCCTAACTTACTACGAAGATGGAATAAATTTACAGAAATTTATAAGACATAGAATATCTGAAATCAGGTTGATGAGGATAGAAAACAAGTCTAATATAGAAACAAGTGTTTAAGTGATGATAGTCTTATTTTTCAGAACTCTTATACATGCTCGGGTTTTAGATAACAGAAACAGAAATTTCAGAATTTGCAGATGATTGAATAGATTTCAGAGAACAGAATTTCAAAATTTATACAATTTTAGAAATCATATGCCTTTACAGGTTTCAGGTACAAAGATAGAATTTCATATAACATATGGCCATACATTATGCCCAAATCACCATTAGAAGGTCAGAACAGTCAGATACTCAATCACCTAGGCAATGGAGACGAGTTTTGGTTACTGCGTAGAACCGGGGAAAGCCCTTCCCACCTTAACCAGTGGAATTTATCCACCTCCAGGATTTCACCCCGTGCCCTCGAGGCCAGAACAGATTGAGCCTCCCCACAGGGGCATTTCTATAGTTTGGCTCCACACCCTTCTATGGCAGTAGTGTCTATATAGCCAATATAATAGCTTAATTTTTCTATAGATTTCAGGGGTGCAATAGGTTTCAGATTTTTGAAAACAGAAACAATCTTATTTCTAAGCTACACATGCGTATAAAATGGTTCGTAATTATAAGCACAGAATTTTAGTGAACACGAAATTTTTACAGCAAGTTACCAACTTATTCATCTATCATTTCCTAATTTTTCATATTTTTCGGAAGCAAAATGACCTTTCAAAACCCTTTATTTGCAGGTTTCTGGAATTTAGAAAATAGGTTTATAATTTTTGGCCACCCATGCGTAGAAATCAATTCATAACTTTGAGTGCAGATTTTCTGTGAGCACAAAAATTTTACAGTGAGTAATTAACATGGTTTTCTATCATTTTCCAACTTTTAAGAATTTTCTGAATTAATTTGACCTCTCAAAATACACCTTTTCTGAGTTGCTGGAAATCAGGACAGAACACAGGATGCATCGACCTTAGTCTGAGCATCTACAGGACATGCATCGACCTTAGTCTGAGCATCTACAGGACATTGTAGACACGTCAAAAATCGATACTATGTTGAGTCAATCTCATGTCACGATATAATGCCTCAGAGTGAACTTCATTCTTTCTTTAATGGGATGGTTTTTTATTTTTTTTTTGATTTTTATTTAATTAACAATTGTTCTCGGTTTGCTATTTATTTTTATGCGCCTGTTCATACAGACGCTAGATCATGCCTTCCGATTTTTCAACGGACTTTAATTTAAAAGGAATTTGCGTCTTTAAGGAAAGCGCTCTTTGATGAGCGACTCTGTTTGGTGACGTGCTTTCTTTGTTTTTATTTTTTGGAAAATCTTGCATTTCTATTTTTATTCTGGGTATCTACGGTATGGTCACGGACGTAATTTACATTAGCGCCTTGTCCATGGATGCTATTCAGTGTTTTATGTCCTGCTCGACTACAAACTTCTTCTTGGAGTCCTTGCCAAGTTTGGGCTTTGAATCCTCTTGGGAAAGGAGTTTCCTTGATTATTTTTGATTTCCGTTATTTGTATCCCAGTTGAACTGAGGATCTTTCCCTCTATAAATACCCTGTTGATTCATCCGTGAGAAGGCTAATGCTAATGCTAATGCTAATAGAGGAATCAAGCTTATGAAGGCTCCGTTCTTTTGCTACTTCTTCTGTTCTCGCTTCCGTTCTGCTGTGGTGAACCGAGAGGAGGCTCCTTTCTTCTCTTGTACCGCGGTCAAAGCTTGAAGGGCCCAAGGCTCTTCCGTTGAAGCTTGAAGCTTGCTCTTCTCATCCTCTTCCTGCTGCAGTAGCCCAGAGAGACCGAGGAAGGCTCCCTCAACTCTTCCTGTTGCTGCTGTTGTTGAGCCAGGAGGAGAGCTCCATCTGCTAACGGGGACCGAAGCCACAATACTCCCGTTCTTCCCTTAGTCTTTTCTATTTTTCTCTTAAGTTTTATCTTTCTTAGACTGCATATTCCATCATCTTCTAGTATCCTCTTGCTAGATCAGCATCATCACCTAGCATCTCTTGCTATGCCCATCATATCTTGCATTTGCATAGCACATCCCCTTTCCCTTAATCCTTTAAGGGGTTTTAAACAAAACACACAAGGTGTGTTATGTTCTTATTACATAATTATCCTTCTTTTGAGCATTGATATTACACAACTTGGGCTCTAATCCACTTGTTTATTTGTGTTGTTCTTCCAAGGGTAATCAAGCCAAAACCCCCTTCATCGGCCGGCCGGTAGAAGGAGGAAGAAAAGGACTCACAATCATCCCCGCTTCTTCACAAGGTACATGCGATCATCTTTTATTTTTGAGGTAACCCCTCTGGCGATCACACTCCGTTTATAGCATCACATGCTCCCTCCCCTTAGTTATTTTAGTCATCCCCATGTTTAGTCTTAACTAATTAATCCAAATTAAATTAGTCTTCTTTTAAATGTCTATGTGACACCGTTCACAAATTGGCGATCACGGTGGGACACTTGTTGTTTTTGATTTGATTAATCTCTCCTTTCGGCACCCACGTGTGCCCCTTCCTTTGGCACCCACGTGTGCCCCTCCTTTTGACACTCACGCGTGCCTCTTTTCTTAGTGCTCCACGTAGCACACTCCCTTTGTGCAGCACGCGCACATCTCCCACTGGATTTGCCCAATTTGTGGATTGCCCATAGGATTTAAAAGAAGATGAAAAGGCTCTATTTTTTTTTAACTTCTACTCTGAGAGGAATCAACGACTGCTACACAGCCGCTATTTACATCCAGCGATGCTTCACTCAGACGTCGTTTCCTTTATTTTTAGCATCTGCTATTGATGAACGCCTCCCAGCAGAGGTGTCTTTCTTTTCTGTGTCTCACTCTAAGGCGCAATTTCTTCTCCGATTGCAAGTAGCGCCTCTGTCCAGAGGCGCAGTTCCAGTTTCTGCGTCGTAAAGAAAGGTGCACCTTTCTTTCTGTCATTGTTCATTATTATTTTATCCACCCCTGATTATTGCATTCAGCGCCTCTTTGAGAAGGCGTTGTTCCTGATTCTGCACCTCACGTCAAGGCGCGGCTTCCTTCATTCTGCAGCTGTCATACAGTCATTGTTTACTGATACTGCGACTTTCCTTAGGTCGCCATTTGCTTCTGTGTTCACAGAATTGCTTATTGTTGCTGCTGTTTGATCTTGGGTGCTTATTTATTGCTCACATCTATATTGTTGATTGCTCTTACTTGCATTAGCTTGCATTTTTAGGACATTTGGTTGAGAGACCTCCTCTCTCTACACTCTTAGGATTCCCACACTTTCTTGGAATTGGAAGGACCCTCCATTGAGCATTCCGTCTCTTTGGATTAAAAATTCTTTTCCAAGGCCTCCGTAAGTCCCCGCACCCGTGGATTCCCTCACGGACACCGGGCCGGTTGTACCATTTGAAGCACCTCGAGCATAGTTAACCCATTCGTCGGTAAAGGGAGAGAGAGCACTTAGTTGACCCGGAGATTACACTCAATTTGAAACTAGGGCCCACATTGTAGAGAGAGAATTGCTCATCCCTTTATAATCCATTTTAATCTCAATAAACCTTAAAATCTTGCGTTCATTACAACTTGTGTGAACAATTTTCTTTGAATTTGGTTGCTTGTTCTCCATATTTGTTGGCTTGAAATAATCCTCTATCTTAAGTTATGCAACTTCGTTCAGGTAGAATTGTTAGCATGGCCAATCAAGAGTATTCATATGATGGTAGTGAGGATGGTCAATATGACCAATCTTATGAGGTTCCTCCTCAAGGATTTATACAATATGAGGTCCCACCCCAAGGCTTCGTTCAATATGAGGGGAGTTACCCTCATTCCCACTCTCAAGTCTATGTGATGGACACTACCACTCAAGTGGTTGAACCTTCTTCCCAAACTCAACCCGTCACTCAATCTACCCCCGGGGAGACCTCCCCAACTTTTAATTTGAATGATCTTATCAATGCTTTGTCCTAGTTGGATGATACCCAATGTCAAGTGGTCCAGGCCACTCTTAAAGGGAAATTAATCCCTTCTTCTTCTTCCAATCCCCCACAGGCCGCGGGTGGCCTTCAAACCAACATACCCAATGACCCAGCGGTCATACAACAAGTTCTGTCTCGTCCTCGAACTCCTATTATTCTTGTGCCAGCCCAACTGGCGAGTCATTCCGCTATTAGGCCGCAACGCACACTAGCTCTTCAACCTTTGAGGCGGCCTATGCCAAACCCTTTTTCTGCCAATCCGGTTCCGGCCGAGTCTGATACCAACACTCTCCTCCTCCAAAAGCTTGCTAGCATGGAGGAACAACTCAGGAAGGTCACGGCCCCTAAAGACACCCCGAGGGTTGCTCTCCATACTTTGCCGGTTTTTCATTTACCTCCGTCAGAGATGCCTAACTTCAGGCGCTATAATGGAACGGGAAACCCGTTCATCCATTTGAAAGACTTTATGTATGAAGCTTCATTCTGGCAAGATAACAAGACATCCTTGGCCTATTTGTTTAGAAGATCCCTCGATGGCCCAGCCCTTGAATGGTTTTATTCTCTCGAACCAACTGAGGCCAGTGACTTTGATGTGGTGCAAAGAAAATTCTTATAGAAATATAAAGACCGTGTTGGCCCTTCCTTGTCCGTAACTGATTTGGTGGCTGAAAAGATGAAGCCCGAGGAGGATTTTGTACAATTTGATGTAGATGGAGGGCGATGACCAAAAAGTTAAAAGATACACTGTCAAAATCCGAACAAGTTAAAATGATAGTATCCAATGCTACTCCGCAATTTAGTCATATTTTGGCTATGAATAGACTAAGCACCATGGAGGAACTATATGAAAGAGCCAGATACATTCAAACTCAGATGAAAGACTCGCCCATCATGGGTATGTTTAAACAAAGGCCAAGAGTGGTGAGGAATAGCAACAATGCCAATGCCAATGGTGGAACGACCGAGGGCACTGTTACTAATGAGCAAGTCGGGGTGGTTGGCCATCCTCCATCCTTTCACAATTCCTCCAACCCGAGACCCCCACAACCACAACAACAAACGCAACAACCCTCCTTCCTCGCTCAAGCCCCACTCCATGCAAACAACCTTCTCCAGACGTTTTGACCACCTCCTCCACAGAACCAGAATATACCACAAAACCCACCAGTTCCCCAGCAATACCATAATGTGCCTTCACCGGCCAATTATGACCCTCAACAGCCGAGAAGACCTGTAGGCCCCCAGAAGAGCCCACTATCCGCCGTTGCCCGAGAGCCTCCCAGATATTTTTAATGCCCTTATGGCCGCCAACCTGCTCACTTTGCCAAAAGAAATGATGGCCTGGCCCCCTAATGTGGATACCTCTCGGTATTGTGTCTTCCACCGACAGCCCGGCCACAACATAGATCATTGCTTTCACTTCAAGGATTATATCTATGATTTGAATGATTAGGGCAGTATCAACTGGGATGAAATGAGGCAGTTCATTGCAACTCTGAAAGCACGAAGACCTCCTCGATAGTAGCAGGCTCATCAGCCACCACATCAAATTCAGCAACCTCCATAGCAGCAACAAGCTCCAGCACCACAACTAGATATGGGGGTTGTCCACAATCCGCTACCGGAGCACCCACCAAATCAACAAGTAAACCCTGTCACCTCCTTTCATGAAGTGGAAAGAGGACAAGGGTGTCATGAAGAAAATGCCTCTATCAGGGCTTTAAACCAAAATCAATCACCTTGCTTATTAAGAACAAACCCCCAATCAACACCTTTCCCTCAACCTTCCCGTCCTTTCCTACGCACCACCAACCGAGTTCCTTCCACTGTCACCAACCCCTCACCGGCTAGGCCTCTCCTTATTCGCCCTCCACATTCTCCCACACCACTACAAACCCCTTCTCCCTCCACGAATCCCTTGCCAGCTAGGCCACTCCTCATCTGCCGTTTACCTGCACCCATTCCTCCTCACGCTACCTCCAACTCTTCACCGGCGAGGCCCCTTTTACTCCAACCTGCACCCATTCCCACTACACCTCCCATAAATCCCTCACCTTCACCTAGGCCTCTCCTTGTCCGGTCTATGCCGCCTCTAGCCACCCGGACATCGCCTACCCTTTCTAACCCCGCTCCTATTTCCATCCCCCCGGCTCCCACTACTCCTCAATCGACAAAGCCCCTCATAAGGGTTCCCTCGTCAATTACACCACCTCCACCACCTGTTAACCCCGGTCTCCCTTCTACATACACCAATCCTCTGCCTACCCACAACCCAACGACGGTGCAAACTTCACAAACTATGGTGCTCCGTAGTGGACAGATATTCCACCGTGTCTTTCCACAACGGGAGCAAGAGCCCGTGCAGGGGCAGAATGAACAAGAACAAGAACAAGAGTCCACACCAGGCACTCAGTATGATCTGTTGAAGCATCTAGAGAAGACCCGACAAGGATTTCAATTCTGGAACTGATTAAGAGATCCACCACTCACCAACAAGCTTTAAAAGAATATCTACATAAAGTGATGGTCAACGAAGACATCCCGGCTGAACAAATT
This sequence comes from Amorphophallus konjac, assembly GCA_022559845.1. NCBI lineage: Eukaryota > Viridiplantae > Streptophyta > Magnoliopsida > Alismatales > Araceae > Amorphophallus > Amorphophallus konjac. The sequence goes on along the minus strand of CM040127.1, from coordinate 175,122,186 downwards.
ACTTCAGTCTTAACTCCGGCAGGTGTACAACCGGCTATTATCTTTCATGAGCATGAGTTAGCTCCAAAGCCGGCCAGGAAGTATGCTCTGTGCATCACTGTTGATATTAATAAGGTGGCCGTTAAACAATGTTTGGTAGATACTGGAGCATCTATCAATGTGCTGCCTCCCAACACTTTAAAAATGTGCGATATTCCAGACAGTGAGATTCGACCATCAACCATTACAGTCACAGCTTATGATAACACAAAGAAGCCGCCTTTGGGAATGATTACCTTGAAAGTTAGGCTGGGCCCAGTATCAGTTACAGCAGATTTCCATATCTTAGACATGGATCCAACTTTCAATGGCATTTTGGGCCGTCCATATATTCAAGAGCTTGATGTCGTGCCCTCCATAAATCACCAGTGCATAAAGTTTCCATACAAAGGGCGCATCATCAAAGTTACTAGCATGCCCATTCTGCCGTCAGTTGACATACATTCTGCTACATCTGTGCCTTCCATATGGCCCGCCAATAGGCCTTTATTGTTAGTATTGATCTTATCAACTCACGGCATGACCTTTTAAGGCCACAAGATCCAGCTTCTGCTTCAGCATCAGTAATACCTCTACCTTCCAAGGGGAAGAAGAAGAAGAAAATGATGAATACCCCAACTTGGAACATCATGATGAGAATGGGGTATAGATCTGGCAAGGGCTTGGGTACCAACCTCCAAGGCAGAGCGAAGCCCATCAAGAATTACAAGTTAATTCCCTGAGGTGGACTTGGATATAAAGGGCCAAGCAAAGAAAAATCTGATAAGAATAAGGAAGAACCATGGGCTACTATGACTTCCACCATGAAAACAGACCGACGGTCGCTCACATGGTCTTTATATGCTCATTTTGTAAAAAGGGACACTCAACATGACGAGCAAACCATGCTGGTTACTTCCGTGTTAGATCATCAAGATGTACATTCACGCCAATTTGCTCGTCATTTGGCGCCGTTAGTTACTTATAAGGCCTTGGAGTCCTTGAGGCCGGTTAAAAGAAGGAAGATGGATGATCCAGAATATGAGTGGTACCATTGGTTCGATATGAATGACATTGCTTTTGCTTTAAGCCGTCTGTTTATGCCAACTGATCCAGAATGGCCGCCACTTATTCACGAGTTGATAGAAGAACCAGCAGTGATCAGAGATAAAAGGTAGTTGTTGAGTAATTACACTGATACCGGAGAGCCAGATGTACCATTTTAAGAAGGCTTCATTATGGACAGGCTGTGGGCCGGCCTATTCTTCCTTGATTCCATTCACCCATCGCTCATTACCTTCTGGTGCTCTAAACTCTTTATCTCCAATATCCCTAGACCACCCGTGGTCTTGATCTCCCTATCTCCCGATTTTCTCCAAACTCCACCAAATCCTTCTCTACTCATCAAGCAATTTTCTCTGCTTTCTCTCATGCCACTGCCGGGGCAATCTCTGATTCAATCCCTTTTCAATCTTTCCATTTCAACACCATCATCCACTCCTCCCTCTCATTCCATCGTTATTCTTAAAAATGAAAAAAAATGCCAAAATTCAAATTTCCCAATTCTCCATCTCTATTGAAGAGACACCCTATTTTGATCATGAGTGTGCCCCAACCCAAGGGCCACTCATTCAAGGTCCGCTAATGGACTTCCTTTACTCCTCCGATGAGGGGTCCTCTTCTGTACCCTCTTCTGTATCCACTTCTTCTTCCTCCTCTTCCTTAGAGTCTCAGAATCAGGCTAGTTGTTCTTCTTCTTCCTCTAGTGATAAGAGTCTGGGGGTAGTTGTGGAACGCACTAAGTTTCGTTGGATGGGAATATCGTGGGATATCGGTGGTTATATCGATTCGGGATCATCTGTCCCACCGGGCGTGCCAACTTGTGGAACGCACTAAGTTTCAGGTGTGAAGGTATCGGGATATTCTTTTATCGGTTTATCGATTTATCTAGTGCGAGGGCGTGCCAGTCACCTAGGTGACAATGTGTTCGGGTTTCAAGACTGGAGTGGTCGAAGCCCGGGGTGCGCTCCATCTGACTGATCAGATGATTGTGGATATCGGGTCGGGACTGGAGACCCGCCGCGCCATAAAGGCCACGACGTTAATTACATCCCCTCGGAGAGGAGAAGACCTCTGATTAATCGCCAAGAAAAGGGGCCAAATGACCTAAAGATCATTTTTCATTAAAGCATGCGAGTTGGGTTGACATGATTTAAACCCTCCGCATCGGTATGTAAAACGGTGTTCAAAACCATACAAATACTTACTGCGAGTGCGGCGAATTTAATGAAAGTGCGGGATTAGATCCCGGTATATATATATATCAGTCACTAACAGACAATCCAGTATTCGGTCGAGAGTCCATATTCGAAGCATCGAAGGTAACAACAAAGACATTCGGATATCTGCCGTAGGTACGGCACGTTTCATATGGGTGCGGGATCGGATCCCGGAAGAAGTGGGTCAAGTTGATGAACTATCGGCCCAAGAGGTGCACGGATCATGACCATGTCGGGGATCCCGAGGTCCACGTCCGATACCATGGGGCATCATTGCATAGTCCGGGGGAGCGGGTTGTTAAGTGTAAAGCCAAAACTCGACAATGTGCGCCCTCGCACGCGGATCGACCTGCCCGGTCAGGTCGTGGGGGTCAAGGGGGCAACGCCCCTTGCGGGGGTTTCCGGGGGCAGCGCCCTCGGAACAAAATTTGGATTAAGGCGTGGGTATGCTATTGTCATTGTTCCGATCATTGAGTTAAGTGTTTTATTCCCATTCCATTCTTTCCATTTTGCTTATTGATTTAATCCTTATCCTCTGGTTTATTCTTTAGTTTCAATAGTTCTCTTTCTTCCTTTCATTCTTTTAGTTTTCTTTTAGCACGCCGTGTTGGCACGTTGCAAGAAGATGGGCGCGCCGGTTAAGGGGCGCCGGGTCAAGATATGAAGGGGGCGCGCCGGGTAGAGGCATCCATGGGGCGCGCCGGTTTAAGGGAGTTCAAGGGGGGGCGCGCCGGTTAAGGTCCAGGAAGGGGGCGCGCCGGTTTAAGGCTCAAATAGGAATAGGTTCCAAGGACGCGCCGGAATAGGCAATGAACAGTATAGCGCGCCGGTTTAATGGGCTAATGCAAGGGGGCGCGCCGGATAGCTGCAAGGAAAATAAAATGGGTTTTGAGTGTGGGGTTAAACCGGCGCGGGGGGGTACCGCGCCGGATTAACCCACGCCGGATTAGGGGGCGCCGGATTAAGCATTGTATAGCTTCTTTTCAACCCGTTTATGCTCTGTTTCTTCTTTCCTTCAACTGCAAGTTGATTTATTGATTGCTTTGCTCATCTTATTGATGGATTATGTTAGTGGCAGGAAGATTTGAGTGTTTCGTTAGAAGAGTTTGCTGTGCAGGAACTTGGAAGTTTAGTTTGTCTCAGTGGTTTAGTGTGTTTGTCTGTCTGTTCTTACGCATTCTCTGTTCTTACATGTTCTTCCTCTGGCAAAATTTGGGCAGCACCTCCCCCGGACTGACGATTGCTAGAGAAAATAGAGGAACATCAAGTGGATTGCTCCAGGGTGAACCTCAAAATGTAGACCTCACGCGGTCCGATAACCCAAGTGTGAGTGTGGAAAAGCTCGAGGACTAGCCTTCAAGAGCTCTCACGACTCACGGGCAATGATCCCTCAAAGGGGAACAAGTGGGGAAGGAGATCAAAAAGCACTGGAGACCAAGTAGGAAGGGGGGCTACATCCTGAACGTATTCCGAAGGGGGAGAAGAAGATGCAACATATCAGAAAAAGAGGATCTCCCGAAGGATCGTTTTCATTTCACCATGAGGGGGGGGGGTGCAAATACATGGGCTCTTCATACATCTAAAGAAAAGAACCGAAGGGAAGAATACATCAGAGGAAAGAAAAAGAAACAAAGGGGAGAGGAGAGCTGTATCTCCCACACCTCACTCTCTGCTCTCTCCTTCTATTTTCTCACTTCACTTCGCTCTCACGGGAACACTGGCTTCGGGCTTCAAGGAGTTTCTCCCCCTCCAACCTTCCAACCCTTTTAAGCTTTGCCTGGGCGCTCCTTTTATAGGGGCCGGAGGCCCTATTTTTGGAGGGATGTCCTCTGTATTTTTCTTCCTTCCGTTGGTTCCTTGTTTCCCGCAACCACCACTGCTGCTGCTGACGTTGGTGACGTTGCCCTGCTGCTGCTGTCGACGTCGCCTCCGGCGAGGCTATGGTGTGATCGGGAGGGGGGGTGGCAGAGGCATAGCCTCCTCCTCCGCTGGCACATCCACCGCGAGCCACGTTGCTATCATCATTTGCCGGAGGATGGGCGGCCGATCGACGGAATGAGCGTTCGGCGGGATGGGGCTCGAGGACTTCCATTCACGGCATATGCTCGGTTGCCCGCCGGATCGAAGTGGGAGCTTTAACCATTTTAGGCTTGTTCGTCATCATGCCGTTCCCAGGAAACAGGGGACCGCATTGATGACGGGATGGGTTGGCTGCACGCCGGATAAAGGCCTCAGAGAAAGGCTTGTTTTTAAACTAAGCACGCCGTATTAGCACTCCAAAATGGACGCGCCGGTTTAGTGCATTCAAAGGGGTGGCCCTTCAACGGGAGCATGCCGTTTTGACATAAAGCAAGGGAGTTCATGGGGCGCGCCGGACTAGCATCTTGTAAAGGGCGCGCCGGTTTAAGGCCCCCTTAGGGGCGCGCCGGTTTAAGGCTATGCCATTCCGGTTTAAGGCTATGCCACGCCGGTTTAAAGCTATGCCACGCCGGTTTAAGCGTCAAAGGGCTCCCCCCCAGCTTAGTGGCGATTCGGACAGATGCTTGCCCTCCTGTGTTCCTTTAGTTGTGAGCCTCCGAGTCTCGATTCAGGGCTTTGAGTGATTTCCGGTGTATGCCGAGCAGGCGTTCGGACTCCTGAGTTTCTTTGATTCGACCTTCGGCATTGCCGACTTGGGAGCCGTGGCTAGCTCTTCAACCCGAGGGGATTCTTTGTTGGGTGGCGGAGCATCGGGTAGGTATTCGTCCTTCTTGGAGGGGGCACAGGGTTTATTCAGCCTTTCCGTCTTCGACTCGCTCTCGAGTGCTGAGACGTGCATGTCGTATGATCATCATCATTTTTTGACGTCCACAGTAGTTGCCACTAAGAAAGCCAAGGGTAGGCAGATTCCCCGTAGGTTTTTAAGAGAGTTAGCCAGGAAATGTTGGGCATGTTTAGAAATTCCCCAATTTATAGAGGATCCGATTTTTCTACTGGATTTAGAATGTGAGGATGCGTGCTTTTTAGATGAAGGGTTTGGGGTCTATGAGATTATGAATGATGAAGACCCTATTGAAGAGGGGGATGAAGTATACGATGAATATGAGGATGAGGCTGATGCTTTTACCAGTGCCATGAAGAGATTTGATGAACCATCAGTCTCAGTAGAAGAGCCTACCAAGGAAATTAATCTTGGTTCTGACGAAAACCCTAGGATTGTCCTCATAAGCAAAAGTTTGTCTCCATCTGAAGAAGAGGCACTTATCCAGGTTCTCCAAGAATACAAGGACGCGTTTGCATGGAGTTATGAAGATATGCCGGGTCTGGACCCTGCGCTTGTTGAACATCGCTTAACACTAAAGCCAGGGTCTGTCTCGGTCAAGCAACAGTTAAGGTGTTTCCACCCAAACATGGCCTTAAAAATGAAAGAAGAGGTTGATAAGCTCCATAAAACTAGATTTGTTAGAGTCGTCCTCTATCCCAATTGGGTGGCTAACATCGTCCCAGTTATGAAGAAGGACGGAAGAGTCAGAATTTGTATAGACTTCCCGGACCTTATCCGCGCGTGTGCCTAAAGATGATTTCCCCCTCCCTCACATTGATGTGCTGATCGATAATACGGCAGGGTATGAGACCTTCTCTTTGATGGATGGTTTCTTAGGATATAATCAAATTCGCCTGCCTGAGGAGGATCAAGAGAAGACCTCATTCACTACACCTTGGGGCACTTACTGTTATGTGGTCATGCCATTTGGACTCAAGAATGCCGGAGCTACTTATCAAAGAGCCATGATGGCTATTTTTCATGATACGATCAACATTTATATCGAGGTGTATGTTGATGACCTGGTAGTGAAGTCAAGAACAAGGATTGAGCATCCTGGGGTTCTAACCAAAGTATTGCAAAGAGACAGGGAATACCAGTTAAAAATGAACCCCAAGAAGTGTGTGTTTGGTGTTTCGTCAGGGAAATTGCTTGGGTTCATTGTCAGTAAAAGGGGTATTGAGATTGATCCCAACAAGGCAAGGGCAAAAAGAGATATGCCTCCTCCCAAGAATTTGAAAGAAGTTCAAGGATTAATCGGGAGGTTGTAGTTTATTCGCCGATTCGTCTCCTAGCACTCACAAAGGTGTAGGCCGTTCTATGAGCTTACTAAGCCGGGGGTCAAATTTCATTGGGATGACAAGTGCCAGGCGGCTTTTGACGGACTAAAGGACTATCTATCAAATCCTTATATCCTGAGGCCACCAATTCTAGGCAAACCGCTTGTTCTTTATGTTTCTGTCCTAGATGACTCAGTAGGTGCTGTCCTAGCACAAGTTGATGAAGAAGGTAAGGAGAGGGCATCCTACTACTTGTCTAAGCTTCTTAATCCCTGTGAGAATAAGTATACAGCTATGGAGAAGACCTGTGCAGCTCTAGTCTGGGTAGTGCAGAAATTGAAGCATTATTTTTTAGCTCATGAGGTTCATCTCATTGCTCGCATGAATCCCATCAAGTTCCTTCTCGAAAAATCTATTCTGACCGACCGATTAGCACGATGGCAAAGCTACCTCTCTCAATTCGACACCATCTACATTCAGCAAAGGGCGATTAAAGGCTATGCCATTACAGAACACCTCGCTCATCACCCTCTTCCTTGATTTGACCATGTTCGCTCAGAGTTTCCAGATGAGGAACTAATGTCTGTTAACCAACCTTTGGATCCCATGTGGACATTACATTTTGTTGGAGCTCTGGATTCTCATGGCAGGGGAATCGACATCGTTCTGTTAACACCCGAGGGCTCCACCATTCCACTCGCCTCTTCGCTCGCCTTCCCTATTATCAATAATATAGATGAGTACGAGGCTCTTCTGACCGGACTTGAGGCCACCCATCGATTTGGTGTTACTCAATTACGGATTGTAGGTGATAGTCAGCTAATTCTTCGCCAAGTGCTCACCAAATGCCGAACACTCGATCCTAAACTCAAACCCTACCAGGAACTTGCATCTGCTTATGCCAAGCTCTTTACTAAACTGATCTTTGTCCATGTTCCTCGCAATCAGAATATTATAGCCAACGCTCTTGCTTCGCTTGCTTCCTCCTTAATTTTTCTTCTCGAACGGGATTTCCATTCCATCATAGTTCAAAAGCGACTCACTCCCTGATGAGACACGAGGTCGAGGAAGGACTTCAAACTGTCAGCTGGAGAGCAGGAAGGTGAGGTGACTAGAGAAGAACGGAGGAGCTCGGTCGGGGCCTCAGACCCATCCCCATCTCAGGGACGACATAGTCGCGCTCTTCAATTCTTCTCTGCGGTGATGGCAATTGCAGGCGTTGTAGTTGGCACGGCGGTGGTGGCGGTGGTGATGGACGACGACGACGGTTGAACGGTGAAGGAGGAAGATCGTCGAGCTTCGATGGGGCTTCACACCCGTCCTCTTCTCGAAGACGATGCATCGGAGCTTCACGGACGACCTCTATGGTGGGGCGAAGTGGGGTTGGGCCTCTCACCCGAGATTCCAAAAATATGGAAGAACACTCATAGCCATAGCTAAACTAGTTTTTTCTTCATTCTATTGCTTCAAATAAGGACTACAAGACTTTTTTTATAGACTTCACAAAGAAGATCAAAGGATAAACTCTAAGACTCTTTAATGCCTAGAAATATGAAAAGACACCTATGACTCATTAAAAACTCTAAGACTCTTTAATGCCTAGAAATATGAAAAGACACTTATGACTCATTATAACTCCCTTAGAAACTCTAACACTCTTTGATGCCTAGAAATATGAAAAGACACCTATGACTCATTATAACTCCCTTAAAGACACTTAGAGATATCAAAAGATAAACTTCAAAGACCCTTATGTAAAATAAAAAAAATAACAAATATTTTAAGACAGAAGATCAAGTCCGATGTTGATGACGATCCTGTCAAACCCCTCCACTTGGAGAAGGTTCGACCTCGAACCTCGAATCGCTGGACCCCGGCTTGTTGGGACAAACCGTACGACTTGCTCTGATACCATTTGATGAGACACGAGGTCGAGGAAGGACTTCAAACTGTCAGCCGGAGATCAGGAAGGCAAGGTGACTAGAGAAGAACGGAGGAGCTCGGCCGGGGCCTCACACCCATCCCCATCTCAGGAACGACGCAGTCGCGCTCTTCAATTCTTCTCTGTGGTGATGGCGGTTGCAGCCGTTGCATGTGGCACGACGGTGGTGGCGGTGGTGATGGACGACGACGGCGGTTGAACGGTGAAGGAGGAAGATCGTGGAGCTTCGATGGGGCTTCACACCCGTCTTCTTCTCGAAGATGATGCATCGAAGCTTCACGGACGACCTCCATGACGGGGTGAAGTGGGGTTGGGCCTCTCACCCAGGGTTCCAAAAATCTAGAAGAACACTCATAGCCATAGCTAAACTGGTGTTTTCTTCATTCTATTGCTTCAAATAAGGACTACAAGACTTTTTTTATACACTTCACAAAGAAGATCAAAGGACAAACTATAAGCCTCTTTAATGCCTAGAAATATGAAAAGACACCTATGACTCATTATAACTCTCTTAAAACTTCTAAGACTCTTTAATGCCTAGAAATATGAAAAGACACCTATGACTCATTATAACTCCCTTAAAAACTCTAACACTCTTTGATGCCTAGAAATATGAAAAGACACCTATGACTCATTATAACTCCCTTAAAGACACTTAGGGATATCAAAAGATAAACTTCAAAGACCCTTATGTAAAATAAAAAAAATTACAAATATTTTAAGACAGAAGATCAAGTCCGATGTCGATGACGATCCAGTCACTGCCACTATGAAGGACCCTGCATTTCTTAGCATTAAGGAAGAGGTGCTCAGGAAGCTTAAGGAAGGTGAAATCATTGAAAACAAGGAAGTCGTTCTTCACTCCATCCTATGTCCTCCCCATGGCCTTTCTCCATGTGGGCTTTTGATATTATTGGACCTCTTGGTGATTCTAACCTCCTCACAAAACCGAAATCATTTATACTCACGGCCACGGAGTACTTCACCAAGTGGGCGGAAGCGGAAGCATACATAGAGATCAAAGCGTCAACGGTGTGCAAATTGATAATGAAGAACATCATCGTAAGATTTGGCATTCCAAATACCATCGTCACCGACAATGGGTCGCAATTTATCTCTCAAGAGCTTCTGGACCTCTACAACAGGTATGACATTGCATTGCATCATTCGTCTCCTTATTATCCACAAGGCAATGGTCAAGCAGAGGCAACGAATAAAAATTTGATTAAAATTATCAAGAAAATGTGTGAAGCTAACAAATGTACGGATTGGCCAGAGAGGCTCGTAGAAGCTCTATGGGCCTACCGTACTTCCATTCGTACACCTACTGGGCAAACCCCTTTTGCCCTTACTTTTGGAATGAAGGTGGTAGTTCCGTATGAGATCCTTATTCCTTCTCTTAGAGTACAATTAGACAAGGAGCTCTCTATCGATGAACGTCATGAATCTCTCTTTGCGCAGTTAGAACTCTTAGATGAAAAATGTCTGGTCACCGCCGAACATGCGCGTGTCTATCAAAACAGGCTTTCACATTTTTATCAAAAGAAAGTAATTGAGAGAAAATTCAAAGTCGGTGAAATGGTAATCAAAAGAATTTTTGTAAAACCTGGTGGACCCCGTTTAAAACTCCAACCAAATTGGGAAAGGCCATATGTAATAAAAGAGGTTTATCCTGGCAATGCTTACAAACTGACTAATGCTGAAGGAGAAGAATTGACTCATCCTTAGAATGGATTGTATCTTAAGAAATACTATCATTAAGTCAATTTCAAAACAAAAATAAAAAAAGAAAAGGAAAAAGGAAAAGGAAGAAAAGAAAAGAAAATGATGATGGCATGGTGTGTGGGTCGCGAGATCCGAAAGATCAAAATCTCTAATTCATTCTTCAATCTTGTTGATTTAATTCTGGGTCAATACACAAACAACACGCTTAGCTCTTGAACTTTAGAGGTGTAGAATCCGAGGAAAGTCAAAGCCTAACTAAGAGTGTAAAGACTTTACCCATTCTCTTCCTTTTTGGTCTACAAAGGGGGAAGTTAGACCCTGGGCAGACCACCCAAACCTACCCGCCGCCCTAGTAGGTGGAAGTTAGGGCCCAAAAGGGAACAATATGTCACAAAAGCCCAAGTACAATTAGGTTGTTTATTTTTGAAAAAAAAAAAAGAGAGAAGAAAAGAAATTCAAATACAAAAGAATAGCATGACAAGAGGGCAAAGTCCCCGCAGGGAAAACCATGGTCGTAAGCATGCGTGAATAAAAGGAAAAAGACAACAAAAATTTTCCTAAGCCAAAGGCCGAACCCCAATAGGTAATAGGGTAGGGGAGGAAAGTCTTCCTCGGTCTTTCAGAACCCCTCATGGATTTCCCCAACACTTTCTTCCATTCCCCCTCGGCGGTATGTCGTAAGCTTGAAGAATGGTAGCGACAGACTTAGGAGAATGCGCCGTAAAAGGTCAAGAGTGAAAGCAAAGCTCGAAGCACTTTTACTCTTTGTTAAATTATTTAAGAATGGTAAATGAATTTAAGATAGTGAATGTGTAAGATTTAGGAGCCTATGTACTATGCTACGTCATTTTCAAAAAAAAAGAAAAAAAAGTTTTTAATCAGCGCCCTGTCAAAGGGGCATTATTTCTTTAATCTGCAACATTGCAGGTAGTCATCATTTTCAACAAAAAAAAACAAAAAAAACAAAAAAACCAAAAAAAAGAAAGAGAAAAAGGATGTCTTTAATCAACGCCCAGATAAGGGGGCGTCAATTATTTAATTCACGACTCTTCTTTGGTCGTTATTTCTCAAACAGGAATTAGCGCCCACCTGTCTTGTCATCAATTAACACAGAACTCTCCTTGCTCCTCTTGCCATATCATTTGCTTGTTTGCATATTGTGTGAGCAACTTTTAATTCCAGTTCATATTTGCTTGCCTGCATGTCGCATTTTTCTATGTTCTTTGTTGTTTTGCCTTAGTTGATTAAAGGCTTGGCCCCTTGACCCTTCATCAAGGTCAAAAAAGATATCCCCTTGCTTATCGAGCAAGAGGCCAAGCCGGACATATTGATTAATTTGTTTGCTTATGTGTGGCACACAGCAATAAGAAGAAGGAAAAGATAAAGGTACATAGTGCTCAAAACGACAACTCAGGTAACAAAAATAGCTTTTCATATATATATGCTCATAATCTATGGTGTATAAAATGCAGGAGGTGGTACATATACTCTCTCTCTCTAGCTCTCACCTCCACTCTCCTCTCTCCTACTCTCTGCCTCACCATCGTCTCGGTGACGGGACAGCGGCAGGAGCATGGACCCCCGAGAAACTGTTGATCCTGCGGCTCGAGCCTGATACTCCGCCTCGTTCCTCTGTCGAGTAGAGGAACCTGCTAAGTAGCATATAGTAGCGAAGGCACTCGAGTGTCCCGCGGCCCGTGCTCGCTCACGGCCCCTCTGGAGTCACTCCTCTGCAGCTCTTAGCCACTCCTGTGAGACGGCCAGCTGCGTCCTCAGGTCCACGAGCTCGCGCTCGCGCTCCATGCACTCCTATAGGTGCTCCACTCCCTCGCGGGCGCGCTCACTCCTCTCCATCTCTAAGAGGAGCCTCATCTCTGTCACCTCACGAGGCAACTCCCCTTGCTGCCTCTGTGCGTCCTCTAGCTCCGCAACACGCTCATCGCGGATCGCAACCTCGGTACACAACAGTTCTGTCTGCCTCCGCGCCTCCGCTAGCTCGGTGGCCTGCATACATCACATCACATTAGGATCATTGAATATTTTGAAAGTAAATTATGCATGTAAATATTGCTTTTTGAGAACTAACCCGTGCAGCTAAGTCACGCTGTCCTGCCTCGATACAGGTGATCACGGCCCAAAGCTCCTCGGTCTGTAATAACCACAATTTTTATGAACATAATGATATATTAAAAATTATCTGCATTTATGAGTGTGTTTTTTTTACTTACTGGTGACAATTATTTTATATAAAAGAAAGAAAGAAAGAAAGAAGAATGCGTAGGCGTGCCAGTCACCGGAGTGACAAATTTATATCGTGCGCTCGATCTGACTTGGTCAGTCGAATGTGAAGTTCGTGTCGAGACTGGAGGTCCTCCATACCGTGAAGGCTATGACGTTAATTACATCCTTCCAGGAGGAGGAAAACCCTTGATTAAGTGCCAAGATAAGCGCCACTCGGGGCCGAATGATAACGACGTACAAGACGTGACGTAAACATGAAGCTACCAAGCCTCTATGCTTCCTTTTATTCATGCAAGAGGAATTAAGATTTTTTATGTTCACACTTCGATACGAGGAGGGGAACTTAGGTCCGAAGACCACCACCACGCATAGCGACACTTCCAGTCAGGCGGGACCTGGCCTTCTATTAGACGCCATTTTATATACCGAAGTGACACCAAGCACACAAATAGGCATTATTTTCACAACATAGGTGATTAGGAGAGTTATTTACCAGAAGCATGGAAAGCACATGATATCAGCATGCTTATGTGGGCACGTGTATATATATATATATATATATATGTAAATACCTATGTATATATACACATAATGTATTCATCCATTTATTTGGGAGTATTCAGCTAGAGAGGCGCATAGATGACTGAGTTAACGACAAGCGCTGCAAGGGTGGAAGGGAAATCAGTGCGAAGTGCACCGAGGCAGTGGTGAGAAGGGCATGGGCAATATAGGTCGGTGCAATATGCACCGAGGTAGCGGCAGCGTAGGGCATGGGTAATATGGGCCGATGCAAGTTTGAATAGGGGTCGGTGCAGATTTGGGTTAGGGAGGAGCTGGGTCGGTGCAGGTTCAGTGGTGATGCGAGTCGAGTCGGTGCAGATTCGGGCTAGGGAGGAGCTGGGTCCGTGCTGGTTGAGCGGCGACGCGAGCCGAGCCGACGCAGGCTTGAAGAGGAGGCAGGTGATATGGAGTCAGCGCTAGTGGTGAAGAGGGGTGAGGGCTGAGTCAGTGGCGGTCAAAGAAGGAGGTGGTTCGGTGGCGTCGCCAGCGAATCAAAATTCATGGGGGTTAATTCGGTGGCGACACCAACGAGTCCCAAGGACCCGCCATCTGAGATTGGCTTCGCACCAAATAGGGCATTTGAGTGAGAATATCTATGAGGCTTAAGAACCCAAAGGCATGACTGCCTGGGCATTGGATGAAATTCAGCCTATTATTATTTATATATGTGCATTCTTTTATGACTTTGCTAGTTTGTTCTCATTCTTGGCTTGTTTGCGCGAGGTTCATACTCCAGCACTGGGCTGCCGTCAATGTACAAGCCCTTCTGAGTATCAGACATAATCAGATAAGACACTCCCATGCTTTATCAGAGATTAAAAGGAAAATCACCGTAAAACCACAGTCTTGCCTGGGGAAATTCGGGCAGCATCTCCCCAGTACAGGGAGATGTTCAATTCGACAAGTGGAATGGCACACGGTAGATGGTGCCAAATCGTAAACACTGAGGAGCCCAGGTAGACTGCCTCAGTCCCTGGGGTCATCATGAACAGAGTCTCGAGGGCCGGCCTACTAGAGACTCGTGATGATCCAGGGGTGAAATAGCTCCCTGATTATAGCCACACAGATGGCGGTTTTGTTTGCTCACTCGGTGCAAAGGGTTTCCAGAGGAACATGTGACAAGATGACAGACCCCCTGGAACCCTGAGTGGCTTTGGCTCAAGGAGATTGAGCAGGCGAACGAAAGGGTTGTACCCCTCCCCAGTCAGGGACAATTGGAAGGAATCGTAGAAAACCGTTCATCGAGTAGTAACAGTTTCAGGAACACATTATACCACTATGCTTCACCATGGGATAAGCCCCGTTCCACGAGCGGTCATGATTGCCATAGGCAACTCGTGCTCGTTGCTACAAAAGATGAGGTGAACGGGGGTTGAGACCCTCAGGGATAAATCATCAAACACTGAGTGGGAGGCATACGGTAATTCAGGAAGAAAGCAATAAATGACTATCGTATTGACTATCAGAGTGTGCCTGGCGCCCTTACAACTGACGAACACGAGTGAAAGGGCACTCATCATTCTCTTATTTATCGTTCACCCAAACGAAACCTATTATCGTAGATGAAACTACGCTATCAGTGAAGGACCAGCCCCTGGGGAGGGATGATTTATTATCGCCCACAAAGGGCGTGGCTGTGAGCCATTGTCTCACAGAACGATAGTTACAAATCCCCACAGTGAGCGGTCACAAGATTCACAGTGGATTTAGCCCAAAGGGCCTCTTCATGCTCGAGGGAAAAATGAGGAATCTCGAAGCGCAAGCGGTAGAAACACTACGGTTAGCAACCAAAAATGGATTATGACAGAAAGAGATACATTCGAGCCACAACAACGAACTAGGGTTTTATTCTATTCAATCTCGTTATTGACTACAATCAGATCAAGAGGAGGGGGTACAGCGCTCGAAGGGACCCTCCGACAGGAAAGAAAAAGAAACTGCTAAAAGGAAAAGGGAAGCGTTAATCGGAGAAGAACGCGGAGCCGGTAGATAGTATAGAACTCTTTCTCAGACCCACCTGCTTCTTGCTCTTTCTGATCCTCTCTTCCTCTCCCTTCTTTCTTGGTTCACTCTCTTCGCTCGACAGCTCCCCTCTCTTCTTTCAACGGATTCTCTCTTCTTCTAATTCTCCGCCCCTTTTCTGAGGGCCAAGCGGCCCTTTTATAGGCAGATGCCCAAAACAGGGCATCGGAGCCCTGACGGGATGGGTGAGTTGCCACCGCCTCAAGCGCTAGCCATGCTACCGACTTGGTCATGGAGGGGAGGCCATCGCCTCGAGCGCCAGTGCCACCGGCTCGAATGCGAGAGGCGCCACCGACTGAAACTTTCATCGCTGCAGACTCGATATCAAGGTGCCACCGACTCATTTGTAAGGGCATTTTTGTAATTTTAACATTTTATCCCAAAATTAACCCGGTGAGTGCTCTTCGTCCGGAGTAGCTTCGGGGTTGGTGCAGTAGTCCCGGACTACGTTTTGAAGTGTTGATTCGGGGCTTCCGCAGATTTTCGGGACGTGCAGAACCCGTACCAATTTTTCCAGGATTTGCACTGATTCAGCCTTCAGCACTATAGTTCATGCGACCAACTCAACTTCACATATATGCGGGATATCCTTATCGAGTGGACTATCCTTGGAAGTATTTTCGTCCTGGCTGGGCGTCTGTTCGCGAACCCTTTTTTTCTTTTCTTTTCTTTCGCGGGTCGATTGACCGACTGACCAACTGGTAGTCAAATGATCGATTGACGACGCGGGCGTGCCAGTCACATGAGTGACCATTTTATGATGCGCTCATTCTGACCCATGTCGGGCGAATGTGAGGTTCGGTCGGGACCAGCAGTCTGCCATACCATAAAGGCTATGGCATTAATTACATCCCCCACGAGGAGGGAACACCTTTGATTAATTGCTGAGATAGCGGGCTGTCGAAGCCGGATTAAAAAGGGCTACATGATGATCATGACGAAGACATGCAGGATGCATATGTTTATCATGCGGAAGATGCATAGTTTATAGAATTATGGATCCTCGGTACGTGGCAGAGGACGTAGGTCCGAAGACCACCGTCACGTATAGCGAAGACTTCCGACCAGACGTAATCAGGCTTTTCTGTCAACGCCATTTGATCTACCCGAGGATGTATGCATGGATGCACACATGACGTTCATGACTATATTAAGCATGATAACGGAATTGTGGAAGCAAATGGTGATCAACCACGTTTATTACTCCCCATCGAGAAGAGGGAAGGCAATACAAGTGTGATAGCGAAAGCAAAGTGCTAACGGACATGGTAATGAAGATATGATAACAATATAGTTCGGGCTCGCTTGGCCCCTCCCTTATTCAATTTATTACCCATTGTGATTTATTAACGCCAACCCCGAGAGATGAGATCCACTCGGGGGCAAATGAGCGATTAAAGCAACAAGAGGTTTCAAAACTGACGCGACCCTGCGATAGGTAGCTTATACGGCGCGATAAAATGTAGGTATAGCGGCTAATACGGCGCGGCCATGATGAATGTTAATACGGCGCGAAGAAATGTAGGTATAGCGGCTAATACGGCGCGGCCATACAGCCGGTTAAGACGGCGTGCAAAAGGGATGGGGCGCGCCGGTTTAGGGCGCGCCGGAAAGGCGCAAAAGGAAAAAAAAAGGATATGAGTCTAACCTTAATCCGGCGCGGGGGGGTACCGCGCTGGATTAGGGCGCGCCGGCTAAGGCCGCGCCGTTCAACCTACCTTTTCTATGAATTTTGCAACAATTGAGTTTGTTAAGTTTTGGGTGAGGGTTCTGAAGTTATTTGGGGCCAATTGCTTATTGAATTGAAGTCCAGAACCCCGAAGGATGGGGTGATTAAGCCAGTGCGAGGTTCCTACTCGAGCACCAGGATAATTGGGTCCAGAACGATCGTTTCGTTATGGTTTATTCATTATTAATCTGTCCAAAATTGGACAGCATCTCCCCTGAACCTGAAGAGTTGCAGGGGAGAAGCAGGGTCATGCTCACCTATGGAACAAGCCCCTAAACTGCCGGTCTACACGAAGGCAGCCAGCAAACCCCACTGGATGGAGTACCCCGAGGACTAGCCTGCTAGGGGCACCAAAATTCCAAAGGGGAAGAGACAGAGGGACGAGGTCGTTGACGAAGGGAGCCATACCCCGAGGACTAGCCTGCGAGGGGTGGAGGACCCATAATCTACGATTCATCCCATGGAGGAACTGACCATTGGGAGAGTGGGACTCCGAGGGCTAGCCTACAAGGAGCACACATCCCCCGGTCTCGATCGGGCCCTGATTTGTTGGGGTTGAGTTCGTTGAGCCAGGACCCCTATCATTGTTTACGATGGCTTCGAGGAGGCACCTACCATTGAGAGATAGATCCCCCCCCGTCGCCCAGCAACTTCAGGAAGCAACAGGGGAATGTCCCCCTCCCCGGGTGATCGAAGCGGCGAGAAACCCTCGGAACGGTGCAGATGATCGTGATGCCTAGACGCAGTAAATGCATAAACGAGGCGGGCTCATTGCATGGGCATATGCTCGAACAGTTGGAAAGCAATGTTCATGGGGGATAGACCCTGCGTATGGAGGGCAGAGGCACGCGCAGAGGCACGGCTCCATCCGAGGAGAGAAGGAGATGCGAAAATCCTTGAATCAAACCTAAAAAAAAAGGAATGAACGAGAGAAAAGCCCCCCGGGGAGGGGTGTTTTTATAGCCCATGATGATTCGGGGCACGATGCAGACTTCGGGGGGAAACCGGAATCACAGCCATGCTGAGAAGAACACAGACACGGGCATTGGCGTAGATAAAAGAGGCTAAGGATCATTCATTCGATCTATTGGTTTGACGTTCATACGCATGTATATATATTACCATCCCAGAAATGGGAAGGGTTTAGCATTTACATGGTGAGAGTGCAGCACCGGCACCATTGTTTGGTTGTTGTTCGACAATATCAAAGGCAGAGGACGCTCGGAGTGTAACAACAGGGGAAGAACAAAAGAAGAAAATCGCATAGAGGGGGGAGGAGAATCTACTCATATCATCGTCGCTCCTCCTCCCCTCGCTTACATTCGATGGGTGGAAGTTTTAGAAGAGAGATCTTCGGAAAACCGAAAAAGAATCAGCACACCGGCGCCCACATGTTCCCGAAACAGGGTATCGCAGAGGAAGAAGATGACCGGCCGAAGCTCCTCCTACTCCCTCTCTACTTCAGGAGAAAACCCTCTCGAGAGCTCCTCTCCCTCCTTTTCTTCCTCTTTTCTTCTCTCTATATCCTCTCGTCTTTCTTCTTGATCTGCCTCTCTTCTTCTTTTTCGTCTCGTCTCTTTTGTTCTCGAACAGCCATATATATCTAGGGGCACGAGTTCGAGCGTTGAACCGGCGTGGGATTGGCGCGCCGGGGGGAGCCTTCAAGGCTTATCGCGTCATGATCGGAGCCATCCATTAGGGTGATTTGCACGCCGACATAAGGGCTGAAGATGGGGCGTGCCGGTATAAGGGCTGAAGATGGGGCGCGCCGGGACAAGGTCATGCCGGGCTAGTGCTCTATACGAGCTTTGAGCAGTCGATGAGTCCGGGGACAATTCCGGGGGTCACTGTGAGCTTTTATCTCGCCAACGCCCATCCAGACTTTGACGAGGTGTTTTGTCGAAATCCCTTGGTCGACTTACGTCTATTCTCAAGACTCCAGACAGCTTTAGTTTGATCGTGCAGGTTTCCCGCTGACACGGCCCTCGGCTCTATGATCCATGCTGTTGATTAGGCATGGCTCGTGCCCGAAGCTCCTTGGAAGACGAGATAACCCCAGGGATAGTTCCGCCCGAGCTGGGCGATCATTCGGCCACTAACGGGCCCATCTTGTCGGGAAGTGTGAACGCGCTTTTTTTTTTTAAGCTTATCAGCTTATTCATTTTATTTATTATTTGGCGTGCCAGTCACCGAAGTGACAATTTTATTGTGCGCTCGATCTGACATGGTCAGTCGATTGTGAGTGATCGTGTCGGGACCTGAAGTCCGTCATACCATGAACGTTATGACGTTAATTACGTCCTTCCAAGGAAGGACAACCCTTGATTAAACGCTAAAAGTAGGAGGCCTCGAGAGGCAAACAGATATTCACATGCTTAATTTTAAACTTCCTACCAGGGCCAGGGAGGCGGGTAAGATAATGACACCAACCGTAGAAACAGATGATATCGTTAAGTCAGCGGTCCGAAAACCGAGTGAAAGGGAAGAAGGAGGATTTCGATCACAGGCAGATTGAGTCGTGACCATGATATAGGTTTAAAGCTTCGATCGGTATTTCGACAGCCTTTCCTCTTAATCTGGGTTACGCCCAGGGGGAAATAGACTATCACCCACGGGATGCCAGGATGAAAGCCGAGAGATAGAGAGGCTGAACCTCCCAACTCGTATACATATGGGCTATAGGGCAATGTATGATTTTCCCTTTGGAACGCTAGCGGAATTCATGCAGTGGCAGAATCCCCCGAGCAAAAGGGTTATTCGCAAATCCATTGTAGTTAGGTGGAACGTAGGGGTTATGACTCCCCTTCAGTTTTATCCCCGGGACGTGTCGGGTGATCCACAGATATTCCTTTGTGGGTTCGTTTTGGGTATTGGAATTCATTGGGTGGTAGATCGGGCTCTCGGCACACTCTGAATGGGCACGGGCTCTCGGCACGACCCCAAAAATGGGAGGGCCAGGGCTTCCGGCGCCAAAAACGAGAAGGCCGGGGGTTCCCGGCGCCAAGACGAGAGGGCTTGGGTTCTCGGCGCGACCAAGAGAAGCCAAAGGGGAGCTCTTCGGCGCAGGCTTCCCGGCGCGAGGAAGAAATGCTAGAAGGGGGGTCTCGGCGCGGGACGGTTGAGCAAGGCTCCCGGCGCGACGAGGCTGCAAGGGGGGGGGGGTCTCCCGGCGCGGAGGACGTAGAGAGGGCTCTGGAGGTTCTCGGCCCGGGCTTCCCGGCGCGCTGAGGTGAAAGGGGGAGGAGCTGCTCCTGGGGGTTCTCGGCGCCTGAAGAAGTGGCGCCGGGAGCTATTCACCCGGTTTACTGTAGGCTGAGCCGAGAGCTGCGAGGGCGCCGGGACCAGAACAGAGCTTACGGTACTCTGTTTTGGGTTTCTGATTGATTCAGACCAAGGGGAAGGATTTCTTTGGGGTCAAAAATAGGTCAGGGCATCAAAGTTGAACTAGATTAGGCTTGGGCTTTATAGGAACATCAGGATCGAGGAGGAATTTGGAAAGGCCAAGGCGTAGAGAATCCCTGTCACCGGTGTCATACAGAGTCCCGGGGACAGCTTAATGTCGGCTTTCGTGGTCCTGGGAGAATTTTGACAGCATCTCCCCTGGACTCAGCATTTGCCAGGGAATGATAGACGATCACCCACGGAATGCCGGGGTGAAAGCCAAATAAAGGGGTATTAGACCCTTGACCATGTACGTGCCTGCAGCACTGTTTCGATATCCCTTTAGAGGTCAACGAAGCTTATGCAGTGGCGGAGCTCCATTGTCTCGGAAGGTTATAAAAGCCGATCGAGTCCGGAAAACCTCGTAGAAAAGGGGAGGGTTATCCCCATTAATTGTCACCCCTGAGGTGCATATGATGGCCCAAGGCGTCCCTTGACATAACAAGAGTATTTATGGGGTTTCTTCAGTGGTAGCAAAGGTTTTACGACTTGAGGTTTACAGGTTGGCTTTTCGGCGCCAATGGCAAGGATGCCAGAGAGTTCCCGGCACGGGCTTCCCGGTGCGCTAATAAGGTGGCCAAGGGGCTCTCGGCACGGGGTCTTCCCGGTGTGAGGACAAATCGGCCCCGGCGCGATGGTGAGAAGTGGAATGGGTGGCTCCCGGCGCGCCCGGGAGATGGGATCTCGGCGCAAGAAGGCTTGCGCCGAGGGCTGTTCATCAGTTTCACTGTTGGCGGGGCCGAGAGCTATGAGGGCGCCGGGATAAGAAACAGAGCTTACGGTACTCTGTTCTTGAATCTGTTGGGGATTCAGCGGTTTCTTGACGATTCAGGCTAAGGTAAATAGGTCCTGTGAGGTCAAAGTGAATCAATTCATCGGGTTTCAACTGGATTTGGCTTAGGTTTCAAAGAAAGTCCAAGATCGGAGAGGAAACTGGGAGGGGAAAATCAGGATACAGAGAACCTGTGTCACCATTGCTGTGCAGAGTCCGGGGACAGCTTGATGTCGTCTTTCATCATCCTTAGAGCCAAGAGATGGCTGTCTCTCGACCCAGGGAGGATTTCTACAGTGCCAATAGGCAAAACCATAGCATCTAGAATTATAGAATCTCACTAGCAGCGGCCATTGAAAGCATTGCCAATATCGATAGCCGACTGCCCCAGAAGCCAAGAGATAATCTGTCTCTGGTCCTGGGGCAAGCCTGGGAGATTCTATGCAAGCGACACCGAACGGCCAGGAACATCGGTATAACTAGAGATACACTCATTCTGCTGAAGACAATTGAGTCCGAAGACCCATCAGAGAATCAGGCGCGCTTAAGTCGCGCTAAGAAAATGAAAACATGTAAAGGAAAGACATGGCAGCATACGGAGAGATAGCTGGCAGATGTTTCAATCACCCAACGCCCAGATGGGCCATTGGAGCATTTCATACCATTAGATCACCCCAGAACTCACATCAATCACACGGAGGGAATGAGGGAGAGGGAGATGAGTAGACATCGGGATATCCCGGTTACATCAAAAAATAAAATCGAGATAAACTCGGCAGGATTACATGAATAAGAAAATAAAACCATGGGGGAGGGCGGAGCATTGACTCCTCTCCCTCCCCGGATGCCCGCCTGGAGCTTCTTCCCTGGGGAATCGGTCTCTTCTCTCTTTCTTTTCCGGCGGAGGAGGCCCTCTCTCTCTCTCTGGCTTCTTCTCTTTTCTTTCTTTTTGATCGATGGTCTGGCTTCCGATCCTCCGATCCCCTTTTCTTTCAAAGGGGGTATGTTTATATAGGTCTCATCCTTCTGTGCTCTCGGTGGAGGGTAGTCGGTGTGGTCGGCTTGCTTGCCACAGCTCCCGGCGCGTCCAGCAGCCCTTTGTTGAGGTTCCCGACGCCATTCTCAGAAGCCCAATCGGCCGGCCCATTTGGTGCTTTTAGGCCTCACACTTGCCTTGGCTTCCCTTAGTCATTTTGTATTGACTTTTATCAGAACCAAAAGAGGCCCCTTTAGTAGTGACACAGCTTTGTTGAGATCATCTTGAGGTTCCATCAGTGAACGAACTGGGGTTTAATCAGTATTGCCGTCTGAATGATGACAAAACCGGGTATGTTTCATCGGCATTGTCATCCGAACGGTGACAAGACTGGACATCAGCTTCCGTCTGACAGACTTCGGCCGGGTGTGTAATCTGTGGAGAGGATTCTTTATTTGTCCTGACTTTTGCAAAAGCCTTCGCAATCTTCATTTGTCAGCTCCGGCTTCTCATCAGAGTGTGCTTGGAGGTCTTATCAGTCGAATGACTGCTGCTTTATCAGTGTTGCCGTTTGACTGACCATGGCACCGGACATCAGCTCGGCTGGCGGAGACTTCAACTGGGTAAACGGCTGTCGAGCTTCATCAGTGGTCTTCCACTGTTGGTCTGATCTTCCTTTCAGTTAGGCTTCCACCCCTGTTCATTTTCAAGGTGTCAACAAATGCCCCCCACCTGCGGGCAGCGTAAGCGCAGAATAAGCGACACGGGGTCTGCAGGTGTCTTTCATCATTCGAGGGTATATTCCTCAGTTTTATCCTTGACATTGTCCTTCAGCTTGATCATGTTGCTGTAGTAACATTCTGCATGTCCATCTTTCACTTTCATGTCTTCGTCTCTGCATTTTCTGACTTCATTGTCACCGTTTGGAGATTTTAGGCATTGCCTTGGACTTCTCGGCATGGCGCTCTCGGCGCGACCGTTGTCGGCGCGGCCGTCTCGGCAGGGGCTTCTCGGCGCGCTCACGCTAGCCGGACTTCCCGGGGCGAGGGCTTTTCGGCGGCTGCTTCTCGGCGCGGCCATTTCCTTAGGGGGTTCTCGGCGCATGCCGCTCTCGGCGCGCCTTTTGGCCAACGGGAGCTCTCGACCGGGGAGTTCTCGGCGCGCATTTGGCCGCGCCGAGAGCCCCTCGGCTTCGGGCCCTACTTAAGGCGCCGAGAGCCCTTTTCTTCCTCATTCTCTCCTCTCCTTTCTCTTTCTTCACTTCGGCGGTGGCGGTGGGCTGTGGGCTTCCCCCCCCGGGAGCGTCATTTCCCCCCCCCCCCCCTTTTTGCCGATTTTTTGGGGTAGGTCCGCTATATATATGGGATTGAGTCTCATTTTATGCTCGGGATCACTCCCTCTTGGTGGGTGACTCCCTATTCTTTTTGGGCATACCCCGGACAAGAGGAGATGCTGCCAAAATTTTTGAGAATTTGTTTGTCTTATTGTTTCATGCCCATTCATCTTTCTGATGCTTCTTTTCTTGTCTTTTTCTGACTGCAGGTGCTGACATGGCTTCCAGTTCTGCTGTTGCATCTTCCGGAGCCGTTGGAACAAGTTCATCGGCTCAGCCGGACATATCTCGGGCCAAAGTCAACTGGTTGAACGTATACAGCCTGAGCTTTGGCTATTACCAGATTGCTAGTGTCGACGAATCTTCCGATTCTGAAACTGACACCGTATCGACTGCTGAAGTTTATTCTTCCCTGGAGGGTGCTGAATTCAGGAGAGCTGCTGACTACCGCCCGGACTTGCCGAAGGATCGTCATTTGCTGCCGTTTGTTCGGACTTTCACCATACGCGGAATGCGGGATGTTATTATTGCCCGTTCCGTGGAAGCGGCAATACTTGCCGATAGAGACAGCATGAAGGGTTCTGTCTATCGAGCCCGAGCCATATATCTCCCAGGTGAACAGAGGGACTGGAATGCTGTGCTGGGCATCTCCGATTTAGAACCCGAGAAGAAGATGCTAACCCGGGCCCCAGAATTCACCCCTGCAAGGTGGGATCATACCACCGGCCGTGTCCACCGAGAGAAGACTTCATTCGGACTCTTTTTGGCGCCTGCGAAGTGGGGTTATAGAGACGAGCCATTTGTTCTTAACTGCCTGGCCGTTCAGTTTAAATTTCAGCTGGCTGCCGCCTGGTTTGGAGATGCCAAGTTGACAGACGCCCATCTTTTTAGGGTTGGAGCAGTGGAGTTTACAGAATATGTTTTGAAGGAGTATGCCCCTCTATTGGTTAGAGCTGGGGTATACCATAGTGTATTTGCCTCCAGGTTCCGCTATCCCGTCTCTCGGGGATTGTGTTGCGGTATGCTTGAAGTGTTCTGCCCGCAGTTCAATACATTCTATACAGCGGAAGGCGATACGTCCCTCGACCTCTGGAGTTTATCGCAGCTTTCTGGCCTACCCATGGACGGAGAGCCATGTGAGGAGGTCTGCCTGGATGATTCCATCAAGGACGCCTCTAATAGAGAGGGCCGCTATTCTTTCGGTTATGCATACCGGTATCTGATGAAAGCTTACCGGTTCATCTGTTTGGCCTACAGTAGGGGGTCCTCCAAAGGCTATCAAGCCAGGGAAAAGAGCATCCGACTGAGAGTCCGTGTGGGGCAGTGGATACAATATTTCTTCGGGGGTCCCTTGAGGTACGCAGACTTTCCTTCCGTAGGGCTGACTTCCGGTAAACAGGTCAGGGCCCCCCGTTACAAGTCAGCACTGCTAGCTTCATTGCGCCGGACAGACGCGGATGGCCCGAACCCAGCAGGGGTTGATCCCATCACCCATTGTGCAGCCTATTTGACTTTCTGGCTATGCACTTTCGCTCTCCCTCAAGGGGACGAGACGATTATTAGACCCGAGGCTATATATCCGGCCTGCCAGATGGTTTGGGGGATGCGATTGTCTCTGTGCCCAGTGGCTCTGTGTTTAATTTACAAATCCTTGGGGGACTTGCATAGACATCGGAGCCCCCGCTCTTCGAGGACCGTGGGTCCCTTTCATTTCTTCAATGCCTGGGTTTGCAGCATTTTCCCTGAGCTGGCCCCGAGAACTTTACAGTCAGACACACTGCTCCCTCGTATGATTGAGTTCGCTAGCGCTGAACCTGGTCCTTTCTCAGAACAGCTGTTCAAGATGAGGGGTAGGCTAATAAGAGTGCCTGTAGACGCACCTGGCAGCATTCACTTTTGGAGCTTGACAGTAGGTTCAGCTCCCTTGGTGGACCCTCAGAGGGAGTGCAAAATGGAGGAGGTGGAGGTTTATGTCCATCCTGTTTCGGGGGTCGCCGCCACCCGGCCTCTTTTAGAACCAGAATTGGTGAGGTGGGCCATGGCCATACGGCCCAGTGTATTAGTTTTCAGGAAGGGGGGCCTGCTCATTTTGGAGCCCTATTATCCCTTCCGCTTTGGCAGAAATTTTGGTTACGACCAGCATATCCCTCCATCGGCTGCTCAGTTTCCTCTGGAGAGCCGGGCCAAGCACGGGTCTAGTATTGCCGGCGACGGTCGGATATGGTGGGATTTCTTTCACCGTCGGGAAGACACAACTTTCAGGGTCCCGACCGTCTCCAATCGTCTCCCTCGGGTCTCATCAGACTATATCAAGTGGTGGAACATACGCACCAATTTTTATAAAGATGGCAGAGGCGCTTTCTGGGATGTGGCCGAGCGCTCCTTTTTGAAGCGGCAGTCAGGGCCTGTGTTTGACATTGACGAGGTCCATCTGAGGAGGCTTTATTCCCAGCACCAGAGGGAGGCAGAGGCTTATATCGCTGCCCGCCGGTCTTTGAAGGAGGCGGGTGCGGAACTACCCACTCCTGTCTTTTCTGAAGTTGATGTAGACACTTTCACCAGAGACTTGAGACAGCTGGGCCACATAGGGGACACTCATTTGGAGGTACAGTATCCATTTCCCTCGGAGGAACCACTCTCGAAGGCTACTTCTTGGAGGGGTCCGGCAGACAGATTTCATCCTTACAGGGCCTTTGTGCGGAGGGAGGACCGCACCCAGTCATATTATCAGCACACCTCCTGGCTTTTTGTACTGTTAAATGTCCACGGGCTGACAGTGGAGAGCCTGGTAGCTGTCATTCTAAATAAGCAGCTTTTTGTTTCTTTCCATTATGTTGACGCCTGGTGCATAGATTACCTCGGCCTATTTCATTGCCTTGATTTCCATGGCCATAAGGACTTGGCCGCCCTGACGGAGAAGTGTCAGACTATTGGCGATGTATGCTGGCTCGTGAAGGAGGCCGCCTCCCGATCAAAGGAGGTAGCTTATATGTATTGGCCGCTTTCCACTTTTTACGACGGCCCAGCAGGTGTGCTCCTTGTTTGTTTGATCATGGCTTCTTTCTTCTTATTGTCATGTTTTGCATATGTTGACTATGACTGTCTCTCTTGTGTCTCGCACAGATAGACCAGACATAAAACGGCAGGGGCTTTACAGGAAGATAATTGCTCAAGCTGAGAAACCTGCCCACTTTGAAATTCCTGAAGCAGCACCTACGACCACTCCCCTGCCTCCGGGCAAGAAGAGGAAGCCTTCTGTGGTGAAGGTTGCAGTCGCCAAGGCCAAGAAGGCCAAGGTCGCTCGGACCCGGAAGTCGGCTTCGACTGCGAAGGAAACTGGAACCCCTCTTCCGGATATCCCTTCATTTGACGCATTCGCATCTCAGAGGGAGGCCGCACAGGCATCTGCCGAAGGTGACGGTGATATCTTGTAGCTGGAACCTCCTTTGTCGTCTTGACCAATCTCCTAGGGAGTTCTTTGAGGTTGAGCTTCTTTTTATCTGATACAGCCCAGGAGCAGGTTGAAGCGCCTGTGGAGACGGACACAAGACTGCCTTCTCCCACCCCGGTTGGCGAGGAGGAGGGTAAATGTGCTTTTTCCATTTGTTTCATACTTCCGTTGTTTTCTTTGCTATACTTCTCAGAAGTTTTCTTTTCTTGTAGCAGTGGCAGTCGGTGTGCAAGCCGAGGCCATGATGATGACGGAAGAGCTGCCTCGACCACAGGAGGGTCACAAGACTCGGCCAAAGCAGAGTACTATTCCGGCCAGACGCATAATCACTCGATCTACATCCCGCCATACTTTAGAGGTACCGGCCCAGCATATAGCTAGTGTGGAAATATCTTCGGGCAGCTCCCAGGCCGTCTCCCATGAGGAGGAGGTAGATTTCAGCGACAGCGAAGGGGAAGGTATTGCCAAGTCAGAAGCCCCTCCTGCACTTGCGAAAGGTGTTCTGTCTCTTCGACCCGCCGAACTATCAGTGTTATCCTCTGAGGAAGAATTTCAGGAGGAGTTTGCCGGGCTCGATACTGAGATTGACATAACTCCACCACTCGCCGTTTCGGCCACGGAGCTTTCTTCTCTTTCGCCCCATTTTGAGGGTGCGGACCCTGCTTCAAAGGTGGGTTGTTCTTCATGTATGCTGCTTCATTTGTTTCTTTTAGTTAGTGCTAAAGGTCGCTTTGCTTTGGTCTCAGAGTATTGTTGCTGCTACCTTGGCCACCTCCACATCCTTCATGGACATTTCCCTTGTAGATTTGGCTATTGTTCCTTTTCTGCCTTTGACCTGCACGGGGGCTCCTGAGATCATTCGCCCTGTGCCAGTGCGGATACAGTCCTCGACAGACTTGGCATCATTAGACTTGGGGGCTGCAGAAGAAAGTGTCATCCCTGCCAGGGCTTCAGATCTTAGAGCCGAAACAGATCCGGCCAGGAGCTCCGCTTTCATACCGGCCGCAGTAATGTCAATCGCGCCCGAGTTAGCGATTCCTGCCATAGTGGCTACAGAGTCCGAATTCTGTCTACACAGTCTAAGGCACCTCTGTCCCCATCACCAGAAAGAGCAGCTGAAGGTACAGCCTCCATTGCAGAGATAACCCCATTATTCATCGATTCTCCTCCCGCGGATGTTCAAGGTGTAGCTCCCGAGGCAGCAGCAGAGGAGGAGTCTTCAGCCCAGCAGGGAGTACAGAGAGATATCGGTTAGCTCTTTCGGCAGATTTGCCTTCTTCGTCCTCCCAAGCGGGCATTGGACTATGGGCAGATATTGACGGAGAGGTGACTTTTGAAGTCGTCGCCTCTGCTTCCTTTGGCTTTACTTCTCCTGACAGCTTCGTCTGGCAGCATCTGGACATGTTACGCCAGCTAGTAGAGTCTCAGCCTGGCTTGACATATCTACAGCTGAAGGAAATTGCCAATCGCCTCACCGCTGGCCTGCAAGCCATGGGCTGCCCTTTGGACATATGGGCTCAGCGGGTCTTGCTTTTGTTGAAATTCGTGCATCGGAGAGACTTCCTAGCACGGATCATGGTTGACAGGCTGACGGCGTTGAAGTTGCAGAGGTCGGAATGCAAATCCGAGGTGGAAAAGCTAACGCTGACACTTGATGAACGCCAGGCCGAGCTACAGAGCATTATTCAGCGGGAGGAGGCTATCCAGAAGCGGGTAGCCGTTTTGGAGGCGGAACTCACTGAACTTCGGGCCGAGCTGCAGCAATTATCTTCTATTCGGCCACAGTCCACCGAGGAGGTGGCTTTACTGGAGGGTCGGGTGATGTCTTTCCAGGACCTGTCCACGAGGCTTCAGGAGGAGGAAGCGCGCCTTCATGAGTTAGGAGCCGCCCCCTATGTTGGTCTTCTGGCCTTTGAAGATATCTTTCGGCGGCCATGAATTATCTTCACTTTCTTTTCTTTTCTTTTTTTTTATCTTTTTTTGTGACACAGCGTCCCCTCGGGGCCCCTTATGTACTCACTTCGTAATGAAAGAGATCTTTTGGCTTCATGTGTATCCATCTTGTCTACCATGCGGTTTCATCACTTCGGGAAGTGGGGTAGTGGTTTTAGCAATCCCTCATGTGAATGGCTCGTACCTAGCAGGAGAGCGTCCACCCCTTCAGAGAAAGGATGGGGAACTCGCTCCACCGCGTGACGGGCATCCGAAGAGGTGCTTAAACCGGATTGTGCTGGTATCAGCAAACGTCCCTCTTGGCAATATGTGCTATGAGGGAGACAATTTGCAGGAATGTGAAAGAAGGGGTTTCATCAGAATGGACGGAAAGTCTAGACTGGGTAGAGGTTATGGCAGGTGGGACATTTGAAGGGGGCATAGTTTTCATCAGAACAGACGTAGGGTCTGGACTGGACAGGGTTTTATCATTGATCGGGCGAAATGCCAGTCGATCAATAGTTGGTTCCATCGTCGATATTGGGTTTATATCGAAGCAAAGGGTTTTATAAGTTTCATCAGTATAGACGAAAGGTCTAAACTGGGTAGGGTTTCATCATTGATCGGGCGAAATGCCAGTCGATCAATAGTTGGTTTCATCGTCGATATTGGGTTTATATCGATGCAAAGGGTTTTATAAGTTTCATCAGTATAGACGAAAGGTCTAAACTGGGTAGGGTTTCATCATTGATCGGGCGAAATGCCAGTCGATCAATAGTTGGCTTCATCATCAATATTGGGTTTATATCGATGCAAAGGGATTTATAAGTTTCATCAGAATAGACGAAAGGTCTAAACTGGACAAGGTTTCATCATTGATCGGGCAGGATGCCCATCGATCGACGGTGGGACGTTTGAAAGTGGGTATGTAGGTTTCATCAGGGTAGACGTAAGGTCCACCCCGGGAAGGCTTTATCATCGGTGGGGCATAGAGCCAGATGACCGACGGAAGGCTTCATCAGTGAAGGGGAGGTAAAGGTAGCGTGCCGGTTGGCATGGAACTTTTAAATTACCACATTACTGACCCAAGTGCCCTTTCGGGTTTTCACCGGAGCCAGCCCCCTCTTGCTTTTGCCCACGCGCCCTTTCGGGTTTTCACGTGGCGGGGTACCCGATTTTGCCTGCGGTGCCCTTTCGGGTTTTCACCACAGCTGGGTTTTTTGGCCATTTTTGCCCTTATCCGGGATGTCCGAACAAGTCTGGCGGGGTATCTCTATTTTTAACCCCATTTTTTTATACGTATGTTTCCTGAATTGGGACTTCAGCACGGATCGGGTGATGTGCTGCTTCATTAGTGCATGCTCTTATCATCGGTATTGGGTATATATCGATGCAAGGATTTTATAGGTTTCATCAGGGTAGACGTAAGGTCTGCATTGGGCTGGTTTTATCATTGATCGGGCAGGGTGCCGATCGACCAATGGTAGGTTTCATCACGGCGGGACGTAAAGGGATATGCAAATTTGATAGGACGGGTTTCTTCGTTGATCGGGCAGGGTGCCCATTGATCAAAGGTGGGTTTCATCATTGGTATTGAGTTTATACCAATGCAAGGATCTTATGAATCTTCATCAGAATAGACGTAAGGTCTACCCTGGGCTGGTTTTATTGCTGATCGGGCAGGGTGCCAATCGATCAACAGCAGGTTTCATCATCGGTATTGGGTTTATACCAATGCAAAGGTTTCATGGGTTTCATCGGGATAGACGTAAGGTCTAAGCCGGATAGGTTTCATTGCTGCTCGGGCGAGTGTGCCCATTAATCAGCAGCAGATTTCATCACGGTGGGACATAGCGAGACACGCAGCTCTAGTCGGAACAGATGTAAGGTCTAGACCGAACAGGTTTCTTCGCCGATCGGGCAGGGTGCCCTGTCGACCAAAGATGGGTTTCATCATTGGTATTGGGTTTATACCAATGCAAGGATATCATGGATTTCATCAGGATAGACGTAGGGTCTAAACCGGATAGGTTTTATCGCTGATCGGGCAATGTGCCAATCGATCAAAGCAGGTTTCATCATCGGTATTGGGTTTATACCAATGCAGGGATTTCATAGGTTTCATCGGGATAGACGTAAGGTCTAAGCCGGATAGGTTTCATCATTGACCGGGCAGTGCGCCAATCGATCAAAGCAGGTTTCACCATGGTGGGATTTTGGCAAGGTATGAGGGTTTTATCAGGACAGACGTAGGGTCTGAACTGGGTGGGTTTGATCATTGATCGGACGAGGTGCCGGCCGATCGACGAGAAGTTTATGACGGGAGGTGAGGTTTCTTTAGGATCACCATATTACTGGCCCAAGCGCCCTTTCGGGTTTTCACCGGAGCCAGCCCCCTCTTGCTTTTGCCCACGCGCCCTTCCGGGTTTTCACGTGGCGGGGTACCCGATTTTGCCTGCAGTGCCCTTTCGGGTTTTCACCACAGCTGGGTTTTAGCCATTTTTGCCCTTGCTCGGAAAGCCTGAACAAGACCGGCAGGGTATCTCTATTTTTAACCCCATTTTTTATTTATTTTCATTCTTTTATTCTCTCTTCCCCTCTTTTTGGGAGGGTAACAAGTCGGACTGTCATCAGATCATGATAAGGGATGGCCCGGCTAGGGCGGAGTGCCGCTAGACCAAGGAAGAAGGGTAGCTTGGTTAGGGCGGAGTGCCGCTAGGCCAAGGAAAAGGGTAGCTCGGTTAGGGCAGAGTGCCGCTAGACCAAGGAAGAAGGGTAGCTTGGTTAGGGCGGAGTGCCGCTAGACCAAGGAAAAGGGTAGCTCGGTTAGGGCGGAGTGCCGCTAGACCAAGGAGGAAGGGTAGCTCGGTTGAGGCAGAGTGCCGCTAGACCAAGAAAAAGGGTAGCTCGGTTAGGGCAGAGTGTCGCTAGACCGAGGAAGAAGGGTAGCTCGGTTAGGGCAGAGTGCCGCTATACCAAGGAAGAAGGGTAGCTCGGTTAGGGCAGAGTGCCGCTAGACCGAGGAAAAGGGTGACTTTTAGCCTGATTACTCGGGGAATATTGGTTGGGCAGCATGATACAGCTTTAGGTGTCTACCGTTGAGTGGTGAGAATTGGATCTCCCCTCGATGGTTAACAACCATGTAGGCCCCTCCTTCGTAGACCCTATATATCACATAAGGACCTTCCTAATTAGGATTCAGCTTTCCTTTTGGGTTGGACGCCATGACTTCTCTTTTCTTGACCATGACAAGGTCACCTTTCTTAAATTCTCGTCATTTTACGAGTTTGTTGAATGCAGTGGCCATGCGGGCCTGGTACATCTGGATATTCTTCTGAGCTTGGAGGCGCTTCCCTTCCAATTCAGCCAACTCTTGTAATCTTCTTTCTGCATTGGTTTGTTCGCCACGGGCCAGGTCGTATTGGACTGCCACCCTGAGTGACGGGACTTCCAGCTCCAGTGGAACTACTGCCTCTGAGCCGTATACCAGTGAGTATGGCGAGCACCCTGTAGGTGTCTTGAAGACAGTGCGGTATGCCCATAGAGCTTCATACATCTTTTCTTCCCAGTCCTTCTTATTAGAACTGACGACTTTAGCCAACAAGGTGCATAATGTTTTGTTGAAGGCTTCTGCCAATCCATTTGCCTGTGGATTGTAAGGAGTGGAAGTCCTCCACTCGATCTTATACTTCTCGGCGAGCCGATAGATCTTTTGATTTCTGAAATGACTTCCATTATCAGATATTATTCGGCTGGGGATCCCAAACCGGAAGATAATGTTTTGTTTGATGAATCTGGCAACCAGCTCACCAGTCACTTCTCGTAATGCTATAGCTTCCGCCCATCGGGAGAAGTAATCTGTCATTGCCAGTATGTACTTATGTCCGGCTGAGGAGGTCGGTAGTGGGCCGACTACATCGGTTCCCCATTGTGCAAACGGCCAGCTAGGGATTGTAGGGTGCAGAACGGCAGGTGGCCTTCTAGGCACAACAGCATGCTCCTGACATTTCTGACATGACTTCGCAAACTTGCAGCAATCTTCAAACATAGTGGGCCAATAGTAGCCCAGCTTCTTGATTTCTATCTTCATTTTAGGGCCAGCTTGGTGAGCACCCGCCGTCCCAGCATGTATTTCTTTCATTGCTTGCCAAGCTTCCTCAGTGGACAGGCAGCGGAGCAAAATCTTCTTGCGTGCATCTGCCATTATTCGGAACAGAGTTCCATTTCTGAATTCATAAGAATCTTTGATCCTTAGAAGTTTCATCTTTTCTTCTCTTTTCTGTGGCAGCTGTTGGTGTAAAAACCATTGTAGCAGGTGCTGTCTCCAATCAGATGCCTGTTCTGTACTGATCATGGCGACTTCATTTTCTTCGGGGCAGCCTTCTAGCATGCTGGGGACTTGCCGCCGATTTATAACAACAATGTTCAGTGTCTCATCCGGTGGGACTGCTATTGAGCTGGCTAGCTTTGCCAATGCATCAGCCTGGGCATTATGTGCACGGCCCACATGCTTGAGCTCAATATGATAGAATTTCGCCATGAGGCGCACAGCTTTTTGGTGGTAGGGGTTCAACTCCGGCTTTCGCACTTCGAACTCACCTTGGATTTGCTTTATTATCAACATTGAATCCCCGAATACCTGAAGCATCTGGATGCCCATGTTGAGGCTGATGTGCAACCCGATTATCAGAGCTTCATACTCGGCTTCATTATTAGTGCAGGGCTTGTTTATAGAACAGGAAGTATGCACAACCTCCCCCTCTGGCGATCTTAGCACAATACCGGCTCCGGCCCGTATTCTGGTCTTTCCATCGGAGTCCGTCTCTGTTCTAGATGCTCCATCAAAGAATAGCTGCCACATAGTTGACTGAGCCTGGCAGGCTTCTAATGTTTCATCATCGGGTAACTCAGTCCCCAACATATCATTCTCTGGCACAGGATGCTCTGCGAAGAAATCGGCCACGGCCTGTCCTTTTATTGCCCTCTGGGGTATATATGTGATATCGAATTCCATCAGAATTACTGCCCATTTGCCCAACCGGCCTTTCAGTACTGGCTGAGTCAATATGTATTTGAGCGGATCTGCTGCAGATATCAATCTGATTTCGTGTGACAGCATATAGTGCCGGAGCTTTTTAACGGCAAAGACTAGTGCCAAGCATGTCTTTTCTATATAGGTGTAGCTTTCTTCAGTTCTAATCAGCCTCCGACTCAGGTAGTATAGAGCCTGCTCTTTGCCTTCTTCATTTATCTGTGCTAGCATTGCCCCCAGGGAACAGTGTGTGGCTGCAATGTATAATATCAGGGGCTTGCCCTTAATAGGTGCCCCCAGTACTGGAGGGGTCTTAAGATATTCTTTCAGCTTCTCAAAAGCTTCCTGACAGCCCTCGTCCCAGAGGAACGGTACATCTTTCATCATGAGCTTGTGAAAAGGGTGGCATCTCCCCGACAGATTTGATATGAATCGTCGGATATAGGCCAAACGCCCTTGTAGAGATCTCAGCTCGTGGAGATTCCTTGGTGGAGGGAGCTCCTGGATAGCTTTAATCTTGGATGGGTCGATCTCAATGCCCCTATGACGGACAACGAACCCAAGGAATTTTCCACTGGACACGCCGAAGGCACATTTCATAGGATTCATCTTGAGTTCATATCTGCGCAGCCTCTGGAACACTATCCTCAGATCTTGCAGATGATCTTCTCTTCTGCTGGTTTTCACCACCAGGTCATCGATGTAGCACTCCACTTTCTTGAAGAGTAAATCATCAAAGATCTTTGTCATAGCTCTTTGATAAGTAGCGCCGGCATTCTTGAGGCCGAACGGCATCCTTTTGTAGTGAAATATCCCCTTCGGGGTGCGGAATGCAGTATGCACTCTGTCTTCTTCAGCAATCCAGATCTGGTTGTATCCGGATGACCCATCCATGAATGACAGGGCTTCATGGCCAGTGGTTGCATCGATCATTACTTCAGTGATTGGCACTGGGAAATCATCTTTCGGGCAGGCCTTATTCAGGTCCCTGAAATCTACACATATTCTGATCTGCCCATTTTTCTTCTTCACGGGCACTATATTGGCCAGCCATGTAGTATATTGGTTCTCTTCAACAAAGCCCACATCGATCAGCTTGTCGACCTCTTTGTTGATTTGATTTATCAGTTCGGGGCGCATTCTCCTGGCAGGCTGCTTCACAGGGCTTGCCTCTGGGTTTATCGCCAATCGGTGCTGTGCCACATCAGAACTCAGTCCCGGCATCTCATCATATGTCCATGCGAAGCAGTCTCGGAATTCTTTCAGAAACTGAATATACTGTTCTTTGACAGCTGGCTCCAGCAATGCACTGAGGAACGTAGGCCTTGGCTCATCTGCTGACCCCAGATTCACTTCTATCAGCTCATCGACGGTGGCCTGGCCTCCGTCCTCAACTTCGGGTGGGGCTTCTTGCAAATCAATAAAGCCTCCCGGGATATAATCTTCTTCATTCTCATGACTTTCTGTTTCATCACACCGATCATCAGCAGATGCTGGTGCATCGTATAAGGCCAATATGGCCGGATTCTGTCCAGTCTGCCCCGAGGACGTGACTGGCTCAGCGGAAAACTTCGACGTGGAGTCTTCCGTGCTTAGAGACTCTTCTGATGTGGGCTCCCCTGAGAGGTTATCATTATGTAGAGCTCGGAACTCTTCTAGAATGCGCCCAAACTCCAGGCACTCTTGCAGCTCTCTGGCTACTTGGTCTTCATCCGGGGTTCCCGTGTCAAATTGTGCTTCGGCCTGGAACAGATCCTCTTTGCAAGGTGGATTCTCCCAGCACCAACCCTTCTTGGTCTCATCAGACATCCTTGCCTCCGGCTGGTTGTCTTGGGCTTCATTGTCTGTTATGGATTGATACATAATCTCTTCATCTTCAAAGGGGTATTGATCATACCCTACTTCTGGGGAATCTTCATTCGGGTAGAAGGCTGAGATGACATCCACCTCGGCTTCATAGTATTCTTGCAGGGTATAACCCAGTCCCGGGTGCTGTGTGATCTTCCTCAGCTCCTTGCTATCTCGAGGCGGATCCCATAACTCCTTGAATGCTTTCTTCTGAGCAGCAGGCTGTATCGATGGCATTTGCATCTTGGAGAACATTTGTGAAACCCGTTGGGTAGTATAATCCAGGCCCGTAATTGGTACCATCAGGTTTGCAGCTTCTTCAGGGGCCATGCAATCTTGATCATCTTCTTCGACTGCCTCCCCGGTGTAGAATATGATAGGGGGTTCGCCGAAGCGAGGGATTTCCATAGTCTTTAGGGGCAGCACTGTCTGGTATTCTGTGCTGGCTATGGGTTTGACTAGACCCTGAGGAACTTCCACCTGTGTGTATTTTTCTTTCATCTTTTCTTCAGTATCATCTGGGTGTATGCCGGGAGGAGTGATCCGAGCAAAATCCCCAGCATAAGAGATGTGAGACACCCCGTGCTTTTTAATGTAGCCCTTTGGCGGCGGCGGAGACCAATTTCTTGCTTTCGTCGCCGGCTTTTCTTGGCTGACCACAGTTTCTTTTCCTTTATCCCTTTGTGACACCTCGGTGTAGTAGGATGCATCGAGCATATGGCATTCGAACACTTCGAAGGGATGTAGGTCTGCAAACACCCTTTCCTCTTTTCCTTCATGGCAATATTTTATGCATTGGTGTAGCGTGGATGGCACTATCTGATATTCGTGCAGCCACGGTCTTCCCAGCAGGGCCTTATATGTGGTGTTGGAGTCGATTACATAGAATCGTACCACTGTAGTGAGGTCGCCCAGTGTGAGATTGAAATCAGCCACCCCGAGAGGTGTTTCACATTTCTGGTTGAATCCTGCAATTTTCATATCTCTGACCTTGGTGAGCTGCAGATCAAAGTAATATTTCTGATAGATGCGGTATGGGAGAATATTCACAGCAGCCCCTGGATCTATTAGTATTCTGCTTATCGGCTGACAGTTCAGGGAACCCCTCATATATAGCGGTCTATTATGGCCGGAATTTGGGATTAGCATATCATCCTCTGTGAATGTTACTGATGGCCCAGCATTCACCTCTGTCAAGAGTGCTTCACATTGTGCCGGGGACTGCAGGGCATCCACAATTGCTTGGCG